>CM060929.1:629724277-630974277 GCA_030765085.1 Allium cepa
AGGTTTTGATACGATTATATGATTTTAACATTTATAAATGCAGATTATATGGTTGGATATATTTGTAAGTGAGATGCAGGTTCATGGAAGCAGAGGCTAGCTGATGTTTTGATTTCATAAGTAAAGTTTGGTTGCCCGACCAATAGGTACATGTTTATATTTTTGTTTGGTTTGATGGTTTTATGCCCCAGATAAGGAAGGCCATTTGGTTTTTCCGATCGAGCCACATAAAGGAGACACTGCCAAAGAATTTCGTAATTTTTAAAGGACTTAGAAAATTTGATGATAAGTTTCAACAAATTGATGTCGTAAAGTTAAAGTTTGAAAGCATTTTTCCTCATTTAGAATTTCAAAGATGAAATTCTTTTAAGGAGGAGAATGTAACAACCCCGAATTTTGGTCAATGGATTTTTAATATTTAATTAATTTTAAATATTGAAATAATTGGATTTTGGAATTGATAATTTGAATTCAAATATAATGATTATTTAGATATTTGAATTTGTGAATTAAATATTAAAAAAATAGATTGAATAATCTTATTTAACTCATTTAATTAACAAATAATGTAAACGAATTCACGTAAATTTATTTATAATAATAAATAATTTAGATAAATATCGATAATATGATCGAATGTATAAAGCGCCATTTAATGTGTGAAATTATCATTTTGGGTTGTCTCAGATTTTGGCGAAACTGGTGCCATTTGATCGAAGTAATGAATTGTTGTACACCGACGGGTTTTGTGACGATCAGACGTGTGGTCGTGCAAGCTCGAAATGCATGACGATTATTTAAGAGAATTAAAATAATATAACTTGAATTTGAAAGCTAAATCTTGTAAATATTGAAACTAGGTCTTGAATAGTTCCATTGAGTTTGGAATAGCGGTATTTAGATAGGAACGCCAGTGAGCACCACCCCAATTGGAGTTCTTATATTTAGGGGCATGAATAATGTCAGTTAAAATTCAATATAAGACCCTCACCCTCCTTATTTTCTCAAACCGTAATGGGAAACCCTAGCCCCCGATTTATTTTACCCTTAATCTAATAACTAATTACCACATAGCCACTAGAGGCCGAACTAGCCCTCGACCAGAACTAGGAAAATGTTCAACTAGGGGAGATGAGCTCGATAACCGGTTGGATTGAGCTAGATTGGCTCGAGGCATTGGCGATATAGGCACGATTGTTTGGGTTTTTGACCTTTTTCTTGTCAATGGCGGCGTTTAAGGCGACAAGGGCAATGGCGATGGGTTACTTGTGGTAGGGGCATTCTTCGGTAGTGATGCACCAGTCGATGGACATCTGAGGTAGTGGCAGCGGGTAGTTGAACAACGGCACTTTTTAGAGCTCGTTCTTGAGTTGTGGTTATCATGGAGCGACGAGGCCATTGGCAAATGAAGTAGTGTGTTCGTGGAAGGCTCAAGCGGATGTGCGACAAGCTTCGATGATCTATAGTGGCGCTGGCATAGCGATGATCGAGGTGGCCTGAAGTTTATTCGATCGAGATTAGGTTAAGCTAGGTAACTAGTATAATTAACGATGTAACTAAGAACTAATTATATTATATAATTCGAGAATCTTAATTAACCGATAACTTATTTATGCAAGGTCCAAATCGAACGTGGTTAATCGCATTGGATTCGCAATGACAATGTCTACATTTTGGAATTGGATTGGCAGAGATTGGAGCTTGTAGAATTTCAAGCTAACATTGATTTTAGACTATGACAACCCACCTTTCTAATCGCATCGAACAACACTTAATACATCCCCGGTATTCTCGTGTCTTTACCCAAGCATTCGAAAGAATAAGTTGTCTTGGGGTAAATAAATTACATAAAGAATAAAGTAGAAAAACCTCACAACGGAATGGTTATATATAATATAAAATGATATAATACGGAAGGTAACTTCTTACATGGAGTTATCAGAGTTATACAAAATACTACATCTAATAAATTGATAGCAATACATTCCGATTTTTTATTTTTAAATATAAAACACATGTACGTAATCATACATCGAAAATAAATAACTAGATAACTAAGGAGCCGCTTGCTCGATCATTTGTCTTCAAAGAGCTCCAATTGAAGACTTGCTACTCTCGGAATACTCAAATATAATTGAGAACCCGAGAGTTCAGGGAAAACAAACAACTCGGATAAGATAACATGTCTAGTATGAGTAAAACTTTAAGTAATAGGAGTGTAACTAAACACAAACATGTGAGACCATGCACCTTAGAACATGGAATGAGTTGACTCTTACATAAATCAATATCCAAACATAAGGAATGGATAAATAATTAAACTCCGTGAAGAGTGGTTGAGTCTTCCCGATTCAAATAAGGAGATAAATTTGAAGGTTCGAATCAAATAAGAAAAGGAAAGTCTCCAACAAATGACTAGGAAGGTGCATCCCCCTTGAAGTATACCCATAATAATGTACTTTTGAGAAGCTCATTTACTCTGTGACACTTTTCAGACAATACCAAGCCGGACCTCACCGAACCTTACCGAGTATCTGAATATTCCACATCCAATAACACTACCAAATCCAATCACGATTATATGTGAAAGTATCTTGATAGGGGAAACCCCACATAGCTTAGCTTCATATAGCGCTTTGGATTTAGTCGTTTCGATAATGTATATCAATGCTCAACGGAGCAATAAATCGTCTTAGAGTGACGAAAATAATTTAGCAGAGGTAATCGATAACCGGGAAACCAACTATCGAAGATATAAAATGACCGTATATGTCTTGTATACTTACCACCACTCATCGAATTTAAACTTGTATTATTTCATGGTTACAATAATACCGGACAAGTTAAGGTAGTGTTACTTCAATGTAATGAACGGGAATTTTCGACCCTCGAAAATCGACACTAATATATCCTTGGTATTCACGCGCCCCAAATTCAAGTGCTAAAAACCCGATCGTTAGGGGTAAAAAGAAATAAAAATAGAAGATAGAACAAATAGAATCTCACATCGCATTCAAACAACTTGTCATTTATATATGGAAGATTAAATACAATCACTCCATGTGATCAACCAGAGTTACGGCATGTACTGACCCAAAAAGGATAGTTATAATGGTCTGTCCTTACTAGTGCTAAAAGATACATAATACTAGTACAGCGGAATATGATAACTTCTTTAAAAGACCCATAATGCTCCATGCTCCATTCGGAAATTCTCCAAGTTTTCCTAACTACTTGGCTGCCCAAGGAAAATTAGGGCACCCATAGTTTAAGGGAAAAGAAAAATAAAGTCCGGGTTAGTCATAGGACTGGTATGAGAAACTCAAAATATGGATGTTTTGAAAACTAAGGTATCTCATAAGACCATGCTGCATATGAACATGGAACGAGTTTTTACCTTATGTTAACCATAACATTTGCTACGTAATATCATTTGATATTATATTAAATGACATACTTTGAAAACATTTGCAAGCAAACATATAAATCCTAGCTGAAATTGTTAACATTATTAAATTCCAAATATGTTAGGATCTACGAACAAAACTCATTTGGAGAATGAATTCCATAAAATGGCAAGGTGAGGGACCACCTTCCGTACAGTATACCTCTAGAGGGATATACCTAGTGCCTATACCAACTAAGAACCGGCCTACTCTTCACTGGATAGTACCAAATATGAAATCATCTCGGTCGTTAGCAACCTTTAACGGGATCCCAAAGCATCCACCACATACTCGACATATAGAGAGTAATAGAGAATGGTGATGACCATCTCCTAATAAATGCGACCCACATAGCTCTGCCGCATCTACTATACTTTAGCCATTTCCGATTGATGAGGCCTAAGGTTACGTTTTTACCTTTTTCATAGCACATTCACACTTTTAATGTCACACTGCTATTCCATGATCACACAACTCATTTCTACAAACGCATAACTCTTGAGCTCATATGTCTCGAGAAAAGGATGTTAAGCTAAGAGAATTTGCCTTCTCCGCCACCAAACAGATGATTCGTTCATAGAGATCAATCAATCTAAATAGAAATGCAACATCAGATGTTCATCCATACAAATTGTCTAGGAACAGGACAAACCGAAGGCACTCTCCTACCACATTCTGTCGGCAGTTACCCCTAGGATTAGTAGTGAGCAGTCTTTACATCGAATATTTCATAACAAAGAAAATACCGCTACCATTTAAATATTGGGATTTTATCCCCAAATAATCAACAAGTAGTTCTTTATTATGAAAATCCCAAATATCATATCCACGTCTTTACTTCGAATGCTTAAACTGGTTCGAAGTGGTCTTTGGATAGGAGTTACCAAATCCAACCCTGGTTCCTTCAAAAAAATCATCGATAAAAAGATGTTCTATACACAGGGAATCATTTTTTAATTGATTTAGCTCTTTTTATCAAAATCTGTTTTGGAGATATACATTTCATAAACATTCTTTTCGGTACTTGCGGAATCATTAAACCTCTCTTATCAAATCCTTTGATTACTTTAAAACCATTTGACATCCCTAATCATTTCATCTTTTCTTAGGAATTCCAAATCATTTACTTAAATCTTAATAAAGATTTCTTAATCCAAAACTCATACCTTTGATTTAGTTGAAATCATGTCATCTAGGATGTTAATCTAAAACCAGTGATTATTAAGTGAATAGAATCTACAGAAATCATATAATTCTACTCAATATCAATTCATGTATTTAACAAATACTATAGGCGGTATAATAGTGAAATCACCTTTTAAATTCCACGAATAATATGAGTTCCCTCTTCGGGCTTTAACACCAAGTACAAGAAGATCTTTTCTGTAAAATCCAAATTGTCTAAATTCTGGAAAATATCTTTCTTTATCCTTTGGAAAATTTCGATCCGAGTAAATCAAATTTTCCGTTTGGCCAGTCCGGATAGCCATGGAGAGCAGGAAACTAGTTTTCCAAACTCAAGCCTGGACACTATCTCGTTAACACCCATAAGGCGGTCAAGTAATTTGATCGACTCTAAATCATTTAACATTTATTATCTGGTAATCCTTCAAAACCCCTTTAAAGTACTTTATTAATCATTTGAATTTTTTTACAAAATAATTGGAAAAGAATTGTTAAGTTTAAAACTATATTTCACAAGTTATAGAAAAGTGTTGCAGAAAGTGTTATGGAAAATGCCTTTTTAGCTATATTGATCAAAAAGAATTTTTATTATTTGAAAATTCATTTTTATTACTCAAATAACTTTAAAAGATTTTAAAAGATTCATAAGATTTATCTCACATTTTTAAAACATTATTTTTCAAATAAATCCAATTTTGGATTCCGAACTGCAAAACCGCGATGTATCCAAAAAATTGTTTTGCTCATATTTCAAAACCTACTTATCAAAATCTTGAATTTTCTTTCTTCATTGGAAAATTCTTATCTTGAAGAATTCCAAGCTATATTTCAATTTCTACACTAGCATGACTTTTATGGCGCGAAAACGCGAACTACCGTTACGCGATGGCTTATTTTTGACTAAATTTTCTATTTTTTTTCAAACTTCACCAAACACTTTTAAACATTTATTAAACATTTCAAACACATTTTAAAACATTTTTAAGAGATTAAACAATTCTATACACACCATTTCATTAAATCAAGGAAAGTGATTTCCTTTATGCTCATTGATGTGTATCTCCATTACTTGCATATATATTCAACATTCATATTTAAACATACAAACTTGATGATCAAAGCATAATAAACATCCATTGGAAACATCATTTCATCATCGAAAATATAATGTAATAGTTTATGAGTTCTCACTTTGTTTGGTTATTTGAATGGAAAATCGGCTATTGCTCCGCTGCTTGAAGATTTTCGCTCACGGATCCTTGCATGCTTTACTCAATATGGTTTGACTTGGACTTAGGAGAGGCTAAGGGGGCTTGGCCTTGGTGGAGGGGGAAGGAGTGCTCGGCTATGGGTGTAGGAGAGTGAGGTTGAGAATGAGGGGAAGGGAAAGGAGGAGTTGGAGATGGCCGGGTGGAGTATTGGTGATTATTTTCTTTAGTAATTATTTTTGGAATATTTTAGCATTATTTTATTAAGGAAAGAAGCAATTAGAGAAGTGAAGAAAATCTTGAAAACGGAAGAAGAAATGTGTGTAAAAATGAGAGAAAGCGGTGGCTTATTCATAGAAAAAGTTTGGATTGAAATAATATTTTGTAAAACAACCAAAACACCCTTTGCTTATACTTTAAGAAAACTAATTTTTTTCGATACTTAGCATCACATTTCAAATCATTACTTTATGTCATTTCACTTAAGTATTAGGCAAAGAACATAATAATTATATTTGTTTGATTTAATGTTTACTTTTTTACTTTTATAACTATTTTTGTCTTTTTATGCTTGCTTTTTGTTAATTACATTCTAGAATTTTCGAAGTATGTTTAGTAAAAGTAAACTTGATTGGTGAATTAGTTAATACTAGTACTATTTGAATATATGTTCATATATAAGAAATTAAAGGTGAAACAATGTTGCGACAACTTTAAATCGACAAAACGTTGATTTTCAATAAAATATTTTACGGTCACATTTTAACATTTTAGTTAAACTACTTATTTATATAAACCAAATTTAAAAATAAATTGATATAACGCTATTTAAAAATATAAATTTTCATAAATAAATTAAAATAATTTATTAAACCATTGAAACTTACTTTTCAGAAATCAGGATTTTGTCATTTTTGTTAATATAAGCAAATGCTCTTATCTCTATATATATTTCCATTTCCAAATCCAATCTAATATTATTTAAATCCTAAAAATTTATATATTTTATATTACTAATCACTTTAAATGTTATATTTTTATGTGATCAAATTCTGAGTCGTCACATTCTCCCTTACTGAAAAGAAATTTCGTCCTCAAAATTTGATAAGAAGAAAATAGCTCAAAAGGAAATATATATTCGATAAGATGGAACATATAAAAATAAGTGAGTACCACAGGCGTTGAGTACAATCAATCGATAGATAATATCTGTACATCGTTCCTAAACTCGGGATATTCCTTCTTCCTTCTTTCCTCTATTTCCCATGTGCAATCATCTACGTCTCTACTCCATTGGACTTTAACAAACTGCACGAACTTCCTCCATAATCGTTTCTCATCACGATCAACGATTCAAACCGGTCATCTAATAACTGCCAAATTTGGTTCTATCTCCAAGTCTTCCTGAGCAGCTGTTTGTATGATTTGCTCTGGGTCATGCACACGTTTCCTTAAATGAGATACATGAAAAACATTATGCACTCTAGCCAACCTTTCTAGTAATTGCATTCGATAAGCTAGTGGGCCATTCGTTCAAGAATGGAAAATAGTCCAACATATCGAGGTGCTAACTTTCTAGCTCTTCCAAACCTCACCACTCCCCTCATTGGAGAGACTTTCAAAAAGAATGAATCTCCAACTAAAAATTCCATATTTCTACGTCTTTGATCCGCATAATGTAACTTCCCGCCTTTTTGTACGTTTTAAATCGATGATAAACCACACACATCAGACTCAAACAATACAAAAGAGCGGATTTTTATTGAGGTGGATAAGAAAAGCATAGAAAGAAATAAAACAAAACAGAATCTCACAGCGGAATGACAAAATATAATAATCAAATAACAGTTTATGAAGCTGTTTTACAAAACATTTGATTATACTTGTACAACACATATCAGAGTTACACATACCAGAGAATAATAAATAATGCAGCGGAACAGTATGAATGCAGTGGAATAATATACTAAATAATAGTAATACAATCTTCGTCTTCGTCCTTTAGAAATAAGGTCTTTAAACCCTGAAATGCTCAGAATGACCCGAGCGAATTGAAAAGACAAAACACTCGAGTCAAGACTAAAAGATCTTATGTGTTAAATCAAAATAAATATATATGAGTGCAACGACGTTAGAGATGTTTACAGGATTTGACATCTCATATTCAGTCTCTAACGTGAGTGTAGTAACTTAAGAGATGCTCGAGATTCACATCTCCTAAGGACCCATTAAATTATTTACTATGTAGTAATATTTTTCTATTATAATAATGTTTATAGTAAAATAAACTTACTTTTAAATAGCGTTCAGAAGTGACCCAATATTCCTCTTAACACGTAATAGTCCTAGTAGTCCATCCAGTATCATGGTTCCTCCTGATCGGGAAGCCACCAGAGGATACCACACGGGCTACGGGAGAAAACTAAAATCGTACAAGGCGCGCTAGGGTAGGTGATGTGGCATAACTAGGCAATGCCAGGGTAGATATACCAATTACGATTTCGGACCGATGGTAACACGTAGCAGCTACTAGCGCCCACCTCGAGCCACACCTCCAAAATCAAAGGGCCCAAATCAATCACAAAGTAATAGAATGGTATCTAAGGAGTGTGTCCGATAAAAGGTGCTACCTTCTTAGGCCGTCCATCACTCCTGTTTTAGCCACCTTATGCCAACTCATGGGAGTCGGGTCCACGTATATGCCTCAAAGAAAACGCCGCCAATGTCCTGCATCATTCTGAAATCGCCACCACGTACAAGGTTGTTAAAGTGGTTTTCGGAGTTGGCAGAGAGTATGACAACCCTGATCCCGGTCTCTTCAACAACCAAACGTTATTATAACACCGCCTCATTTCAAAATAATTATACTTCAAAACCAGAATATACTATCCATTTCAAAACCATATAAATACGATATTATTTCCCTTTCAAAACCCAAATCAATATGATATCATTTTTATAAAACCCAAATCGATATAGTATCATTTTTATCTCAAATATATCCTTTTTCCAAGATCATGGAACTTTCAAAGTAATACACTTCGAAACCAAACACTTGAAATTATAACACTTCCAAATCATAATACTCTGAAACCAGTAACTTTGAAACATAACTTCCATCGCTTAAATGGTCGAAATATTTAATAAATCCATTATCATTCAAATAAAACCCAGATTTCAAATAACTAAATGTTTTCTTCAATTTATTTATACTAGAAATATTTATTTAATTCACCTTAAACAATAACAAGTTATAAATCAAATCCGTTACAGATCTTAAATTCCATAAGTTCCAAATCGGTTTCATTTGTTAAAATTTTACATTTAATACAATTCCAAATCAATTTTAAATCTGTCTTCTCAGCCTGCATTTTATTAAAGTCATTATAAACTCTATATAAAATATAATTTATATAAATACTTAAACATATTACGTTTTAAATAAATCAACCTCTATTTTTTAAACTTGTTTTATACCAAACAAATTTATACATAGCTAAAAATCAAGAATTTAACTATATGTATATATAAAGTAACATTTATATAATACCTGAAATCAATATTTCTATATAACCATATATTTCTTTACAAAACCATAGAAATCATTTTAAAATATTTTGATATATTGACCTTGATGTCTGTATATAATTTTCTATCGTATGGTCAAGTGATATGGATATTTATTGTTTTAATCCGCAATTAAAATATAAATACGGTTATATATCAATTCAAACCGCAATCCCAAATGAAATAAAATTCATAACAACTTGCAGTTTATAACAGTATAAAATACAACATCCATTCATCCAATATCAATCGCCAAACATTTATCACAATCATCATCCAATTCAATCAATAACATCAATATAGAACAAATAATAAATAATAGGTATTAACTGGCAGTTAATATTCAAAAATAAATTAAATAGCAATATAACCTGTAGATTATATATGCAATAATAAATTAAATAACAATTTAACTGCCAGTTTATATGCAATAATAAATTAAATAACAATTCAATAAATTCAATCTAATTGGGATGATGATTAAAAATATGCCAAACAGTCATAAATAAATTTGTAAACACATCAGAAATTAACTTAACATACATAAGAAATTTTAGAAGTTGTGAATGGGTTAAAACACTCACCTTTCGAGTTTAAATTGAATTTAAATTCAGTTTAAACTCAAAATTTGAAAAGTCTCATAATTCATCCAAACAAGTGCCAAAATGTCCAAAATTTAAATACGATCCCAACGTAGAAAACCGCATGTGAATCGGACCTTGTACGTAAAAGATACGTGCATTAGAATGATTGAAATTGAAACTAAAATAAAATAAAATAAAAAGAAAACAAACTGCTCACCTCTGCCATATCACTACATCTTCATGCACACGTTCCCATCCCTAACTTCGCATCTTTCAACATGCAGGAACGAACAACAGCCGCCGTCGTTCAACATCTCCCCCACACCGCTACAAGCCACGCCGCCGCCTCCAAGAGTTCACCGCCGACGCCCCACGCCGCCGACCCCCCACTCCACCAAGCGCGAACGCCCCAAACGCCACCGGCCACCACCATGCACTAAACCCTAATTGAATTTTTCATGCATATCTAGCCGTCACTTCGGAAAATAAATTGCACCGATGAACTATGCACAAGACTCCCTACAAAACCCATAAATTGATTTGACGATCGGACAAGTTTGATTGCGGCGTGATGAATGGCCATGAACAGTTCATCAATTTCCGACCACACCGAAACCTAGATTGAAAACGAATCATATATTTGACTTGCACTCGTTGAGAGCTTCAAATCCATATATAATTCGATATAGTTTTTGGAGTTTGATTTCTGAAGTTGTATTTTGGATTGAAATTGAAATCAGGGATTATGTTATGTCTGCAATTGAGGAAGAGGAGCAACAAAAATTTCTATATGTACAGAAATGAGAAATAGAAAGGCTGCTAGAGTTTATAACGAGGTATATATAGATAGGGTTGAAATTAGAAAGAACGGTCGGATTTGATTGAACGATATTGGCCCAAAAGCCCGTTCTGACTTCGGAACGAAATTAGATCAACCCATATATCAAAATAGATGTTTTTAGATATTTTAAAATCAATGGAACATGTTTCAAGTCCAAATTCCATCGTATGAAGAAGTTATACTAAAATCAAGGTATTTCAAATTGATTTCAATTTAATTGATTTCTAGGCATTTCAAGCCCGTACGATCAAACGATAAGTCCGATCGCTACGAAACTTGAAATCCTACAATAATTCACCATTACGGATCCGATGAAACTAGTTTCACCAAAATCAGAGTCAGTGGCCAAAATGGCTATTTTTACATTGATTAAATAAATTAGTAATTAATTAATTAAATCAAATTTCAATTCCAATTCTATAATTGACAATTTTATCATTTTTAAATTTCTTAATCGTTTATACTAATTTAAACAAATTTAATTGGCGATTTAAAATTGATAAATTCCTCAATTTCATTGTTTAATTTCAATTTCATCAAGTTCAGAAATTTATAAATTTAAAATTCCAAAATCCATTTGTTAACTTTTAAACTTTGTTATTTAGTTCTTTTATTACAATAAGGATGCAACTAACATTGGTTCATGATTTACTCGTTAAAATCTTCAAATTTCATCTTAATTTCCCACTAACGTAATATCTAAATATTTAATTCCATTTATTTGCAATAAATCCAATTATTAAATTAAATTCTCATAAATTGATAAATCTTGATTTTCCATTATTTTTATCAACAATTGTCATATTATAAATGGAAGTGACATTATTTTCAAATATTATCTTAATTTACATTAACATAATATTTAAGTACATTTATTGAAATTTATTTCCCAATTTACAAAATACATTCAATTATAACCTTACAATTGTTTCAACTAATTAGGATTGCACTAATTACGTATCAACTTGCATTAACATTAAAGAGATCATTTCCAAATACTATTATAATGGTAACTTCAATTTTCACCAATTTAAGCATTCTTTTTCCCATAATTTTTCTAATTTTTGGAAAAACATTTTAAAATGTTATAATTTTTTTAAATTAGGAACTAAGACGATTGTTCATTCAGGAAATTGTACTTCTTTTTGGCATGATTGTTGGATCTCGATCTTGCCTCTTAAATTTGATTTTAAGGATTTGTATGACATTTGAACTTTAAGTATGCTTTAATAAATGAAGTTTATTCTCCGGGGAATGATCCTCCATGGAACTTTAGCTTTAACAGAATTTTAACTGGCACTACCCTTAGGCAACTCTCTTTACTTTATGCCAGATTAAAGCTTTATAATATTGATTGTGACAATGATTTTATCAGTTGGGAATGGGATAAGTGTAAGAAATATACTCCAAAATCTTTTTATAGATTCATTAATTTTTCGGGTACTATTAATAACTCTTTTAAATATATGTGGAAATCTAATGCTCCTCCTAAATCCAAAATTCACATGTGGCTAATTCTTCATGGTAAACTTAATACAATTGAATTTTTAAAGAGAAAAAATATTCATAATGATAACAAATGTTACTTTTGTAATCTGCATCTTGAGGACATAAACCATATATATTATGATTGTTTGGACACTAATTACATCCTTATTAATGCTCTTAAAATTTTTAATTTCAATATTACAACTAATATTTTGGATTGTGAATTCTACTAGAAAAATTATAGATTCAAATTCAATAAAAATATTAGAGTTTTACTAGATACTTTATTTATTATTATTAGTTGGTTTATTTGGTTTGAGAGAAATCAAAGAATTTTTAATAATAACAATAGTCATCTTAACAAATTGATTTTTTCAATTTTTATATTTTGTTTTAATTGGATTTCTAATCCCAAATATAAATTAGCTAATAATATCATATTCAAATGGTATCTTAAAAAAGTTAATTATAATATTAATTTTTTTAAACTTAACAATATCTTTTATTATTCTAATAATAGTATTATTAATTTTATTCCAAACTCATATGATAATCACACTTTAAATCATAGCTTGCTTATGATTTAAGTCATATGAGTCTAGTCTATTTCTCTTTTTGTTTTAGTTTCTGTTTGGTTTTTGGTTTTAGTCTATTCTTTTCTTTTGTTCTTGTCTTGTTAGAATTGGTTTAGATTTTTTATTTCTTTCCTTTTAATACATATATATGTATATTTAATTAATAAATATACATATACATATGTATCATTTAAATTTTCCCTAGTCTTGTTTCAGATACAGGTTTTGGGAGATAGGATATCAGGATCATTTCGCAGGTTTCTCTCGTAGTCAGATTGCTAGATTTCAGATTATAGAGATGTCATCAGAGCAGAGTTTCTTCATCCAGGCCGTCTTACAGTTTTTTGGAGTGCTTCTTCAAGATGTCTTTTTCTTCAGTTTTGGCTCTCCTTCTTTATTCAGAGTCTTCAGAGAGATCTCTTTTTTCAGCAGATCCTCTCCAGAGCAGTCATTTTTTCATTTCTTCTGATAGGACTTTTGGAGTTTTTTTATTTAGCTTTTTTGATACTTCTAGCATCTTAATATCGGGCGGTGGCCATGCCGGAGCTTGATATTAAGGTGCGATGGGTGGTGGCCTTGCCGAAACTCATCATAGGAGTATCTGAGTTTTTGCTTTTTGTAGTTTAGCTCCTATTACCTGCCAGGCATGTTGGCAGCTCCGCATGTTTCGTGTTATATATATATATATATTCACATGTGTGCTCTCCTCTATGCGTAGAGGATCACACGTTTTTCTCAAAAAACCTTTATTTTAGTAATTTCATTATTAAATTACAAATTTTTATTTTCTTTCCGAATTAAATTACCAAAAATTATTAAATTAACAAAATTTAATTATCGAAAATTACGGTTCGTTACACTCTCCCCCACTCAAAACTTTTCGTCCTCGAAAAGGAAAGAGAAGGGGAAAAGAAGGAATTGTGTAGTGAATACATCTTATTCAAAGTATTAATTTTATAAACAAATAAATTTAAATTTAATATTTTAAACAAATATATCAATTTATAACCATTAAATCTTTTTATACTTAAATTAATAAGGTTTGGAAAACATTTTCAAAAATTTTCTAAGTTCAAAATTTACGGAAAATTTCGGCAGAGCCTCCTTTGTACGGAGAGGCTCGGGAGAAAATATAATACCAAATATAACAATATACATCATAATATCTCAAAATAATATATCCCAACAACGGAAAAAACAATATAATAACGCTATAAAACCGTAATCCGAGAAAGTATCTATTTGTCGAGCAATTAACCTTTAATTATGAAACCAAAAGCATTAGCAGTTGCTTCCATAACCTGTATTTCTCTTATATAATCAAAAAAGAGTTAATAATTATATAAAATGAATGATTTAAGTTGTTTCAACCACCAATACACAAACCAATATAAACAACAATCACTTGCAACAAGGCATACAACCATCATATAAAATCAACACGAATCAATCATTCATTCATATCAAACAAAACAAATAGTTATTCAGATTCAAAAACTTTAAATTGCACATAATAGAAAATAAACTACTAAGTGCACTGTTTACTCAATAGTCTTAGACGAAAATAAATAGATTATTCATATATCCAAACAAATTTAAAGTATTCTTGCCCAAACAACCATACACCAAACAACCAACCATTTTAGACAACAGATTAAGTTCATTCGTATTTATTTCATTTCATACATTTGTTGTTTGATTTCCCTTTTATTTCATATAATGATTTATCTTTTTACTTTACATTTAACTTCTTACAAATTTTCATTTATTTTCATTTATTTATATCATGTAAATTTTCTTTTGATTGTATTACATTCATTTATTCACTACTTAATTTCATTTATTTACTTTAAAGATAAATAGTTCCAACATTAACTTAAGTTCAAAATCTTTAGTTACGTTACTCATTTCCTATTTCATTTAATTAGTAACATTAAAATTTTGACTCAAGTTTGTAACTACTTTCATGTCAAATTTTCTTATTTATAAAGTAAATCTTATTGAACGCTTCCATTATTTAAGTATTACTTGTACAATATCTATTACATTTTCTTATTAACATTCCAACTTTTTACTTATTTTGGTAAGTTATATAAGCTTTTTAAGAATGCAATTGAAAATTATACAAGTTCATCTTATTTCTTTTAATAAATTAAACATTCAATAATCATATCCTTTGTTTTATAGGTTGAAATTTCTACTTTCTTATTATTTTATTTATAACCTATCATTTTATCTCTTATTTCATTTAGAGGTTTCAATCCTTAGTTAAATTCCATTTTACTAAACTAATTGAAACTATTAATTAACGGAAACTTAAGAATTAAATGCCAGGTTTTATTCAAAATCATTTTAAAATAATAGACAAATATATATTTACAACTTATATATCCAATTATATTTAAAACAATTTAAAATTTATATTTGTTTATCAAAATAAATTTGCAGTAAAACTACTACAGTGGCCTTCCCACTTAGAACTCAAAAATGAATGTCGATGATGCATGCACTCATCACCGAAATTATTTTCCAGTGACATAGAGAGGAGTACAGAACTTATTTCTTTCCAAAATCTTCTTTAAAAAAATTCTTTCAAATCATATTGAAATATTTATATCAAAAAAATACTTCTAAATAATATTGTTATTATATTCCAAAATTATTCGAAAGAAAGTTTCAAAACCCCGAAACTTAAGTTCTAAATTTCCAATTTTGCTTTATTTTATTTTAAATCTTATTTCCAATCAATATTTATAAGTTTCACTACCTAACACCCAATATATTACAACCCAATATAACCTTTATAAATTTTTTATCTTATATATAGAAAATATAATAGGTGAAATTATTTCATTCACCTATATTTAAAATGAATATTGTGTCGGTCTGTCCTATTAAGTGTTTAGAAATCACTATTGATGTCATAGTGTGCTATGCACCAACTAGAATTTATAAATACAAAATGGAAGAAATTAACACAATATAAAAACCTTTTTATAAAACTAACAAATATGCTCTCTCATATATATACTCTCAATGACTCATCATAGGGCATTACTACCCTCTAAATAAGGAGTCAGACCCCACAAAGCTAAGGTTTATCGCTAAACCAAAGCTCTGATACCAGATGTAACATCCAGCCTTTTTGTACGTTTTAAATCGACGATAAACCACACACGTCAGACTCAAACCATACAAAAGAGCGGATTGTTATTGGGGTGGATAAGAAAAGCAGAGAAAGAAATAAAACAAAACAGATCTCGCAGCGGAATGACAAAATATAATAATCAAATAACAGTTCATGAAGCTGCTTTACAAAACACTTGATTATACTTATACAACACATATCAGAGTTACACATACCAGAGAATAATAAATAATGCAGCGGAACAGTATGAATGCAGTGAAATAATATACTAAATAATAGTAATACAATCTTGGTCTTTGTCCTCCAGAAATAAAGTCTCCAAACCCTGAAATGCTCAAACTGACCCGAGAGAATTGAAAAGACAAAACACTGGAGTCGGAACTAAAAGATATTATGTGAGTTAAATCAACAGAAATAAATATGAGTGGAACGGCGTCAGAGATGTTTACGGGGTTTAACATCTCCTATCCAGTGTCCAATACGAGTGCAGTAACTTAAGAGATGCTCGGGATTCACATCCCCCAAGGATCCGTTAAACTATTTACTATGTAGTAATATTTCGTTATTATAATAACGTCTATAGTAAAATAAACTTACTTTTAAATAGCGTTAAGGAGTGACCCAATATTCCCCTTAACACGTAATAGTCCCAGTAGTCCATCCAGTATCATGGTTCCTCCTGATCGGGAAGCCACCAGAGGATACTGCACGGGCTATAGGAGAGAGCCAAACTTGTACAAGGTGCGCTAGGGTAGGTGACATGGCGCAACTAGGCAATGCCAGGGTAGATATACCAATTATGCTTCCGGACCGGTGGTAACGCGTAGCAACTACTACAGCCCCACATCGAGCCACACCCCCAAAATTAAAGGGCCCAAATCAATCACAAAGTAATAGAATGGTATCGATGGAGTGTATCCGATAAAAGGTGCTACCTTCTTGGCCCATCGATCGCTCCTGTTTAAGCCACCTTATGCCAACTCACAGGAGTCGGGTCCATGTATATACCTCAAAGGAAATGCCGCCACCATCCTACTTCATTCTGGAATCTCCACCGCGTACACGGTTGTTAAAGTGGTTTTTGAAGTTGGCAGAGAGTATGACAACTTCCGATCCCGTTCTCTTCAACAACCAAACGTTATTATAACACCGCGGTCATTTCAAAATAATTATACTTCAAAACTAGAATATACAATCCATTTCAAAACCATATAAATACGATATTTTTTTCCCTTTCAAAACCCAAATCAATATGATATCATTTTTATAAAACCAAAATCGATATAATATCATTTTTATTTCAAATATATCCTTTTTCCAAGATTATAGCACTTTCAAAGTTATACACTTTGAAACCAAACACTTGAAATTATAACACTTCCAAATCATAATACTTTGAAACCCGTAACTTTGAAACATAACTTCCATCATTTAAATGGTTTAAATATCAAAATAATTTATATAAAATAAATAGCTTCTTCAATTTCACTAATCAATTCTAAAACAACTCGAATTTCTAAATTATTTTATTTAACCAAATCCCAAATCATAATTTCAAATCAATTCAGTTTCCAAATAAACTATTCCAAACTTATCGATTTCAAAACAGATTAGATCCACAGAATAAAACCCATTTCAAATTTAATATATTTCAAACTCTAAGTATTCAACAATTTCAAAACTAAGTTTGATAATTTCATATACATATACATATACATACATATATATATATATATATATATATATCAAATTAAATTTTCTATTATTTAGTTTCGAAATATTTACTTAATAAATCCATTATCATTCAAATAATACCCAGATTTCAAATAACTAAATGTTTCCTTTAATTTATTTATACTAGAAATATTTATTTAATTCACCTTAAACAAGATCAAGTTATAAATCATATCCATTACAGATCTCAAATTCCATAAGTTCCAAATCGGTTTCATTTGATAAATTTCTACATTTAATATAATTCCAAATCAATTTTAAATCTGTCTTTTCAGCCTACATTTTATTAAAGTCGTTATAAACTCTATAAAAATATAATTTATATAAATACTTAAACATATTACGTTCTAAATAAATCAATGTTTGTTTTTTAAAACTTGTTTTATACCAAACAAATTTGTACACAGCTAACAATCAAGAACTTAACTATATATATAAAGTAACATTTATATAATACCTGAAATCAATATTTCTATATAACCATATATTTCTTTACAAAACCATAGAAATCATTTCAAAATATTTTCATATATAGACCGCGGTGTCTGTATATAATTTTCCATCCTATAGTCAAGTGATACAGATATTTATCATTTCAATCCATAGTTTAAAATATAAATACGGTTATATATTACTTCAAACCGCAATCACGAATGAAATAAAATCCATAACAACTTGCAATTTATAACAGTATAAAATACGACATCCATACATCCAATATCAATCACCAAATATTTATCACAATCATCATCCAATTCAATCAATAACATCAATATAGAACAGATAATAAATAACATGTATTCAGTTAATATTCAAAAATAAATTAAATAACAATTTAACTGGTAGTTTATATGCAATAATAAATTAAATAACAATTTAACTGGCAATTTATATGCAATAATAAATTAAATAACAATTTAATTCAATAAATTCAATTTAACTGGGTGATGATTAAAAATAAGCCAAACAGTCATAAATAAATTTCTAAACACATCAGAAATTAACTTAACACACATAAGAAATTTTAGAAGTTGTGAGTGGGTTAAAACACCCACCTTTCGAATTTAAATTGAATTTAAACCCAAAATTTGAAAAGTCTCAGAATTCATCCAAACAAGTGCCTAAATGTCCGAAATTTAAATACGATCCAAACGTAGAAAACCGCATGTGAATCGGACCTCGTACGCAAAAGATACGTGCATTAGAATGATTGAAATTGAAACTAAAATAAAATAAAAAAAGAAAACAAACTGCTCACCTCTGCCACATCACTACATCTTCAAGCACACGTTCCCATCCCTAACTTCGCATCTTTCAGCATGCATGAACGAACAACAGCCACCGTCGTTCAACGTCTCCCCCAAGCCTCTACAAGCCACGCCGTCGCCTCCAAGAGTTCGCCGACGACTCTCCAGGCCTCCGGCCCCCCACTCCACCAAGCGCGAACGACCCAAACGCCACCGCCCGCCACCATGCGTTAAACCCTAATCGAATTTTTCACGCAAATCCAGCCGTCACTTCGACAAATAAAACTACACCAATGAACTACGCGCAAGACTCTCTACAAAACCCATTAATTGATTTGACGATCGAACAAGTTTGATTGCGGCGTGATGAACGGCCGTGAACATTTCATCGATTCGACCACATCGAAACCCAGATTGAAAAACGAATCATATATTCAACTTGTGCTGATCGAGAGCTTCAAATCCATATATAATTGGATATAGTTTGTAGAGTTTGATTTCTGAAGTTGTATTTTGAATTGAAATTGAAACTGGGGATTATGGTTTGTCTGCCATTGAGGAAAAGGAGCAACATATATTTTTGTACATACAGAAATGAGAAATAGAAAGGCTGCTAGGGTTTATAACAATGTATATATAAGTAGGGTTGAAAATAGAAAGAACGGATCGGACTTGATTGAACGATATCGGCCCAAAAGCCCGTTCTGAATTCGAAACGAAATTAGATCAACCCATATATCAAAATAGACGTTTTTAGATATTTTAAAATTAATGGAACATGTTTCAAGTCCAAATTTTATTGCATGAAGAAGTTATGCTAAAATCAAGTTATTTCAAATTCATTTCAATTGATTTCAATTTAATTGATTTTTAGGCGTTTCGAGCCCGTACGATCAAGCGACAAGTCTGATCGCTACGAAACTTGAAATCCTACAATAATTCGCCATTATGGATCCGATGAATCTAGTTTCGTCGAAATCCGAGTCAGTGGCCAAAATGGCTATTTTTACATTGATTAAAAAAATTAATAATCAATTAAATTAATCAAATTCCAATTCCAATTCTATAATTGACAATTTTATCATTTTTAAATTTCTTAATCGTTTACACTAATTTGAACAAATTTAACTGTCGATTTAAAATTGATTAGTTCCTCAATTTTAGTGTTTAATTTCAATTTCATTAAATTCAAAAATTTATAAATTTAAAAATCCAAAATCCATTTATTAACTTTTAAACTTTGTTATTCAGGTCTTTTATTACAATAAGGATGCAACTAACATTGGTTCATGATTTACTACGTTAAAATCTTCAAATTTCATCTTAATTTTCCATTAACGTAATATCTAAATATTTAATTCCATTTATTTGCAATAAATCCAATTATTAAATTTAAATTCCAATAAATTAATAAATCTTGATTTTCCACTCTTTTTATCAACCAATTATCATATTATAAATGGAACTGTCATTATTTTCAAATATTATCTTTATTTACATTAAAATAATATTTAATTACATTTATTGAAATTTATTTCCCAATTTACTAAATACAATTAATTATAATCTTACAATTTCAATTAATTGGGATTGCACTAATTATTTATCAACTTGCATTAACATTATTACCTTTATTTTAGTGATTTCATTATTAAATTACAAATTTTTATTTCCTTTCTGAATTAAATTACCAAAACTTATTAAATTAAAAAAAAATTAATTATCGAAAATTATGGGTCGTTACACATAACTCTTATGTCATCCCAGCCGTAAACATTTCATTTTTCTTAAGTGGATTATCAATCAATCCAGGTCCAAAGAGAGGTAATTCATCGAACTTTCTTAAGTATTCTTTTATCGACATTTCTCCTTGCTTTAGATCCATATACCTTTTATAGAGATGGGACCTCCTAGCATCAGGTAGATATTGTTCTCTAAATACTTCCTTAAATCTTTCCCATGAAATATCTTTTGATTCATTAATGGTAATTTACTCCCACCAAGCCAAAGCCCTATCTTGCAATTGCCAAGCTGCAAGGAAGCACTTTTGCTCATCTTTGATGCCCAATCCTTTATATATTCTCTCGCATGAGCGAAACCAAGCCTGATCTTCACTAATGGATTTTGTACCCCTTAATGGTTTCCCCCTCAAGTTGGTAAAAGTGAGGAAGAAAGTTGCAAGGTTAACTTGAGGTTGTACGTGAACTATCTTTTCTTTAACCCTTTTGTTCCTCTTTCCTCGTCCTTTTTTAGTACTCATTTTTATCCCGCTTTCGGCAAAGCCGTGATACCAAAATATCGATCGAAAACAAAAGACAGTTCGTCTCAAAGATTGGTTATACTTTGCTTCACTATGGATATCGCTGAATTTTGTCTGAGCCCGGATTAGGCTACAATTGATAGGACATGACACGCAAAGCCATAAGAACCAGCATTTCAAATTTTAAGTCAATCCGAGTTCGTATTCTCAAGTTATGATGGATATAAGTTGAAGGGAGAAGCTCCGGTTTCATATCGATCAACAAGCTCCATTTCGCATCGATCGGTTTCGTATCGATCCAACGGTTTCGTATCCATCGAAGTGCCGCAGTTCGCATCGATCAAGTTCGAATCCATCGAAGTGCCTCATTTCGACTCGATCTCATTCGAGTCCATCGGCTCCTCCTTATTCGAATCCATTGGCATATCCCTACTTCGCATCCATCGGCAGATAATCGTATCGGTCAACTCCCATGAGTTCGTATCGATCAGGATTGGCCATGTTCGAATCCATCGAGTTCGTATAGATGGACTTCGTACCCATCAACAGATGATGCGCTTCGTAACGATCGGCCAGTGTCTTCTTCGCATCCATCATAGAAGCATCCCTTCGAATCCATCAAGATGCCTTGATTCATCTCCATCCAGATACCCTGCTTCGTATCCATTGAGGAAGCCACTCTTCGAATCCATCTGGGCAGAATAATTCGTATCCATCGAGTAAACAAGCCAAGGTGACATGTCATCCCTCGATACGAACAAGCCGAGATATATGGAGTCGACGCGGTCAACTCGAAACAAAGACCGGATCGAGGCGAAGTTTGCACTCCATGTCATCACGAAGACGCGTGCCACCATCGATTCGAAACGATCGATTCGAAGAGATGGATTCGAACCAAACAGCCACTCGAGAATACTCATTTCGTATCGACTATATCTCCCAATCCACCGATCCAAATGCAATGAAATTTTCACAGGAGGTTGCGTACATGCCAAGGAGTGTTCACACCAAATTTCAGCTCGATTGGACATCATCTTGATCGATACAAAATGATTTCGTATCGATCACAGATCGACTCAAAACTTTCTGAGATTGGTCACGTGAGCCCACTCACATGCCAAAAGAAGTCTCACGAGATTTGAGCGAAGTCTCAGCCTCCTACGCTTATAAATAGAGCCCTAGAGCCAACAGAAAAAGGATCTTTTTGACTCTCAAGCGCCCAGACTCACCGGATCGAGATCTCCATCATCCTACATCATATTCTTGCTGTTGATTTCGAATTTCCAGTTGTAACTTGCTGTTATTCGCTGTTTGTAAACGTTGAAAGAGAATCAATAAAATTGCAGAAACTTCACAGTGGACGTAGGCAACACGCCGAACCACTATAAATTGCTTGTCTTCGCATTTACATTCTTGTTAATTGGAGTTTTTGTTAGATGATCCTCATTTTCAATTTACATTCTTCATATATTATCTCTTCAAAAACTTCCAAAGAGTGTTGTGCCCAATTTTGGTACAAACACTTTTGTACTTTCACTGAGAAAACCCAGATTTTCTCCTGCTCGTTGGATCTATCATCGATACCGGATTGAATAAATCTAAGAGAGAGATCCAGATTACAAATCCAAGTTCCTTCCCTTCTATTCAGATTTGCATAAAGTCTAAGAAAGGAATTCAGCCTTCAAGATGGTTAACATAAGGACCACCTCTAACACTATCAATCAAGAAGAACAGGATAGACAGAATCCTGCGCCGCTACCTCCCTCTAAGCAGGGCGCTACCGAACACTCGGAACCATCAGGTCCGGTAACCCGACAAGGGTTTCAGCTGCTGCTCCAAGAGCTGACCCAGAGTCGGCAACAACTAGCAGAACAGCTACGCGCTACCGCCGAGCTCACCAATCAGCTGAATCGCCAGAAGCGAATGAGATCTAGGAGAGACCATGCTTCTCGCTATTCCAGCGAAAGTTCCTCCTCTTCTGATTATCATAATCAGTCTCCATGACCCTGGCTAGATGGGAGTCACATACAAGCTGCTGGAAATCAACCGGCAATAACTGTTGGACAACTGAGAGTTGGTCCATCAGCCAGTCTCCAAACCAGGCCCTCCTCCCTAGGAGGTGCCATTCCTCACTACACCACAGAATACCACGCCACGAATGCCGCGGATGAACCAAGGGTCGATGCCCCAAGTCAGTCAAACCCGAGCAGTCGTCAGCATGGGCGTACCCCTGAACCGTATGTCCCAGAGGACTACGAGCCAAGAAGGCAAGATATGGACCATCAACAGCATCTGGTCCAACTCCAGGATGTGAGATTCAATCACATTCCGGCACGAGCCGCACAGAACATACAAATGCCGAATCTTCCGACCATGATACGTCAGATGATCCGCGAGAGCTAGGGTCTCACAAACGACGACTGGGGAATCTCTCAAAGTCACACTCCTTTTACGGACGATATTCTTACTGCTGAACCCCCATGGCGATTCAGGATGCCAACTCTACCCATGTTCGAGGGAAACTCCGACCCCAACCAACATATTCTGAAATATGAATGGTCGATGAGCGCTGCCAGAGCTGACGATGCAGTGAAGTGTCGTATTTTCCCCATATCCTTGGTGGGCATCGCTACCATGTGGTTCACTTGACTGCCACCTCGATCCATTTCCTCCTTTGACCAGTTGACCACAAAATTTGTTGAGCAATTCCACATGCACATCGCAAGACCAAAAGACGTCAATACTCTATCTAGCGTCACCCAAGTTCCTGTAGAGATGCTCAGACACTACTTAGAGAGATTTCATACTACATGTGTGGAAATCAGCAATCTGAACGATAACTCCATCCTTATGGCTTTGATTAAGGGGATTGACCCCGATTCTGAGTTTGGCAACTGGTTGGCTGGAAAACCACCTGCATCATTGGACCATTTCCACGCCAAGGCAGCTCAATTACTGAGAAGAGAAGATGCGAAACAGTCTAGGAAGCAGATTGATGCAGGGCCGAGCACGGAAGGGATTAAAAGAAATGTCGCAATCAAACAGTCCGGTGAGAGCTTTGGAAAAGTTCAGCTGAACCTTAAAAACAGACAAGCTCAACGGAGAGAGGGCGTGAATCAAGCTAGAAAACGAGATCAAAATCGTGGCCCACAGCGCAAGAATTCCATATTTGACAGTTACACTCCTTTGAATACATCACCGGAGAACTTGTATTTACAAACATGTAATACAATTCAATACAAAAAACCTGCTCCAAAACCTTCGTCAGAGAGGCAAATCCAGACGGGAAAATTTTGCAGGTTCCATGAAAGCTACGGGCACAATACAAACGAGTGTCATCACTTACAAGATCTCGTAGAAAAATTGATCAGAGAAAGGAAGCTGGAATAGTTTGTGCAGGCACCGCAGCCTGGAGAAGCGGGCCCATCAAATCAAAATAATGAACCCAATCAATCGAGACAGGAGGACTCTACATATCCCCGTGGGAGATTGGTGATAAACGCCGTCAATGGCGGACCCACTTTGTCAGGAGCCTGGAACGACGAGGATCTTCGTCACCGTTACACATGACAGGCTCTACCTAGTCTATGAATACTTTGCAATTTCCTTTACATTCTGAAGTTTGAATTTGTAATAAGGCACTGACTTTGCCATGTTTCTTCCGTTCTAGCAATAAATTAATATCTCTTCAAGCTAGAGCTGTGATTCACCGAATGCGACATTCAACAATCACGACGCATGAAGAGATAAGTTCTATCGCACGATGGAATTTATTCAAATAGCGAGTAACTGTGATACGACCGGCCACTCACTAAGTGAAAACTCGGCTCGGTGGCAAGCCATCACATCAAAGGCTGAATTGGACTGACACACGGCAGCCTACAACTAACTCCAGATTCCCATAGTGCGAATTGGAGTATAATCATCAACTCTAGGTTCCCAGAGTGCGAACCGAAGTATAAATCCTAACTCCAAATTCCCAGAGTGCGAATTGGAGTATAATCGTCAACTCTAGGTTCCCAGAGTGCGAACCAGAGTATAAATCTTAACTCCAAATTCCCAGAATGCGAATTGGAGTATAATCATCAACTCTAGGTTCCCAGAGGGCGAACCTGAGTATAAATCCTAACTCCAAATTCCCAGAGTGCAAATTGGAGTATAATCATCAACTCTAGGTTCCCAGAGTGCGAACCGGAGTAAAAACCTCAACTCCAAATTCCCAGAGTGTGAATTGAAGTATAAACATCAAATCGATCGTTCCCAGAGTGTGAACGGACTCCAAATTCCCAAAGCGTGAATTGGAGTATAAACATCAAATCCATCGTTCCCAGAGTGTGAACGGACTGCAAGTTCCCAGAGTGCGAATTGGAGTATAAACATCAAATCCATCGTTCCCAGAGTGTGAACGGACTCCAAGTTCCCAGGGTGCGACTTGGAGTATAACGTCAAATCCATCGTTCTCAGAGTGTGAACGGACTCCAAGTTCCCAGAGTGCGAATTGGAGTATAAACATCAATTCCAAGTTCCCGGAGTGCGAACCGACGCATCAATGCTAACTCTAAATTCCCAGAGCGTGAATTGGAGTATAAACATCAATTCCAAGTTCCTGGAATGTGAACCGTGTTACAAACATCGATAATTCTCAAATTCCTAGAGTGCGAGCCAGATTATCGATCACAGATTATTCTAAGTCCCGGAGTATGGACATGTGCACATGATTTTCAATAAGTGTGATCGACCATCGAAGTACAAATGCTGTTCCCTGGAACTGGGGGCAAAAAACTTAAGTGTTAATCACTAACCGAAGCAATACAATGTCCAAAATTGAACTCATTCATCAATCATGACATGTGACCAAGATTTTCAGACTTGGCAAATAAAACGAACTCTACTTGACGATAAAAACACCACAAGTACACCGGACTGAAAGCCAAACACTGCAAATACTTAAGCATAAAAGAAATGAGAATTGAAACAAAGAAACTAAATTCTATTTCAACTAATGTATGTGAAGATTCATGTACAAGTTATTTCAAAAAATTCCTACTAGCAGGGGGCCAAGCCTACATCTATACATAGCCTATGAAAGAAAAATAAAAGTGACCTCCCAGTTGCCAAAAATGCGCCAGAGAAGGATTATCTTCTTTTTCTTCTTCGGTTTTCTCTTCAACGTGGAACCACCGGATCTACTAACAGTCTTCCGCTCCGACCCGGTACCCTTTGGCGGATCTTTCTCTGACGAAGGCATGATATCGATATACTCCTTCGAACTTGAACTTAAAGGAATATTCTCTTCCGGAGGAGTCGAAGGAGTCGGGTCTACCACCGGGGGCGGAATGGGCACGCTGGTTCTGACAAGCGTGTCCCCAGAAGATATCATCGCAAAAGGAGTGGGGCCAACCGCCGTCGTAACACACTCAGAATTACCACCGTGTGCTGCCGCTTCCACCTCTGTATTAATTTGAGCCAGCATCTCGGCCTCACGAGCAGCACGAGATTCACGATAGGCAGCGGTGAACTGTGACGATACAATAGAAACAGGTGGGAACGTGCCAAGAACAAATGGCATGTCAACAAAAGGGTCACTGTGCTGGCTCAAGAGTTCATTCATCATCTATTTGTCGAAAGTAATTGAACCCCCCTGTGTCATCTCGGTCGGCGCGGCTATCGTCGTGGTGATCGCTTCAGTAATAATGGCCTTATGTTCTTCATGTGACTCTTGGAGTGCAGGAGGCGCTATCGGTGTAACTTTGCTCACTGGATAAGAAAGAAAAGAAGTTGTCAGAACACGCTTCAATACAAATACTTCAGTTCAGACACACAGTAGATTTGTTCAGAGTACCTTCCTCAACTTGACTCGTGGCTGACTGAACAGCTTCATAAAAATGCTCCCTTATGGGATATAAGCGTGGCTGCTCAGGGTCATAGCCTGGGACCAACTACGGCTCAGTCGCTGGCGTCGGCTCCGATCCAGATGAAGTGATCACCTCTGAACTTGTAGCTGGGTGCGCGACGCCAGACCCCTCACCAACTTCCAACTGTTGGGTACCCAGTCTCTCTCTAGCATGAGAGATCATGAAATCATGGAGAACCTTCTTCTCATCATCAACCAATATATGGTTCTCCAACTCGAACTCATCAAAAGCTTCGCCTGGCTGTGCTGTTTTCTCTTCTTCAACTAATAAATTCCAGGCATTGAATAAGTGCGTCGGATAATCGTCAAGCCACGTCAAATTTCTGTGCCTCAACACATTAGCATTATAAGTAATGAAGTTCTTCTATCTCTGTCTCTAGCTTGATCTCTGCTTGACGAACTTTCCCATCGACTTCGGCTTCTGTCTCGCGAACCTTCTCCAAGGCCGCATCTCTTTCTCCCCGAAATTCCACCGCCTGATCACACGCTTCCTGTGCGGAAACGTTAGCGGTGTCCCTCTCCTTCATAATCTCTGAAACTTTGGCCTTGAGCTCGTTTAGCTCTTTCAAGGCCGCATCCCGCTCGGCAGTTACGATGGTGTTTCGGTGGCCCATGTCCTCCAACATAGCATAGTGCTCACGCTTCATCCTATCCATTGCTGCCTAAGCTTCATCATCTTTTCTAAGAGCTTCAATCTTTGATTTTCGAGAGGACTCGGCCTCGCTGCCGAGCGCCTGAATAATACGGTCCTTTTGACCAAGTTCCTTCTCCAACTTCTCAATCATGGTCGCCCGGTCAAAGGCCACCTTTGACGCTTTCTTTGCAGTTCTTGACCATTCCTGATACTGGAAAAATACATCTGAGAGATAATCATGCATCATAGGTGCAACTGATGCCGGTATCCTTTTTAGATGCGGTGGGAAGACAAAACCATCAAAGCAAATTTCAGGAAAATCTTTCTTCAGCTGAGCAAGCCTGACTGCTCCTTCCCTCGAAGGCTCCGTCAATGTATGATCTATTGTCGGGGGGGTCGCGATCTCCGTTCTATGATGAGTGTCAGCCCTCGATGATTGGGAAGACGGCTTGTGCCGTGAAGTTTCTTGAGGCCTTGAAACATGAACCGGAGGCGGTGCGGGAGCTCTAGGAGGTGGTGTGCGAGATCGAGACCGACGCCTATAATCTTTGTCTCTGTCAGAGCGCTCATGACTCGAGCGCCCATGGTCATCGTCTCTATCTCCTTCTCTCCTATATGATTATAATATGAAGAAAACTTGCGTTTGTTGCGAAGACTGCCAATCATCGAGCCTCTACCAAACATGGTATCTGCGAAGCAAAAGCATAAAATGAAGTTAGCAATCTCTCACAGTGAACGCATTACACTTAGAAATCGTGTAGTGCCGTGAAGTGTGAATGTAGGTGCAACCCCCCGACCAACCAGATGCGTCAACCGCACTAGTGGGCAGAGACTCGCTTAAAACTAAGGCTTCTGAAAGTTCGTCCAATCCGGCATCATGCTGCAGGACACATCGTCCGGAATTGGAAGATCGGCAAGCCCTTCATAAAGATTCTCGGTTCTTGAGGGAGACATCTCTGAAATTCTAATTCCGGAGGTGGGTCGGGCCGTGACAACCGATTTCCATCTTCCCTCTTTAGGTGGCTTGACAACGGTTTCTTTGCCTTTTCTTTGCTCTCAGATTTCCTGGGCTACATCTGCAGATTCACCCAATGGTTCTTCATCGGTGTGAGTTCTTTCGGAGTCAGCCTCCTCAATTATGACAATTTCAGGTTTTCTTCGTTTAACTCATTCTTTCGAGGCAGTCCTTAAGACACCGTCGAGCATTATGCTTTGTCTTCGTTCATTCAGCCCAAGAATCCTAAGATTCCTATCTGTCAATAGCAACTCAATATTCCTCTCTTCAACTTGGGATTTCTTGAAAAACACGAACTATCTCCTTGAAACGTTCACCATCGGGTCACTGTATTATGGGTGAAAAAGAAAAAGAGATGTGAGTTCGACTTCATCTACATCATTTTTATCAACTACCTGAAAAGATAGCAATACTCACGTCTAAATAGCCATCGCCTAGCAAACCCTGGGGGGCATCTAACATAAAACCATGCCGTCTTGAAGTAGCTCAATCTAGTCCAAGCCCCTGATTACTTGGCAATTTCTTACTGCCTCCAAGAATGTGAAAGATGGACTATCAGCCCGACTCTTGAAGTTAAACAAGTATCTGATCTCAATCGGGAGTGACGGTCGATAGAGAAATTCCATAAATGCAATGAACAAGCTATTGAGTGATGCATATCCGTTCGGAAGTAGCTGAGATGGGGCGATCCCCAAAAACGACAATACTTCTCTTATATACTAATTAAACAGAGGGAGTGTCCCAGCTGCACACGCGTGGCGATTGAATGCGGTATATCCCTCCGGTGGATTGTGCGGTCTATAATTTGGTCCCGGCAATAATACATCGTCCATCGACAAACCATGCCTTAAGCATATTCTTCCTAGCACGTCTTCCAAAATGTTGGACGGAACAGAGTCTGATGGGTTACTAATGAAGGATGCGTCAGGTAAATCATCCGGAGCTGGACCGATAACTTCATTCTCAATCTTCGGTACTTCAAGCACGGGAGGGCCTGAACTCTGAGTTTCTTGCGGCTGCGAACTTGAAGTTTCCATAACTAGCTAACTCATGAGAAATCATCGTTAGATGCTAAAGAGCCCGTGCATTCCTCGGTGTAAAGTGCATGAATGTGTCGTGCAGTGCTGTGCATTACTTGAGCAAATTCTATAGAATAAACTGAAATGTATGAACGAAAAAACTCTGAAAATCAAACTGCAAATGACCGTCATCGCTGACCGTCACAACCGTGCCATCCAGATGCAAGAGGTCGATCCAAGTTAAAGTTCGTTATATTTTTGTTAAGTTACGGTTCCATCGACGAGCTTCGAAAGGTAGTCCAATATGCAGTTCTACAGTCAAGTTCAGTCATGCAAGGCAGAAGCTCGTCGGAGTCAAGTATTTTAATGCGCAAAAGTTCTCTATATTCGTCTAATTTCAACTTGGAATCGGTCGTCGCAGTTCAAATTCACATCGAGTCAGAGATGTATCATCGACCATGTTCGAATCGATACATTCGTATCGATCAGGTTCGACTCGATACGTTTCGTATCGATCAGGTTTGACTCGATACGTTTCGTATTGATCCAGTTCGAAATGATAAGTTTCGTATCGATCGAGGGCACGCCATTTCGCATCGATCTGAGAACACTGGCTTCACATCGATCGCCGCTCTCGTATTCGTATCGATACGAAATCATATAATCTGGATCGATTCGAAAACTCCTATTACGGATCGACACGAAACGAAGGCAGAGTCGTTCCTCCACAACTCCTTCTCCAAAAAGGCCTCAACTCCATGGCCGCGCTCCATCCTCAATCTTGCTCTCACTCGTCCAGATCTCAAATTCATCGAAACCGGTCGTAAAAGCAAGAAGGATGGTTGAAATTTCGAGTTTCATCGTTCTAAACATGATTCTATCCATTAATTACCTTATTTTAATGTTTAAATTTGAAGGATTGAAGGACTGAATCAATTCGAAGGCTAAAACAGTTCTCTCTCTTGGACTCTCTATCGATACGAAAGCAAAAGGCAGCAGTAAAAGTAAAAAAGTGAAAAATGGCTAAGCCCCAGCTATTTATATAAGCCTAGCAGGAACTGGGTCGTTTCGCCTCCTAGTCCACTTAACCGGTCGCAACCGGTCAAACCGCGAATCGAATCGAGTGTCCTGTTCAAATCCATCGGACCTAGAATTTTTATCGATTCAAAATGGATGGTAAACCCATCGATACGAAGCAAGAAGCAAGGACGGCTGAAGATTGTGAACTCCATCGGCTTGAAGCCCTTGTTCGCACCAACAAGTTCGCGACTCCATCCACTGCATATCGATACGAACAGCAATTTCGTATCCATCGAAACTCATCGATGCAAACAATCACTTCGTATCCATCAGAGATCATCGATGCGAAGCGGAGTCAATCGCATTTTGGGACCATCGATGCGAATGAACATTTCATATCCATCAATTCAGCCCGCATCGATACGAAAAACTACTTTTTAACCTTTTACATCGATTCAGGAGAGGATCGATACAAGAGGACAGTCAAAAACAACCATCAAGCGTTGTTTCAACTCGAATTTCAAATCGGTTCAGGAGAGAATCAATACGAAATTCAATAACAAACTAAACTGACAATGATTGGTGAACACACAACGTTAACGGAAGTCAAATTAACACATGTGCATATATATCGGACTAATATTCGATTTTAAACATTCACAGGGATCGAATACCCATCTTGTTACGATTACAACAACGAACATCCAATCACTATTATACAACAATCAGTTATATCAATGCAAGGTTACAGCAATATAAAGTACAACTTTCAACGAAAGAGAGCAATGATTGTTCAGAGGGAAACTGCAGCTTTTCAAAGCACGTCATGTTTCCACAAGACGTACTTTGGGAGGCAAATGTTATTCCTCTTTTTGGCAAAGCCGTGATACCAAAAGATCGATCGAAAACAAAAGACAGTTCGTCTCAAAGATTGTTATACTTTGCTTCACTATGGATATCGCTGAATTTTGTCCGTGCCCGGATCAGGCTACAATTCATAGGACATGACAAGCAAAGCCATAAGAACCAGCATTTCAAATTTCAAGTTAATCGGAGTTCGTATGCTCAAGTTATGATGGATATAAGTTGAAGGGAGAAGCTCCGGTTTCGTATCGATCAACAAGCTCCATTTCGCATCGATCGGTTTCGTATCGATCCGGCGGTTTCGTATCCATCGATGTGCCACAGTTCGCATCGATCAAGTTCGAATCCATCGAAGTTCCTCGTTTCGACTCGATCTCATTCGAGTCCATCAGCTCCTCCTTATTTGAATCCATTGGCATATCCCTACTTCGCATCCATCGGAAGATAACCTACTTCGTATCGGTCAACTCCCATGAGTTCGTATCGATCAGGATTGGACATGTTTGAATCCATCGAGTTCGTATCGATGGTCTTCGTACCCATCAACAGATGATGCGCTTTGTAACGATCGTCCAGTGTCTTCTTCGCATCCATCATAGAAGGATCCCTTCGAATCCATCAAGATGCCTTGATTCGTCTCCATCCAGATACCCTGCTTCGTATCTATTGAGGAAGCCACTCTTCGAATCCATCTGGGCAGAGTAATTCATATCCATGGAGTAAACAAGCCAAGGTAACGTGTCATCCCTCGATATGAACAAGCCGAGATATATGGAGTCGACGCGGTTAACTCGGAACAAAGACCGGATCGAGACGAAGTTTGCGCTCCATGTCATCACGAAGACGCATGCCACCATCGATTCGAAACGATCAATTCGAAGAGATGGATTCGAACTAAACAGCCACTCAAGAATACTCATTTCGTATCGACTATATCTCTCAATCCACTGATCCAAATGCAATGAAATTTTCACAGGAGGTTGCGTACATGCCAAGGAGTGTTCACACCAAATTTCAGCTCGATTGGACATCATCTTGATCGATACGAAATGATTTCGTATAGATCACAGATCGACTCGAAACTTTCTGAGATTGGTCGCGTGGGCCCACTCACGTGCCAGAAGAAGTCTCCCGAGATTTGAGCGAAGTCTCAGCCTCCTACGCCTATAAATAGAGCCCCAGAGCCTACAGAAAAAGGATCTTTTTGACTCTCAAGCGCCCAGACTCTGCCGGATCGAGATCTCCATCAACCTACATCATATTCTTGGTGTTGATTTCGAATTTCCAGTTATAACTTGCTGTTGTTCGCTGTAGTCACTTGTAAACATTGAAAGAGAATCAATAAAATTGCAAAAACTTCACAGTGGACGTAGGCAACACGCCGAACCACTATAAATCGCTTGTCTTCGCATTTACATTCTTGTTAATTGGAGTTTTTGTTAGATAATCCTCATTTTCAATTTACATTCTTCATTTATTATCTCTTCAAAAACTTCCGAAGAGTGTTGTGCCCAATTTTGGTACAAACACTCATTTCCTACTACCTATATATAGTAAGGAAATATCTTTAGGATTATAGATGACATTGCCTTAGGGAATGACAATAAATTTGAATACTCTTAGTGGATAAGATTTTTAAATGTGGGCTCTCTCGGACTAAACTCATTCTAGGTTATTGCTAACCCAATCTCTAATGAGTTGACCCCAACCAAGCTTAGGTATTCACTCAACCATAAGCTCTAATACCAAATGAGATGAACGGGAATTTTCGACCCTCGAAAATCGACACTAATACATACTTGGTATTCACGTGCTGCAAATTCAAGTGTCGAAAACCTGTTCGTTTGGGGTAAAATGAAATAAAAATAGAAGATAAAACAAATAGAATCTCACATTGCAATGAAACAACTTATCATTTTACATATAAAAGATTACATATAATCACTCCAAGTGATCTATCTGAGTTATGGCATGTGCTAACCCAACGAGGATAGTTATAACGGTCTATCCATACAAGTGCTTGTAGATACATAATACCAGTATAGCGTAATATGATAACTTCTTCAAATGACCCAAAATGCTCCATGCTCCATTTCAAAATGCTCTAAGCTTTCCTAACTACTTGGCTGCCCAGGGAAAATTAGGGCACCCAGAGTTTAAGGAAATAGAAAAATAAACTCTGGATCAGTCGTGACTGGTGTGAGAAACTTAAAATATGGATTTTGTGAAAACAAAAGGTATCTCATAAGACCATGTCGCACATAAATATGGAACAAGTTTTTACCTTATGATAACCAAAACATTTGCTCCGTAGAATCATTTGATATTATTTTTATTGACATTCTTTGAAAACATTTGCAGGTAAACTTATAAATCTTAGCCGAAATTATTTCCATTATTATTCTAGATATGTTAGGCTCTACAAACAAAACTCTTACAAGGCTCGTTCGAAGAATGGGTTCCATATAGTGGCAAGGTGAGGGACTACCTTCCATACAGTATATCTCTAGGGAGATATGCCTAGGGTCCAGATATTGAATGCCTATACCAACACAACACCGGCCTACTTTTTCGTTAAATGGTACTGAATATAACATCACCTCGGTCGTTACCGACGTTTAACGGGATCCTGAAGCATACACCACATGCTCGATATATAGAGAGTAATCTAGAAAGGCAATGACCATCTCTTAATGGGTGTGACCCTCATAGCTATGCCGCATGTACCCTGCTTTAGCCATTTCTGGTTGATGAGGCCTAAGGTAAAGTTTTACCTTTTTCACAGCACATTCCCATGAATACACACTCCCATTCCATGATCACACAACTGATTTCTACAAACATATAACTTCTAACCTCAATCGTCTTAGGAAAGAGTGTTAAGCTAAAATAATTTGCTTCTCCTCCACCAAACAGATGATATATTCATAGAGATAAATCAATGTAATTAGAAATGCAACGCAAAACATTCATCCATACAAGTTGTCTGGGAATAGGACAAACCGAAGGCACTTCCCTACCACATTCTGTCGAGAGTTACCCTTAGGATTAGCAAGGAGAAGTCCTTGCATCGAATATTTTATAACAATGAAACTACTGCTACTATATGTATATTGGAATTTTATCCCCAAATGATCAATAAGTAGTTCTTCATTACGAAAATCCAAAATATTATATCCTTGCTTTACTTCAAATGCGTAAACTGGTTCGAAGTGGTCTTTGGATTGGAGTTACCTAAATCTGACCCTAGTTCCTTCAAAAGAATCACTAATAAAAAGATGTTATGTGAATAGGGAATCATTCTTTAATTAATTTTGTTCTTTTTATTATAATTTGTTTTCGAGGTATACGTTTCTTAAACATTCTTTTCGATACATACAGAATCTTTAAGTTTCCCTTATCAAATCTTTTTATTACTTTAAACCCATTTTACATCCCAAATCATTTCATCTTTTCTTATAAAAACATTTCCAAATTATTTATTTAAATCTTAATAAAGATTTCTTAATCCAAAACTCAAACCTTTGGTTTAGTTGAAACCATGTCATCTAGGATGTTAATATAAAACCAGTGATTATTAAGTGAGTAGAATCTATATAAATCATCTAATTCTGCTCAACATCAGTTCCCGTATTCAACAAATACTATAGGCGAAATAACGGTGAAATCACCTTTTAAATTCCATGAATAGTACGAGTTCCTTATCGGTCTTTAACACCGAGTACAAGAAGATCTTCTCTACAAAGTCCAAATTGTTCAAATCTTAGGAAACATCTTTCTTTATCCTTTGGAAAATTTGGATCTGAGTAAACCGAATTTATTATCCCCTCTAACGGGCCAGTCCAGATATCTAGGGAGAGCAGGAAATTAGTTTTCAAACTCAAGCCTAGACACTATCTCTCGACATGCATAAGGCGGTCATGTAATTTATTCGACAGTAAATCATTTAATATTTTATAATTCCATAAATCCTTTAAATCCCATTTAAAATACTTTATTAATCGTTTGAAAACATTTTCAAAAGATTTGGAAAAGAATTGTTAAGTTTAAAACAATATTTTACAAGTTATAGAAAAGTGCTGTAGAAAGTGCTATGGAAAATGCATTTTTAGCTATATTTATCAAAACGACTTTTTATTATTTAAAATTCATTTTTATTACTCAAAGAAATTTTAAAGGATTTTAAAATATTTATAAGATTTATCTCACAATTTTAAAACATCATTTTTCAAAGAAATCCAGTTTTAGATTCCGAACTGCAAAACCGCGATGTATCCAAAAAATTGTTTTGCTCATATTTCAAAACCTACTTATCAAAATCTCGATTTTCTTTCTTTGTTGGAAAAATATGGACATAGTAGTTCGGAAAAACCTTATCTCGAAGAATTCCAAGCTATATTTCAACTTCTACACTAGCTTGACTTTTATAGCGCGAAATCGCGAACTACCGTTACGCGACGACTTATTTTTGGCTAAATTTTCTATTTCTTTTCAATCTTTACCAAAACACTTTTAAATGTTTATAAAACATTTCAAATACTTTTTAAAAAATTTTTAAGAGATTTAACGGTTCCTTATACACCATTTCATTAAATCAAGGAAAGTGATTTTCTTGTGCTTATTGACACGTATTTCCATGACTTGCATATATATTCAACTTTCATATTTAAACATCCAAACTTGATGATCAACGTATAATAAACATCCATTACAAACATGATTTCATATTTCAAAATATAATATAATAGTTTAGAAGTTCTCACTTTGTTCGGTTATTCGAATAGAAAATCGTCTATAGCTCTGCTACTTGAAGTTTTTCGCTCACGAATTCTTGCACGCTTTACTCAATATGGTTTGACTTGGACTTAAGGGAGGCTAGGGGGTCCGCCTTGGTGGAGGGGGAAGGAGTACTCAGCTATGGGTGCAGGAGGGTAAGGCCGAGAATGAGGGGAGGGGAAAGGAGAAGTTGGAGATGGTTGGGGTGGAGTTTTTATGATTATTTTCTTTAGTGATTATTTTTGAAATATTTTAGGATTATTTTGTTAAGTATAGAAGCCATTATAGAAGTGAAGAAAAAATTAAAAATGGAAGAAGAAATGTGTGTAAAAATGAGAGAAAGTGGTGGTTTATTTATAGAAAAAGTTTTGGATTAAAGTAATATTCTGTAAAAAGACCAAAATACCCTTTACTTATACTTTAAGCAAACTAATTTTTTCAACACTTAACATCACATTTAAAATCATTAATTTAAGTCATTTTTACTTTAGTATCAAGTAACGAGTATAATAATTATATTTGTTTGGTTTAATGTTTACTTTTTGACTTTTATAACACTTTTTGTCTTTTTATGCTTACTTTTGTTAACTACATTCTAGAATTTTCTAAGTATGTTTAGTAAAAGAATCTTGATTAGTGAAATAATTAATGCTTATACTATTTGAATACATGTTCATTTATAAGGAAATAAAGGTACAACAACGTTGCTGACAACTTAAATCGACAAAATGTTGATTTTCGACAAAATGTTTTATAGTCACATTTTGACATTTTAGTCAAACTATTTATTTATGTAAACCAAATTTAAAAAAATTGTGCAATATTTTAAAAAAAATAAACACCCATAAATAAATTAAAATAATTTACTTACCATTAGAACTTAATTTTTTGAAATCAAGATTTTGTCACTTTTTTTAATATAAGTAAATTTTACTATCTCTACGTATATTTATATTTCCAAATCCTATCTAATATTTTTTAAATCCTAAAACCTTATATATTTTATATTTAAAATCACTTTAAATGTTATATTTTGAGGTGGTCAAATTCTGGGTTGTTATAGTCAAAGTCATGTCTCACGATAATTCTTAACTTTTGAAATAGCGATGAGCCTATTTTTCGATGTTTAGTGTTAATTATGCAAATAAATCGTTTCCATACAAATGAATTGCTTTATAGCAATTAATTCTTTTCCATAAAACGAATCAAACCTTTTCTTTTAAAAACTGAATTCGTGCTTCGCTTCAAATTACAATTATTAGCTTTAAAACACATTGTTAAAAGAGTTACTAACTTTGAAACATTATTATAAAAAGGATTCAATAACTTAAGAACATCTTATCATATTGATAATTAACTTTAAAAGCTCATTAATTCATTTGATGAATTTACGTCTATAGCCTTTAAGCTAAAAGAAATCAATCGCTTTTAAACACCATTAATTTAATTAAAATTAATTATAATCAATTCAATTAAATAAATAATTTATTATTATTCATTAAAATGAATAACAAAGTTAAAACGTTCGTGTTACTTTGATAAATTCACTTTAAACCTTATTAATAAAGTTGATAAATTAACTTCAAATGTCTTTAACTGAAAAAGGTAAACCACCTTTAAAACATCATTAGCTTCAGTTGATTGATAAATTTAAATATAATTAAATAAATATCATTATTTAAAAATAATTTGTTAAATATAAACATTGTTAAAGGAAAGATTAATAAAAGTTAAAACAAGTTGATTAACCTGAAAATTCGTTAATTAAAAAAGATTAATTAATTTAAAAATATCATCATTAATCGATTAATTAACTTAAATCCATCATTATTAAAATGTTTAATATCCTTAAACATCATTACATAAAATGATTAATTAATTTCCAAAACATCGTTAACTAAGTAATTAGTTAAATTTAAACACCTCATTAACTAGTCAATTAATTAACATTAATCCTTGTTAATTAAATTAAATAATAATTATTAGAATAATTAATTGAATTTGGAACCATTATTATTTCAAAACTTTCTTAACTTATAAAACTAATCCAAGCACAAAGATGAAACCAAATTGTTTCGATAAATGCTGATTTTCAAAAAGCGTCGATATAACAACTATAGCTATACGAGCAGTTCGGAAAATAAGTTAAAGGCATTAACATTACCACCGAACATCACATAGCAATGGTATGAACATATATACACGGTGGTTTACAATAATACAACAAATATACACATTTGCTAATACTATAGTTAACTTTACCACTAACTTTTCATATCGTTTACTACGTGCAAACTAACTTCCAAATGCGACAACTTTTTGCGACATGAACCAAACCATCACTTCACATATACGAAATGCATTCATAGGTCAATAATATGAGCATTAAAATAGTTTAAAAGATTTGGTAATAAGGGTGGAGTTTTACTCACTGAAATGCTTGCTAACTTAACTGGAATTGCACTATCTTTGCGAATTTTACTAGAACCAAGCTTTACTTTGCCAACGACTTGGATATTTTGGTCTTGGTAGGCTGTTTTGGTTCGGCCTGGACAAGAGTAGGCTCGACCATGGTGCAATGGAGTGGAGGTAGGGCTAGTTTGGAAGAGGATGGCTTGAGGAAGTGAAGAAAGGTGTTTAAACTTAGAATTTTTGAATATATAAAAAAGTTTTGAATTTTGTAAATAATTTTAGAAGGCATGAATGGATATGAAAACATGGAAGTGTTTAGAAATGAGAAGGAAGAATGTAAAATGAAGGAATGTGTTAGGGTGGGGGTATTTATAGCTATGGAGAGAAGGTAAATTACTTAAATACTCTCTACATTAAAATATGATAAAGTTATCATGAAATTAAGGTAGCTCCATACATCCTCCACCCCTCTTACACACATTGACCCCTTAGGCCACTCCCTGAACATGTTTTTGTGTACTTACCTAGGTTCTTAAAGTGATGGTTGTGTACTTCCTTAGGTTTATTTATATGCATATTTAGTCGAACCATGTTTTATTTTAAACTAAGCATGGTTATTAACTTTAATATTATAATTAACTTATCACATGGCATATGCACATTTGTGTGCATGTGTATATTAATTGTAAAAAATGTGCATAATTTTTTCAACGATTTTCTGATGTCGAAAATTCGAAAATTCGGAAAACGTTGTTCGGTCACATTTTCTATTTTTATTTATACTAATTATATTAGTATACAAAATTTGAAAATGGTATTAATATCATTAATTAATATTTAAAATATGTTCGTATGGTTATTAAAATCGATTATTCAAAACTTAAAAATGATTTAAATATTCAAATACAAAGCGATTAACTTACGAGTCGTTACATAGATGGAACTAGAATGTTTTGATAATAATTGGTATTTTGGTGAGTTAAACTCATGTAATGACCCATAATTTTTGATAATTAAAAATATTAAATTTAATAATATTTTTGAATTTAATATTATGAGTGTTAGCAACAGAATTAGTCATTAACAACCTTAAGAGAGATTGTGTAGAGAGATTAATGAAGAAAGTTAAGTTAAACAGAGAACAGTACGCAAATTTAAATGCAGAAAGTATGAACACCATATTTATAGTGGTTCGACGCAACTGTCTACGTCCACTTTGAGGTTAATCTTTATTGCTTTTCTCAACAATTGAATACAGATACAATCCGTACACCAACTATTTGATTACAATTGTTAAGCAAAAAAGATAAGTCTTGAATGAGTCTTGAATGCGGTAGAGTCTCCTCGGTGTTCTCAAAAAAAGGTCCATGTCATTGTGCCTCTGCCTCTCTAATTATAGATGAAGATGGGTTGGACTTCTCTGGTGGGCCTAACAGTAGGATACCTCGGCCCAAAACAAGTAACTCCTGTGTGCCGACCATAAATACTGAACGGCATATGCCGAACGTCCTTAGGTGCCTAACGAGGTCTAGACGCCGAACATCCCTAGTTACCGAACATGCTTTATGCCGAACGGGGTTGAGTGCCGAATGAGGTCTGAATACCGAGCAGTGTGGAATGCCGAACGACTCTGCCATGTCGAATGACCCTCAATGTCGAACGACCATAGATGTTGAACGACCCTTAATGCCGAACGATATACAATACCGAACAGCTCTTAATGCCGAACGCTCTTGAATGTCGAACGCTCTTGAATGACGAACTCTCTTGAATGCCGAATGCTCTAGTTGTGCCGAATGCTCAGGATGCCGAATGGTATACAAATGCCGAGTGCCTAGTTGCCTAGTTAAATCTCCAGGTAACACTTGCCCCCAAACTGCATCATTTGGTCGAACGTGATGTGCTTTGAATCACGAGTCCTCCGAGCTTTGCTTCGAGCCTTGACTTAGTTTCCTCAATAGTATCTTCTCTTGAATACCAGGTGAGGCGATGCGCGTCGAACGACATGCAAATGTCGATCAGCATAGTCGAAGCCAAGCGCCTTGGATGCCGAACGGCATAGCCGATGCCGAACTATGTCGTCTTGACCGGTTCTACCGGCCATTGTCCCTTCGACTTCCTCTCTTCTCCTATAAAGGTCGGCGTTTTCCTTCTTCTTCTCTTCTTCACTTTCGCCTTCGCTATCCTGTACTCACGAACCATCCCTTTTTAACAAACTCCAAAAATTTAACTACCCTTCCCCACTCTAGCATCATACATTACCTCACTCCTTTCCTAAATCACTCGGAATTAATTAAAACCGCGCCCTTAACTCCAGAATTCTCCCGAGTTTCGATCCATTTACTTGGTATGGATCCCCCCTTTTAAATTCTTTCCCCTGACTAAAAGGTTTAATACGAGGCTCATGTTCGTAAATTTTGGTAGAACCATGGCCAATAGGTATTGTGTGGATGAAAGAATCGAACTGCGATTAGGATATGTTCCAGGGCTATATGATGTGGAGGAAAGAAGAAGTGGTCAGAAGCAAGCACATGAGGTAGTTGGTGGAAGATGTGTTGTGGTTCGGTATGGTTCTCTCATGCCGAACGAGATTGGAGGGAAGAGTAGAGGAGGAGCAGGAATTGGGTAGAATGCCGAACAACATGGCCCGGTATGACTTGCCGAACGACTCGGCCATGTCGTTCGGTATGGATGGAGGAAAAAGATAAAACTGTTGTTAAGGACGGAGTGCCGAGTGTTGGGGCTCGGCGTAACTTCAGTTCGGCATGATTCGCAACATGTTGAGCAACGGAGTGGAAAAAACAGGAAGGAAGTAGGGATTGGATAGGATGCCAATCGACGTGGCTCGGCATGACTTGCCGAAAGACTCGGCCATGCCGGTCGGGAGAGATGGAGGGAAAGGGGACAAATAATGTTAAGGGGAGAATGCCGAGTGATATGGCTCGGCATAAGCACGGTTCGGCATGATTTGCCGCGTTCCGATCGGCGAAGAGGAAGGGTTGGAAGAGTGATACTTAGGCCGAACAGCATTTACATTTAGGCCGAATAGAATGGAGGCCAAGCGACATCTAGGCCGAACAACATTTGGGCCGAACGGCATTTTGGCCGAACATCATTTAGGCCGAACGGCATTTAGGCCGAGCTGCTTTTAGGCCGCGTGGTTCAAGTGTTGCTCGGCCTTGACTTTTTGATGAATAGATAACAACAGTCGAAACCATTCCAACTCGAACATAACCCTCGTCGAATTTACTTATTCCCCATGCCTAATGACATAACAAAAAACAAGGACAAGGACCTAAGCAAACCCGCATATCGAACTAATCGGGACTGAAAACTCTCTAGTTTTAATAATCAAAAGCCTGAACTTAAATCAATAAAAACGGATAATTTCCTTTAACATATAGTGCCAATGTCCGAGTCCAAAATCGAGAGCATTATAGGGCAGGCTTTCGGAGATGTTCGGCGATGACGGTCTTCGAAGGCGATAGTTCGAAGTTCAACTTTATATCTCCAACTCTGTGACTTTTAACTTCTCAGCACTTATATTTGAATGATTGCACTAGTTCACACACCACATGGGGGGAATATTTATATTTTTAAGTCTAACGTCGATTATTTTTCAAGTATAGTTCAAACAGGTGCTCTGCAAGATTCAATCCTTATTAGAGATGTCTAGGAAATCTAGCTCTGCTACGATCTCAGACAGACCTGGGACATCCTCTCGACAAGAAGTCATAGACATTTCAAATCCGCCAACTTCCCTTGCTCATAACTTGGCTCTCGATGCTCTGGAGGCAGCAATTCTCTTGGACAACCCAGTCGATTCACAAGCTTTGAAGATTAATGAAAGTACGCTCCGTTGATATGCTCTATCCACAGAATCCCCTTCGACGACGTGCTAGTTCCATTGGGGCACGATCGTTCGCACTTGCCCCAAATCGGATACACAGCTTGTAATAAATTCATGTACTGGGTTGGTAGTGTGCCACCTTTCAACTTGTTTCTTCGATATGTGCTGCAGTATATCGACATTGCCCCATCGCAACTGCACCCGAACAGCCACGCATTCATCTACGGCACCTGCAACCTCTTCATGAGTGTCCTTTCCAGGCTTCCAACTCTGGGCGATATCAGATATATATATATATATATATATATATATATATATATATATATATATATATTGCATCAAGAAGCGGAGGGATAGCCCCTCTTTCATTTTCTCGAGCCGCATAACAATTGTCAAATCTTAATGGGGCATGGAGCAAGTTTTCCCTGTATAAACAGGAATGGTTTTATGTGCGTTGCCCTCCTGGTTTCACGAAGAGATGGGTGGAAGGAAGTAAGTCTTCTCTCTTGACCGATACTTATGCTTGGTCAAAGCTGTACCTTTTCTAACTCTTTTCCATCTTTTTAGGCATTAACCCACGTCCTGAGGGGACCAGATATTCTAAAGCCGTCGAGGCTATTCGAGCCATTCCCGCCGAAGAACGAGACATCAGAACTCTCATTTCAAATGAGTTTCTTTCAAGGTTTGGGCTATTGGCGAAAGGTCGCCGGATAAGCCTCCTCGGGGCGTTACCATACCCAAGCCTACCGCTGGGAAAAGGAAAAAGCATGCCGAGTCTTCGACACGTAACGCCCCTGACATACTAGAAGAGGAGGAGATTAAGAAAACCGAAACGCCCGAAGTACATGACAAAACTGTTAGTCCACCTTAGCATCCAATAGTTGAAGTTCACGATATCGAAACGTCGTCTTCCCCTTCGAAGAGGAAGAAGAAACTAACGTATAAGCTAAGGAAGGAGAAAGTGGGCGGAACTTCTAAAGTTTCCCTTATTCCAACGGAGAAAGAAGCTTCCTCACAACACTTGGAAAGTTCTCTGAAAGGTCTGTCAAACCTTACTACACCTAACAATCTACTCAACTATGGTTTCGAAGATCCCGACGCCCTTAAGCTCCACTCGCCCGCGAGAGGCAATTCCAACGCTCAAGCCCAAAGCGAGGGAGAAAAAACTCCTATTAGTAAAGAAACTGATCTGTCGGGGAGAAGCACTAGGACACACACAAACACACGCACTTCACTTTGCACTTGAACTTTCCATCATTACCTTACTTTTTACTAACTCGACGTTACTTAAACTCTGTGTAGGTGGCATGGGGCACACACATGGAATTGACCGCCTTCGCGATTCATCGATTTTCCATCAATCAGGACGGAACTCAGGTTCCAGAAGATGCCGAGATAGGGATGACGATGGCGATAGGGATTATCATTCCCGAGATTCATCATTTCGGAAGAAATTTTATTATCAGCCCAAATACCATCATAATCCCCCTTCTCACTCGGGGCAAGGCAAAGATAAGCACAGCCATAAGGGGCCACAATCAGATGTCCCTTGTGATCAACACTCTGATTCTTCTACCACACGACAGTCCCGGGATTCTTACAAGAGAACTGAACTTTCAAAGTCATCTCGTCTTGTTCCCGCAATAGATCCAACAATATCGGAGAGATTGAATGAGCTCAAAGCTAAATTCCTAAAAATCTGCTTTGATGGCCTGAAATTTCTCTCGGCGATACATCCTATTCCGGGACATGTCAAGCAGAGCGCTATCGCCTGCACCAACGACGTCTATGTTTAACATGACGCGTTCGTTCATCTTACTGAGAAAGTGTCAGAAGTCTCCATAGAGCTCTAGCATGAGATTGATTGCCTGAAGCTTGAGGTTATCCATGACAAAGACATTATCAAAGCTCAGGATGAAGAGCTTGCATCTTACAAATCTCAGCTTGAAACCGCCCAGCAGAGCGCCTAAGATACTGCTAAAGCCATAACTCGTCTGGAATCAGCCCACAAAAAAGAAATCGATAAGGCGGTCCAACGCTGTGGGGCCTTAGCCTTGGAGAAAAACTCGGTGCAAAAAGAGAGGGATGCATTCTGCCTCTGAGTCAAAGAAATTGAGGAGCAACTCCGCAAAGAGAAGGAGGAGAAGACCGCTGCCGAAGAAGAGTCGCAACGATATTGCGACGAGATCGTTGCCACACGAATTCTAAAGGCGAAGCTTGAGGATGTACTTTCCAAGGTTGAGGCGCTAAAGAATGAAGCCCGTGAAGAGGGCAAGAAGATAATGTCTACGGGGATCGACTCCCGTCTTGACGCGGCTAAAGAAGAAGGTAGGGAAGAGGTCAAAAGCATGTTCGACCTGCTAGTTGCAGAATTCAATGCCCGCGTTCTAATGCACCAAGACTTAACTTTTCTGGGCGAGGGCTATCTCGAATCTTTAGTCGGGGCGTGGGAGACCTTAATAGAAATCAGGAAAGTCGAACATGGTTCCGAGGAGGTTTACGAAGAAGCTTTGATAAAAGAATTTCTTAAGGGAGATGAGCCTTCGGACCTGTCAGCGATAAAAGCTCTTTACTGCAAAGGCTCCCCCGTAACGAAAAGGAAAGAGGTTATTGCCGGTTCATCCGGGATCGAGTCTCAAGCTCATGCGCCTACTCAACCGGCCGGTCGGCCAATACTTGATCCCTTTGAGCAGCACATCGGCTATGACCCGGAGGACCCTGGCCTTGGCGTTCACATTTTGTCTCATATTCCATAGGTTGAGACCCCTATGATGGTTGAGAGCTAGCCGGAACCTGGTAGATGACTCTTTCACTTTAACATTCCAAGAGTCGTTGTTTTTACCAGGAGCAATCGTATTCCAATGCTTGTTTTTCATGATTTCGTGTAGGCCATTCTGATCCCGAGCCCACTTCGACGAGCGATGTCACCAAGGAGGTGAAGGAAAAGACAAGTGAGGCCATTCACGCAGGAGAGGATCCCGGTCCAGATGCTCAGGTGATCGGAGCGCTTGATGAGGATAAATCTGAGACTTCCTCTCCCATCAATGGGAGTTATGAAATTGAAATTACTGGCGCTTCTGAACACACATCTAAACTGACCATGAAGATGCAGCTTGAGAAGGAGAAGAAAGAGATGGTCGAGATCAAAATCGAGCCTCAAGCTATGGACCTGGACGATCCTTGAATAAGCCGTTGAAGGTCATCCTTCCTGGTGGGTCTAAGCCCATGGAAGTTCCCCGTACTTCTTCAATTGTCACCTCGCCATCTAAGAAAATGACCAAAGGTAAACATATTGGAGAGGAGTCGTCTGAGAAGACAAAGGAGGTGAAGAAGTCAAAGAAATCCAAGAAGTGATTATTAATCTCGTACAACGAGAGTTAGTTTAGATTATACAATTATTTTTATCTATTTTCGTAGTCCTTGTAAATAGACTGTTGACTCTGAATTTTGGAGGAGTTATAGTAGAAACTTATTTTTGAGTAAAGTTTAGTTCTTTTGTCTTTCAAAAGACTCTTATCGTTCAGTTTTCTGCGTGATCGTGATTGAAATCCAAGCTGTTGTGAATAACATAAACTTCTCGATTTATCTTCATATAGCTCGAAAATTCTTCGGAATTGTTCATTTTTCATTCCATTCTTCAAGCACTTAGAATATTTTTTAGCCCGTATGTTGGGGACTTGATAAATTCAAGTCATTTGTGTCCTAGTTCGCACTCAGGGAACTTGGAGATTTGAATCGCTTATACTCGAATCCGCACTCTGGGGACTTAGAGTAGTCTAGTCCACACTCTGGGGACTTAGAGTACTCCAGTCGTTTATACTCAAGTCCGCACTTTGGGGACTTAGAGTACTCCAGTCGCACTCAGGGGACTGGGAGATTTGAGTCGTTTATACTCGAGTCCGTACTCTGGGACTTAGAGTACTCCAGTCTGTACTCTAGGGACTTGGAGATTTGAATCATTTATACTCGAGTCCACACTCTAGGGACTCAGAGTACTCCAGTCCGCACTCAGGGGACTGGAGGTTTTAATCTTTTATACTCTGGTCTGCGCTCCGGAGACTTAGAGTACTCCAGTCCGCACTCTGGTGACTTGGAGATTTTGAGTCGTTTATACTCTGATCCGCACTTTGGGGACTCAGAGTACTCCAGCTCACACTCTGGGGACTTGGAGATTTTGAGTCGTTTATACTCTGATCCGCACTCCGGGGACTCAGAGTAGTCCAGTCCGCACTCCGGGGACTTGGAGATTTTGAGTCATTTATACTCTGATTCGCACTCCGGGGACTCAGAGTACTCCAGTCCGCACTCCGGGGACTTGGAGATTTTGAGTCGTTTATACTCTAATCCGCACTCCGGGGACTCAGAGTACTCTAGTCCGCACTTCGAAACTTGGAGATTTTGAGTCGTTTATACTCTGATCCGCACTCCAGGGACTCAAAGTACTTCAGTCCGCACTCTGGAGACTTGGAGACTTTGACTCGTTTATACTCTGATCCGCACTCCGGGGACTCAGAGTACTCCAGTCCGCACTCTGGGGACTTGGAGATTTGAATCGTTTATACTCGAGTCCACACTCCGGGGACTTAGAGTACTCCAGTCCACACTTCGGGGACTTGGAGTTTTTGAGTGCTCGTGCGCGTTCGTACGTCAGGCAGAATAATGTATTTCTTAGTTACTTGTCGCAGCGTTATCATACACAGAAACATCGACAATTCATAGAGAAAATGGCTTCAAGCCTTTATTAATGCAAACGAGCTAAATCGTCTTATTACATGTCGTAAACTAGGAATAAAAACTTGCTGGAAATAAATGTAACTAAAATATGAAAGAAATGAACTAATTGTAATAATGCCGCAAATGCTCGCTATTCCATGCTCGAGGGAATGTAACACTATCAACGGTTGCTAGCTTGAAAGTTCCTTCTCCAAGCTTCTGTTCAATGACATATGGACCTTCCCATGCGGGGCTCATATGTGATGGAACCGGGAAAACTCATTTCAAAACGAGATCACCAACGCCAAAAATTCTCGGTCGTACTTTTTCATTATAATATCGAGCGACTCGGTGTCTTTACGCGGCCGCTCTTAAATTAGCTTCTTCGCGCTTTTCATCAATGAAGTCCAATGATTCCAGCAAAAGATCTTGATTTGACTTAGGGTCATAATAGGTTACCCGATGTGATGGAACTTCAAGTTCTACGGGTATGATAGCTTCTGTGCCATATGCCAATGCGAATGGAGTGTGGCCAGTCGCGGACTTGTGGGTGGTTCTATAAGCCCAAAGCGTTGTTGGAAGCTCATCCACCCACTTGCCTCTAGCCTTTTCCAAATGCTTTTTCAATATGGATTTGATTATTTTGTTTATGGCTTCCACTTGTCCATTGGCTTTCGGGTGAGCAACTGCTGCAAACTTTTTCTCAATACCATATTTTTGGCAAAATTCCTTGAACTCTTTGCCTTCAAACTGAGTTTCGTTGTCTGTAATGATGGTTCGTGGAAGGCCAAAATGGCATATAATATTTTGTACTACGAAATTAATGGCCTTTTTGGTGGTGATAGTGGCCAAAGGCTCTGCTTCTGCCCACTTGGTAAAGTAATTGACTACAACTATCGCGTATTTCGCACCACCTTTGGATAGGGGTAAGGAACCGACTATATCGATCCCCCACGTCGCAAATGGCCAGGGACTAACCATTTGTGTGAGTTCCGTCGGCAGACCTCTCAGGATTTTCGCACATTTCTGACATTTGTCACATCTTCTCACATAGTCTGCGGCATCCCGATATACAGTTGGCCAATAGTATCCATAGCGGAGGATTTTCTTTGCTAACGTCTGCCCTCCGGTATGGTCGCCACACTCACCTTCATGGACTTTCTTCAGGACCTGTTTTATCTCATCATGGGCAATGCACCGGAGTAAGGGGATCGAGAATCCCCTCCGATACATTACCCCATCTTGCATTACATAATGGAAGCCTTACGAATGACTTGTCGTCTTTCACTCCTTCTTTCGGGCACGACCCCGTGCAACAAGTACTGCTTGAATGGGTTCATCCATGACTCCTTCTCGATTTCTGTTTCTAACATGAAATCTACCTCCATCATGTTTATGCTCGGAACATGTACGGTTCCAATGGGAAACAATCCCATATGTTGCGCATCGTCAGTGCTTGCAAATTTTGCCAATGAATTGGCTGCTCTTTTTTGCTCACGCGGGACATGTGAAATATCATAATACTAGAGATTCGCTAGCAGCGCCTGAACTCAGACCAAATACGGGGCAAGTCTCTGCCCCTTTGCTTGGTAGTCTCCCCGCACTTGGTACACCACCAATTGCGAGTCACAAAAGATTTCAACCATCTTACTCCTAGTTCTTTGATAAGTCTTAAGCCGGCAATCAATGCTTCATACTCGGCTTCGTTATTTGTTGCTGTGAATTCGAGCTTCAAAGCGTAGCAAACTGATCGGTTCTCAAGAGTGATAAGAACTATGCCAACCCTCGAACAACGGTCGTTAGATGCCCCATCGGTGTACATCTTCCATCGAACGGGAGGTAGATATTGCGGCCGTTTGATTCGTCTGTCACGGTGAATTTGGTAATGAAATATGCTAGCACTTGCCCCTGTATGGCCCTTCGCTTTAGGTAAGTAATATCGAACTGACTCAACTCGATATTCTATTTTAACATCCTTCCAGAAGTTTCAGGTCATTGGAGTATCTATCGCAAGGGTTGATCAGTGTAAACACTGATCGAGTGTGCCTGGAAGTATGGGCGAAGCTTGCGTGATGTGAAGCAATAAGCCAGTTTCTCAATTCTGGGATAGTTTCTTTCTGCCCCCGTCAACCGTTTACTGACATAATATACTGGCTTTTGGACTCGGTCCTCCTTGCGAACCAGAGCCGTACTGATTGCATGCTGGGATACTGCCAAGTACACATACAACATTTCATGGTCAATTGGTTTTGATAGCGCCGGGCGACTTTCTAGATGTCTAACCAGAGCTCGGAATGCTTCCTCGCAGTCAGATGTCCACTCGAAATTCCTTTTTCCTTTCTTTATCACATCAAAGAAAGGAATGCACTTATCCGTGGCTCTGAATGTGAATCGACTCGGCGCGGCCACCTTTCCGTTCAAGCTTTGCACTTGCTTTATAGTTCTGGGCACTTGTATGTCCCAAATAGCCTTAATCTTTTCCTGATTAGCTTCAATTCCACGTGCGTTCACAATGAAACCCAAGAACTTCCCTGATGCAACACCAAAAGAACACTTTAATGGGTTGATCTTCATCCCATAATGCCTGAGTATATCAAATATCTCTGCTAAGTCTCGGATGTGGTCATTTGACTGCCGTGACTTCACGAGCATGGCATCTACATAGACTTCCATCGTTCTACCAATCTGATCTTTAAACATTCGATTCACCAGACGTTGATAAGCTTCTCCCGCGTTTTTCAGTCCAAAAGGAATTACTTCATAGAAATATAGCCCCACATTTTGACAAAGCTGGTTTGTTCTTGGTCTGGAATGTGCATCGGGATCTAATTATATCCCTAATACGCATCCATAAATGACAATAATTCGTGTCTGACGGTAGAGTCGACGAGCTGGTCGAATCTTGGTAGAGGGAAACTATCCTTCGGGCATGCTTTATTCAGATCATAGTAATCAATACAAGTTCTCCACTTCCCATTCTCTTTTCTCACCAGCACAGGGTTAGATACCCATTCGGGGTAGAGGGCGCCGTGGACGAACCCATTGGCTTTGAGTTTGTCCACCTCCTCTTTGAGGGCAGCAGACCCCTCTGGGTCCGTGCCACTCCTTTTCTGTTTTACAGGAACGTATTTTGGGTCTATGTTCAACATATGACTCGCAATATTGAGAGAAATCCTGCACATATCAGAGTGTGTCCAAGCGAAAACATCCAGATTCGCTTGGAGAAAATCAGTAAGGTCCTCGGCTACTGAAGGGTCGAGTTGTGATCCAATCTTAAGGACTCGTGATGGGTCATCCCGACTGACTGGAATGTCAATTGTCAGCTCAGCTGGTGCTGCATTCATTTTTCCCTGGGTTCCCCATCATCATCTCTCGGATCTATGTCTCTAAAGATCCGAGAATGTCGCCCGAGCCAGGGCTCGGGCAATACTTGTCAATCATCAGTATTTAGGATGCGGACGGTGCTGTCTGCAACCTTCCCTTTTTCTCTTTGCTGAGCTTCTCTTAGCTCTGCTGCATAATGTACGCAATCGGTCGCCTGATCGCCATGTACCACTCCAACTCCCTTGTCAGTCGGAAATATCAACGTCAAACACCAAGGGGCCAAGGCTGCCCTAAACTCCGCCAGGGTCGGACGACCCAGAAATGCATTGTATGGAGAGTCAACATCCATCACTATGAATGGTAGGACTCGTACTCTCCTACACTCACCTTCCCCCAGTTCAACTGGTAACTCAATATACCCTATTGCGTCGGTTGCAGCACCATTAAAGCCATGGATATGGGCTTTGCATGGTTTCGAATCTTTTGTCTCCATCTTCATTTGGTCATAAGCCTTCTTGAAGATGATGTTGACAGAACTTCCACAATTAATCAAAATTCTGTTTACGTAAGCTAGCCCGATCGTTGCAGATATAACCATCGAGTCGGTAGTAGGAGCCTCCACCTTGTCTGCATCTCGACTCCTAAACACTATATCGTCTGAGATCATGCGTTGTTGTTTTGCGGGGGTTCCATCTTCCACATTCGAACAACATTCATAATTCGCATGCCTAAGTTAGGTAGCATATCGTTCCATCTTCTGCCAATTCTTGTCTGCAGGATGAGGCCCTCCGACTATAGTGTTTATGATCAACCTACCTACGGTCCGGGCAGGTTCCTCTGGGTGGCGTGGAAGCGGCCCGCGTTCGGGGTCTGTCGTTCCTTTCCTACCCTCTGGTGGGTTCTTAACAAACTCCTGTAGATTTTTCTGCCTAATCAACCTTTCTATGGCATCATGGAGGTGTCTACACTCCTCGGTATTGTACCCGTGGGTCTCATGAAAGCGACAGTACTTCCCTGTCCGTTTTCGTTCTTCATTGGACTCCTTTGGGCGCGGCTTTCTGTATTCAAAGGCGTTACAGGTAGATAGATAAATGTTTTCAAGATAAGTATTCAGGGGGATGTATTCGTTGTAGGTCGGAATCCTCGACTTCCATATCCCTGTCTCTTTTTTATTTCCGGGATTTCCACTTCCGGATCCTTTAGATTGCCCAGGCTTGTTCTGGACGTTAACTTGAACTTTTCCCGAACTATCGCCGGATTGTTTCATGGCGATGCTACTTTTCACAGTTTCTCGAACAGGCCCTGGTGTCTTATCTCACCTTATCCATCGAGCTTCCTCCCTCCATGTGAACTGGTGAGCTTTGGAATAGAATCGTTCCAACATAGTTGGAGGCTTTCATGCCAACCAATCTCCAAACTCCGAGTCCGGATCTACACCTCGCATTACCGCCATCAAGATTGCGTGATCGTTAGGGTTGCTAACTTCAGTGGTGGCAACATGGAACCTCTGTAAGTATGCTTTCAAAGACTCTCCCAAAGCCTGGATCATGTTTGATAAGGACATCACGTCCTTTGGACGAGTAGCATGTATCCTGAATTATTCAACAAATTTCACTGCCGACTCGTCGAAGATGAATATAGACCACGGAGAAAGTTGAGTAAACCACATAGTGGCAATTCCGGACAAAGTGATTGAGAAGCACCTACACTTAGTCGCGTTGTTCGCCCTTGCAGAATCCATCATCCATTCGTACCTCATCACATGTTTCCTAAGGTCAGTCTTCCCTTCGTAGGTTGGGATAGTCGGCATACTGAATTTCTTAGGATACTCCGCCTGTAGAACAATATCTGTAAAGGGGGTATGACTCCTGAACACTCCCCAATCTTTATTGGTCAAGCCTTGGTTCTCTCTCATTAACTGCCTGACCATGACTGTTAAGTCCGGAGTTTGTATGGAGGACGGGAGATTAGGTTCCGTTCCACGGGACCGTGCGGGTTGATGTCCCGCCTGCTGGCAGTCGGCTAAATGTGCGTCCTGAAGGCCAGCTTGATTTGGGTCTTGGTGGACCGGGTGTCTAGTCTCCTCATGTGCCTGATTCGTGGCGGATTAATCAGTGGCACCTGCCTGTGCATCTTCAATCTTACGGCTTCTACGCCTAGGAGGTTCATCAGCTGAGGTCGAACTGTCAAATGAAGAATAAGGAGCAGGACTACTCCTAACATTCTAATGTTGTTGCTGGGCAAGCCGAGTCATGAGATCAGTATTGGATTGAATCTGCTCAGTCGGTTGCCTTCTACTTTCCCTGAGTTCTCTTATCAAGTCGTTGAACTCTGTTCAGGAAACTACTTCCGTTTGATTTTGGGTGGAGGGCCCTATGCCTTGAATCGCTTGTGGGTTGCTAGGTCCAACTTGTTGCACACTAGCAGTCTCATGGACGTCCGCATTGTGAGAGGCTGATCGGGTGTGTGGTCTTCCCATGGTAGAGTTATCGATTGGAACTCTGAATAGATTCAACGGGGGTCCAATGAATAAGTCGGATCTCCTTCGGGGGATTTTTCAATCCAGTAGCTACAAAGTAAATCCTATCGACCTGAGAATTCGGCTCTCAATGAAAGCACCAAAATGTTAGCAACAGAATTGGTCACTAACACCCTTAAGAGAGATTGTGTAGAGAGATTAATGAAGAAAATAAAGTTAAACAGAGAACAATACGCAAATTTAAATGCAGAAAGTATGAACGCCATATTTATAGTGGTTCGGCATAACTGCCTACGTCCACTTTGAGGTTAATCTTTATTGCTTTTCTCAACAGTCGAATATAGATACAATCCATACACCAACTATTTGGTTACAATTGTTAAGCAAAAAAGATAAGTCTTGAATGAGTCTTGAATGAGGCAGAGTCTCCCTGGTATTCTCGAAAAAAGGTCCTTTTCACTGTGCCTCTGCCTCTCTATTTATAGACGAAGATGGGTTGGACTTCTCTGGTACGCCTAGCAGTAAGATAACTTGGCCCAAAAAAAGTAACTCATGTGTGCCGACCATAAATACCGAACGACATAGCTGAACGTCCTTAGGTGCCGAACGAGGTCTGGACGCCGAACATCCCTGGATGCCGAACGGACTTTATGCCGAATGGGGTTGAGTGCCGAACGAGGTCTGTATGCCGAGCAGTGTGGAATGCCGAACAACTCTTCCATGCCGAACGACCCTCAATGCCGAACGACCATAGATACCGAACGGCCCTTAATGCCGAACGATATATAATGCCGAATGCTCTTGAATGTCGAACGCTCTTGAATGCCGAACGCTCTTGAATGTCGAACGCTCTTGAATGTCGAACTCTCTTGAATGTCGAATGCTCTAGTTGTGCCGAATGCTCAAGATGCCGAACGGTATGCAAATGTCGAGTGCCTAGTTGCTTGATCAAATCTCCAGGTAACAATGAGAAATTAAAATTAATGATTTATTAAAGAGAAAAACAATTATAATATGATTTAATAATGTTGTTTGAATGTTATTGACAACTATTTTGATGTAATTTCAATCAATTGAAATAATTGTAAAGTTAATTTGGTTATAACTGTAGATAAAGAATTAACTGTATAATTAATGGAATTAAATTGGTAATTAGTGGAATTAATGCGATAGAAATATTGTAATTAATATGGTAAAAGATGATAACTATAGAATATGGATGTAATAAAATGTAAACTAATGTTAATTATATTAATAAGGTAATAGTTGATTCAATAAAAAGTGTGTAAATCAAATAAAACAATTTATTGGAATTTAAAATATAATTAACTAGAATTTTATTACGGTTGTAATTGAACGCTAAATTTAGTGAAATATTTAAATAGCGGATTTAACATGGAGTTTTTTTTAAAAGGTTATAAATGTCTATGTAATCAACAATGATAAAATTTTTAACTTTTAAATTTGAATTTAAAAGTGATTAGATTGATTTTAAAATAATAATCTATTTAACTAACCTAAAAATAACCATTTTGGCCACTGTCTCGGATTTCTATGAAACCAGTTTCATCGGATCCGTAAAAGTGAATTATTGTAGAATTTCCAGTTTTGTAGTGATCGGACTTATCGTTTGATCGTGCGAGCTCGTAACACATATAAATCAATTAATGCAGTTTAAATGAATATAATTTGATTTTGAAAGCTAACTTCTATATACAATGGAATTAGGGTTTAAAACCAGTTCCATTGAGTTTAAAAATAAAGATAACATATATATCGATATATTTGATTATCTAATTTTGTTTTGGGGATGAAACGAGCATTTTGGGCCATTGTTACCATTTCGACCCAATTCGATATGTCCATTCGTGTTTATCCATCTCTGCCTATATATAGTGTAACAACGCTAGTTTGGTGATTACCTAGAAATAAAACCAAACACAAATTTTAATTTGGTAATTTGATAATAAATTGAATTTGAAAGATATATGTTAGTTAAACTTGTGTATTTTGAATAAATAAGGTGAAGAAATTGATAAATAATAATTTATGTCATTTTGGTTTAATTAAAAGCCAATTATTGTTATTTATTTTAAACGAGGGAAATAAAAGAATTAATTTCGAAAATATAATTTTGGAATATGTTTACTTTAAAAAAAAGAAATGAAATCATAAGCTTATGTTATATTAGTTTTGTATTAAAAGAATAACAAAGGACTTTAATTTGGAAAAGAGCAATAATTTTGGTAATTATTGCTAAATAATGATTTTCGTTATTTTAACAGCATGTTTAAATCTCATTGTTTTAATTATGGGAAATAAACATGTAAAATATTGTTAAAATTGATTTGTAAAGTGCGCAATTATTTTTATAATCCTTTGTTATGTTAATTGGACAAGAAGATGAATTTTAAGTAATTTTGGAATTAATTATGTCATTTTAATAAATAAAACATAATTAAAAGCATTTAATTAAAAATGATAATTTTTAATAATAATGTATTTTACTTTTGTCCAAATATATGTTTCATGTTGAAACATTTCTGTTTTGATGTTCAATAGCTTTGTATTGATTAAAACATACAAAAAGTTATAAATAAATAAGCTAATTAGACTAAAACATATATTAATTGTTGTAATAGAATTAAATAAGGATGTTTAGGCTATTGGGTAAGGTTGACAAACTGAACCCATGCCCATTAGTGCATGTAAGTGAGGAATGAATGTACATTTTCCTCTCCACCCAATTCTTCTTCTTTTCCATAAACTCCATTTTCCTTCTCTCTTCAAATTGCAAAATCAAATCCCAAATAAAAATAAAAATTTAAGAGTAAAGAATCTTGAGAGATTTTAACAGGTAATTATCTCAAAACCTAAAATATTTCATCATAAATCAAGAATAAAAATCTATTCTTATTATAATTTTATTTTGGGCTTGCATGTCCACTCTTCTTCTTGATTTCAGGATCTTGAAGCTTTTGTGAAAAAAAGCTTCTAACTTGTTGTAAATTTAATGTACCTTTGCAGTAAGGTGAGTTATAAACTCACACTTCTAAATTGAATAAGCTTGCATGTCGATTATATGTTGCTTTCTTTGCTGTTTGCTAAAAAAGAATCTCTGATATTGAACCTGAATCGAATTTTGCCATACCTTTAATGTTCCTTATCCAAATTCGATGATTTTTGATGTTTTGGAAAGTTTAGACTTTTTACTATAAGTTTCGTGTTTTGAGTTTTACAAATTTTGAAGTTAAATGGGTCTAAACTATACTTCTTTGTTGCTGTCCTGAGAATAAATGACAGCAACAATGAATTTAAATATGAGAATTGTTTTGCGCATATCTTTTGATCCGTAAGTCCAAATTTGTTGATTCTTCTACAAATTTCAAGCTAAGACAATCATCTCCAACATTTATTTTTTATTTTTTTATCATATTTTGGGTTTTAAAGGGTCCAATTGGCATTTTAACTCTAAGCCCTGTCAAATTTTCCAATTATTCGTAGTTTGTAATTTTATGTTTTGATAATGAAATTGTCATAACTTTTGACTTATAAGTCCGAATTAGGTGATTCTTTTTCTAACTTCGAGCTAAGGTATAAGCCTCGGCCCTGTTGATTTTCAAAGTTCTGTAATTTTATTTTTTGATAATGTAATTGCCATAACTTTTGGCTCGTAAGTCCGAATTAGGTGAATCCTTTTCTGACTTTGATCTAAGGCAATCCTAGTCAACTTTTATGATTTGAGTTTTATTTGATTTTATGGTGTAAAGGGCCTAATTAGCTTTTTAAGCCTCAGCACTGTCAATTTTTGGAGTTTTGTAATTTTATTTCCTGATAATGTAATTGCCATAACTTTTGACTCGTAAGTCCGAATTAGGTGATTCTTTTTTTAACTTTGAGCTAAGGCAATCCTCTTCAAATTTTATGTTCTTATTTTTATTTTATTTTGTGGTTTAAACTGCATAATTGGCTTTTTAAGCCTCATCCCTATCGATTTTCACAATTCTGTAATTTTGTTTTTGACAATATAATTGCCATAACTATTGACTAGTAAGTCCGAATTAGGTGAATATTTTTATAACTTTGAGCTAAGGCAATTATCTTTAAATTTAGTGTTTATCTTTTATCATATTTTATGGTTTAAAGGACCTAATTGGCTTTTCAAGCCTCAACCGTGTCGATTTTCAGAGTTTTGTAATTGTATATCATGATAGTGAAATTGCCATAACTTTTGATTCGTAAGTCCAAATTATGTGATTTTTTCTGACTTCGAGCTATGGCAATCATCTTCAATTTTTATGTCTTATGTTTATCATATTTTAGGCTTTAAAAGTTGAAATTTGGCTAAATAAGCCGCAGTCTTGAGTTCTCTTGCTAAGTTTTATGCGATTTTAATTGCTGTTTCTTGACCATTTTTTTAAGAATTCAAAAACTAAGTATTATTGATGTTTTAAGCTGTGAATTTATGGTTTTTCATGAGTATTTGGTGTAAGAGTTTTGGATTGAATTGCTCTTGAATTCATTGTTTTCGTGCACGTGATTCGGAAATAATTTTCTTAAGTAAATTTTCGATTAAAAACTAGTTTTGAATTATATTTTTCTAAATCAATTTCTATTATAAATAATATCTTTCTATAGTATATTTTATGTATTTATAAATATAGATTCCTCAATAATAAAGAGATTTTTTTTTGGATCCTTTCCTATGCGAAAGCGTCTTATTCATTTGCATTGAAGGAGCTTGAATCCGCTATATCTTTGAATATTGGTTGTTTAATAGTTTCCTCGAGGTCGTATACCTCGCTAGGGGTCTTTAAGCCTCAATATTTTGAATGGGTTATAGAACTTGTCCAGTGTCCAGTATGGAAAAAATTTCATGTTTTCTCTCTCTAATTTCAATGCCTTGGATGGTAGGATGTTGGGAATGGATTGTTTAACCATTTTGTGGCCTTTATCCAATGATTTAAAAGAATTCCCCATCACTTGCAACCCGATTTAAATTAATAATCATCTTTAATCATATGGAATATCAATTTAAAATTTTCAAAGTATCTTAATCCCCTCTTGAGCCTCAATTAAACGGGGAATGTCTTTAGCTCCATATTGTAAATCGTTCTCTAATATGCTCAATCCTGTTTTGAGTTTGCTACCCAAACGTGACCAATTATTGTATCAATCTCATTTCGGGTATAGCCATTATAGTTATTGGAGAACTAGCAACTCTCTTTAGCTATGAATTAGGCATTCCAGGATTAATAGGTCCCTTGTCAATTCCTTTATCCTTAAATTGATGATCTGATCGATCAATTTCGTAGTGCTTAAAGTTTCATTTCAACTCAATCTGACAACTAGTTGCATTAGCCTCGGTGATAGAGGTTAATATCTCTACCTATTTCTATATTTATTATCATTTCTTGTAGTTTGATTCATTAATTTGTGACAAGAAATCAATTGAGAGTTGTTGTTTGTCTATTTTAATAGAATCAAAACCCAATCAAATCTTTTGTTCTAATTGCCTGAGCTATGCGGCATGGTCCTATCCCTTTGCCTTTTCATGTGGTGTTATTTATGATCTTTATGAACTATTGTAGTAATAGGATCGTGTTATTCGAGCTTGAGTTTCAAATTTGTTCAGTTCTTTTGGTGTCGTTCTAGTAATAACCAAGATCGAGTTTGACCTTTTTCTTTCCGAGTCTCAATGAAATAATTGAAATTATTATCGACTCTTCTCTAGAAATTGCAAGGGCGTAATTTTTATAAGGGGGTGTCTATAACAACCGTACTTTGGTGACTACTTGGAAATAAAACCAAATATTAATTTTAGTTTGGTAATATGATAATAAATTGAATTTAGGAAGATATATGTTCGTTAAAATTGTGTATTTTGAATAAACAAGGTAAAGAAATTAATAAATAATAATTTATGTTATTTTGGTTTAATTAAGGACCAAGTATTATAATTTCTTTTAAATGAGAGAAATAAAAGAATTAATCTCCAAAATATAATTTTGGAATATGTTTACTTTAATAAAAGAAAAGAAATGAAGTCTTAAGCTTATGTTATATTAGTTTGTATTAAAAGAATGACAATGGACTTTAATTTGAAAAGGAGCAATAATTTTGGCGACTATTTCTAAATATATTATTTTTGTTATTTTACAAGCATGTTTAAATATCAATGTTTTAATTATGGGAAGGAAACATGTAAAATATTGTTAAAATTAATTTATAAAGTGTGTAATTATTTTTATAATCCTTTGTTATGTTAATTGGACAAAAAGTTGAATTTTAAGTAATTTTGTAATTAATTATGTCATTTTATTAAATAAAACATACTTAAAATCATTTAATTAAAAATGATAAGTTTTATAATAACGTATTTTACTTTTGTCCACATATATGTTTCATGTTGAAACATTTTTGTTTTAATGTTTAATAGCTTTGTATTGATTAAAACATACAAAAAGTTGTAAACAAATAGGCTAATTAGACTAAAACATATATTAATTGTTGTAGTTAGAATTAAATAAGTATGTTTAGGCTATTGGGTATGGTTGAGAAAACTGAACCCATGCCCATTAGTGCATATAAGAGAGGAATGAATGCACAATTTCCTCTCCATCCAATTCTTCTTCTTTTCCATAAACTCCATTTTCCTTCCCTCTTCAAGTTGCAAGATCAAATCCCAAATTAAAATAAAATTTAAGAGAAAAGTTAAAGAATCTTGAGAGGATTTATAAGGTAATCATCTCAAAACCTAAAATATTTCATCATACAAGAATCAAAATTTATTCTTATTATAATTTTGTTTTGGGCTTGTATTTCCACTCTTCTTCTTAATTCCAGGTTCTTGAAGCTTTGTGGAACAAAAGCTTCTAACTTGCTATAAATTTGATTTATCTTCACTGTAAGATGAGTTATAATCTCACATTTCTAACTTAAATAAGCTTGCATGTCGATTATATGATGTTTTTGTTGTTTGCTAAAAAAGAATCTCTGAGATTGAACCTGAAACAAAATTAGGAATATCTTTTACGTTTCTTATCCAAATTAGACGATTTTTGATGTTCTAGAAATCTTAGACTTTTTATTAAAAGTTTCATGTTTTGAGTTTTATAAAATTTAGGAGATAAATGGGTCTAAACTATACTTCTTTGTTGCTATCCTGAGAATAAATGACAGTAACAATGAATTTAAACCCGAGAATTGTTTTAGGCGTTTCTTTTGATCTGTAAGTCCGAATTAGATGATTCTTCTTCACACTTCAAGCTAAGACAATTACCTTTTATTTTTATGTTATATGTTTTATCAGATTTTGGGGTTTAAAGGGTCAATTGGCATTTTAACCCTAAGCCCTATCAAATTTTCCAACTATTCAGAGTTTGTAATTTTAAGTTTTGATAATGAAATTACCATAACTTTTGACTCGTAAGTCCAAGTTAGGTGAATATTTTTCTGTATTCGATCCAAGGAAATCTTTTTTAACTTTTATGCTTTGATTTTTATTCGATTTTATGGTCTAAAGGGTCTAATTGGATTTTTAAGCATCAGCCTTGTCGATTTTAAGGGTTCTGTAATTTTATTTCCTGATAATGTAATTGCCATAATTTGTGGCTCGTAATTCCAAATTAGGAGAATCTTTTTCTTACTTTGGTCTAAGGAAATTGTATTCAACTTTTATGTTTTGAGTTTTATTATAATTTATGTTATAAAGGGCCAAATTAGCTTTTTAGACCTCAGCTCTATCGATTTTTAGAGTTCTGTAATTTTATTTCCTGATAATGTAATTGTCATAACTTTTGACTTGTAAGTCCAAGTTAGCTGAATCTTTTTCTAGCTTCAAGCTAAGGCGATCCTATTCAACTTTTGTGTTATATTTTTTATTATATTTTATGGTTTAGAGGGCCTAATTGGCTTTTTAAGCCTCAGCCCTGTCGATTTTCAAAGTTCTCTAATTTTATTTTCTGATAATGTAATTGCCATAACTTTTGACTCACAAGTCCAAATTAGACGAATCTTTTTCTAATTTTGAGCTAAGACAATTATATTTAAATTTTACGTTTTAAGTTTTATCAGATTTTATGGTCTAAAGGGGCTAATTTTCTTTTTAAGTCTCAGCTCTGTCGATTTTTAGAGTTTTGTAATTGTATGTCCCGATAATGAAATTGCCATAACTTTTGACTCGTAAGTCCGAATTAGCTGATTCTTTTTCTGACTGTGAGCTATAGAAATCATCTTCAACTTTTATTTTGTTTTCTTTATCAGATTTTGGGATTTAAATGGGGCATATTGGCTAAATAAGCAGGATTCATGAGTTCTATTGCTAAGTTATATGCGATTTTTTATTGACCATTATTTATGAATTTAGAAATTGAGTATTATTAATATTTTAAACTATGAATTTATGGTTTTTCATGAATATTTGGTGTAATATTTTTGGATTGAATTGCTTTTGAATTCAACGTTTTTGTGCACTTGATTTGGAAACGATTTTCTTAAGTAAATTTTCGATGAAAAACTAGTTTTGAATTAATATTTTTCTAAATCGATTTGTATTAGAAATAATATCTTTCTAAAGCATATTTATTTATTATAAACATATATATTTCTCAATAATAATGAGATTTTTAAGAAAAGAATTTTTTTAATGTTTCGAAAAATTATTTTAGAACTAGTTTACCTCAAAGTAAAATATTTTTTAAAATTACACGTTTTTGCACCCTTCAAGTGAATGAGGAAGAGATTTAAATGATTTAGTAAATCATGTGGTATGATACACATGTGTTTACATATTCGGTTAATTCCGGACTTATTCGATTGAGGTCATACATGAGAGTGAAATCAACTACCTTATAGTAAACAGTCTAGTGAGAATGTGTGGTATGGGACGCACTGTTGTCACTGATTTGGTTACCATCTGGAAATTGGTTATACTTTATGTTGGGCCTTCGGGCATGTTGATGTTGCCAGTACTAGGCCGAGGGGCCACATATATACATCAGGCCGGGGGAGCCAATGTTTTTAAGCGCACTATTATAGTACTTGGCAAGGCCGGGGGCCACTTATTATATGAATGTGCAGTTGTTGTTGTTATGCATCCATACCGTTGTTATTGCTATTTCTAGATTTTATTCTTATTGATTTCTAGATATATTTTTTCCCATATGTTCACCATATTGTTGTTGTTGGATTTATATATATATATATATATATGGCTTATGCGCTATTCAGAGATTTTCATACGGTGAATACATGATGTGGTTGTTTGGACCTTACATGTCCTATATGGTGTTATGATGTAGTTTCCATCTTGTTGTTTTTTTGTTGATTGAGATTTTATACATAGCTTAGCCTTAAAGTCTAGCTCCTTGGTATTGATGGAAGCCTTTTATATATGAAGTTGTTGATGCCGATGATATGAGGCATTTATACGTGACTTGATTATTGTTGTTGTTGATATTGCCTCTTTCACAAAACCTTCATATGACGTTTTAGTTGTTACCATCTTATGTATTATAAGTTGATATACGTTGTTGTTGCTTCTTATCTATTGAGAAGGATTATCATTTGTTATCCTTATAGTTCACCAAACATGTTCTAATCAGTTGATTTAAGCTAGATTGACCCGTGTAATTTATATACTCAGGTCAGACCAAGTTATTTCAAGTTAGTCACATGCTTTTGATATCCACTTAGCTACTTCCTCCATGGTTCATCTTATCATCCTTTTTGGACACTTAGCCATGTTATGTGTTGTCATCTAATTTATTAGTGTACTCTGATCTTTATGTATATTCTTTTGGGATATGATGTATATATATGGTCTGTGTAACCATCTACTTATGTATCGCTATGTATTGTACATATCATGTATCTGTATATGTATGTATATGTATCTGCTGTTCTGTGATCTATTATACTTGTTGTTATTATGTTTTGTTCTGGATAGATCCATTAGCCACTATAGTTTTGTTTTGAAAATTTATTGAGTATGTCGATCCACATAAGAAAGGTAAAAGGAAAAAAATATAGTACACCCAATCGACGTATTCAATAATTGTTTAGGACAAAGCTTACGGATGTTCGCTCCTATTAAGGACAAAGCTTACGGATGTTCGCTTCTAACCAGCCCTATTCTCTGCCTAGCAGACAGTATTACATCATAATGCCCTCTGTTAGTGTGGGTCTTAGGGTGGGGCATCACATATAGGCTGTTACAAACCCTAGTAGCCTTTCATTTTTTTTTGTACGTACAAATTTCCGTTCTCATCTGCTTCCAAATAGTTGACATCGAAGAAACCCTAATTTCAATTTTAAAATCAATTTCAAAATTCAAACTCTCCAAACCCTATCAAATTATATACCTTTTTGAAGCTCTCGACAATATGAATCAACGGAAAGTGTTCGTTTTCAGAAATAGTGCTCAAGTCGACCTGGAATTATGGTCAAAGGTCATAAATTGCGAACCCTAATTGTCGATTTGGGCATTTTCGATTGCTGCCACGATTGGCGAAATTGTTTGAGGCGAATTGAAGAGCTTGTCGATAGCGGTTGAGCTGGTAGTGGTGTGAATGTGGCCGGTGGTGGTCGAATTTGGCGATCTGGGGTTCGGAAAACCCGAGCACTTGGCAGTGGCAGTAGGCTGTGGAGGATGTCGGAGTGGGTAGGCGAGTAGGCGAAGGCGAGGCATGATGATCGATGGTGGTGCCATGGCCTGTAGAGGCGCGTAGGTGGAGCGGTCAAGGGTCAAAGGAAGTGGTGGTTGTAGCTATGTGAGTTCGACGTGCGCAGTAAGGGTATGGGAGAGGAAGCTAAGGAATTTTCAACTTTGCTCCTTTTGTTTTATTTTATTCAAAATTTAAAATTTTCAGACTTTCTAATGCTAATAACATCTTCACGAGCTTGGATTTGGATGTAATTTCTTACGTTGGGTTCCTATCGAAATTTCAAACATCATGGAACTAGTTTGGTCGAATTATGAGATTGTTGGTTTTTGGGCTTTATTTGGATTTTAAATCGACTAAAAAATCAAAAATGAGTGATTTAGCACACTCGCAAATACTAAACTATCTTATTTAGTTAAATTAAATTTATGATATGATTAGAAATTTATTGATTGCAGTTTGGTTTTTAAATTGTCATTAAAATTTAATTTGAATTAAATTGCCATTTAAATTAATATTGAAATTTAAATTGATAGTTAGACTCCTGATATTGATAGCCAGTTAATTATTGTGATTTATTGACTGATTTGGATGTTGATTGTGATGGATGTTTATTTATTGACATTTTGGATGATGGGATATTATATTATTTGTATAAGTTGTTATCACACTGCAAGTTCCTTTAGTTTTTGTTAGGAAAATCACTATGGGTTGAAATGATACATACCCGAATGATCCTATAGATTGGGGAAATCATTACGGGTTGAAATGTTACGTGTCAAAGCGATTTTATTGTTTGAAAATTTTTAATTCGAGATACGGGTTGAAACGATATATATCCGGGAAAATTTAACTATTTCGGGTTGAAATGATACATACCCTATCACTTTACTATAAGAGTAGAAAATTATATACGGACACCGTTGGTTGGTTTTAAATTATTTTTCTAAAATTATAAAGCATGTTTGATTTAAGTAGTTTGATTTTTACATTTAATTTAATGATTTAATTTAAAATTTATATTGGGAAAATAAACTATTTATATGTCTAAGGTTTGAAATTATAAGCTAATATATGATTTTAAATATAATTTTAAGATTTAACTTATAATTTTATTTAGTTTTAAATATATAATTTCAATAATTTAAAATTTTAACTTAATAAAATATTTAATATTATAGTAAAATAATAAATTTAATTTAATATAATTAGTTTTTATTTAATATATAAATTTAGTTTTATTTAATACAATAATTTTAGTATTAATTTAATATAATAAATTTAGTTTTAGTTTAAAATAATAAATATGGTTTTAATTTAATATAACAAATATAGATTTTATACAATGACTTTAATAAATAAAAAAAATTAATATAATAAAATAAGATTTAATAAAATATATAACATAGTTTTAAAGATTTATTTTGAAATTTAATTTAATATAATTAACATAGATTTTGTAATAACTTTAATAAATAAAAGATTTGGAAAGATAAATTAAGATCAAATGGTAATTAAATCTGTTTTAAGAATTGAATTTGAATAAATTTTATTTAAAACTTATTTATTTATGAGATTTCCGAAAGATATGATTTTAAAATGGAATAAATCGATTTGAAAAGAATTCTAAGGTTAAGCTTTTCAAAACTAAAATATAAATGAAGTTAAATATTTCGGTATTGATTAAATTTGTAGCTTGTGATTTTATTGAAATGTTTTATAAAATGGCCACGATATAAAATAAGCGTTTGGTTGTTAAAGAGACCGAGATCGGATATTGTCATACTCTCCGCCAATATCGAAAACCACTTTAACAACTGTGCGCATGGTGGAGAAATCTAGAATGAAGTAGGATGCTTGGCAAACGCTACTAGAATGAAGTAAGAGAACGATGATGGATAGCCTTGACTTTTGGGTCATAATTAAAATGACTAAAACCGGAGCTATAACGGGCCAAGTGAGGTCGCTCCATCGATCGGGCACATTTCTTTGATACATATCTGTTACTTTATGATTGATTGGTGGTCACCCCTCGATTTGATTATGGAAGTGTGTTCTGAGGTGGGCTGTAGTAGCTGTTATGTATTACCATCAGTCCTAGAGTGCATAATGGAACCTACCCTGGGCGTTTCCTTGCATGCCTTGTCTTATTTATCTTGATTGAGCCCATTATGACTTTGGTTTGTATCATACCTGTAGAGTGCTCCCTAAGTAAACCATCGGTTTGATGGACTACAGTATTTATATAAAAATGTGTTAAGGGGGATATGGGTAAGACCTTAACACTATTTTAAAACTTTACCTTACAGTAGACATATTATAATAGCATACTGTAATATTATATATGTAGATAGTTTAATGGGTCCTTAGGAGATGAAATCACGAACATCCCTTAACTTATTGTATGCACATTAGACACTGGATAGGAAATGTAAAATCCCGTAAACATCCTAAAGCCGTTACACTTATATTTACTTATTTTGATTTAACTTACATAAGATCTTTTACTTCTGACATGAATGTTTTGTCTTTTCATTATACTCGGGTTAACCTGAGCTTTTCAGTATTGAAGACATTGTTCTTGAGGACGAAGAGGGAGTTTGGTATTATATTATTATTTTATCCTACTGTATCATGTTGTTCTACTGCATTATCTTATCATTCCTACTATATGTATAACTCTGATATACTGTAAAAGTGTAATCAAATGCTATCTGTATAATAGCTTCACGAGCTGTTTGTTTGATTATTATATTTTTCATCCTGCTGTGAGATTCTGTGTTTTATTTCTCCTTCCTTTCTCTTATTTTCTTATTTACCCCATTAACAATCCTCCCTTTTAAATGGTTTGAATTGAAATGTGTGGTTTATTATCGATTTAAACTATCCAAAAAGGTGGATCATACATTTGGTATTGGAGCTTTGGTTTAGCGATAACCTTAGCTTTGTTGGGTTTGACTCATTAGAGATAGGGTGGTAGTACCCTAGAATGATTTTTTTGAGCATATATATAAGAGAACATATCTTTTAGTGCTATAAAAATGTTTTTATATTGTGTTAATTTGTTTGGTTGAGTATTTATCAATTCTGGTTGGTACATTGGACGATCTGGCATCGATAGGGATTTCTAAATACTTAATAAGGCAGACCAACACAATATTGTTTTTAAAATATAGGTAAATGGAATAATTCTACCTAATATTATATTTTTATATAAAAGAATAATTTTATCAATGCATATAGTTTTTTGTGACATTTTTTGTTAGGAAGTGAAATTTTATAAATATTGGTTAAGAAATAGGATTTATAAATAAAATGGGTTTAGACTAGGAATTTGAAAACCTAAGTTCTGAAGTTTTGAAATTGGTTTTCAAAGATTTTGGAATGGAATTATTTTGAATTATTTTCGGATATAAATATTTTTAATCCGATGGGGAAGAAATGTTTTAAAAGAATTTTAAAAGGAAATAAGTCTTGTACTCCCCTCTGCCGTCGTTGGAAAAATTTTTTGGTGATGACAGCCACATCATAGACATTCATTTTCGAGTCACAAAATGGGGGAAGCCACTTAGTAGCCACTTAGTAGCTTCGCTACGCAATTGAATCAATAAACAGATTTTGATTTAAAATTTCTAAGTATGATTTGTTAAATAAAAATACGAAATACATATATATACACACATATATATACATGTATATATACATATATATACCTATATATACATATATATACACATATATATACATACATATACATATATATATATACATATATATACACATATATTATTTCAAAATGATTTGAAATGAACCCGGCATTTAATCTATAAATTAAGGATTTCAATAATTGTAATGAAATGAAATCTTAACAAAATTTAGTAGTTGGAAACTTCTAAAATGAAAAATAAGAAATTAGAAGCTAAGTGACTAATGAAACTATAAAGAAATTGGAGATTTGTAACTTGTAAATTTAAAGATAATGAAATTTAGAAGATATGAATTATTGAACGGCTTGTTAACTAAATTGAATAAGATAAATTTGTATAACATTCAGTTACATTCTAAAAACATATATATAACTTACCAGAAATATTTAAGAGTTGAAATGTTAAATAAGAATATGTAATAGAATATTGTACGAGTGAAAACTTAGGTAATAATAATGTTCAAAAATGAAATCATGTCAATATATAAATTAAGAATTAAGATGTTACAAGACTGACATAAACTTATGTTAATGGTTGAAATGCTTTATAATTAAATTGAATAGTAAAAGGGAATATCACTTAAGTAAATGATATAAACTTAGGTTTATGTTTGAGGTGGTTTAAAATTATATTGAATGGTAAAAAGTGAATGTTATCTAAGAAAATGATTATAAACTCAAAGAAATGCTAAAATGAGTCACCAATAAGTTTTTTGTTATATGATACTGTATGTGAAGAAATGAGTGTAAATTTATAAGTCAAGAACCTTAAGTTGAACTATCCATTAATGAATACTCGTATTAAATGGAAATAAAGCTAAATAAATAATGAACGTGAATTAGATTGCAAGGAAATTTATATAATATTTTAGGAATTGATTTATTGTTGTTCTAAATAATTGAATGGAAAATAACATATGTAAATAAATGAATGTAAACTAAAGGAGAAATGATATGGTATGAATGAACGAAAATAAATAAAAGAGTATTAACTTAAATAACATTTAAATTCTGCATTATTTGGCTAATAGGAAGTTTGGGAAAGGATACTTCTAATTGTTTAAGGTTGTATGAATAATCTACTAAGTAATTATCTAAGGCTATTGAGCGTAAGGTACAATTAGCAGTTATTTATCGTCCTTGAACGATGAGAAGTTTCTGAAACTGAACAAACCATTAGCTTTTGGTTGTTATGGATGTATGATTGATTCCTTTGTTGCATATAAAAGACGTGCTGCTTTGTTTGTATACATTTATTATTTGTGTTGTATTGCTTTTGTTATTAATGGTAACAACTAAAATATTAATCTTTTACATCATTTAACTCTTTGGATTATATAAGTAAGATACAAGTTTATGGAAGCAATAACTATTTCTTTTGATTTCATAGATAATGTTGTTTGCTCGAAGAATAGGTACACTTTCGGATTATGGTTTTTGGAATGATGTTTTATTATTAAAATATGATATATACATATATATTGAAATCAATCATCAAAATTCTATACAGTTTGTCGATATGTGGTACTTTAAACAGGAATCTTGATCAGAACTGCATTTTTTTGTTGCTATCCCGAGACTAAAGTTACAGCGGTGTTTAATTTAGACATCTGAACCATTTTATGCATAACTCTTTCAATTTTTATCCAAATTGAATAATCTTTGATGTTCTGAAAAGCTAAGAAGTTGCTCTAAAAGTTTCTTGTTTTGAGATTTTTGAAATTCTGAAGTTAAAATATGTGTTTTATTAAAATTAAAAGATGGAATATTATTTAAAATAATATTTTTTTATTTTAAAAGAGTTATAATGTTTTGTTATAACTCGTTGACAATGAAAATGAAATTTTGAACAAATTATGCTTTAAAATTAGTGTTTTTACACTAAAATGTTGGGCATAAAACATTTTTATTATCATAAGTAATGATTTCATAATTTTTAAAGAAGTGGAGCTTGAAATATTGATAAGTCCATTTCTTAACATACTTGGTTAAGTGATTAGAAAAAAAAAACATAATCTTATTTCTTTTATTTTGTTGGACCTTAGCGCAATTAGTGTAAATATTATTTACTGGCCTATTAACCTAAGAAATGAGAAGAGAAAAGTTACAGTACGTACATTTTCATTCTCTTCTCTAACCCTCCAGAGAACTCAATTCCTCTTTCAAAACCTAGGAAAAAAAATCAAATCTCTTCTTCAATTCATGGTAAATTAAACATCTTTAGGAGCTTATTTGTGCAGGTAATCATCTCTAGCTTAAATACATCTCAATGATTTGAATTCTCAATTTACAGTAAACTAAATTAGGGCTTTTGGGTATATTTTGGATTGATTTTTGTTTAGGGTTTACGAGTTTGGAAATTTGGGTTGAAAGGATAATAACGATTGTTGAATTAAAGGATAGAGGTGAGTTAATCACTCACATGCCTATTTATAAATCTTTGTTTGCTGCACATAATTATTTGATTGATTTTTGATTCAATTGTGTGCAATTTGGTTGAAAACTTGTATGACTTTTGTGTTATTGTTTGCTGGAAATTTGATAAAAAAAAAAATAGCTGCAGTAAAACAACGATAATATAAGGTATACTACTCCAAATTGACTCAACCTTTTTGTGGTTGAAAGCTATTTCAATTAGCTACAAGTTTTCTTTTAATCATATTTCGAAATTCTGCTGTTAAATTGGTGGAAATTGAGTTTGAAACTAAAGTTATAGCACAGCCATATAAAACATTTCCGAGTTAATATCTGAAAGTAAAATGGACATAACTTTTGATTGGTAAATCCAATTGTGTTGATTCTTTTTTCAGTAGAAAGATAATTTTCTATGGAAGAACTTTTGTTTTAGTTACTTTCTCATATTTTGAAGATATCTTGGTCAAAATCCCTTTTTTAATAGAGTAATAGTCTCTGCCCTGTCAAATTTCAATACTAATATTGTTAGTAATTTAAGCATAACTCTTTCGTTTCTTAACCAAATTTAAGAATATTAGATGTTTTGGAAATCTTAGATCATATACTACAAGTTTCATGTTTTGTGTTTTTCATAATTTTGAAGTTATCTGTTTCAATTTTGAGTGTTTCTATTGTAATCCCGAGAGCAAAACTATTATTTGCTCTGTTGTTGAATCTGAAACTAAATTAAACATAACTTTTTCAATTTTTATCCAAATTCAATAATCTTTAATTTTCTGGAAAGCTAAGAATTTGTTCTAAAAGTTTCATGTTTTGAGGTTTTTGAAGTTTTGAAGTTATATTGATCAAAACTGCATTTGATCGTTGCTATCCCGAGATCAAAATGACAGCAGTGTTGAATTTAGATCTCTGAACTATTTTTATCATAACTTTCTCATTAGTTATCCAAATTTAATAATCTTAGATGTTCCGAAAATCTTAAACTTTGTACTAAAAGTTTCATGTTTTGTGTTTCTTGAAATTTTGAGGTTTGCTTGACTAAAACTGTGTTTGTTTGTCGCTGTTGCGAGAGCAAAACGACAGCAATAACAATTATTGACCCGAGAATTGTATTAGTTTATTTTTGCTCTCATTCTTATTCGATTTTGATGTTGTTTTGAGATGTTTTGAGAGCTATGATGCCTATCAATAGGCTAGCTATATTTGAAGAATTTGAAATTGAAATTTAAATAGAATTTGAATTGATTTAGGGTTAAATTCGAATTGAATTCGTATTGAACTCAAGTTATCAGTCTTGAGTTATCTTTCTTGTTTTTCTTTATTTTTGAGCACGGTTTCCACTAACCATTTTTGAAGTGATTTTTGAAATATATGAAAATTTCAAATTATTATTATATAGTATTTTAAAATTATTTTTCTAATATAAAATCTACTTATTTCCTATAATAAAGGAACTTCAAATATTGGTTTTATTAATCTTTTTAGAAAGAAAAAAAGTTTTAAAAGCTTGTTTTCTCTAATAAACTATTTTAAATATAAAACACCCACTTTGTACAATTCGAACGTATAAGAAAGAGAATTAAACGATTTAGTAAAACACGTGGTATGGGACATGTGCGTTTACTATTTCGGTTAATTTCGGACTTGTACGATCGAAGCTATTTGAATTTAATGATTCTGAGATGTTTTGCCATTTTATGGCGTATTTTGATTTTTATAATTCTGATTTATTGGAATTATTTAAGATGGCCAATATTTGGCAAGTATTATGCTTTGAGATCTCCTACGTAGGAGTTTGATCGATGAGAACCATCACGATGTTTTATTTACTTGCCAATGACATAAGGCAAGTCTTGAATTTATGATTTCATATTTTGAGATTTATGGTTTATGATAGACCATCATGATGTTTTTCACTTGTCGATGTGATGAGACAAGTATGGTATCTCTTTATCACTCGCCAATGAGACTGGGCGAGATATAATTTTCTGAGTTTTATGATGTTTTTAGTGTGGCATCGACTAACGGCTAGTAAACCGCTAAGTGCGAATGTGTGGTATGGGACACACGTTAACACTTTTCGGGTTCCTATCTGTGAGTTTGTGACACATTCACAATGTTTACCTAACAGAACTGCTTTGAGAGGTGTCAGCGACCTTGTCATAAGTACGAACTGCTTTGGAGGTGTTAGCGACCTTGTTAGGGATGACAAAATGGCTTGGTAAGGTGTCAGCGACCTTGTCATGAGGACGAACTGCTTTGGAAAGGTGTCAGCGACCTTGTCATGAGGAAGAACTGCTTTGGAAAGGTGTCAGCGACCTTGTCATGAGGACGAACTGCTTTGGAAAGGTGTCAGCAACCTTGTCTAAGGCTTCGGCCGTTTGAGTTTAGCACGTGCAGCATCGCTTCGGCATTGTATTCAGGGATATGGCCAATCTGGGTTTTCTGAGCTTTGAATTCGCCGTTTTTGGCGCATTAGTGTTAAGATTTTCTAAGTTTGAATATGCATCGAATTCTTTATTGAGTTTGAGATTTTATGAGTTTGAATTCGTATCGAGTTCCATGAGTTTTTATGATTGAGATGTATGTGTGAGATTTAGTCGCCTTGGCCTACTTATGAGTTTGAGATCTCACATTCTTATGGAGTTGCCTTGTGTTGCTTTCATGACTTCTATTTGTGATTGAGATGAGTTTTCTCCTTTTTGGAGTAATGGTTCATCGAACCATTTGAGTTTTGCTTGAGTTTTATATGAGTTGATTTGAGTTTATTATGGGTTATCGCTAATGATATGAGGCACTTGTGTTTTATTTGAGTATTGAGTTTGAGTTGCCTCTTTCGAGGTATTTAGTCACTTAGGTAGCGTTTGTTACTTAAGTATTGAGCTATGAGTTATCTAATACTTCTCCTCATTCGAGAAGAAGTATCACTATGTCCATTCTGCTTCATATTATCGATATTGACTGATTTGGGTAGCTAGACTGACCCGTGTATTTATACTCGGGTCAGACCGAGTTGTTTCAGGTATCATCTATTGGACTTGGCTTGAAGTTGGTGTTGGATATCATTTCTTCTTTCGCTTGAGTAGTTTATTTCTTCCGCATACTCTGATGTTTTTACATTCGATTTGATGTATATGGTGTGGTCGAGTACCACCTTTATTGTATTCATATTGTATTGTACTAAACATGTATCAGTGTATATGTATATATATGATGTCGATTACTGTTCTGTGATGTGCTTTACATTATGTTATTGTATTTTGTTCTGATAGATCCGTCAACCTTCTATAGTTTTGGATTAAACATTTACTGTGTATGTCGATCCATTGAGATAGAAAAGAAAATTGTATTGCATTTATCGACGTATTCGGTAGATGTTTAAGACAAAGTTATAGATGGTCGCCCTTAACCAGCCCTATTCTCCGCTTTAGTAGACGGAATTACTCGTTAATTCTCTTTACTAAGGTGGGTCTCAGGGTGGGGCATTACATCTTTCGTTTTTCATTTTTCACATTTTTTTTATAAAAAAAAAGGGGTAATAATAATAATAATAAATACCAAAGTATTCACTCTCATTTAAAAGTCCTCACGGTTATGCATGGGTGAATTACTTGGAATTTTTTATGTGCTTCCATGCTCATTTAAAAGTCCTCACGGTTATGCATGTATGGAACGCATATCAAAAGTTGATTTTTTTTTTAAATAAACAAGTTGATTCTAATCCCATTTAAAAGTCCTCACGGTTATGCGTGGTTAGAAGATACTTGAATTCATTTATTTTTAAAAATAAAATTGGAATACTACTAATCTCATTTAAAAGTCCTAACGGTTATGCATGGTTAGTAGATATTCAAATTCCTCATATAAATATACCACAAATAGTCATAACTATATGGTTTTATATGATGACAACATTTCCATCATTCTAAAAGTGGAATATGCGTCTAACAAAATATTTATGATTTTTGTTTGATTTTTTATTGAAATTTAATATTTATATTCAATTGAGTTTTAATGTTGGATTAATAACGATCACTTTATCTCTATTTTCTCTAACACTATTATTCTTTTGCTGATAACAAAAGGGGGAGAGAAAAGTTAAGATTTTGTCAAATAAAATCAAGCAAAGGTCAAATATTTTCCATTTGCATCTAGGCTCATTTGCATATTATTTAATTGTATGCATATTTGTAGGGGGAGTTTTGTGTAGAGAGGAAGCATTTAAATAGAGGAAGCAATTAGAATATATCAATGATCAAATACATTTAACATATTCAAAATCGTAAATATATGTTTGTTATCATCAAAAGGGGGAGATTGTTGAATATGCGCTTATATGATTTTTGTTTGATGATAATAAACATATATACATTCGTTTAAATGTATTTGATAATATACTATTTTATTTTTCATAGATTAAATAAATATTTGCTGAATAAAATAAATAACACGGAATTTAAATTCAAACGAATATTTTATTCAAACAAATATTTATTACATCTTTGAATAGTACAATTTCAAGCTCTCGCTATAACTATACAACATTGATTACAATTACATCACATTTCACATTTACAAATGTCCTCACTACATATCACTCACACTCGTATTTATCTTCAACTTCCTTCCGGTTAGAATCCAACATCTGAGCAATCTGCAAAAATATTCACTAACGCAGTAAAATTGAAAAAGAAACATTTTTGCAATATAAAATAAAATATGGTTTTTGAAAATAATTTTTGCCTCAGTTATTTGGGTTGTTCGTCATCATTTATATTTGAATTCATCATACACGAACAACTTGTGACATACACAGTGTATTACTGTATATGCCATAAGGCCGTGCACGCCGATATATACACTTGATTGATTTACAGGGACAGGTGAGCACAGGTCAAACCCAAATGAAAAACCGGGTTCAACTCACGTGCAATACATTGAAATTCATGACTCGAGCACAAGGTCAAATCCGAGTTTTTGAAACTGGATTCAACTCAAGTAAAATTTCAAAAATCAACAAGAAATGGCCAAGAACTCAACAATGTCTGGACAACATAAATGAACAGTGCAAGCATGAAGTATGCACTGCAAATAATGTACACCAGTGAACAAACCAGCAGTATACAAGTACAAGACCACAAAGGCAAGTATGGACAGAGCTCTACCACAGTTAAAACTCAAGCAAATGAAAACATCACAGTGACATGCTACAACTTCAAACAAGCAGTGCACCAATGAACCATCAAAGAGTGCAACACAGTGAAGAGACCAAGTGCACGACTAAACTGACGATGAATACAACATGAAGCACTGCAGGCTCAAGGAGATAGGGTCGACCAAAAATCCAAATGCACAAATGAACAGCTAAGAATAAGAGGTCAATACAACATAAAGAGTGCAACAGGTTATACTACAGAAATGAACACAGTAAACATGTATAAACTGTAGTGAATGCAGATGGTAAAACAGAGATCAAGCTTAATCAAAACAACAGCAAGCTTCAACTATATGGAGACGAGATCAAATACAATAACCAGACAGAAGCACGCTGATATGCATCACTCAGATGAAACCAAAATGATTACGGCTACAATATGCAGACTCAATGGATGCAACATCAAAACTGTTCGAGTGATATCCCAGTGCCAACATATCCAACTAGAAGTGCAACAACAAGTCCAGCAAATATGACACCAAGCTACAAACTCAAGTGCAACAGTGAAGTCGAATACATGAACAAGTGTAGCATCTGATACAGTGAAAAAGCCCAAGTCAAGAGAAGTCTAAGTCAAACTGCAAATGCAACCAGACCAGAATGCAACTAAAAATAATGCACAATGAACTGCATGAAATAGTCATGAACAATACACAGTAATACCCATCAAAATCATACAAGACAAGATGCAGTGAAGCATGTACATAGGCCACCAGTGAAACAACTCATATACAAGAACCATTGAACAACGTGGCAGTAAGGATGTAATGGCTGTGAACAGCAAGAGGGATGCAAGCATCAAGCTGTAGTTTTCAAAACAAATGACCAAAGTCGAGTATGCTACAAAAAATAGCAAATCAATTTTATCAAGCATCAGCATTCAAAGCCGTGATCAAAACAATTTCAAGATGAACAAATCATGACCGAAGTCATGTAATTGACAAAGTCAAAAATCGAAGCCGTGGCCAACAAAGGATACCGAAGTCAAAGAAAATTGATGCCGTGATTATCAAGTAGCCAAGCCATCAGTTATACGAATTTGAATAAGTCAAAAATGAATCACAGCATTCGATCAAAATCGTACAGCCAAGAAGAATTCAAGCATAATTATCAGATGAAGTCAGATAAATATATACGACGAAATTCTAGGAAATCAAATCCTATAAGAACCCTAATCATCACAGGCAATCTATTATTGAGTTCAAGCATTCAATCAGAAAGCAAAAGTAATAAAAGTACTCACCAAAATTGTAATCGAACTCGATCAATCGAAGTAGCCGAAGCAAGGTACAAGGAGGTAGTCGATCGACGGGGCAGAAGGACGAAAATCACAAATTTGATCGATTAATATAATATCGGCATCTTCGATTCCAGCCCTAATTTATTGAAGGAAGAGGAACAAACAAGAGCCGAAGCCCTAATCTCAGAAGGAAGAACAAGCCGACATTATCACAAAGAAAATAAAAGAGATTCGGGTTAAAGAAAAAATTGGGCCGGCGTGTTTTTATAAAAGAGGCCTTGTTTGTTAAAAAAGGCTATAGCTTATTTTAATTAGGGTTTTTATTTTTAAATTTCTGTTTAAATTTTTTTTTTAAATTTTAAACCGTTTAATTTTCTAGTCGTGTGGCTAGGGGACAAACTACGGTGTGTAGTTTGGGAATTCGCAACTCGGTGGTTGAGTTGTGGCAAGGTTTTGAGCGTAGAGTTAGATTAGTCAATAGCGGGTATAGCGAGTTTACGTGTGTAAGCGAGGGACTATCTAATTTCTAGTAGAAACCTTGGGGGCGGCACGTAGGCAGGGTTTTGCCGAAGCTGGGTAAATTCTGTGTTGTTCTCTTCTGCATTTATTATTCTGATATTATCTGTGCTGTGTTTATTCTGCTGTGATTTGTGTTAAAATTAATATACAATTCCGCAACAATTTTTATAATTTACACTATCACCCTATTCACCCCCCCTCTAGGGTGAAATCGATCCTACAACCTTAGCAGCCTTTCATTTTATTTCTGTACGTACAATTTTCTATTCTCATGTGCTTCTTCCTAATGGCTGACATCGCAGAAACTCTATTTTTAATTTCAAAATCAATTTCAAAATTCAAACTCTCCAAACCCAATCATATAATACACTGTTTTTAAGTTCTCGACAATAAGAATCAACTGCAAGTGTCCGTTTTTAGAAATAGTGCTCGAGTCAATCTGAATTGCGCTCAAAGGTCATAAATCGTGGACCCTAATTGTCGATTTGGGCATTTTCGATGGCGGCCACGATTGGTGAAATTGGTTGAGGGGAATCCAAGAACTCGCCAGTAAGGGTTGAATAGTAGCTGGCAGTGGTGTGATTACGGTTAGTGGTGGTCGAATTTTGCGATCTAGGTTGCGATAAACCCTAACGCTAGGTGGCGCGACAGGCTGTGGAAGGTGTCGGAGCTAGGTAGGCGAGTGGGTGACATTGAGGAGTGGTGATCGGCAGTGGTGCCATGGCCTGTAGAGGCGCCTAAGTGGAGGGTCGAAGGTTAAAGGAAGTGGGGTTGTAGCTACGTGAGTTTGACGTGAACTGTAAGGGTTTGGGAATGGAAGTTAATGAATTATAACTTTGCCTCTTTTGTTTTATTTTATTTAAAATTTAAAATTTCCAAACCTTCTAATGCTAATAAAATTTTCGTACGAGCTCGGATTTGGACGCGGTTTCTTGCAGTGGGTTCGTATTGAAAAAAAGACATCATGGAGCTAGTTTGGTCAAATTCAAAGACTGTTGGATTTTTGGGTTTATTTGGATTTTAAATCGACTTGAAATCAAAAGTGAGTGATTTAACCCACTCACAAATACTAAACTATCTTATGTTAGTTAATTAAACTTATGATGTGATTAGAAATTTATTGATTGCTGTTTGGTATTTTAAATTGTCATTAAAATTTAATTTGAATTTATATTGAATTAAATTACCATTTGAATTAATATTGAAATTTAAATTGATAATTAGACTCCTGATATTGATAACGAGTCAATTGTTGTGATTTATTGACTGATTTGGATGTCGATTCTGATGGATGTTTATTGGTTGACATTTTGGATGACTGGATATTATATTATTTATATATGTTGTTGTCACACTGAAAGTTCCCTTAGTTGTTGTTACGAAAATCATTATGGGTTGAACTGATACATACCAGAATGATCTTATAGATTAGGGAAATCGTTACGGGTGGAAATGATACATGCCCGAGCGATTTTATTGTTTGGAAATTTTTAATTCGGGATACGGGTTGAAATGATATATATCCAGGAAAATTTAACTATTTTGGGGTTGAAATGATACATATCCTATCACATTACCACAAGGTAGAAAATTATGTACGGACACCGTTGCTCGGCTTTAAATTATTTTTCTAAATTATAAAGCATTTTGGTTTAAGAAATTTGATTTTTACATTTAATTAATGATTTTATTTCAAACTATATTTGTAAAATAAACTACTTTATATGTTTAAAGTTTGAAATTATAAGCTAATACATGATTTTAAATGTAATTTTAAGATTTAGCTTATAATTTTATTTAATTTAAATGTATAATTTCAATAACTTAAAATTTTTAACTTAACAAAATGTTTAAATAGTTGTGAAATAACAAATTTAATTTAATATAATAAATTTATTTTTATTTAATATTATAAATTAAGTTTTATTTAATACAATAAATTTAGTCATAATTTAATATAATAAATTTATTTTTAATTTAATATAACAAATATGGTTTTAATTTAATATAATAAATACAGATTTTATACAATAACCTTAATAAATAAAAAAATTAATATAATAAAGTAATATTTAATAAATATATAACATATTTTTAAAGATCTATTTAGAAATTTAATTTAATACAATGAATATAGATTTTGTAATAACTATAATAAATAAAAAATTTGGGAAGATAAATTAAGATCAAATGGTAATTAAATCGGTTCTAAGGATTGAATTCAAATAAGTTTTATTTAAAACCTATTATTTATGAGATTTCTAAAAGATATGATTTTAAAATGGAATAACTCGAATTTGACAAGAATTGTTAGGTTATGCGTTTCAAAACTAAAATATAATTGAAGTCAAATATTTTGGTATGGATTAAATTTTTAACTTGAGATTTTATTGAAATGTTTTATGAAATGGTCACGGTGTGAAATAAGTGTTTGGTTGTTAAAGAGACCAGAATCAGTTATTGTCATACTTTCTGCCAATACTGAAAACCATTTTAACAACTGTGCATATAGTGGAGAAATCCAGAACGAAGTAGGGTAGTTTGGCGAACCTACTTAAATGAAGTAAGAGAGCGATGATGGATAGCCTCGACTTTCGGGTCATAATTAAAATGACTAAAACATGAGCTATACCGGGCCAGGTGAGGTCGCTCCTCCGCGGGCATATTTCTTCGATACCATATAAGTTACTCTGTGATGGATTGGTGGCCCCTCCTCAATTTGATATGGGAGTGTGTTCCGAGGTGGGCGGTAGTAGCTGTTATGCTTCCCCACCAGTCTGGGAGTGCAAAGTGGTAGAATCTTAACCTCGCACTACCTTGCATGCCTTGTCATATTTACCGACCCCATTACGACTTTGGTTTGTATCGTACCTATGGAGTACTCCCTGAGTAAACCACTGGTTTGGTGGAGCTTACAGTATCTGTATAGACTGCGATATTTATACAAAAATATGTGAAGGGGGATATGGGTCACGCCTTAACGCTATTTTAATACTTTACCTTACTATAGACATATTATAATAGTGTATTGTATTATATATGTAGATAGTTTAGCGGAACCTTAGGAGATGAAATCCCAAACATCTCTTATGTTATTGCACATACGTTAGACACCGGATAGGAGATAAAATCCCGTAAACATTTGTGAAGCCATTACACTTATATTTACTTATTTTTATTTAACTTACATAAGATCTTTTAGTTCTGACTCGAGTGTTTTATCTTTTCATTATGCTCGAGTTAGCCTGAGCTTTTCAATGTTGAAGATATTATTCTGGAGGATGAAGACGGTGTTTAGTATTATATTATTATTTTATCCCACTGTATCATATTGTTCCGCTGCATTATCTTATTATTCTTATTGTATGTATAACTCTGATATATTGTAAAAGTGTAATCAAATGTTATTGGTAAAATAGCTTTATGTACTATTTATTTGGTTATTATATTTTTTTCATTCTGCTGTGAGATTCTGTGTTTTGTTTTTCCTTCTTTTCTCTTATTTTCTTATTTACTCCATTAACAATCCTCCCCTTTTGAATGGTTTGAGTTGACATATGTGGTTTATTGTCGATTTAAACCGTCCAAAAAGGTGGGTCATTACAACTCACCTTTTTGCTTAATCATTGTGCTATTTAGTGAATAAATATTATTCATTGCTTGCTTGGATGTTATATTTGATGGATGTTTAGTTTGGATAAATTATCATTTTTGAAATGGATAATGTATAAGTGATAAACAGTACTGATTTGATAAAGTTATTGTTGTTTAAATAATAACGTAATTAATTTAAACATACTTCCTTGGTGTTATCTATTTGGCTAAACAAACAACGTCTAATAATAAATGAAAGTGTTTATTTTGAACGTCATTTATTTAGCAGAATAAATCTCCATTCTATTATTATATTAATTTGGATATTCATCTAAGTGCTAGTTAATTTATACTGGATAAGTGATGTATTAACATTTGATTTTTAATTATGGATTTGGTTTACATATATGCCTACTTATGTAAATACTTGTAATATAGCTTGAGAAGTTAAATTGAATTTGATGGTAGCTTGTTTAAGTACCATTGTGGTTGTTAAGCCTCTTTCTGGAGTTGGAAAGTAATGGATTTAAATCAACTTTAAATTTTATAATTTGAAGTAAAGTGTTGTATTTAATTATTACTTGAAGTAATGTGATTGTTTAGCTGTAATTTTAATATGGTGTTTTGTTAAATTTTTATTTACAAATTGTTTTGTAAAATTATTTCTTTAGTAAAGTTAATTATTATATTTATTATTTTTTAAATCAATTATTTTATTAATGTTGCTTAAAGATAATTAGTTACTTATTAAGGTTGTTTAAAGAAAATAATATATTATGATTGATTATTTAAAGCTAGTTAATTATTTTATCAGTAAAGTCGCTTGAAGGATAATGAATTATAATTTGGAAGCTGTTAAAAAGTTATTTTATTATATTCATTTAAAAAATTAAAAATTAATTATTATATTATTTTAAAAAAATTACAATTTGTCATTATATTATTTAAAAATGTTTAAAATTTATCTTATGACATTAATTTATTTATTTATTATAATTAAACAATAAATTACTTATAAAAGGGATTTATTTAAATGAATTTATAAATTTGAAAGAGGTTTAGAATTTGAAAAGAAGTTGGGTTTTGAATGTTTTAGAAAAGAAGTTTACAAATGGTTTGGCGATTTGAAAGGGGAAGTTTTATAAATGGGTTGTTGAGATTTACATAAAAGTATTTTTATAAATAGATTGGAGATTTATGTAGAAGCTTTATAAATGGATTTGGAGATTTATAAAGGAGATAGTTATAAAACTAAAGAGATTTGGTGAAAGGAATAGTGCTTCGGGTTATTTATATCTTTGTTTTAATAAAAAATGAGTTTGATCATTTCAATATGATTTTGAAATAGAAAATCTCTCTAAGTGTTTGGTGAAATACTTATGCCATTTTATAAGTATTTGGAAAAGGTTTTTCAAGTTTTGAAAGGAATGGTTTGTGAATGTACTTATCTTAGTGACATAAGTATATGAATATTTTGATAAATATTTTGGAAAGATAATTAATGAAAGATTAGTTTAAGAGACTTAAAGGTTTCTATAGGAAATGTAAATCTTTGTTTTGAATGTTTGTTTATTTGATAGTTAAATAAAACAATATCAAATGTTGGCCAAAATATGCAATCCTTTTTAATTTGAGGGTATGAAAATATTCCCTACTTAACATCGAAGGATTTTAACTTTAGAAATATCTAGGAGATACACGAGAATTATATGGTACAATTACCATCGGTGGTGCTATGTTGTACATATAAACTCATTTTGTTCTTCTAAGACAAATGATGAGGAAATCCGTCCACTTAAACGGTTAGGAGATTATCTCTACTCTTATGTATTGATTGATTGTTTCCAAAAGAACCAGTATTGAGCATTCCAAAAATCGATTGATTGGTTTTGGAACACCTAGTAAGTGAGAGAGTGTATTTATATGAGATGACTCAAAACCATGACCACTCCAAAACCATGTATAGGTTCTATGCTTGGAGGATATTCGAGTGAGGTTCAATATGTCGGAATCCATGTATGATTCCACGTGAAGGTATGAAAATCCATGTGTGATTCTGTGATCTATTTTGAGATGAGGGAATCCATATGTGATTCTAAGACCTGTTGGGGGGTGGTAATCCATACGTGATTACGTGATCTGTTTTGGGATGTCAGAATCTATGTGTGATTCAAAGACCCGTTGGGTTACGGGAATCCATATGTGATTCTGTGATCTGTTCTAGTAGTGACTCGTGTGCTAGAATGTCGGATGTGGCCTCACTAGTGGAAATGACTAAAACCAAAGATAGGATGCATAGCCAGGGGTTTTTCTAACCCATTAGGGTGTAGTTGTCTCCTTCCTAGAGCTACCTACAGTTGTTGTGGATGCATGGAGCGATGCATTCGATCTATGTGGCCAGGTATGTATTTTTTATTGTACATCACTGGAGATGTGTGGTTGCTTTGGAAGGATAACTATGATCCTTGTGCAGTAGGACCTTCTCAAAGTACTAAGGGCACCTCCGTGGAATCTTATACAATTAACGAACGCGCCTTATTGGTTTTTGATTATATACCTATTTTGTTTTGATGTACACTCACGAATATCACAGCTACTTGATTATGATATTTTCACCCTTAGACATTATCATAATATCATTGGATTTTCTAATATAAGTGGTTTGGTTATCGTAAGATAAAAACCCGTCCGTATTTATGTGTGGCTTGGTGTTATAAGATACCATTATTTATTTAAAGGGTTACACAAATATTAAAATCAATATGATTTGATAGAGTTTTTTCATGCCGGTTTACTAGACTGGTCTGGGCATTATTTTCTTACAATGCTCAGGTCAAACCGAGAGTGTTTCGGTCAGCCCGAGAGTGTTTCGGATTTAGTTCTGGATGATTTGGAGGTTCAAGAGACGAAGTGGAAGCCCTAAGACGTAATTACGTATCTTTTTATTTCTGCTGCATTATTTGATTTTAAATTTATCAGCAATTGTAAGGACAGGCAGTTAGAACTGTTCAGGTTGATGATAGGATAGTACTCTGATTTGATGTAAGCATATTATAGTTTTTATTTTATAATGATCTGTTGTATATTATATGTTACTCATTACGATTTGATATTCTGTTCTATCCTTTCTTTCTTTTTTCCCCAACAATTTGTCTTTCTGGCACTTGGATGTTTGGCACATGAATACCATCGATATACTAGTATCGAGTTTTAGGATTGAAAAGGCGGGTCGTTAGGCATTTACTAACTAATGCGTCTATATTAGTTATGCCTTATGGAAATCAATATTTCACAATGTATAATGATGCTTGTGAAACAAGGTTAGGAGCTATACAAATGCAAAGGGGTAGAGTCATTGTCTTTGCTTCTCTATGGCCTTAACCGTATGAAGTTGTTACACTACTCATGAGTTAGAGTTGGTGGTGGTAAACTTTAAGCTAAAAGTGTGGAGACGTTATCCTTTGAGAGAACGATTCTAATTATTTACGGACCATAAGTCATTGGGTTATTTTTTCCCCTAGGAGGAGCTAAATAGCAAAGATGGCTTGAGTTTTTAGCAGCCTTTGACTTTGGCATAAAGTATATACGTGGAAAAGGAAATAAGGCTGTTAATGCACGTAGTACAAAACATCAGAACATGATATTGGAAATGTTGGTCGAATGGAATAATTCAAAGGCGTTGGCTTGGTATGGTGTTCGTAAGTGGTCAACATCCAGTTCTGTCAATATTGGAATAATCTCCTATATAGAAGTTCGACTAGTATTGATTGAAAGAATTATTATATAGAAAAGAGGTGATACTTTACCAGTCGAATGGAATAAGAGATTAGAAGTGGGTATATATCGGTGATTTGAATGTTTTTTGAATTGATCAAAAAGGATGATTGAGAAAGAAGGAAAAGCTACGCGTTTCGAATGTGGAAAATCTATGGAAGGAACTTCTTTGAGGATGTCATAGATCAAAATTTAATGTTCATTCTGAAGGACAAAAATATACCATAATATGAAACAAAGTTTTTTCTAGGAAGGAATGAAGAGAGATGTGCACTTATAAGTTAAGAAATGTCTAAATTGCCAGTAACTAAAAGCCAAACATTAAAAACCAAGTCGATTACTTCAACCGCCAGAAGTACCGCAATGGAAATGGGATTCTATATCGATTGATTTTGTAAATGATTTTCCAAGGCCTAATAAGGGAAATGAAAGTATCTAGCTTGTAGTTGGTGAACTAGCCATGAATGCAAAATTTATCACCATTAAATCAACGAAAACGACATCGATTACAGAAAAATTATTTATGAAGAATATGGTAAGTCTCCTTGGATTACCGAGTAACATTATAAGTGATCGGGGTATTTGATTCCTTGTGATTTCTAAGATATCTTACAGGATTTATTAGGTACCATAATGAAGATTAGTATTGCTTACCATCCGTAGATTGATGGGTAAAAAACAGGTCTAATAAGATACTTAAAGAATCATTATGAGCTTGTGTACTAGGCTTTAGAGGTTATGGGAAGACCATTTTCACTTAGTCGAGTTTTCCTATAATAATAGTTATCAGACTACTGTAAATGATACCTTTCAAAGCACTTTATAGAAGGCCATGAAAATCAACGTCATTTTCATTGGAGACAGGTAATAGACCAATGTTGGTTCCGGATTTGGTGAAAGAAGCGACATAACTAATCCCAGAAGGAATGAAGCAAGCTCAATCATTGAATAAGAGATACACTGACCAAAGGTGTAAGAATCTGGAATACTTAGTTAGAGATCATGTTTTTATGAACGTATCACATATGAAATGTGTTATCCGATTTGGAATGTGGAGAAAATTAGCAAAGGATATGTTAGAATATTTCCTATTATTTAGAGAATCAAAAAACTTGCATACCATATTGAGTTGTCCGGAAATTTAGCTGAAGTCCATAATATTTTTTACGTTTCTCATCTAAATGATATATATGTGATCTAGAGATCATTATTGAATAAACAGTTTTGGAGGATTTGTAGGGAATCTGATGTGACCATTATTAGGTGATCGATTCGTATCATGGATTGAGATATAAAGAGACTTAGAAATAAGATAGTCAAGTTGGTGAAAGTCCAATGAAGTGACACTGAAAAAGACGATAAGTGGGAGACAAAGGATAGAATTAGAGAGGCATATCCTTAGTTTTTTTGATGCATGATTTGTATGCTTGTAAAAAAATTTGACTAGTAGTTTTTCTAGTGATGTTTGGTTTTGTATGTGCTTGTGTTACATGTATATATGACTAGTTATGTTTTATTGTACCTTATTGGAATTTCGAGGATGGGTTTTTTTTACGAAGGGGTGCCTAAAATACTCCTATTTTAATACACATTATTATGGAAATTTAAGCAAGTGGTAACTGATTAATAATGTGGGGAAATGGAATAAGTATGAAGATTAGTCATAATAACCAATTTCAATTTTGGATTGATAATGGAGTAATGACATTTAATGTTGAGAAAGAACTAAATGTTATAATTAATTAGTAAAGAGTAGGGAGGGAAGGTTAAGGCCCTATATTAATTCCATAATTCTTCCCTTCCTCTTGCTATTATTTCTTTCAGTCAACATAACAAAAGAAAAGAAATAAGAAGATAAACTCCTTTAAAATCTTTCAAACAAAAGAAAGAATGAAAAGCTTAAAGAAGAGGGTCGAGAGGCTAATTCACTCCATACACACACCACTGACGGTGAATAATATTAGAATCCCAAATTCCTTATGCAGTTAATTTTTGAATATAATGGAAGTCAAATTAGTTTATGATGTTAAAACATGGTATTAGTTGAGACATTTATTTAAATGCTTTTATGAATATCATATGCGAAATGATAAACCGAATAATGATTCTTTGGATTTAAAACCAAAGTTAATTACCTTCGAATGCTTTAAAATTTTAATACGATTTTTATAACCATAATTTGAAAATGATTTTATGATTTTATGATTTTCCAAATTTATTTTGGATGTTCTATGAATTTTCTAAATTGAAATAGGTTTTATTCAAAATAAGAAAAATGATTATTTTACCCTAAAATTTTATATATGGTAAAATACAGAAAATTAGACTTTTGAGTATTTTTAGGTATTAGTCCCTAGGGTTTCAAATTATTACTAATCAATTATATGGAAAATGTAGTTAAAAATGGCATTTTATTAATAGTTAGAAATATCTTTTCTAAAAGTTTCCAAAAAAAAAATCTGAAATGATAAATATTAACTGAATGAAAGTTTAACATTTACAATTTTGATGAAAATTAATTACTTTAAGGGGAAATAAATAGTTATTAAATTTAATTCCCAAATTTCCATTTTTGAGCTGCGACGGTGCTTTTTTAAACATGTGACATAGCATATGATTTAGATATGCGATAGCTTATTTTCAAACTTGCAATAGAATATGATTTAGATATGTGATAGTTCATCTTTAACATGCGGTAGCACATTTTAGAAACACTATAGCTCGTTTATAGATGTTTGATAGTCCTAAAGTTAGAATTGTGATAGTACTAAAGTTAGAAGTGTGATAGCTCTAATGTTATAAGTGTGATAGCTATAGACAAGTGATAACTTTAGACATGCGATGGCTATAGACGTGTGATAGCTATAGACATGCAGTAACTTGAGATATGTGATAACTATAAACTTGCGATAGCTTTAGGCATGTGATAGCTATAGAAGTTTGATACGTTAAACCTTTGATAGCTTTAAACATATGATAACTTAAAGTTGTAATAAATATGCATGCGATAGCTTGCTTTAGAGGCTCGATAGCTATATGTGAAATAGCTTCATTTAGCACTGGATGATGAGTAAATTTCAAAAAGTATTCCCTATTTGGATCTTAATGGTGCTATGTAAACTATTAGTTAGCATTTGATCCAATTTATATTTTAAAGTAATATTTCATTTTAGTTTAAAATATTTGTGTATTTATATATTTATATTTTGGATATGATGTGTGTGTGTGTGTATTCTTAAACAAACATGATATTATTATAAATATAAGCATGTGTATAATACACACACGCATGCACACACAGACACACATGCATATAGGTACTGAGATTTACATCTATTATATGTACATATAAATTATACCTACATGTATATATGATAAAGTCATATACAGATAAAGGGAATATAAATGCCTATGCATATACAAACGTTTAAATAAACTAAAAAATGGTTTGCATACACATATTATCAGTACTATATACACACACATAGTTAGACATATATATATATATATTGCTATATAAATATAAAATTAATTTTTCTACATAATATAACAAGAAAATTACAAATAAAAATAAAATTAAAATTAATCTATTTGATGAAGAAAACAACCAAAATATCTTATTTGAATCAAATTTCATTTGGTCAAAAATCTTTTTATCTAAATAATTTTGACTGTTTCAAATAGCACACACAAATATATATATATATATATATATATATATATATATATGTTTTCAAAACGATATATATATGTATAATTCAAAATATTTAAATATAACTATTATTATAATTTAAAATACACTAAATTAATAAATTTTGCATTCATTTATCTCGGCCTAAATTATTTCGGTTAATATGAGCAACACATTATTCAAGTGGAGCACTCTATTAGATGCCTTAGGGGCATGAACCCATGACCTGTAGAACCTTTATCTAAAGAACCATACTTCTAACCACTCGAACCAGAAGCACTTAACTATTTTGGGCTAAAATAAATAAATACAATTATCTAAAAAATAAATTATACTATAAATTAATGTATATAACTTATATATATATATATATATATGCAAATTAATTTTTTATTTAAAAGGCCGAGAGATTTTAAAATTATTTTTTTATTTAATATATATACATACATAAAATTATAAAACTAATTTTAGATATATAAGCACAAAATTTAACAAAAATCGAAAAAACATATAATTTTTTATATATTTACAAAATTAAGTTAATAATTCATAAAATATATTTATAAGGAATAATCATGGCCAAAATTTATCTGATGTGATATACATTTTAATTTCAATTTGTATTCTATGTTATAGTGAAAAACAATATAAATAAGTTTTAAGTTAAACAATATATTTAAATGGTAATAGGATAAATTATATATGCATACATGTTAAACATTTAGCATGTATACATGTACAAGCTAAAATTAAATTCATACCTTAATAGATGTCGCCGTTTGTAACACATCGATTTGCATATTAACTCCCAGAACCTATGATTCACCACTCGAAAGAACTAGGAAAGTGTAACACCTTTTAAAATTTGTATTTAGATGTATGGGATAAAAAATGATTGGCCTAGGGTAGAGATGGGACACAATAGTGATGGCGGTTAGAGGAAGTTGCAACAAGTGTGTAATAGTTTGGTAGGGGTTTGTATTTATAGAGCGAGAAAGGGGAGAAATATCTACCATATATTACTAAGTCTCCCATCCCAATTCAAACTAGATCAAAGGCCCATTCTGTAACGATCTGCTTTTCTTACACCTAAAGAAGACACTTAATACAACCTTTGTATTCGTATGCCGACATTTTAAGTGTCTGAAAGACAAGTCATTTGGGGTGAAGGAAGAAAAGACAGAACAGGATCTCACATCATGACGAGTAATATATAATATTAACAAATCTTTACAAAAGAAATTATCTTTACTATACACAGCATCAGAGTACACTAATATATTTCCAAATTGGACAGTTATAACAAACTGCCCTTACAATTTTGGTTAAATACAGACCGGAACAAACCGACAATAGCAGAAGAATATACGATAAGGGAATAGGTTTTGGAGAATCCAGCTCGTCTCTTGAAAGCTCGGATGGATCCAGCAAAATCTGGAAAATAAGCTCAGGCTGACCCGAGCATTATAAGAAGACAACACCCGGGTCTGTGTAGTAAAACCTGCGTGAGAAAGGCTCGGAAAAAAACATTTGAATTACTATATTTGAAAAACCTTTCAAAATAAAAGGTATCTTATAAGGCCATGCAGCACATAAAGCCGGACAGGCTTTTACCTTACGATAACTGAAACATTTTATTATAAAATACAGTAATATAATAATAATGTCTAAGGTTTCAAAGTAAATATATAACATAGCTGAAATGCTTGCATCTCATATTCAGACATAGCCGGGCACAATCAAAATCGTAATTGCTCGTATTGGAGATTGGATTCTATACTATGGCAATGTAAGAGACTACCTTTCGATGATACACCTCTAAAAAATATACATGAGGGATACAAACGAATCTTCCCCTCTACTACATAGAACTGGCTTGCCCTTTAACATGACAAGCTAGATTACCTCACCCCTTTAACACCAAGGCCTTCTACCACCACGGTGCGTGCACGCAAACCAATTCTAAAAAGGATAATCTAGAATGGAATGACAGCTCCTAATGATAGCAAACCACATGGATCTGCTGCATGTCCCGTTTTTGCCATTTCTCCGAGTTGTAAGGCTTGTGAGGTTATGCTTTTACCTCTTCTACTAGCATATAATCTTGGAATGCTAACATGGCCCTCCAAGCAGAGATGCAATGTTAGCATTCCTCCATAGAAGTTGTTCCAGGATCAAACAAGTATTCAAAATTTTACTATCTTCCATTTTGGAACCACCCTCAGGAAGAATAGTATAGCTCCATATCATACCTTATCATGAATGTTATTAGTTTGGAGTGATCCGGATAAATCCGAAATTCGGTGTCTCCAAACTAGCGAAAATTCCTGGCTGACTCAATTCCGTTTCTTTGGAAGTATGGAATAAAGTATTTGAGTCCTCGTAGGGAAACTCGAATATACAATCATACTTCCTGAGTCAATATAGATCAAGATTTTATAGTCGGTTATTTAACTATCAAATAAACAAACAATAACAATTCAAAGATTTAATTATCCATGACAACCACTAAGCCTTCAAATAATTCTTTCATTTATTAAAAACCTCTTTTCAAAAGTGTTTATCAAAAACATCCACATACCCATCTCATTAACGTAAGTATATTCGTAAAACATTTGTAAAAGGTTTCTAATTTACAAATCACATCAAAAAGTATCAATTACTCCAAACACCTTTAATAAAATAATTACCAAATTATTTTTTTAATATTGTTAAATGTATTAAACTTTAAACCATTATTAAAGGGATAAAATGAAATATTAGATTTCACAAGTTTTAGAAAAATGCTTAGTGAGCAGGATGGTTCTTATTTAAATTGAGTTTAACTCTCTAAGTTATAATATGGGTATTTACATCAAAGCAGGTATGCAAAAGGAAACAACCCTTAACAACCAACTATATATAGGCAAATATCCAAGTTACTATAATAGCAGACGGGGTTTCTTATGCTAAACACAAGCAGAATGGTTTTGCTTCTGTTGGCAGATGTCAAATATAACTGAACTAGCAGAATGGTGATTTATATTTCTAAAAAACTGTCATTGGGTTTCATATTCAATGAAGTTACTTAAAGTTGATCGACAAAGAAACCCTTTAGAGTTAAAATATTCTTTGAAAGCGAGTTGCTTAAAACAAAATCCAATCTTCGAAAATAAAATGGTTTTAAACCTTTCACCTTTTATTTAAAAATAATCAAATAACATTTAAATTATTAATTAAACAACGACTGACCTTTAAATAATTAAACAACAATTAACTATTAAATAAATAAATAAATAAATATCCTTAAATAAATAATTAAGTAATATTTAGCTTTTAAATAGGTAATTAAACCATAAATAAATCTTTAATTAATTATTAAATAATAATTTAAACTTTTAAATAATAATTAAATATTATTCAACCTTAATTAATTAATTAAATAATCCTTAATTAAAATTCAGATAATAAATAAACTATGATTTAAAATGATAAAAACATAATTAAGTTTTAAATTAAATCTTAACTTAAATTTAACTTGATTGGAAATTAGTTAATAATTAAACACTTTATTAAATAAATAATTGAATTAATTTTAATTAAATAATAATTAAGTAATAATTAATTCTTTAATAATAAATTAAATAATAAATAACCTTTCATTATTTAACAAATTATACTTAACTTGCTTAAAATCAATTGAGTACTAATTACCTTAACTTAATTAATGATTTAGTCTAATTACCTTAATTAATCAATCGTTAAATAAATAAATAATAATTGCTTTAAAATATTTAAAATATATTTAAAAATAATTTCCAAAAGGTTCTTAAGTTAAAACGTTTTAACTTAAAAAAAAGAGTTCGTTTTTTATGAACTGCATTTACGGCGATTATCGATGTACGACCATAAATTTTAAATATCTTGTTTATACTCAAATATCTTTCACAACTCTATCCTCTATGATTAACTTACTTTTATAAACCTAGAAAAAAGTGTAGGAAACAAAGATAAGATTTTTTAAACTTTTATAAAACATTTCCATAAAATATAATTAGAAAACAAGCTTTTGAATCAAATGATCTCGATGTTGAAATTTAATAACTCAACATACTGACTTTTAATATTACTTAACTGTAAGGGCATGAACACAACACATATATATATGCTATCACAATGTACCATAAAAAGATCCTAATTTCTCACTAACCCTTTTAACTTTAATTTCTATTTCAAATCTAAATCCCAACATTCGTAAGCATATGTATATCCATACAATGCAACACCATATCAAGCAAGGAATTTACATCAAAGTATACAACATATTACCCAAACAATAACATATTTTTTAACCAACTATGAGCAATAAATTTTCATAAATTTTTCAAGCTCTAAACTTAAGGTAGAAAGAGATTTTTCTCACCAAAAGTCGACTAAATCAAAGAACCTTCCTTTCAAACTTGAATATAACCTAGAAATATGCTTTGAATTTGGAAATTTTGATTTTTGAATGCCTTTAAGGCTTGTGTGGTTCGACCTACCTGTTTTAAGTAGTTCAGGGTTTGGTTTTTGAGATAAGGAGTTATAGTAGTGAAGAAGAATGGTTTAAACAATGTTTTAAGTACTTGGAAGTAAAGAAAGTAAGAATTTTTATCTTAACAATTTATAGTGGAAGCCATGAAAGATTATGGGAAGAAGATGAAAGTTTTCATGAGAATGGAAATGAAAAAAACGAAATGATAAAGAAATTAATAAATTTGGTTTTATTTGAAATATATTGAGAAAATTATCAAAATACCCATGTACTTTGCCCTCCGGTCCCTTTGCTCCACCTCACCATATCCTTCCTTCACCCTAACTCATGCCTTCATCATTTCCCCCTCCTTGTACCTTACTCTTGTGAGAAATGAGAATTACGGATCTTAAAGCTAGGATAAACACTAGAGGGGGGTGAATAGTGTTTTAGGGAATTATTAAATCTTTTTGAGTTTTTGTTAATTTGAACACTAATGTATGCAATATTCAGAGACAGATATGATCACTGAATCAAACACAGATGCAAAAATAAAGTAAAAGCAGTAAAGGAAATAACACACCGGATTTTATACTGGTTCGTAGTTATCCTACATCCAGTCCCGCACACAAGTATGGATTTTCTTACAATTACACCCTTGATTTCAAGGCTACGAGGTACACCCTCGAGATTCACAATCCTATGGGTAGAGATACTTGATTTCACGGGCAACAAGTTCATCCAATTGATTTCCAAGGCTACAATCACACCTTTTCTCGCTTGATTGATTTCCAAGGCCATAATCACACCTTTTCTCGTTTAATTGATTACAAAAAAGCCTATAACTCAGAATAGCACTATGGTTCTTGCTGAGATAGTGATAGAGAATCAAACTAGAGATAATCTAGTTAGATTCAATGTTGATTTCGGCAGAGTAATGGTAGGAATATGTATAAAGAAAATGTGCAAGAAGAAGAGAAATGAAAACCAGAAAATATGATTGAAAATTCGTTGAAAACAACCCCTATTTATAAAAGAACAACAATCATGTCCATTCATGAAGAGATATGACGAATAGACACTTCTTTTGAAATTTAAATTTTGAAATTAACTGACACTATGTCGACATGGGTATACTGAGAATGTCGACATCCCAAAGGAATTTTTGGTAGTTTGTTTTTCTTTGGAAATAATTTTTATCTTATATTAAAACTATTTTAAACTTTTATAAATATACTTAACTATAGTTAAAACACATAAATAAATATAGAGAATAAAATTTTGGTATATATAAAATTTTACTATAATTTTATATTTAAATCTAAATATAAATATTTAAAAGTTAAATATATTATTATTAAAAGATAGTTTAAAACTAAGGATAATTTGATTTTGAAATTAAATATTATTTTAAGGCTAAAAGTATTTAAAATCAGGATAGATGATTTTGAATTTTTTAAAAGGAAGGTTTTGAAAACAAGATATAATTTTGTAAAAATCATTTTGAATAAAAATTAGCGGATACAAAACAATGTTCCATTAGATTTTTCGTAGGTTACATCCTACTTAGGGTTCCATCACTTCAACAGGCTCGAAGTGGATTCCATTCCATGAATAAATTGGATTTTAATATGCCAGTGCTTTTCTAGGAGTTTTAACAAAATTACTAATTAATTAGAAAATAAATTACTTGAAATCCTGAACTCTTGATAATCTTGATATTCTTGATACTCATGAGTCTTCGTTCTTGATATCTTGAATCTCTATGCTGTACAGTCTTCATTCTTGGTACCTGCATGGTTAAATCCTGCATATACATATATTTCTAAACTATAATGTTAGTATTTATATTTTATAATCCTATTCCAAGGTTGTTGTCATCAAAACCATCATCTTACGGACTAACAATCTCCCCCTTTTTGATGATGAAAACCGTTTTATAAAATATTACTTCTATCCACTAACTCCTCCTTAATCTATGCCTAACTATCCTATTTCATATTTCTCCCCCTTTGTCATCAACAAAAACTAACTCCAAACTATATAACTCCCCCTCATTCTTGGACTAAAGTACTTGCATTAATAAACTATACTAATGGAGTATATAATTAAGAGATAATTATATTGATTGACATGATAATTAATTAAAGATCATACAAATATTAATGCATATTTATACATGTTTTTCACACCAAATATCAATCCAAATCAATTCAAATCAAATCAAACAATTCAAATCACACAAGCCAAATCAAACAAACCAATCGAATCAAACATTACGAGGAACTTCCACCCATCCTTCTTCTCCAAATATAAGGCCCACTTTAATGGCATCCTAATTTTCATTATCATTAGCGAGAGAGACTGAAGGATGTGCTTCGTTATCATCCTTGTGCAAGGAGGAAATCATCCATCGTATTTCACCGAAATGTCTTTCTTGCTCTTTAATCATCTGCATTTGACTCAATTCTAAGTGTCGCTGATTACGGAGAATGAATGAAAGAATATTCTTGAAAGAATTAAGAGTCACTTCAAGATTTTCTGATAGATTATGAATTGGATTGGCCATATTTGAGTTTGTGAGAATAATGAGAGACAAAATGGATAAGAAATAATATTCAGTGATGAATTCTGGAAAAAATAGGTATTTATAGGTGTAGAAATTCGTTTGAAATGAATAGACATAAGGTAGTTATTCAAATTTCAAATTCAAAACGAAATGTCATTTCTGACCAGTACATGTCGACATAGTCATAGGGGGTATGTCGACATGGTCCAATGAATTTTGTGACTTATTTTGATTTTGTGAATAATTGTGTGTGTGCATATATATAAAATATACTAACATTTATTCTAGAGATAAGATAAACTAGATGACAGAAAAGAAATTCCATTTCATTTCATACTTAAGACGATACAACGATTAAACATAAAGAACTACATGAACATTCAAATCAAAATAAACTAAAACAAAAACAACGAGAAACGAAAATATAGAACTAGTTAGAGGATGATGATGATGAAGATAACCCAAGCTTCTTGCTGACTTTGGAATAAACTTGTTCATCTTGGATGAAAATTTATCCAACTTCTTACTAACGGATCTTTTAAGAATCCGTTGATTCTCAACAATGGTCTTTTGGTTTTTGAGAAGGGTTTTGTTGGATGGATTAGGAGGATAGTCGAGCTTTCCAAAGAAGTTTCACCTTCTTCTTCTTCTTCAATTTCCATTTCATCCCCTTCCTCTTCTTCTTCCTCTTCTTCTTCTTCCATCTCCTCATGAGCCAAACGCTCTTCCTTTTCGGCAAGAGTCTCATAGGGTTGAAAAACAAATGGAATTTTCATAAGCGAAATGTTGGAATGATTGAAAACTTTTCTAGAAATAAACCCAAGCATTTCTTGATCTCAGATGTGCCCATATCAATGGAACGGGTGACTCATTATTTCGATGAATCATTTCAAATTCTTCTCCTTTGAAATCCACTCCAAAATAGTTAAAAATCCGAGTGAGATAAATTCCATTATACAAAGTATTCTCACCCATTTCAAGATTTTGGGACGAAGTTCATCCAAAATAACTTGCATCCAATTAATATCATAATTTCCAAAAATAGCAAAAATTTCTTTGCAAATTTTTGAAGTAGGATTTTTAAAACTTCCCGACCTTGGGGCCAAAGTATGTTGTAAAAGAAGATTGACAATTCTAGCTTTTGGTAGAAAATTTCGATTTTTGAATTCAAAATTATCATTTTCTTCGAAAATGTGATGAAATGTCTCACGATTATTTTCATCGATTTTAAAATTAGAAAGATCCATTCCCGTACTCTTGCAATTGAGAATGGTACCCAAAAGATCACAATTCAAGACAATTCTAGTATCTTTGACACTACTTCGAATTTCATCATCATTTCCTTTATAAAATCCACGATTAAGATTTGCATAGAAAATTTTGACAAGATTTGGGTAGCAAACAAAATCATTTTGAGAATCATCAACATGACTAAGAATTTGATTGTTTGCAAAAAGTGAATCAATTTCATAAGAAGAGAAATCTTGAAATATAGCAAACTTTCCAAGATGGGCTTTTTCATAGTTAGCATAATCAATGTATGCTTTTATTGCCTCCAGATCATTGAAGAGTTGCTCTTTTATTTTTCTGGAAATTCTCATGGTGGAGGGGTTCCTTGAAGAAGCCATTAAAATAGAGAGTAGAGAGCTTGAAATTTTGAAGAGAGAGTTTGAATTTGAAAATGGGAGTGAAAAGATGTGATAAAAGATAGTGAATAAATAGATTCTCAAAGGACACTTCCTCTGGTCAAAAGATACCCTTTCAGAGAATTGAATGAAGTGAAAAGGTGGAGGGAAATTCAACCATTTGAATTCAAATTTTGAATTTCAAATTTTGTACCCATGTCGACATCATGGTAAGGACCATGTCGACATGTGCTTATGAATTTCTATGATTTATTTTTCCTAAGTACTCTAATATATATATATATATGTACACACTTATTATTTTTATTGTTTAAATATATCTGGAATATTATTAGAATTATAGTATATTCCATAATATATTATTATACTAATAAAAATAATAATTAAATAATAATTAAATAATTAAATAATAGTAAAAAAATTTAAAATTCAAATAACACACAAATTCATAATCAATCGAGCAAGCAATCAAACATCTAATTCTAAGCATGCAATTTCAACCATTTGTATTGTAAATGTGTACCTTTTTTTGAGTCCGTTTCTCCGAGTTCGTCGAAGTTATGAACTGTCGTGAAACACAAATTCGAATTATCTGTCTTCTGATCATCATCGCTTGAGGACGAGCCTGAGTCATCTAGAGTAGCAATAAATGCACGCTTCCGTTTCTTTAATGAATCATTGTTTATAGAAGGATTTCGCCTCTCTGGATACGGGCAGTCTCTTTTGATACGGCCTGGTTCATCACAGTTGAAACATTTGACATTGTTTGGCACTACATTCTGATTTCCAGAGTTCTTATAGTTGTTTCTCTTGAGATTATTCATCTTGTTGTATTTCAGAAATTTCCAAAAATTCATGGTCATCAAGGCTATCTCTTCATCATTATCGTTGTTTGTGTCTGATCCATCGGTCAATGCATTAAATGCCATTGATTTCTTTTGAAATGCTTTGCTCTCTCTTCTCCCGATTATTTGGACTTCAAACGACATTAGATTTCCAATTAATTCTTCTATCTTTAAGGTACTGATGTCATTTTCCTCTTCAATCGCAAGTGTCTTTACCCATTCTGGAATAAGAAAATTTAAAAATTTTCTTACTTGATCTTCTTCCGAAAATTCCTTTCCCAAGGATATTAGAGAATGCACAATATCCTGAAATCTACTATACATATCTGAAATAGACTCATTAGAGTTCCTTTTAAATAATTGAAACTGATTTGTGAGCATGGAAATTTTGGTCTGTTTAACTTTGCTTGTTCCTTCGTGAGTAACTTGCAAATTTTTCCAGATTTCATATGCAGACTTACAAACTGACACTCTTTCTAATTCATTTCCATCGAGTGAACAAAACATAATATTCATTTCTTTAGAATTATTTTGTGCAACAGTCTTTTGCTCAACGGTCCACTATGCAAAATCAGTTGTGGGTTCAGAATATTCAGTTTGTGTGATATTCTAAGTGTCTAATCCTACATATTGTAAATATGTTTTCATCCTACATGCTCAATATGCATAGTTACTGCCATTAAAAAATGATGGTCTAACAGTAGACTGACGTTCTACAAATGAACCAGTGATAGGGATACTAGTGTTAGTAACAGTACCAGTGTTGGTAGCCATTTTGAAAAATTTTCAAAAATCAGATTATGAAACTTTGAAAACCTTGCTCTGATACCAAATGTGAGAAATGCGGATTACGGATCTTAAGGCTGGGATAAACACAAGAGGGGGCTGAATAGTGTTTCAGGGAATTATTAAATCTATTTGAGTTTTGTTTATTTGAACACAAATGTATGCAATATTCAGACATAGATATGATCACAGAATCAAACACAGATGCAAAAATAAAGTAAAAGCAGTAAAGGAAAGAAAAGATTGGATTTTATACTGGTTTGGAGTTACCCTACATCCAGTCCCGCATACAAGTACAGATTTCCTTTCAAAAGAAATTGTACGGTTACACACTTGATATCAAGGCTACGAGGTACACCCTCCAAATTCACAATCGTCTGGGTAGAGATACTTGATTTCACGGGCAACAAGTTCACCCAATTGATTTTCAAGGCTACAATCACACCTTTTCTCGCTGGTTTGATTTCCAAGGCCACAATCACACCTTTTCTTGTTTAATTGATTACAAAAAAGCCTATGACTCTGAATAGCACTGAGGATATTGTTGAGATAGTGATAGAGAGTCAAACCAAAGATAATCTAGTTAGATTCAATGTTGATTTCGGTAGAGTAATGGTAGGAATATGTATAAAGAAAATGTGGAAGAAGAAGAGAAATGAAAAGCAGAAAATACGATTGAAAATTCTATGAAAACAACCCTTATTTATAAAAGAACAGCAGCCATATCCATTCATAAAGAGATATGACGAATAGACACTTCTTTTGAAATTTAAATTTTGAAATTAACTGACACTATGTCGACATAGGTATATTGAGCATGTCGACATTCTAAAGGAATTTTTGGTAGTTTGTTTTTCTTTGGAAATAATTTTATCTTATATTAAAACTATTTTAAACTTTTATAAATATACTTAACTATAGTTAAAACACATAAATAAATATAGAGAATAATATTTTGGTATATTTAAAATTTTACTATAATTTTATATTTAAATCTAAGTATAAATATTTAAAAGTTAAATATATTATTATTAAAAGATAGTTTAAAACTAAGGGTAATTTGATTTTGAAATTTAAGATTATTTTGAGGCTAAAAGTATTTAAAATCAGGATAGATGATTTTGATTCTTTTAAAAGGAAGGTTTTGAAAACATTTTGAAAACAAGATATAATTTTGTAAAAATCATTTTGAATAAAAATTAGCGGATACAAAACAATGTTCCACTAGATTTTTCATAGGTTCCATCCTACTTAGGGGTCCATCCCTTTAACAGACTCGAAGTGGATTCCATTCCACGAATAAATTGGATTTTAAGATGCCAGTGCTTTTTTAGGACTTTTAACAAAATTACTAACTAACTAGAAAATAAATTACTTGAACTCTTGATAATCTTGATATTCTTGATACTCATGAGTCTTCATTCTTGATATCCTGAATCTCTATACTGTACAGTCTTCATTCTTGGTACATGCATGGTTAAATCCTACATATACATATATTTCTAAACTATAATGTTACTATTTATATTTTATAATCCTATTCCAAGGTTGTTGTCATCAAAACCATCATCTTATGGGCTAACAACTCCAACATGTTATAAATGAAATCTTGTATTTGGTTTGGACATATTTTTCACCTTAAGTCATTTTATGTTTGTAACATTCCTGTATTTTAGCTAAAAATAATTTGATAATTGAAAAAAATGGTAATTAAATTTAATTTTGGATTTAATTGTGAATTTATTTAGAATTATTTGCATTTGAAATATAAAAATAAAATTAATTCTTCAAATTTAATAAAATATATATTCATTTAGTTATACAAATGAATTATAATTGAGGAATTAGATTTTGAAATTTAATAAATATATTGACAATGAATATTGTTGATTTGAAAATACTAAAATGAATATCTTAGAAACAAATTGGATTTATTTTGGAATTAATATGAAGATTCCAGAATAAATCAAAAGTATGTGTTTATAAAATAGTATTTTAGATTAGAATTCACTTATAAACATTTTCAAAATAAACTAAATTTGGAAACTCTACATTTTAAAAGCAATGAACATTTGTTTTCTAATTTTAGTGTGTGTATATATAATGATTTGGAAAAAGAAAAACTTGTTTAACATTAATATGTAAATATATAAACGTAAGAGAGTTGTTTAAAAGTTAAATTCAAATATATACATATTATATATATTTATTTATTAATGTTTGATCTATTTTGAACCACATTATTTAAAGTTATAGATATATAGATTAAGTAAAGTATTAGTTTAAAAGTAGAAATATATCTTTTGAAAATAAATATAGTTGTATATAAATATATTAAAGTAATAAGTACAAGATTTGGATTTTATACACATACAAAACATAAATAAACATAGTTAATATATATAAGAAAATAAAATTTGTAAATATAAAACTAAGTAAGTTTCTAAACATAAATTAGATTGAATATATTTAAATATCAATATATAAATAAAAACATTAAGATATGATTCACAAACTTTAAAATAGAGAAGGGTTTAAAGCAAATTTATAAATTAATTATAAACAAGGGTTAAAACACAAATTTGTAAAAAAAATTAAGTGAGGACTTAAGCATAATTTAAGAAACATGTGACAAATGTTAATAAGTAAAAACATATAATTACAAGTGTTAGCTTAACAAAGATAAATGGCAAATTTTCTCTTTCTTTTGAAATATAAACATATACTGGAAAGAAAAAAAGAAGTTATTTCAGCTCTAAACTTTTCTCTCCTCACCTTCAAAATCTGAAAACAAAAGCTTGGTTACTTCATTTATCAGCTTAAACATTTACATCCTCTTTTCCCAAAACCTTTATCATCTTTCAAAAGGAAAATCTAAGCAAGGGAAATTCAAGAGAAATTCAATGAGTCAAAAACCTGAAAATCAAACAAGATGCAAAGCAAATCAAAAAAAAAATGCAAGTTTAATTCGAGATCAACACATCAAAGCAAAATAGAGATCAAAGAAAAAGAATGAAAACCAGAAAAACAAATCTGTTTCAAGATCAAGCTTAGAAGTTACAAACCTGGAAGCAAACTACAAACCAAATTCAAACTACAAACCAAATTCAAGTGTTCAAAATTTTCAAGCTTGGAGTTTAATCTGTAATCAATGCAAGATCAAGCTCGATAACAAATAGTCAAGAGCAAAAGAAAAATCAATTTCCAGATTTAGAAATGCAAACAGTTCTCTGTTCTCCAAACCGAAGGTGAGAAAATTTTAATTTTTTTTAAAACCAGTTTCTTTTGATCTTTTATGTCTGTGATGCTAATAATTGAAAAGATTTGTGTGGATGTGTATATATTAGCAAGTGTGTATATGGGAAAATTTAAGTGTGCATGTCAGGCCAAACTTGCCTCTGATCATATATTATAGGTTTCAAACCTATATAAGCAAAACTTAATATCTCTTTCATTTAGACTTTTTAGGTTAGAAACTCTAAAAGAAAGATGTATGTATTTAGGTAAAATGACTCTTAAAAATGGTTTCAAGTTTTTATATCAGATAATTATTTCGAAATAAGAAATTTACAGTAATAATCAATATAAGTCAGAAAATCAAATGATCTAATTTCACGATTTGATTTCATAACTTGATTGGTATTTGTAAATGATGAATTTAAGTAAAGATCTCATGATTTTAAAATCAGAGAATATTGCGTATTCGTGAGGTGAATGAATTTGGGTCTTTTGTTGATTTCTGGTGATGGGGAAAATGATGGTCGTCGTGATTGAGGTGGAAGGTGACTGGAGGATAGGTAGTTGTTGGAAAAATACTCGCTTAAAATTTAGGCCGCCGTCGTGGCCAGAGTTAGACAATTTAGGGTTTAAAATGCTGATGGGGGAGTTTGTCGAGGAATTTTCGACATCGTCGTAGCATCGGGTGGTGCCGGACCTAAGGGAAAGGCTTCGAGGATCTTTGGAGCAGCTGTGGTTGAGAGGGTGTGGACTCTGGTGTCGTCACGCGGCGGTGCGAATTGGGTTTTAGCGATCAAGTGGGTTACAGGAATGAATAATTAGTCTCGAATTTTCTCGATCCTGTATTGATGAGCTTTCGAGTTTTCTAGGTTGTCGACTTGATTGTCGACGACATCGCCGATGTGATGATGGCTGTGGTGCCGGTCGAAGATGGCCTGAATGTATGTACACGTGCACGCGTTATCATCAAATGACTGGTGATGTTGAAATTTGAGGTAGGAGGAGAATACTCGGGGTAGAACTCATGAAACATGATGCTTGACTCGAAGCGGAAGGAAGGCAGGCTCGAAGTAGTGATGTATGCAAGTTGTCTCGGGTAGATTGGGTATTTGCTCGAGTAAAAATGAATTTGGCTCGGGTTTATAATATTGAGCATGAAAAAGTTTTCTTTAATCTTTTTAAAAAAAAAAGTCAAGTTTATTTTAAACAAATTTTTGCTTAAAGCAAATTCCTTTATGAATGTTAAATCTAAGTTTAGAATTTGATTAAAAGGATAAATTAATTTATAAAAAATTTAAAAGGATTATTTAATTAAGATTTAAATTATGAATAAATAAATAAATAAATAAAGGTGAAATGTTTTATCATTTAATTAATTAAGTAATTAATGATGGGTTAATATAAGTAATCAAAGGTAAATTAATTGATAGTTAAAGAAAAATTTATTTAAATGGTTAAAGGTTAATTACTTAATGAATAATTTCTTAATTAAGATTTATTAGGTAATTAAAAGATAGTAACTTAATAATTAAAGGTTAATTGATTAATTAATAATTAAAGGTGGATTAATTTCTAATTACTTAAGTAATTAACTAAGGGTTAATTAATTATGTAAAAGGTTAATTTAATTGATGTGATTAATTAAGAATAATTAATTAATTAAGAATAATTAATTAAGGTGGTTGGTTAATTAATTTATATCAAATGATTTGTAATTAATTAATCGGGATTGGATAATTAATTCATAAGTAATTAGTTTAATTAAAAATTTAAATTGAATTAATTAAGGATTAAACAATTAATTAATCTTGTTTACAAATGAGTATTGGATGCTTGAATTACTTATGAATGATTGTATTATATGAGATGCCTTGAATTGATTATCCTATCTGATTTGTGATATCTGATTTGAGCTGTGAATGGTGATGTAATTTAATTTTGTGTGATGTAATATAATTGCCTACGATGAACTTATATTTACTTATCTGTGATCTGCAAATAAAGATAAGCGTTATAGTTAATACCGTTTATCAAATCTCTTGTTGTGTTTAAATCTGTGTTGATTGATGTTGTTGCACTTTTATTGTGTAATACCCCTGGACCACACTTATACACACACAAATATGGATTGCATGTGGAAATTGGTTAAGTCACAGATTTTTGAAATAGTTTTAAAATTGAATTTTTGAATCTAAATGGTTTTGGAAATGGATTGGGTTTAAAGTAAAAAGCTTTTGAAAAGGAATCTCAAAGATAAAAGTTATTTCTGAATAACTTGATTTAGTTTTGAAATTTGATTTAAATTTGAATTCGAAATTTGAAATTGAATTCTATGTTGAGAAATTATGATTTAAAAAGGTTATACAAGTTTATATGGGTTTTAAACCATTTTAAAAGTGTTATTTTGGGAATTTGAATTAACACAAAGATTTTTAACTTTTATAAATGAAATCGGATTTTTCTAAAATGAAAACTATTTGTTTTCAAATAATAAAAGCTTTCATATAAGGAAGGAATTTCCAATTTGTATTAAAGGGATTTCAAATTTGAAATGAAATGATTTTCCAAATTATGAATGAATCTTTGGAAACGGTTTTGAAAGATATAAGTTAAATCTTTGATTTTAAGATTGAATGAGTTAATCCAATTGAAATGGAAATTGTTTTGAAATCCGTAAATGGATCTTTGTGAAACTGGGTGAACTTTGTGGAATGAATCTTTTTGTTTAAGATTTGAAATGGTAATTTGTTTTAACCATTTGAAAGAAAAGATTTGGATTTTTAAGTTGTGACTTAACTGAAATCCCATATCCATATGTTTTTAAATATCGCGCTCATTATTCGGTTTAGCTGGGAGAGGACCTCGTGTCATATAACCCATTCCGAATAATGATACGACGTTATGGATAGCAATTGAAGACCGGTGGTGAAGACCGGGTATATGCGAGAATGATAAGATGACCTATCGATTGTCTCTACACTGAATAGCTACGGTATAGAGATTTCCTAAGTGATGGGGAGTCCGATCAGGATTGTGAATATCTGGATTGTAAGGGCTTCTTCGGAAGTGCCTTCGATTCTGTTCGAACCCGGAACAGACTTGTATGGATGTGAGTCTGACATTACACTTTAAGATGTAAAACCGGTTTCTATCAAATACATTTCTGTTTGGTGGCGGAGATTTATTCTCTTAGCTTAACACCCTTCTTTGAGACATACGAGCTCAGAGGTTATATAGTTGATGGTTACTAGTGATACATTTCCAATTTGGTAATGTGGCATGCGAAGTGCTGCTGATCATTAGTTGATCAAAGCATGACTTTGTGAAAAAGTGTAGCTTTGTGGACGAGACCTCATCGAGCCTCACAACCCGGTAATGGTCGAAACAAGAAAGATGCGGCAAGGTTTCAGGGGTCGCACCCCTAAGGTATGTCCATTCCTTCTGTAAAATGGTGGTATCATGGTATGGAGCCTACATACTTACTCATGTGGACACTATATATTTATTACTGTGTGATGTTGTTGGTGTAGAGGTACCTCGGATAAAGGTCGCAAACGACCGGGGGTGGCATATCTTAGGTGTTACTCCCAGGAAGGGACTGCACCGGCCTTGTGTTAGTAGTGAGCTGGGTAAGTTCTCGAGGCATCCCTCCAGAGGCGTTCCCATGTGGCAATAGGAAGTTCCTTAGCCTGACCATTTGTTGGAAAATCCAATCTCCAAAGCGCGCCCTGTACGGTTTTAGTTGTATAACCTGCCATCTACTTATGGTGGTGCACCACTGTTTGGATGGTAGCTATAGTAGGCATAGTTCGAAATGTCTATGCTGGCTAAGATTAATATTATACTTTCGAAAGGTTTTCTGTATTTTGCACTAATAATAATATAAAATGGTTTTCACGTATCAAGCATTTTTAACTATCATAAGGAGAAATCTCCTCCAATTCTGCATTTGCATGGTGTGTGTGGAGGGAGGACTTATGGTTGTTTCATTTTCTAAAAAGCATTGCAGATTTAAATTTTAAAATCCCTGGTTGTTCGTTTTGAAGATAAACTGTTTTCTTTGCTCATAACAGTGCCATGGCTGACCTGGAGTTTATTGTTCCCTTCCTAAACTCTGGGTGCCCACAATTTTTCCACACGGGCAGTCTTGAGTTGGGTTTTTCAGATAATCGAATAGTAGGTGTAGATTCGATAGCTTTCAGCCTTAGGGTTTGGCAATCGCATTTGGATCAAGTTGCTTCACTTCATCTTGATTGGGAGTTCGAGCTACTTCTGGATTGGTGCTTTGGAGATGGAGTTACGGTTCTGGATTCTATCTCTTTTTCTCTCTTGAAGAACATATTGGATATATTTTTCCGCTGCTGGAGTTATATTTTCTTTCTGCTGCTTTTGTCTTGTATCATATCTCCGATGTATATTGATGTTCATTGTATCATTCAGTTGTATCAAATATTGTATCACTGGAGTTGTATATGATATATATTATTATTTTCTTCTGCTGTGTTTGTACTTAATGTGTTATAAGCTCCGGCGAACCAGATTCGACGTTTGAATCTGCGGCATTTGAATATAGGTGATATATTCGGTGCCGATTTTCGAAGGTCGAGTCAAGGTCGTTAGAATGTTTCCATAAGCATCTTTATATTACGTAATTAAACATATACACATACATACATATATAAATGTTTTAAAATTCTAACTAAACATAAATGTATTTGTATATTTATATCATAGTGTACACACTAATGTTACAACAATTTCAACAACTTTCAGTTGACGAAAAGTTGAAAATTCGAAAAACGAATTTTGATCACATTTTCAATTTTTCTTCGAACTAAATATTTTTGTGAACAAATTTCGAAAACTATTTCACCATCATTATTTATTATTTAAAAAAGTTTTATTTTAATAAAAATATTATTTGAATATTTAAATTTAATTAAATATTCTCAAATTAAAGCGGTGAAATTCCGGGTCGTTACGTTCTTTCTTTCTTAAAAAATTTCGTCCCCAAAATTTACCACAACCTTAACCAAGAAAAAATATACTCAAGCATAACTAACACTATACATCAGTATGTATTATTTACGTAGATAATTCCTATGCTAAATTTGTTTTGATCAGTTACTTGAATATATAGCTTTATTTCCATACTAGTATCTCCCACCCAACTTCCTAATGCGGATTCTGATCAGGTTTCTTAATTAGAAACCTTCATTCTACTTCTAAGGTAAAGGTGTTTATTAGCAGGCTTAAATAACATCAAATAAAATTCACCTCCTAGGTTTTAAAATTCATAAAGACGCTGTTTAATAACCAAACTTATTAAATCTTCTCATTAAATTAATTCAATTATTTTACTTTATTTATTAACCCACTCTCTAATCAAATACCTTATGATGGGTCAACCTTAACCTACTAAGTTTGAAACAATATAAAGTCATGAACCATATTGTTTAAAGTCCTAGTCTATCCACAAGGCTAAGAGAGATAAAACTATTATAAGAACCAATGTCAAACAAAGGATAATGGAAGGAATATTATATTTATATATATAACATCATTCAAACTAACAACCATAGATACAATCTGAGTAACTTCATCAGAGAATGGAAGTACCCTTCAAAAGATATGATACAGTAGAAGATGCTAAAAAACAACTTAGGATACTACTTCCTAATACTAGCCTTAAACTTTCCTAGTGCTAAACCAACCTTTCCATAACCTCCTTTCCCTTTGTTGCCACTGAAATGGATAGTGCTGAAATGAGAACAAAAGGCCTAGGATTCTCATCTTTCCTGAACATAGGATAATCTTTGATGAAATGAACTTTCTGATGGCAATAATAACAATCCTTTGGTGCAGTCTGCATCTCTAGATTTGGTACCTTACTGACCTTTTCTTTCACCACTTTTCTTTTCTTACCCAACTTACATTCCTGAACAAAGTGATCATATTCCCCACACTTGAAGCAACCCATTTTAGGTACATTAGTCTTGAGCTTGCACTTCTTATTACCAACTGGTGTAGAAGTAGGCTGCTTTGAAGATAAATCTTCAAATCATAGAGCATTCCTTATTAACTTCTTGAATGATCCTTGAATATAATTCATCATGTCTCAATGTAACTTGTCATACAAGCCCGGCCAAATATTAACCTCGATGAGAGACTCGGTACCGTTGAACTTCCTTTTACTCAAAATCTCAAAGTTACGGCATAGGCAAAGGCTATTGGTGCTTGATATTACGGTCCTTCCTCAACAACATATGGCTTAGCTTTAAAAACACCAGTATTCATAATTCTTTGCTGCCTGAATTCATATTAAATACCTTATAATAATTCAAGAATAAGGTTATTCAAAAATTATTTAACCCCACCTTTTTGCTTTTCAAAGGAAAATTACTTTAAAGATACTAGATATTCTATTAATTTAAAGAATAATCTTAGAAAAACCAACAATAACTACAATCATTCAAAACATACTATAAATAATTTCCTAAAAATACCATACATACTAAGGGTTCTTCCCAATGATCTTATCCAAACTATGGTCCTCCAAACATAGCTATAGGCACTTCCCCCATCTTTTCCTTCTTGTGGGTGATGATTTCTTAATAATTCCCTCGTCTTGCTGTAGCCTTTCTAAATAGGGCAAATCTTCTTGATGTGCTCTAGCTAATGGTAGAAAAGGCAATATTTTTTCTAAACTTTTGGAACCTCCGGCCCTTTACTCCTTTTGTACAATAATCCATTGTATATCCTGTTTTATGACACCAGTAGAGGGTAATTTATTTTCCTTTCTCAAAAAACTTCCTCTGAGGGGAACATTCTTCCGATTTGTTCTGTCAGGGATTCTCCCAATACGGCAGAAATTTCCTTTTTTTGCGATTTCTGATACTGCTCTCTGGAGAGGTTGTTGGCTTCCTTCGATCCTTCAAAATTTCTACCTCCAGATCCACAACTGCTTTGACGACTTGACTATCAGCCCTACCATCCTTAGAGACTATCCTATTTGATTCCTTTTCTCATCCACTCCTCCTTGTGTACTCATTTCTTACTACCTGAATATAATAGGATATCCCTAGGATACACTTCCAAACGGGATTTTTATTGGAAAATGATAAACAAATTTTATCATTTTCTTACAGTAATCATAACAAATAACTATATTAGTTTTGAAAAGTTTTTTCAAAAATATAATCCTAGGTAAAATTATTTTATTTACCAATTTTGATACAATATCATGTCGGTTTGCCTTGTTAAAGTATTTAGGAACCCCTATCGATACCTTGACGTCCTACTTCTCGACCAGAGTTCATAAACCACTCAACTGATAAATCAACACAACATAAAACATTTTGTAATCACTAACAAATACGAGCTCTTATATGTAATACACTCATACTCATTTTAGGGTCTCATTTACCCGATCTCAAATGAGTTCACCCCCACCAGGGCCAAGGTTCTAGCTTAACCTTGCACTCTGATACCAAGTGTAATGATCTGCCTTTCTTACACCTAAAGACGAGATACTTAATACATCCTCGGTATTTGTGTGCCAACTATCCGAAAGACAGGTCATTTTTGGGTGAAGGAAAAAAATAGAACAGAATCTCACATCATGAAGAGTAACATATAATATGAACAAATCTTTACAAAAGAAATCATCTTTATTATCACAACATCAGAGTACAGTAATATATTTCCTAACTGGACAGTTAAAACAACCTGCCTTTATAATTTTATATAAATTCAGGCCAAACAAAGCGACAATAGCATAAGAATATAAGATAAGGGAATACGTCTTGGAGAGTCCAGCTCGTACCATGAAAGCTCCAAAGGATCCAGCAAAATCTGAAAAATATGCTCAGGATGACCCGAGCATCATAAGGAAACAATGCTCTGGCCAGTCTGGTAGAACTAGTGTGAGAAAAGCTCAAAAAACATATGCATTACTATATTTGAACAACCTTTCAAAATAAAAAGTATCTCATAAGACCATGTCGCACATAAATACAGGCGGGCTTTTAGCTTACGATAATTGAAACATTTTATTATAAAATTCAGTGATATTATAGTAGTGTCTAAGGGTTCAAAGTAAATATATAAAATAGCTGAACAAATTGCATCTCACATTCCTACATAGTTGGCATAATCATAATCATAATTTCTCATATTGGAGATTGGATTCCATACTATAGGAAGGTAAGGGACTACCTTTCGATGATACCCCTTTAGAAAATGCACCTGAGGGCTAGATAAATTTGCCCTTCTTCTACATAGAGCTGGCATGCCCCTTCAACATGACAAGCTGGATTACCTCACCCCTTTACACCGAGGCCTTCTACTACCATGGTGTTTGCACGCAAACCAACTCTAAAAGGGACAATATAGAATGGGATGACGACTCTTAATGGTAGCTAACCACGTGGTTCTATTGCATGCCCTATTTTTTCCATTTCTCCTAGTTGTAAGGCTTGTGAGGTCACACTATTACCACTTTAACTGGCATATGATCTTGGAATGTTAACATTGCCCTCTAGGTACAGATGCAATGCTAGCATTCATCTATGCATCTTTACAAGTTGTTTCGGGGTCGAACAAGCATTCAAATTTTTACTATCTTCCATTTTGGAATCACCCTCAAGAAGAATAGTATAGCTCCATATCATACCTTATCATGAAGGCTATTAGTTTGGAGTGATTCTGATAAATTCGAAATTCGGTGTCCCTGAACTAAGCAGAAATTTCTAGCTAACTCAGTTTCGTTTCTTTGGAAGTATGGAAAAAGTATTTGAGTCCTCACCAGGGAACTCAAATATGCAATCATAATTCCTGAGTCAAAACAAGTTAAGATTTGATTGTCGGTTATTTAACTACCAAACAAACAAATATCAACAATTCAGAGATTTAATTATCCATAGAAACCCTTAAGCCTTCAAATAGTTCCTTCATTTATTAAAAACCTCTTTTCAAAAGTGTTTATCAAAAACATCCATATACCCATCTCACTGGAATAAGTATATCCACAAAACATTTATGAAAGGTTTCTCATTTACAAATCACATCAAAAAGTATCAAATTACTCCAAAAACCTTTAATAAAATAATTTCCTAATTATTCTTTTCATATTTTTAAATGTAATAAAATTTAAACCATTATCAAAGGAATAAAATGAAATATTGGATTTCACAAGTTTTAGAAAAAGTCTTATTGACCATGATGGTTCTTATTTTAATTGAGTTTAACTCTCTAGGTTATACTATGGGTATTCACATAAAAGCAAGAATGTAAAAGGAAACAAGACTTAACAACCAATCACATATAGGCAAATATCCAAGTTACTACAATAGCGGATGGGGTTCGTTATGCTAAACACAAGTACAATAATGTTTGGTTCTGCTAACAGATGTCAAATATAACTTATGATGATTTATTCTGATAAACAAATGTCATTGGGTTTCATATTTAATGAAGTTACTTAAAGGTGGTAGACAAAGAAATCCTTTATATTTAGAATACTCTTTGAAAGCAAGTTGTTTGAAACAAAATCCGATCATCGGAAAAAATGGTTTTAAACCTTTCAACTTTTATTAAAAAATAATTAAATAACATTTAAATTCTTTATTAAATAACGGTTGACCTTTAAATAGTTAAATAATAATTAGCTATTAAATAAATAATTAAATAATAATTATCCTTAGATAAATAATTAAATAATATTTAGCTTTTAAATAGGTAATTAAACCATAAATATGTCTTTAATTAATTATTTGGTAGTAATTTAAAATTTTAAATAATAATTAAATATTAATCAAGCTTAATTAATCAATTAAAAAATCCTTGATTAAAACTTAAATAATAAATAAACCTTGATTTAAAATAATTAAACATAATTAGTTTTAAATGAAATCTTAACTTAAATTTGATTTGATTAGAAATTAATTAATAATTAAACAATTTTATAGATAAATAATTTAATTAATTTTAATTGAATAATAATTAATTCTTTAGTAATAAATTAAATAATAATTAACCTTTTATTATTTAACAAATTATAATTAACCTGCTTAAAAATAATTAAGTACTAATTACCCTAACTTAATTAATGATTAAGTACTAATTACTTTAATTAATTAATCATAAATATATATATATATATATAATAATACTTATAAATATTTAAAATATGTTTGAAAATACTTTCCAAACGGATTCTTAAATTAAAACATTTTAACTTAAAAAAAGAGTTAGTTTTTTCACGAACTGCATTTATTTCGATTATCGGTGTACGACCTAAAATTTTGAAGATCTTGTTTATACTCAAATAGCTTTCAGAACTCTATCCTTTATGATTAAGTTACTTTTACAAACCTAGAATAAAGTGTAGGAAACAAAGACAAGATTTTTAAAACTTTATTCAAACATTTCCATAAAATAAAGTTAGAAAACAAGCTTTTGAATCGAAGGATCTTGATGTCGAAATTTAATAGCTCAACATATTGAATTTTCATGTTACATAACTGTAAGGGCATGAACACAATATACACACACACACACACACACACACACACACACACCATCAAAATGTACCACAAGAAAGATCCTAACTTTCAACCCCCACTAACCCTTCTAACTTTAATTTCCATTTCAAATCTAAATCACAACATTTATAAGCACATGTATATCCATACATAGCAACACCATATAAACCAATCAAGCAAGGAATTTACATCAAAATATACATCATAGTACCCAAACAATAACATATTTTCAACCAATTATGAGCAATAAATATTCATAAATTTTAAAGTTCTAAACATAACGTAGAAAGGGATTTTCTCACCAAAAATCGGCTAAATCAAAGAATATTTCTTTCAAACTTGAATATGAACTAGAACTATGCTTTGACTTTGGTCAAATGTGATTTTTGGAGCCCTTTAAGGCTTATGTTGGTTCAGCCTACTTGGTCTAAGGAGTTGAGGATTTGGCTTTTGAGATAAGGAGTTTTAGTAGTGAAGGAGAATGGTTTAAACAATGTTTTAAGTACATGGAAGTAAAGAAAGTAAGAATTTTTAACTGAACAATTTAGAGTGGAAGCCATGAAATATTATAGGAAGAAGATGGAAGTTTTCATGAGAATGGAAAAGAATAAAACAAATGACATAGAAATTAAGAAATTTGGTTTTATACAAAATGTATAGAGCAAATTACCAAAATACCCATGTACTTTGCTCTCCGCCTCCTTGCTCCACCTCACCATGTCCTTCCTCCACCCTAACTCACGCCTCCATCAAGTCTCCCTCCTTGTACCTTACTCCAACATGTAATAAATGCAATCTTGTACTTGTTTAGACATATTTTTCACCTTAAGTCTTTTCATGTTTCCATACGCATCTTTATACTACATACTTAAACATGTATACATATATGTGTGTGTGTGTAAATGTTATAAAATTATAACTAATTTTAAATGTATGTTTATATTTATATCATAGTGTATACACTAATGTTACAACAATATCGACAATTTTTAGTCAACGAAAAGTTGAAAATTCTGAAAATGAATTCCGATCACATTTTCAATTTTTCTTCGAAATAAATATTTTTGTGAAATTTTTTTAAAACTATTTCACCATCATTATTTATTATTTAAAAGAGTTTTATTTCAATAAAAAATTATTATTTGAACATTTAAAGTTAATTAAATATTCTCAAATTAAAGCGGTGAAATTCCGGATCGTTACTCTTTCTCCCCTTTAATGGTCGACCATATAATGACAAAATCATGCTTAAAATATCTTATGCCCATTAAGTAATTTTTTATATTTAAAGTCTGTAGATGTATATAAAAACGTTATATGTGCACGTATCGATGAAAAATGTCGATATATATATATATATATATATATATATATATATATATATATATCGACATTTTTCATCGATACGTGCACATATAACGTTTTTATATACATCCAAACAATTATTACACCCAGATAATTTCTAAAAGTTACCCCATTTATTAAAAACACCCCAAACATAAAATACATTAATAATTAATATTTCTTGAATACTAGTTAATTTAATTAATTTATAAAAATTTACATAAATTAAATCGTGCGGTATTTTGAAGAATTCACAAACGTAGTTGTATGACTCACTAGTGTGAATTCAGTCATCAATTAATATTTAATAATTCTAATACTAACATCCACATGTTACCTTAATTGATGGTGTGATAGTTTGGCCGAATTCATTGCTTACAGATCTTTTCTATAAAATCAAAATTTTGATCACCTTAAGTGGCACCGTTAAGTGACAATATAATATGCACGTGCTCTTCGTCAACACTATATCACTTTAGGATATATGGAGAATGGTATCGGTCGGCACCACAGTAATGTCCTTGTTCAACTATTCAGTCCATTTACAAGACAAGTTCTCTATTGAATATTGCTTCGCTTCCTACACTTGACTATAGTTGCTCGATGGTCATCATTTGATAATTTAAGTTAAATCAAAGTGGCGTATCCACATTCGAGTTCCATAGAGAACCGTGTAACATTGTCACACTAGGATTTCCTGTCTGATCTACTTATTATCAACCAATATGAAACTCTCGATTGAGTCATTTTTCAATCATCTAATAACTATAAGAATGTATCCTTTTAGTGCCCCTGGCAGCCATGAGTAATACCCTATCCAACATTTGAAGAGCTTACATACTTTGGTCTAAATGATTTGTATCGATATCCTTTCTCGAGACATCTTGAGTAAGAATATTTAAAACGAAATATTATTTTTATATTATAACTAATTAATTACGGTTGCAACTATTTGCAGCTACAATCACATAACATTTTATTTAAGGATATTCTTATTTCTATACTTTATATTCATTACTTAATTATTTATATCACAATATAACAAAAGAATATAAAGTAAAACAAACACCAAATAACTTTTATTACGAACATGATTAATTAGTGAGTTAATTATACAATCACAATTGCTTAATTGCCTCTAGGGCATCCTACTAACCTCATGTAACCAAGGAGATGAGTTTTCTATTGAATACTGCTACACTTCCTAGTTTCAATTTAGACCCAATTATAGTCGCTTGATGGTCGCCATTTCATGATATAACTATAATCAAAGTGAGGTATCCACATTCAAGTTCAATAATATTCTCAAGTCGAGAGAACTTTGTAACATCATCACATTAAGGTTTCGTGTTAGACCTTAGTTATTATCAACCAATGAGAAATTCTCGATCGAGTCATTCTGTAATCATCCAATAAATGCAAGCATATGACCTCTTCGTGCCTCCACCAGCCATGAGTAATACCATACACAACATTTGGGAAGAATGATGTATTCTAGTCTTAATAGATGTATTGATATCCTTTCTTGAAACATCTGGACCAAGAATATTTAAAAAAATTTTTTTTTTAATATTTTCATTAGTTACTCATGATTACGACTATTTGTAACTACAACTACATAACATTTTATTTAAGAATTTTCTTATTTACATACTTTGAATTAATTACTCAATTATTTATATCACAATATTACAAAAGAATATAAAATTAAACAGAAAACAAATAAAGTTTATTACGAACAAGATTAACTACTGGGTTAGTTATATAATCACAACTGCATAATTACTTCTAGGGCATACGACCAACTCTATCAATAAGTGCGACAGATATAAACATGTGATAGCTTTAGACATGCAATAACTATAGACATGCAACGACTTTAGACATTAGATGGCTATAAACATACAATAGTTATAGACGTGATAGCTTTAGGCATGTGATAGCTATAGACATGTGATTGCTCTAGGCATATGAGAGCTATAGAAGTTTGATAGCTTTGAAAATGTGATAGCTTAAGCTTGCGATAACTATTTGTATGATAGATTACTTTATACGCACGATAGCAATATGTGCAATAGCTTCATTTTTGATGCACGATAGCGCTGTTTTACATAATTGATAACGCATTGTGAATAAATAAGCTAGGCTTTCCTCAATATTAAAGTAGAAGTTTTGATAATTTTAAGTAAGAAATTTTCAAAGAGAGAGACATTAGTTAAATATGATTTTCAAAAGTGGAGAAGAGGAATATTTTAGCCTAAATTAATTTGAGTTTAAATGAAATAAAATATATGCTTGTTTAAATGTTATTTTTGTGTAAATGACTACCATAGCAACATATAATAATGTTAATGACAACTTTGTATGTTTAATCAAAAATTTGGATCAGTTATATTATTTCCTACAGAAATTTATAATATTCTTACTTATATGTAATCACCAAATATTATCATATTGGGATTGGAACTTAATAATCATGTAGGATTGTTTCATTTGTGGATCCAGTTAGGCTAAATTCCTATGGGAGTATTGTTACTCCTATGGAATTGGGAATATCAAATATTGTTAGGATGCATAGAACTGAAAAAAAGAAATGGCTTGTTTAATGTTTAGAAAACCAAATTGAAGTTATGTGGACTGGCATTAAGGTAGCACCTCGCATTGTAGACAATTAAACCCCTTAGCTATCAAAGTCAGTATATCTAATGCATGGGGATTAGCCAAAATGAAGGCTAAATTTTGTGTAAGCATCTTGGAATCATGGGGATGCTCACTATTATTTTCTTCTGTCATGAGGATATCTTGTATCCTTATGATAACATTTACCCTCTATTAGTTTTCTTCAGCCATTAGAGTATTTTGGTACTTTAATAGGAAAGGAAGTCATTGGATTATCTAGTTTTTAGTCTGAGTCGGCCTTATTGGTTTTAAATTGGTCGATGAAATTTATTAAGTTTATAGTTACCTTGGGAAAACTATATCGATGTATTGACACCTAATGGAATAGGTAGATGTCGGGAATGTGACCTTTAAACCCAAGTGAAAATTGGCATACTCATCTTTGACCCATTATGTATGAAGTTATGTTCTTACCATTATTGTTGCAAGTGGGTAAGGAGAACGCAATGGATTAGGCATGTCTTGTCCTATGTAATAAATGTTATGTTTGATATTTTGATTGTTAGGATAATAGTAAGGAGAAAACTTCTTCTACTCAACACCATGTTAATGATCCACACTTTCAAATACACTGATTAAATGCATACAAATGACATTCGAACTCGGATTGTACCAAGGATGATGGATTATTAGGTTGAGATGGTTCATATGGTATAGAGATAAACATAAATTTTAAACAATCTGCACTTTCAGATCTCATGACGAAAAGAGTAAAATATAAATAACCAAAAATAAGCCATATATCTATACTTAGAAAAATAGTGACCAAAATAGAAAACAAAATAAGGAAAGTTTATGATAAACAACTGGAAAGATAATTACGTATATATGTAACCAGTGTAAAAAGATAAATATAGAATGACTATAAATAAAACAACACCGACGTTCATGGTCACCTTCTCCATGTGTCTTACTCTAGTCCCAACACCCCATATGTTGTCAACCTATAAAGTAGGTTAAAGAGGGAAAGGAGAAGGGGTCTGACATATAAGGTAAGTAAAAAATATCACTAATGGCATGAGTTAACAGGCAATTAAATTAACATTTATAATCTACACAACCTATTTTGTTTTAAACATGTATATTTACACCCAATAAGTTAGCTAAATTATACAATATTAGATGATAACCTATACTTTACTTACAATATGATAATAGCCTACATGGACACCATTGAAGGTTAGACATTTCGAAACTGGGTAAACTTTGCAATGCATCTAATATACAGTCTCGATGATAAATCACCTATCGGTACATTGACTATACAATCTGGATGGAAAATCACATATTGATGCATTGAGTATACAATCTTGATGGTAAACTACCTATACAATTAAATAACATTATCTACGCTCCCTATCATTCAACTGAACGCACATAAGGAATGAACAATAAATCAATTACTCCATAAGTACATCAAATCACCTAACGTAAATGCTGCTAATATAGCTTTATTTTCCCAACAGTTCAAATACAGAAATTTGCAACCATAGTGATAACATTACAATAAGACCAATCTAATTACGATACAATCGCACACCCGCATTGAATGTCATGTTATACAACATCGTAATGCTTCATGAGCTTCAAAATGTCAACAAAGTGGGAATGAGTCCTAAAAACCATCTAACTTGGCATGCACCAGGTCAATTTTTAACCTGGCGTGGTGCTAGGTTCCCAACTGAATAAAAGCTATCTCCAATTGATTGGAGAATATGCAGTAAACTAGTTTCCTATAGTAGGAACCAGCTTGTTTCTCTAGTTGAGTCGAATGTCATTTCTTGCTCCTTCTCTGCCTTGTTTTTCCATTTCACAAATCGACTATAACTCCCACTAGCCGACTCCTCGCATGTACCATGCATTTTTTCACTCCAAACTTCCTTATTTTGTCCAAATTCACTCACTTCTTGGTCTTAACTTCTTTTGGGCTTCGACCACAACTTATACTTTGTTATAGGATCATTTTGGTACTTATTAATATTAATTAACATCAGATAAGCGCTCTAATATTGATCATCAATTTACTAGCTACAATTATAATTTATTCTTAGTATACATTAAATAATTCAATTATATAAACTTCACTATGATTGATATATCTACATATTTGACTTATATTCATCTTCAGTGATTATGTAACTATTGTATTAATGATTTCTACATATTCTAAGGTGAATTATATATTAATATAACCCTCCCCCAATCCTTATCGATTCTATTATATATATGATGATATACTATTCCTCAAATTAGCAATTTAATAATAATTCACAATTTAATTATCAAATCAGTCTTAGATCACATTTTAAGACCCTAAATAGGTAAACAAATGTAATTTAGTGCATATCTAGCAGCACATCCTCTTCATAGATAAACCCACTCACCTAGAATTTCCGATTTGATTGATTTTAGTTGAAATCTTCAAGCTTTCTCCTCCAACCTGATTTGTATTGACCATTCTCTCTTTTTATCTATATTGATATGGGAAAGATTTGACTGTCGTAGCTTTCCTCTTTGAATTGATATTTTATTTGAAGACTTTGAAGAAGACTGGAGTTAGAAAAGTGGCATTTTTGATATAGGGTTTAATGATAACTATTAGATGAAAAAGAGTGAGATTAGAATAAGAAGTACATACCATTCCACTCGTTTCAAACCCTAAAACCGATATTACACCTCAGCCTCTGGTCTTCTGACCCATTTAGTTCAAAAAGCATGTTATGGCAAACAATCTATATCTTCTTCATCCATGTATGTTTTCGATGTTCTATATGTGTATTTGGATTAGAAAATCTACTTGATGCAATGGTATAATCTAATCTCCAAAATTCCTTAATTTATTAAAATTCTATTTTAGTATTTATGTTAGGCTACCAAATTGCCCTTTCAAAATTAATAAATTCTTTTTATTAAAAATTAGAGTATTACGTTCCCTATTCCCTTTAAAAGAATTTCTTTCCCAAAATTACAAGAGATAGAAAATGTAACTTACGGACTCGACCATATAATAGCACCATGTGAGTGTGCATTATACGCACTCAAACCATTCCACAATCCAAGCAATTCAAAGAAATCATATCAAACATATCCAATTCCTAACATTTCTAGGAATATAAGACGTGATCCATAGGGATGCCAGCTATAACCTACATAAAGATAACAATGTAGCAACTGTTATATATATAGATAGATACATACACACTCACATAAACAGTACACAACCATCAAATCAAACATATGCCGTGAATATGGCATGTGATAAATGCACAAATGCAACTGATGTGGCTCCTGCATGAATGCAAGATTATGGCATATAGGCTTGGATGCAAAATATCCAAATATATATTGGTAATTATTCATATATATGCAACATATATATATATAGCCAAATAACACAACAAAGCATACCATGCTAACAAATTTCTAAATTTAACAAAGCAAGCAAAATATAGAAAATATACCAAAAAAGAGAGAGGGATGAGATGCTCTATTCATCTCCCTCGGTCTCCAAGTACTCTCGGCTAGATTGGTTCCCCATCGGAGTCTGACAAACTTAATAACCTTGTTTCAGAGTCGCTTTATCATTTACTCAATAATGCAAATAAGTGCTCGATAAAGAAGTGACTCTCTCAACTTTAATCTCCTCTAACTGACTCAGATCGACCATAGAAGAATAATCATTTGAACACTTTCACAGCGCAACACATAGAAAACATCATGAACTCCTGCCAACTTTTTAGGAAGCTTCACCCCATATCTAACTTCCTTACTCTCTACAATATCGAAAAGTCCCCAATACATCTCGATGAAAACTTTCATGGACCACCAAATTTGATAACATGTCTTGATGATGAGACCTTTGCAAAAACTACTTCACCAACGGCAAACTCCAATTTTGTGTGTCCCATGTCAGCGTATAATTTTTGTTAATACCCAAGGTATAGATTTTTATGATAGAAACCAAAAAATATTGTTACTAATGATTCCTCGATTTATATAGTGCATTGTGCAATATATTAGAAATATTAAACAGGTTTATGCAAGTGCTGGTTGAATGAAAGCATGGTGAACTGATCTTTATAAATCAAGAATAAATTAAGAGATATTGAACAGATCAATAGATGTTGAGTTGATCAAGATATATTTGAAGAAATATATGGATTTGATCAAAATATACTAGAATACTCATGAGTATTGAAGAGTTCAAGAATAAAAGCATAAAGAGCTCAAGACACATGTGTCAGTATCATTGAATCTTAGATTAAAAATGTTAAAGACCCAAGTAGTATCATTATTTAATAATCTTTACTTCAAAAATTATTTTCAACATGTTTATATAGAATAATAAATAATTTATTTATTTATAAAATCAATTTTAATATATTTTTTGTGCAGAAATTTTGTTTAAGGCATTTTCCAAATGGTTTTGAACATATACAATATGATGATCCACCTTTGTTACTCCTAAAGACGACACTTAATACATCATCAGTATTCATGTACTAATCATCTCGGCATATGAAAGATAAGCCTTTAAAGAAAAAGAAAAGGCAACAAGAAAGAAATGCAAAATCTCATAACCCTTGGAAATCACATTAATAGAACATAAGATAGTACATAGAGTCACTTCCAAAATGAGGCATTAAAGTTACAGCAAGTACTAACTTCGGCCAGGGAAAACTATAACTGTCTACCCCCATAATGTTGATACATACTCTATACTCCTACTACATACTCCATTTTATACATAAGAAATAAAATAATCCATACTCCTACTCCATACTCCATAATATGCACATAACGGAAATAAAATAGATAACTATATAGCGGATGAAGCCTCCTACTCCATACTCCTCCAAAATGCATCCGTAAAAACATGGACTACTTGACTACTCAAAATTAATGTACCCAACATTTTAAGTGAAAGAAACTAAAAAAATTCGAGTCAGACATAGGTCTGGTGTCAGTAAATTGAAAACAATGAATTGTTATACTAATAAAACCCTTCAAAAATAAAGTTATCTCATAAGATTGTGCCGCACATAAACACGGAAGGATTTTTACCTTATGATAACCAAATCTTTTCTATAAGAATTTATTTGATAGTATAATAATGCCTAGGGTTTAAAATAAATATTTAATTATAGCCGAAATGGTTACATTAGTTACATTCCAACATATTAAGTATATAACAAAGTCCGTAAAGGCGCGTATTAAAAAATGATTTCCATACAATGACAAGGCATCAAGATACCACCTAAAACATTACATCTTGAGATAAAATATACTAAGGGCCTCACAGGGACCCCTTGCATGACAAAACCGATCTACCCATTCCTGGATAGTACCGAATATAATCATTCCTTACTTGTGATCAACAAACGTACTAGGCCCCAAGCATACATCGAACAAAAATATTGATCTAGATCAAGAACAGTTATACCCTAATGGTAGTGAACCACATAGCCTTGTAGCTTGTCCAATGTTTTAGTCATTTCTGGGTGTAAGATTTGAGGCTACATTTTACCTTTCTAGAAATTCCCACTTGGAATGCTAATACTTACCTCTATGCAACAATGCAATGTCAGCATTCATCCACAAAAGTTGTTCTGGATATGAACAAACCGAAATCATTACTTCTACATATCCTTAGGATTAGTAGCAAGTAGCCCATGCACTTCAAAGAACTTCGTCTTTGATTTCATCATCTTCAAGATGTTTCCAATTTGAATGCTTTTGCTGGTTCGAAGTGGTTTTCAGATAATTCAACTTTATCCGGTCATGGTCTACTCGAACCAACAATCGATTGTTTTCAGTAAACTATACCATATAATTCTCTTGTTCTTTTAGATATTCAAAGAGTTATATATGGTCAAGTTATTAATAGTGGACAGAACACTATCCGGCGTACGTATATGGTTTGCATGTGGAAAATCAAACATCATATACTCATCACCGCCTTAAACCCTATGCTATCCCAAAATTAATAATGAAGTCAGACAAGTTGGAGTATTATTACCTCTCAAATCTTGACTCAACAACATTTTAAATACTCATAGATAAAAATGGGCTTACATAACTCCAAATTTAATGTCAAGTATAGGATGAAGTACTTTCCATATACTTAATTAATCATGATTTATTTATAGAAATTAAATATTTTATACTTATCATGTTTCCAACATTTCGAATTCTCCATCCCTCACCTAGAAACTCTAGTTCTAGATCTCACAGATAGAGGAAAGTCTACTCTTTTTTAGTGCTAAATATAACACGACTTACTTTCTACAAATATCTCAACATTTTAACACTAATTATCAAATCTATTGGATGTTACTTAATGGCATAGACAAAGAAATATCTTGCATTTAAAATATCCTTTTTAAAGATGGTTGCTTTTAAACAAATCTTGACCTTTAAAACAAAGCGGTTAAAATTTAAACCGCTTGTTCAAATAATTAAATAAATTATAGAAATATATTTAAAACTTCAAATTCCTTTTTTAAAAATTAAAAAAAAAATTGAAAAGATTTTTCAAAATATCTAAGATAGAGAACTTCTTTTATTTTATAAAAATCACTGATTTCCAAAATGCATCCATAGCGATTATCGTTATATGAGCCATAACTTTTAAAACTTATTTTGTAAATCACGTAGCCTTTAAACCCTTTCTTTCTATATTTTAGACCACTTTAATAACTATGTAAAAATGTTTGAAAACAACTTTTAAACCCTTTCTTTCTATATTTTAAACCACTTTAATAACTATGTAAAAAGGTTTGGAAAAAAAAGTTGAATTCGAAAAAGAAACATTTAAAACTTTCTCAGGGGATGAAGTGTAAACTAATTTAAAGAAAACACGGGATTTCACGTCGCGTAAAAATAAGTTATCAAACAAACAACTATTTCCAAGCAACAAACGTATTCCATCACATCTTACACAATATATAAAAAGCTAAATAAACATCCACAAGTCAAGGAAAATTATACCTTGCAATTTATCACACATGTAAAACGTTAACTTCGACTTCATTTTAAGTCGCCTACAAACATTCTATGTGCCATTAGCTTTCAAGAGGAAACTAAACCAAACAATAGTCACTCCATACACTTATAAATATAAGCAACCAACCAAAATTATTATAAAAAACAATAACTTTTAAACTTGCTTTTAAAGTGAGCTTTACCCACCTAAACAAACATAATCTTTTACCAAAACTACCGCAACTTTGAAAATGACACATGAGCCTAGCCACTTTTTATAAAACTTGATTTTATAACGTAAAGGAGGTCAAATGGGTCAATCATGGTTAAGGTGGGCTCGGCCTAGCTTAGAAAATGTGATTTGGGTTGATTTTGGTGAATAAATGATGTAGAAAGGAAAAGAAGTGGTTTTAAGAACTAGTTTCAATGTTTAAAAGAGGAAAGGAGTAATTTTAAAAAAAATTACTTTGTAAAAGAATGAAAGAAGAGAAGTGAAAGGAATGGAGAGGAAGAAGAAAGAAATGAAAAATGAAAAGAAATGAATTAAAGTGGAAAAGAGAAGAGTGGAGTAGTTTTTACAGAAAATGAAAATGGCAAATTACTAAATCATATACTTATCACCACCTCGAACCCCGTGCTATCCCTCGATTAACAATGAAGCCGAATAAGTTGGAGTATTATTACCTCTCAAATCTTGACTCAACGAGATTTTAAACTCTCACATATAAAAACGAGCTTCCATACCTCCAAATTTAATGTCAAGTATAGGATGGAGTACTTTCCATATACTTAATTAATCATGATCTATTTATAGAAATTAAATCTCTTATACTTATCATGTTTCCACCATTTTTACTTCTCTATCCCTCACATAGAAAGTCTAGTTCTAGACCTCACAGATAGAGGAAAGTCTACTCATCTTTTAGTGCTAAATATAAGACGGCTTACTTTCCACATATATCTCAACATTTTAGCACTATTAAGTAACATCTGTTTGATGTTACTTAATGGCATTGACAAAGAAATCTCTTTCATTTAAAATATCCTTTTTAAATATGGTTACTTTAAACAAAATTTGACCTTTGAAACAAAGCGATTAAAATTTAAACCGCTTGTAGAAATAATTAAATAAATTCTGAGAAATATATTTAAAACTTCAAATTCCCTTTTTAAATACGTATAAAAAAATTGAAAAGATTTTTCAAAATATCTAAGATAGAGAACTTCTTTTATTTTATAAAAATATTGATTTCCAAAATGCATCCATAGCAATTAAAGTTATATGGACCATAACTTTTAAAACTTATTTTGTAAATCACAAAGCTTTTAAAGTCTTTCTTTCTATATTTTTTACCACTTTAATAACTATGTAAAAAGGTTTGAAAACAACTATAAAACCCTTTCTTTCTATATTTTAAACCACTTTAATAACTATGTAAAAAGGTTTGAAAACAAAATTTAAATTCGAAAAAGAAACATTTAAAACTTTCTCAAGGGATGAAGTAGTAAACTTATTTAAAGAAAACATGGGATTTTTAGTGTCACGTAAAAATAAGTTATCAAACGAGCAACTATTGCCTTGCAATAAACGTATTCCATCACATCTTACATAATATAAATAAACATCCATAAGTCAAGGAAAATTATACCTTGCAATTTATCACATATGCAAAACGTCAACTTCGACTTCATTTTAATTCACCTGCAAACATTATATGTGCCATTAGCTTTCAAATGGAAACTAAACCAAACAATGTCATTCCATACATTTATAAATATAAGCAACCAACCAAAATTATTATAAAAAAACAATAACATTTAAAGTAAGCTTTACCCACCTAAACAGACACGATCTTTTACCAAAACTGCCGCAACTTTGAAAATGATACATGAGCCTAGCTACTTTTAAAAAAGGTTAATTTTTAAAACCTAAAGGAGGTCAAATGGGTCAACCATGGCTAAGGTGGGCTCAGCCTAGCTTAGAAACTATGATTTGGGTTGATTTTGGTGAATAAGTAATGTAGAAAGGAAAAGAAGTGGTTTTAAGAACTAGTTTCAATGTTTAAAAGAGGAAAGGAGTGATTTTAAAAAAATATACTTTGTAAAAGAATGGAAGAAGAGAAGTGAAAGGAATGGAGAGGAAGAAGAAAGAAATGGAAAATGAAAAGAAATGAATTAAAGTGGAAAAGGGAAGAGTGGAGTAGTTTTTATAGAAAATGAAAATGGCAAATTACTAAATCATATACTTATCACCACCTTAAACCCTGTGTTATCCCTCGATTAACAATGAAGCCGGACTAGTTGGAGTATTATTACCTCTCAAATCTTAACTCAACGACATTTTAAACTCTCACGGATAAAAAAGGGCATCCATACCTCCAAATTTAATGTCAAGTATAGGATAAAGTACTTTCCATATACTTAATGAATCATGATCTATTTATAGAAATTAAATCTCTTGTATTTATCATGTTTCCAACATTTCGACTTCTCTATCCCTCACCTAGAAACTCTAGTTCTAGATCTCACAGATAGAGAAAAGTCTACTCATCTTTTAGTGCTAAATATAAGACGGCTTACTTTCCACAAATATCTCGACATTTTAGCACTACTTATCACATCTATTTGATGTTACCTAATGGCATTGACAAAGAAATCTCTTGCATTTAAAATATCCTTTTTAAAGATGGTTGGTTTTAAACAAAACTTGACCTTTGGAACAAAGCGGTTAAAATTTAAACCGCTTGTTGAAATAATTAAATAAATTCTTAGAAATATATTTAAAACTTCAAATTCCCTTTTTAAATACTTATAAAAAATTGAATTTTTTTTTCAAAATATCTATGATAGAGAACTTCTTTTAGTTTATAAAAATCATTTATTTCCAAAGTGCATCCATAGCGTTTATCATTATATAGACCATAAGTTTTAAAACTTGTTTTGAAAATCACATAGCTTTTAAACCCTTTCTTTCTATATTTTAGACCACTTTAATAACTATGTAAACAGGTTTGAAAACAACTTTTAAATCCTTTCTTTCTATATATTGAACCACTTTAATAACTATGTAAAAAGGTTTGAAAACAAAAGTTAAATTCGAAAAAGAAACATTTAAAACTTTCTCGGAGGATGAAGTAGTAAACTAAGTTAAAGAAAACATGGGATTTTTAATGTCGCGTAAAAATAAGTTATCAAGAAAACAACTATTTCCAAACAACAAATGTATTCCATCACCTCTTACAAATATATAAAAGGTAAATAAACATCCATAAGTCAAGGAAAATTATACCTTTCAATTTATCACATATGCAAAACGATAAATTCGACTTCATTTTAAGTCCCATGCAAACATTCTATATGCCATTAGCTTTTAAGCGGAAATTAAATCAAACAATAGCCATTCCATACACTTATAAATATAAGCAACCAACCAAAATTATTATAAAAAAACAATAAATTTTAAACTTGCTTTCAAAGTGAGCTTTACCGACCTAAACAAACATGATCTTTTACAAAACTACCGCAACTTTGAAAATGACACATGAGCCTAGCTTCTTTTTATAAAACTTGATTTTTAAGACCTAGAGGAGGTCAAATGGGTTGGCCACATCTAAGGTAGGCTCAACCAAGCTTAGAAAATGTGATTTGGTTTGATTTTGGTGAACATGTGATGTAGAAAGGAAAAGAAGTGGTTTTAAGAACTAGCTTAAGTGTTTAAAAGAGGAAATGAGTTATTTTTAAAAAAATTACTTCGTAAAAAAATGGAAGAAGAGAAGTGAAGGGAATGGAGAGGAAGAAGAAAGAAATGGAAAACGAAAAGAAATGAATTACAGTGGAAAAGGGACGAGTGGAGTTGATTTTATAGAAAATGAAAATGGTAAATTACTAAATTACCCTATAGCCAATACCCTCCACAATATGATGAAAACTCACCATCCACCATCATGAAACACATGCCCCACTTGTCACGCCATGCCATCAGTTCTTTCTTTCTTTTATGTACTTATGCATTGGATTTTGTGCTTATTTTCTTTTTATTATAAAAGAAAAGTCCACTTCCACTTTATTAGTTTAATTATATTTGTAAAAATGTTTTAACCCAATTACTTCATTAGCTAAAAGTATATGTTATTTGTATGCATGTGTACATATATACATTAGTGTGCACAACATGACCTGACAACTTTTAGACGATGAAAAGTCGAAAATCTTAAAAATTATTTTTGGTTGTTGTTTCAATTTTTCTCCAAACTAACAATTTTTTTAACCAAATTTTAAAACAAATTAACCATTATTAGCTATTACTTAAAAGAGGTATATTTGAGTTGTATAATCCACTATTTAATTATTTAAACATATATGAAATTTCTATATTTAAAGTGATTAAATTACGGGTTGTTACATATAATTAAACATGTATATCTTGGCATATCATTTTTTATATATCGACATACAGATCGTTGAGATGTTTTTTAAAGCATCAAAAGAAGCAACTTTTGATGACATCCTTTCATGAATGGATGTAACTCTCCGATTTCTATTTTAAGGCATCTGATTTTGAATTTTTAGCAATAATCTATCAATTATCTTTATCTCTCTATTCACTCTCATTCTCTTTAGCATTTCAATGAGGTACTATAGATTTCTAAATCAAATCTCACTCTCTCACTACAAAAAGGGATTGTATTGAGGGATCTGAGTAGAAGGATCAGATTGAACAGGATGCAACAACACAACTCAAAGATGATCTCTCCATAACTCAATAAGCACAGGTCGGATTAAAGTAAAACTTTGGAAACAAGAAGAAGGAACCCTAGAGAGACTACCCCAGGGATCACACATCTAGTAGAGCAATTTGGAGGGATCGGCCCTCTTCCCTCCATAGGGACCAGCTTTCACAACATATTGCAACAAAGATCGATCAATAACTCAACATCTATAGATACAATTGACATGAAACTTGGAGGACAAGTATATTATGGCAAGGGATACCTATAATATGGACTGCAGCCCATAAATCCACCAAAATAGGGTTTGACCCTGATCGTTGTTATGGACTTTGGTGAGTTCCAAACTTTCTAAGTAGGCTCGTCTTGGCTTTAGGGTTCTAGATCTGGGTTTTAAGCAAGATATTTTCATGCCTTCTCCTATAAATACAGAGGACATGGCATTGGCAAAGGGGCTTCTTTCTGCATCATTCTATCTTCTGCCTATGCTATATCCTACCATTTTTATTCTAAGATTTCATAGATTTAGCGACCCCAATCCCCAAAGTCTTAAGGGTATGCCCCCGAGTCTAGTCGGTCGTGATGCTGGAGGACCTATGGTTGATCCTATGGAGCTTGGTATGAATCGAAATTTGGATGCTCATCTGGAGGAGTACATTCTGGAATTCCCTCATGGACTCAGGGGTAGTTTGAAATAATGATAGGAGACTACCACCAGATGATAATGACAGGTTTGCAAAGATGATCAGGAGAGCTATGCCAGAAGAATTGGTGATTAGGGATCGGGAAGATATAAATAGAAGTCCATTCACACTTAATATTAGGAATGCTAGGAATACCCCAAAGTTTAAACTACCAAAGTTGGAAGAACATGATGGAAAGTCAGGACCTAACTATGCATATGATGAAATACATACGGCATATGGAAGTACCGACAGCATCAGGGGAAGTCATGGCACGATGCTTTCCTCCATATTTAACAGATATAGCTGAACCATGGTTCAGGCAGTTGGAGAGTGGTTCTAGTGGCACATGGACGTAATTGAACGAAATATTTATGAGGTAGTTCAGGGTTTGCATTTCGAGACCCAAATTTTGATGAGTCTGGAAACACTAAAATAGAGGAATGGAGTGTCTCTAAGGAGTTTTCTAACACGATTTAACGCCACAAAAGCATCAGTGCATCGGCCAGATCCATCTGTAGTTTTAATGGCAGCTGTATCAAGAATTGCCGATGGCATGGGTTTTAATGATCCATTGGCATGGGATCCACCTATGGATCTCGGGGAATTTTATTATGAAGAAGAAAGGTTCCTGGAGAAGGAAGACGTAAGAGCTGACAAACCAAAGGTGAACATTGTGCAAAGCAGAGGATCATCAAGAGATGCAGACAAGAATGATACGGTCAAGAGAAAACTGGATAATGGATATGATGGGATGAAAGGGCGATGGAAATAGTGGGAGCCGAAGTTCTCCAACTTGAATTGATGAAAAGCCCAAAACAGATTTATCTGGACATTAGGGGGCAACCCCTATCAGAAACTGATAAGAAGGGATCCCACGAAGCAGGAGTATATGTCTGGAAAGTACCGTATGTTCCAAGAATTAAATGGGCACACCACGTATGAATGCAGGCATTTAAAGGATATGATTGAGGAGCACGTCAGGAATGGCAGACTACTGCAGTTCATGAGGAATTGGACAATGGTGGTGGAACAAGAGTAGCCACCGTTCATATCGAATGGATAGAGGAGCCTTGGATCGAGGTCACGGATCTTCATCAAACGATTGTTATGGAAAGGGATGAGTTTAGGACTTGGACTTTGGCATAATAATAACAAACTCTATAATAAGGCGGCTAAGTCACTTACACGTTTACTGGATTGAGGATGATCCTTAGGCATGCTCTGAGATGATGATGAACCATCCTACCCAGAGAGGCACCCTTTGGCTTCTTTAATTTTTTTTTGATTTCTTGGTGTAAGAACTCTTATTCATTAGGTTATTTATGATCTACGGTACTGCAATAAATATAGCATGATGCGATTATTCCCTTGACTGAAGTGACATGATGGTAACTGCAAGGTGTGAGTCCCTTTGTCGAAGAGTGACAAAATGGACTCGTACATAGATTAAGTCCTCAATCGAAGAGTCGATGCTGGAGAATAAAAGCCAACAGGACATCAGGTATGGATTATGCCTGGCAAAGAGTAGGTCGCTCTATCGAGGAGCGATAGGATCGGCTTACTCAGCTCGTCAAGTATGGATTATGCTCGGCAAGGGTCCGAAGAGACCACTATCAGCCTAGGACTTAGGCCAAGACGCCACTTAACGTTCAGGGATAATGAACTGGAGTATATGAAATAACGATGTTTCATCGAAGAGCGACAGGATCGGCTTACTCGAGCATCGAATATGGATTATGGTCGATAAGGACCCTGATAGTCATGGATTTGGATATCAGCTTCGAACAGCTACGGATTTGGATATGGACCTAGAGTGATCCCAAATATAGTTAATGACCCAATGAGGTCGAGGGTTTGAATAAAACGATCTTGAGAGATTGTAGATTTGTAATAGATATAGAATTGAATAGAATGTCATGATTTCACTAATGATTTGAAGAGATCATGGACTTGGATTGGCAATGGATTGGATTCAGATTGGATAATATGGCTATCGATGGATTATGGACTTTAGATTTTGGATTTATAGTAATTTAAAATACATCTTCCTATCCCAAGGCAATGATTTTAGGGGGCAAAGTATTAACCATCCTTTTAGCAAGGTAGTACATAGGCGAATTTAACCCAACGGACTTCATGATTATCAAGGCAGAAAGCCTGAAGAGATAGTTACCAGTATTAGAGATTTTTTATATTTGAAAGTATGTACTATAGTTGAATGGATTTGGATGGATAGCACTCAAAAAATGCCTGAGTATGGAACTAGCACTCCCCCTAAAAGAGGGATCGGATCGGTATATTCACTCTACGAAAAGGGATCAGAATAGAAGGATCCGAGTAGAGGGATAAAATTGAATAGGATGCACACAGCACAACTCAATAATAATCACTCCATAACTCAACAACAACAAGGAGGATTAAAGTGAAAGTTTGAAAACATGAAGAAGGGACCCTAAGGAGTCTACCTTATGGATCGCACAACAAATAGAGCAAGTCAAAGGGATTAGCCTCTTCCCTCTATAGGGATCGATTATAGTCAGATTTTGCAATATATTACAACAAAGATAGATCAATAACTCACCATCTATAGATCCAATTGACATGAATCTTGGAGGATAAATATATTATGGCATGGGCGACCCATCATATGGATCGCATCCGATAAATTCCCCAAAATAGGGATCGGTCTGGATCCCTATTATAGGCTTTGGTGGGTCCTAAACTTTCTTTGCATGCTCGTCTTGGCCTCAGGATTCTAGATCCGGGTTTTGAGCGAGATATTTTTATATCTTCTCCTATAAATATAGCGGATGTGGCATCAGAAAAGGGGCTTTTTTCTACTTCATTCTATCTTCTACCTAGATTATGCTCTGCTATTTTTATTTTGGGATTTCATATATTTGTAACTGTAACAACATTATAAACAAATAAAGAATTGCTTTGAAGTGGACGTAGGCTGAAGTTAGCCAAACCACTATAAATCCATGTCTTTCTTTACTTGCTTTCTTATTATTTTAACTTTATTCTTCATTTATTTATCTTTATATTTCTGTGATTGGATTGGATATTGGTGCTTTCACATATGGCTGGGTGTTAGTGGCCATTTTTTACGCCAACATAGAGGAAGTTGTCTTGCCTCTAAGTAAAAGATAGGATATGTGTTCTTGTCACAAAAGCCACATTCCAGAGGGTACTAGGTTACACTACAAGCTACACTTGAAGGCAGTAAGTAAAGTCAAACAAACCAAAAATTTCTATGTTAATCAACCAATTTTAATTATTTAAAATGAAACCATATGAATCTATTTCTAATAGTATTCAAGATTTCAAGACATATTACATGATTTAATTTCAGTAGCAAAAAAACACTAAAGAAGACCAAATCCAAATGATTATTATTTCACTTACACTTAAATAGGACCATAAGTCTTTGGCCATAGAATAAGCCAATGATACCAACATAATGAAAGTAAAGGAATTAACAGGTAATTTAATGTCATATGAAGTTCAATGGCAAAGCAGAAAGGAAAGCCAGTCAGGTGAGAGGAAAACACTGGCATTTAATGATATTCAAGGAGTTGAAGGACCAGACGACGATGAGAAAATGACATTTATGACAATGAATTTTAGAAAATTCTTGAAGTATTGGAAAAAACAAAAGCGGAAGGACTGATGGGAACCCGAACAAATCAAGGAGTGAAGATACCATCAAATACTTTGGATGTAAAAAAACTGGACACTTTAAGAGGGATTGTCCAAATCTTAAGGAAATCAAAGTTCTCTCCTAATTCAATCCTTCAATAAAAAGAAAAAATGGGCTAATCACGCAATATGGGATGATTCAGACTCTAATTCATGCTATTTCATCTCCAAATTAATTTCCACTCATTTTCTCTCTGTAAAAACTATAAATTCACACTATTAATGGATCCAAATTCTTCCGAATAACCAGTCCAAAGAAATTTATGCTTTGTGATTCCACATTTTCAAAACCAGGGAAAATAGAGAAATAGATGTAGCAGTCATCAACATGCTTATTGAAATACAACTGTAACAAATAAAGATGAAGAACGAACAAGAAAGGCATTGAAGGATCCTAAGGATTCTTCAGGATCATTTTCTAAATAATCAAACGGACCCTATTGTAATCGATAGGGAAGAAGCTGAAATTTGGTTACTCATAACCGTATTAATGTGGAAAGTGAATATGAAGAAGTAGAGAAAGAAATAAGAAGAAGAAGAAGAAGAAGAAGAAGAAAGGAGTAGAAAGTAGAGATGGATGTTGACTATGAAAAAGAAGTGAGATGCATTGGAGAAGTAACATTCGATGCTAGTGTGAATTTAGTAGAACAAAATGGAAATTTTTGTCTTCAATTTCCAAATTATAGCATTCATAAATCCCCAATAATCAAGAAACATCACTAGGATAATTGTTTGTTTATACAAGTGATTATAATGTATTTGTAAAATTATTCATAATGTCACATTTTGTTTGATAAAATAATATTTGAATTTTATACAATTTGTATGGTTATATTATTATATAAATATTTAACGTATGCCATACCGTTAATAAACAATTATAGTACACATAAATAAAAAAATTTAATTTTAAATGATGACATATTCTCCAAAAATAATATTTATGAAAGAATTATAAAATAGTCAAATACTTAACCAAAATAGAATTGGGAAAAATTTAAGAACAAATACTCTTATGTCAACATACATGTAATCCATATGTCGACATTTAGAGGCTACTTTTCAAAAAAAATCTTTAAAGGGAGAACGGTTATTTAACTAAATATTTCTTCCATATATACACAATTAAACACAGAGAAATGACCATATCTTGTCTTCTAAAAAATTTCAACTTATTTCAAAGAAAAATGGATTTGGGAAAGTGTATTTATAAAGAGAACTTAAGCGAAAAATATAGGAGACATTGTAATCATCTAAGAAGGTTTTCCATATAATTTTGAGGAATAAAAATCATTTGGAAATGAACTAAAAGAAAACAATTAATGAACTTGAAAGACATATCGCATCACTTTGATGCTTCATATGCTATGTCTTAAAGGAACAAAATTCCTTTGTTCCAAAATGGACTAGTTATAAGGAGATTGATGATGAGTACATGGAAGTGGACAAAGATAATCTCAAAGACTGGGAAGAAAATTCCATTGAAGGAAATTTTGGTATAGATGATGGATGGTTAAAAATTCCATCGTAGGAGCCATGATTTCCGCAAAATATTCGTTGTCATAATTTCTTATATTGTTTTACATTGTTTGTGTTTTAATGTTTCTTGTAACCATGTACTCATATAATTTTGTAATTATACTTATGTACATTTGTAAATATTTAATAAAAATTAGTGCTTTGTTGATTTTTGATGACTTAATATGACTACACTAAAAAGATAACTCATTATATATAATCTATAATAATTATATAATATTCATGCTCCTTATATAATTATACATCTATTTCACCTAATTTTTTTGATGATGAAGGGGGAGAAGCTGTATAAAATATAGCTGGCAAAAAACATAGGGAGTTATGTAGCTATATTTAAGGGAGTTAAGAGAAGTTTTATTTAAACATAACTATATTTTATAATAAAATATTTAATGATTGTCATCATCAAAAAAGGGATTGTTAATGCCCAAGGTACTAATTTTGATGACAACAAACATATAAATATTGTTACTGATGTTTTTTAAGTTATATAGTATATTGTTTAGGATACCAAAAATATTAAGCAGGTATATACAATTGATGATTGAATGAAAGCTTGAAGAACTAATAAGTATAAATCAAGAGTGGATCAAACGATGTTATGTGGATCAAAAGATGTTGAGTTGATTTGCATATATTTGAAGACTCATGAGTATTGAAGAGTTCAAGAATAAAAGTATAAAGAGCTCAAGACATTTATGCCAGTGTTATCAAGTCTTAGATTAAAAATATTAAAGTCCTATGCAGTATCGTTTCTTTGATAATTTTAAAATTTGAAAATTATTTTCAATGTATTTTTATAAAAGAATAAATATTTAATTTATTTATAAAATCAATTGTAATAGATTTTTTGTAAAGAAATGCAGTTTAAAACATTTTCTAAGTGGTTTTGAACATATACAATTAAATATGCATATGTCAACATTTCATTTTGATATATGTCAACATATATACCATTGAGATGTTTCTTAAAATTTCAAAAGAAGCAACTTTTGATGTCATCCTTTTGCAAATTGACGCAACTCTTCAATATCTATTTAAAGGCCTCTGATATTGGATTTTTAATAATAATTCTATCTACTCCCTTTATATCTCTCCTCTCACTCATTCATTTTAGCATTTCAATAAAGTGCCGTTGATTTCTATATCAAATATCTCTCTCTCTATCTCTAAATTAATACAAAAATCAAAGAAGATCCACTTCTATTTTACACCACTAGCTTTCGGATATCTACTCAATTCCACTCAAATACAAAGATATTTAATTACTAATGGTCCGTTGGAGATTGTATCGACAAACTACTTAAGATTTTGATCGAAAGATTCAATTTCTTATAAACTACTACTGCTTGTAAAATGGTGATCTTAACCACCTGAGTGAAATTTAAGACAAGATTGTAAAGGAATTCATTCTGCCTCCTGAGTGAAATACAGGATAGTGTCCTAGTTACCTGAGCCAAATTCCAGTGGGTGTGTTGGTTACCTAAGTCAATTCCAAAGGGTGTGTCCTTACCACCTGAGTCAAAGTCAAATGCAAATGATGTTCTTGCCACCTGATTGAAAGTCAAGATATGATTAATGAAATTCTATATGGGTACTGGATTGGAAGTAGGATTGAGAATCCAAACTAGTATAAAATTCTTGATGTATTCTTTACTTTTACTGTATTTACTTATTGTTATCTGATTGTCTTGTGATTATGCTAGTTGTTTATATTTGAATTATTTATGACATAGTTCAAATTATTGATAAAAAAAATTGAATACATTACTCGCCCCCTATAGTGTAAATTAGTCTTAAGATTTATTCAGTTATAGTACATATTAGGTTATCACATCTATCACCATACCCCCTTTTACAATTTCTACCTGTCTTATATAGTTTTCATCCTTCTGAAAATGAAATCTTCTTTCTCTAAAGGCACTCTGATCATGTCTAACCCATGAATAATCCTATCTATAGTGTCCCACCAACAAGATAAAGATCTGCATGGCCTCACATACAACATCTAGAATAGTTCCATCCTAGTACTTGCCTGATAGTTGTAATTTTCAGCAAACTCTATTGGTAGCAAGTGTGTTCCCAAGAACCTCTAAAATCCAAAATACGCATACGTAATAAATTCTTCAACATGCGATACACCCGCTTAGTCTATTCATCTGTTTGTGGATGGTAGTCTATAGTCAAATTTTGTTCAATGTCCAAGGTCTCCTAAAACTCATCCAAAATTCACTAATAAAAAGCAAAAATCTGTCATTTATAATACTGGAAGGAACTCCATGTATTCGAGCTACCTCTCTAACATATAAAGTCACTAAGATGCAGTTGTCCTCGTACTACTAATAAGAATAAAACGAGTGAATTTTTTTAGTTGATCGACAATTACCCAAACTGTAACACCCCTAATTTTTGTTTAACATTATTGAGGATATTTTATGGGATAAATTAAATAGAATAATGTGAATAATTAGGGGGCTGAGATTAATAAATCTAATGTACGTGTCTTAATGAATTAACTAAAATAGGACTTAACAAATTAAGAAGGAAGAATTTTCTAAGGGGTAAACTAGGAAATGAGGCTACATTTCTTAGTATAAATCTCTTCCTCCGCCTTAATCAACTTTTACTTCCTCATTCATAATTCCTCATCTTTATTTCGGCCATCCATTAAAAGCTCAAGGAAGAATAGTAAATTGAAGAAAAAGCTAAGGAATTAAGTGTAGGAAATTATCTCATTCTCCAAAACTAATCAAGGGAATAATAGTGTAAATCATCTCATTTTTACTTGTTTTGGTTCGATTATAGATAGTAACTGAATGTATTTTGTTGTGCTCATCAGTTTGGATCTAATAATCATTGCTAGAACAATGATTTATGGTGATTAATTGGGATTTTTATGGAATTAAAATGATGGGTTTTAGAGAAAAAACTTTAGTAAACGACCTCCAAACGGTTTGACTTTTGGATATGTTGTGTAAAACATAATTTTGGAGATGGGTTTTTAATTTCATAATTTTTGGAGTTAGTAGGAATATTTTATGAATTTCCTAAGGTGAAGAAGACATTTATTTTGGGTTTTAATTATTAAAAATAATAAAATAATGAATTCTACCTTGAAATTTTTATATGATGGAAAAAATGTTATTTCAAATTTTGGGTGAATTTTTTAGATTTTTCCCAAGTGATTTTGATTTATTATGAATTTTCTAGGCTAAAAAAGTAAATAATTATATTAAAATATTAAAATAATTAATTATTTTGAAAATAATTTCTAAAATAATAAATCGATTTATAGCAGGTTTTCTGTGAAGAAATTGCTAAAATATGTTTTAACTAATAGGAATTTAACAAAGACTTGTTAAAGTATATTATTAACCAATAGGAATGTAACAAAGATTAAGTGTGGCAGTTTTCAAGATATTTATGACTCTGCCACTGAATCTTCCACCTTAAATCCTCTTGCCGTAAAACCTTCCACCTTAGAACCTTCCGCCTAAAAATGTTCCATCTTAAAACCTTCCGCCATAGAACCTTCCGCAACACTTCTGCACCTTTCGGCGGTAGTTTTAGACCCTATTGTAGCACCTTTCGACCTTGTCGAAAGCTTTCTTTCAATAGCAGCTATAAACGTTGCGGAAGCACTTTTACAGCGGTTTTCTCCAGCTTTGTTTGCAAACTTCAAATAGACATAACTTTCTAACCGTAAGCCTATTTTTCCAATGTGACCACTCTGCGGAAAGGCAAACCATCATTTGAAAATGATGGAATAGGTTAGAGACCTTAATTCTACACCTATAAAAAGTTATGGCTAAAACAAAGTTTTATACTTCTGAAGGAGGTTGTTTTTTTTTGCTTCCGAATATGTTTACTTGGTTTTCTTTGATTTCGAAGGAAATACTTTCGAACGGGTTGTAAAATTATTTTCTTTTGACCAAGTTTTATATTTTAGGAAGGTAGAATTAAAAGTAATATAAGGTAGGAGCCTAATGTTTTTAAGAGCTTTCGAAGAAGGTTACCTAATGAAGTTGAAAGCTAGGTTTCGAAGCTATCGAAAGGTTTATGACCGAAACTCTATTTTTAAAAGGAAAAACAATGGCTATATTAAAGGAGTTTTTATAATGGTTTAAGAAGAATCTATATTTGATGAATTAAACCCATAGGAGTGGTATTGCTATGTTGTTATATTGCTTCTTCTAAGATGAACATATTCACTTTATAATAGACCCATAACTATATTTGGGGAAAAAGGGTAGACGAACTTGTTAGGTTAACCCAGTAGTGAATATAAATTGAATAAACTCATGAATGATTAAAGTTGCATCCAAGAGGTCAGGAAGATCAGAATATAGGATGCTAAAATATAAATGACAGATATTGGTAGGGGCCAATAGATTTTCACTAAGCCCATGAAAATGAGTGATATTGGCAGGGCCCAATAGGTTAATAGTTAGCCCATGAAAACTATGTATGAAAGAGGATGTCAGATAGACAGGTTCAAAATTAGCCCATGAAAACTATGTGTAAATGATAATGTCAGATAGACAGGTTCATAGTTAGCCATGAAATATGTATAAATGAAAATGTCAGATAGACAGGTCCATAGTAAGCCCATGAAAACTATGTAATTGGACGGGGAGCCCTTAAATGTTTAACCAGTTATTAGTTAGCCCATGAAAACAATTAGGTTAATAGTAATCCTAGAAACTATAATTAAGACAGATAGTCAGAATGTGGATGTGTAATCCAAATTTGATTTGCTTGTTTTGCATATCATCGTAATGTTTCAAAATACTATGTTTTTAACCATTGTGGATGCAAGAGCACAATATATGCTTATATAAAGGTTTTAGGATACTAGTGAGGGAAAAACCCATTCTGCTAAGCGGCTTGATCTCACTAGATATCTATTTGGATTGAGATGATAAACTATTATTCATACCAGGCTTTATGTCTAACTCGAAGTTTTTGCTTTCCCCTTAAGCTTCCGAAGGCATGGAAGAGGCAGATAGTTATTTAGAGCTTTCTTTTCCACTGTGTATTTGGATGTAAAGGCGGATTTACTAACCTTCCTATATACTCTAATCAACCAATGGGGCATCTTTATATGTCGCTCTTGGTGTATGTGTAATAATTATATTTTTGCTGAACGTGGTTAACGTTTTGGGATTATGTAATGAACATGAAATGTTTTGATTTAAATGTGGAAATATATTTTCGGATTGTTAATTTTTTTTTTCCATATTCTTGTGATCTATATATCAACGTATCTAGCACCGCCATATGTGATCGTCGAAGATTAATAATTATGGATGACTGCAGCATCCGTAGCCATTAGTATTGGGCCTCCAAGGAGGGGATGTTACATAAACCCTCTCATTTCCCTTTCTACTTCTAGGTAACTCATCAATAAAATTAATCGAAATACTTTCCCACTAAAATTGCATAATATCCAATGGAAGTAATAATCAACTAGCTTTTTCTACTTTACCTTAACCCTTTCAGATATCAAGCATTTCAAAACAAAATCTACTGGATGCTTCTTCATACCCAGTCAATAAAATACCCTCTTCTTGTCCCCATATATTTTGTCATCATTAGGATGAATAATCATCCTAGAATGATGGGACACCCTAAGCACTAAGTCAATCAACTCTATAATAAATGTAACACAAAACCATCCCTTAGAATCAATGGAATACCAAACAAAATGACTCGAATGCTTGCCTTTATTAAGCTTTTCAAAAATGCCCAATAATTTCATGTCCTACTTCTAACACTAACCAATATGCTTCATAAGAGAAGGCTGAGCGTTTAAAGCAACTAATAACCTTCATGCTAGGTTGGAAGAAGCCGAAAATAAAATGCAAAGATAAAATCCTAGTGCTTTCACACTAAAAACATAGAATCGAGCATCGTGTGCCTCCTACTCAATGTCACTTTCCTGGAGTATAAAAATCGGCAAAATCAAATGATACGAAGAACATCATCCACCTCTATAGCCTCAAATTCAAATCTTTTTAGGAGAATGTATACTTTAGGGATTTATGACCTATGAACAACTCAAATTGTTCCCTGAAAGTTAATGTCTCTTAGATTTGAAAGCAAAAACAATAGCTTCCAAATGAAGATCATGAATTAGATAGTTTTTCATGTGTACTTCCAACTATCACTAGTATAATAAAATACTCTACTCTCTTGCATCAAAACAGTGCCAAGCCCTGCATTGCAAGCATTAATATATGTAGTAAACGTCTTTGAACCATCAGGAAATACCAAAACAAGTGTACTCCACGGTTTAGCTTAATAAAAGCATGCTTGCACTCTGAGTTCTATAAGAAAAAAATTCCTCTAACTAAGACATGTCAATGGTGAAAGAATCTTTGCAAAGTCTTTAATAAACATTTTGCAATAGCTCGCCAAACCAAGATAACTTCTTACCTTCGTAGCATTATTTAGTACATGTCAATCTTGAACTGCAATAACTTTCTTTGGATTGACTGACACTCTGTGCTTAGAAATAACATGACAAAGAAAGGGAACTCTTTGAGCCAAAAGTGACATTTAGAAAAAAAAGTCTTTGGACTTATGCCCATGCAAAGTATTGAGCACTTCTCTCAAACAAAACTTATGCACTTTTTCTCTTTTCGAATAAACAAGTGCAAAATCTACAAACACCACCACGAACTTATTTAGCAACCCACTAAATAGTTGACTCATAAGGATGAGGAAATGTATTAAGGGCATTGGTCAATATAAATGGCATAACTAACCACTCATAGAGCCCATCATGTGTAAGAAAAGTTGTCTTCTGAATAATGTCATCAGCCACAAGCAACTGATGGAATCTGATACCAAGTCAGGCTTAGAAAATATCCTTGCTCCAACTTGAAGGAGATGATCGAGCACACAATGGATAAAATGGGTGAATTTAAAAGAAATTTCATTTTCGGAGCTTATGAAGCATAATTAGTTTAGATCTAATCTAAATTTATTTTAAATAAAACCCATATTTGATTTGATTTTATTTGCAGTTGAAGTTCTGAATTTATGTTAATTATGTAATGTATACATGTGAATCATATCCACATGTGTGTGTGTATACATTCAATAGTTACCATGTACATGGTTTGACTTGACCATATATAAGTGATGGGATTTACACCACAATAGACAAGTTAGAACCTCCATATATATGTGTGTTGTCTAAATGTACATATGTATATACATTTGATTACGAAATAGGATAATACTTATAGTAATATAAATTTACATATGCATATACATTTATGCATACATACATACGTACATATATGAACATACGATATGTTTATAATATTATAAAACATCAATTTTTTAATTACTAGTATGAACTTCAAATTTAAACTCAGGATTTAATTTTAAGTTTCAAATTCCAAGCTTAATATAATTATGTAAATGAATTGTTATTAATACACACACATATATAATTATAGAATAACTTTTTTATTTATATTATGCAAGAACACACACACACACACACACACACACACACACATATATATATATATGCATATATGATAATTATATTAATATATCCATTGATCTTATTATTTTAAAATCACATAAAAGCAACTTTGTATGTTTAATACATATAGATACATGTTTGGTCACAAAAGTTTTAGTAAAACTTTGTTTTTTATTTTAAAACCAACGGAGTTTGAAATAAAAAGTTTTTCAAAAAATGATAATCTCCATATAGAAATTTTGAAAATAATAACTTCAAAAACAATTTTATGACGTGTGTGTCCGTGTTCATGTGCGTGTATATGTATGTATGTTTATATATATGTGTGTGTGTGTATGTATCTGTGTATAATTTTATGTTTATTAAATATATGTATATGTAAAATGTATTACATCTAACATACATGTTAAAACAATTATTATATTATAAAAATACACATAAATCAATTTGATATATTCATAGACACAAAATTGTAATTCCCTTTTATTCCAAAATAATAACATATACATGATTTGATAAAATATATATACAACTACATATTTTTGTGCTTATTTAAATTAAAATCAATTTGTTCAGAGCCTCTTGCAAACACTGTCAGTTTTGAAATCAAAAGGGATGAAAATTTATTTTTCATTTCATAGAAAATCATTTGTTTAGACACACACACACACACACACACACATATATATATAATAATTACATACACATTCATGTATTAACTTCTTATGTTGACAACACATATATATCGATGTTCGTGATAAAAGATAATCTACTTAAACATAAGACAAATGACTATCAAGTACACAATTGTGTAAATTTGTAAATATAGATGTTGCCTTGCAATTTCCTAAGAATGCACCTTGAATATAGAATCTTGATAACTCCACTTGAATCTCATTTGACACTTCCAAATGGTGCAACTCGTTAAGAAAGCGACATCGGTTTATTTTGTTATAATTCAATTTATGTTTTGTTTGTTGCTTGAATTAATGGTGAGAGGGAGAGGTGATATTGGTATGATGTGATAGAGGAAGATGGAGGCAAAAACCATAGAATAGAATAGAAGAAAAGAGTGGCTAAAGGTGTTTAAATAACATAGGAAAGAAGGGGTTCAAAGATGGAAGCATGTCTTTTCTTTCATTTTCCATTTCACACCATATTTGGAATCCAATTCCAATTATTTTTCCACCCATCATGGCGGCCATACATGCCCTCTAATTAGGCCTCAAATCACTTCAAGCTAGATTAGATAATTTACATTTAAATCAAATTTAAGTGTAATTGATTTCGTATATCGACAAGTGTGTATTTAATTTTTATATACGCATTATTTTTAATACTGATCAACAAAAATAAAATAAAATTTTATAATTAATATTTCATGAATATTAATTAAATTACTTAATTATAACAATTAGAATTTAATAAATCAGGTGGTAGGTGGAGGATTCAACCTTGTGGTTGTGTTGACTCTTTAAGTTTAAATTTGGTAAGCAAATAATATCAAACAATTTAAATATTAAAGTTTCATCTTAGATAGAGGTTTGACAATGTGGCCAAATTTATCGCTTACAAATCTTTGGTAAAATCCAGTTTTACTAATTTAAGCATTACCAGTAGTGACGATTATTTACACCGATTCTCTTCATCAAAATCATATCGCATTAGGACTCATGGAATTTGGTAATGTTCAAAATTCCAGTATCTTCTACATTCAACTTTATAGTCCAAACATAAAGTCCTTGGTTCAGTAATAAAAATTATGATTAACCGTTCCACTCTAACTAACAATTTTGACTTTGAGTTGAATTAAGCTAACCTCGAAATACTAGCTCTGTATAACAAAGGAGATGAATTCTGTCTTGAATAGCGTTCCACTTTCAATGCTTCCACTCGACTTGACTACAGTCATTTAATGGATGCCTTGCCATGATTTAACAATAATCAAGGCAGAGTTTCCACACTAAAGTTTGATAGTATTCTCAAGTCGAAGGAATTGTGTAATATTATCATATCGATATTTTCTGTTTGATTTAGTTATATTAACCAACAGAAACTATCGAGTGAGTCATTCCATGATTATCCAATAACTATTAGTACATAACCCTTGGTGCCCACATCAGCCACGAGCAATACACTGTCCAACATTTGGAGAGTGTTGCAGACTCTAGTCTCAATGAATTTATTGATATCCAGTCTCGATACATCTTTACAAGGAATATTTAAACGATGTGTTTAGTAGATTGTGATAAATTGCTCATGCTTACAATACCTTAAATTACTATCACAAAACACATAATCGATAGTTTTCCTATTAAATATACTTAAATTGAATAACTAATTATTTGTGACACATTATAACAAGTATATGAAAGAAAGAAAATGCATTTTATTTTGAAAAAAAAGGTTATCGAGTTAGATATGTAACGAAATTATATAATTTCCCCTAAGGCACACCCTTAACCTATAAATTCTCACTTGAACTTGGGGTCAACTATGAAATCTTATTCCAAATCGTTACTTAGCAAATTCGCCTTCCACATAAGTCAAAAATCTCAAACAAAGGCAGAAGGGAAAGAATCCAGATCAGACCCTCCAAAGGGATCGAAGGGATGCAATCAGCAGTATGAGGTAGCTCTGGACCTCGCAGGAAGCGTAGGGTATTATTCCGTGGAATTAAAGAACTTTTGACCCTCTAAAGGAGGCAAAGGAATCAAGACAAGGACATGTCACCCTATAACAACCCCTCATAAAGCTTGGTAGGCCTTTCAGGTCGGTCAGGATACTTACTGAACACCTTTCGGTGGTGCCGAAGGATGTAAGATGAAGGTGACAATAATAAGTCAGCAAAGAGCATGAGGCAACTCTCATACAATGTTCAAAGAAAGTTTGGCCCACGGCAACATCCGGGTGAAAAGCAGCCTTCTGGTAAAGTTGAAAGGCTCACAATAGCCATGAACCCTCCGACACCACCGAAGGGTTCACGTACCACATAGATGATAAACTTTTCGAAAAAAGCATAAAGTTCCTAAAAACAAATAAAAGAATAGTTCCTTCGTAACACTCAAGGATTCAAGGTGACATGTGAAAGGAACACCTTTCGATGAGGTCGAAAGGTCAGCAGCTGTATGCAAGAAAGGAACCCTTCAACTCAGCCGAAGGCATAAGGACGGAAGCATGGCTGTCGACTTCTATAAATAAGGCCTAAGGGGTCTAGTTCTATGGGTGGATTTTTCCTTATTCCAATCTTGTAACTTTTAAAATCAAAGCTCAGTGTAACGATCCGAAAATTTTAATGGTTTTAAATAAGAAAATTTATTGAAATTTTGTGAAATTTTAAACAATAAAATTTGAAAATAAAAATTTAATATTTGGAATACATCTAATTATACGTAGCAAATGGTAAATTTTCATCATATAATATGAATGTTTATTTTCGTGTGTAAGTTCTATTTCAATTTAAATCAGTTAATATTTGATGATAATAAAATGTTTTCCAAAGCTGAATATTTTTACATAATAAATTTCTAAATCATCTTTTGAGTGAGACATCATCTTTCGTTTTTCCAACTTTGGACTGTTATTGCTTCGTTTATCTTATTTCTGGCAAATTAGCTACATTTTCAATATCCGTTTTAAATCGTTGATTTCCCCGTCCCTTCATTTTCTACCATTTAATCAAACAATAGAATTTTATGACGAAAATTTGATATTTGCTTGCGTCCATCTTGACATAGCAACACTACAAGGGGAGGGGGGATTTCCGACGGCTGAAAACCGTCGGCGGCCGTCGGAAGCCGTCGGCGGCCGTCGGAAAAAGCCGTCGGAAATGAAGGCGTCGGGGAGCAGTATTTCCGACGGCTACCGACGGGTGATGCCGTATACATTATCGACGGTTTCCGGCGGTTTCCGGCGGTTTCCGACGGCTTCCGACGGCCGTCGGAAACCGTCGGAAACCGTCGGAAATCAGGCCAATAAGCCGTCGGAACCCGTCGGAAACCGCCGGAAAATTTCGACCAATAAGCCGTCGAGAGCCGTCGGAAGCCGTCGGAAACCTGTTGTTTTTTTTTAAAATCTGCTGCAAATAGAGCCTTCCAACCACATTTCTCTTCCAAACACTACAATATCAATACTGCACAATCAAATAAACAATAATCCAACCAAACATGCAAACCAATACTCCAAAATATTCAATAGACACAGAAATAAACTAAATTAGAATAAAAATAAAATACAAAATATACATAACATTCCAACATTAACAATAATACTAACAATAACTGTTCTAATCATGCATATCCTGATACAGCTACAGAACCAAGTGTATTATACATAATTATACATATCAACAATTAATTGTTCCTTCTACCAAATCATTGTAAACTAAAACTAAACATACCTGCACGAACGAATTAGAAAGCAATGAATCAATCTGCCCCAGATCCAGAGCCAGCCGATGAAGGGAAGCGGCCACCAAACTGCTGCATGTACTCAAATAACTGTGCCGTCTGCATGGCCTGTTGGCGGTTCTGCTCCTCCAACTGCTGAACTCTAGTCTGTAATTCTTCTATACTTGCTAGCTCGCTCTGAGGTCTACTCCGCCGTCTCCTACTCTGACTACTGGACTGCAATAATTGAAAAATAAATAAAATCAAAGTTTATTGTTTTGAAAAGGTAAGAATATCATATTTTAAGTATTTTAAGAAAAATTAAATTATTTACCGCTAAATTGCCAAATCCGTATCGTCGACCATGCTCTGGTGGACTCATAACGGACTCAAAAATAATGTCCTCTTCATCGGTCGTCAGCTGCTCTCGACCCGTATCAGAAAGGAGTTTCTGTCGCTGCTCCATAAACATCTCCTGCATTGACAAATTAATAATATCATATCTTATTTCATAATAATTTGACAACTAAAACAATTACTAATACTGAATAAAATGAAATATGCTTACATGGCTTTTACTGGATTTATCGTCCTGCCATGTGTACGAAACAGTCCCGTCTGGATTAACATGCTCAACAGCATGCGTACGGGTGAACACGTCCATATAGCTGACAGGACCATGTGCCTCGGCTTCCTGAAGTTGATTGTTACATACAATTATTATACATTTAAAATCATATAGCATAAACTATTTACATTTATTATTCAGTAATTAAATTTACCAACTCCTGCCGATACTGCTGAAACGACTTCGATCCTCCGCGATGAGTAACGGGATTCTTATTTCTATTTGCAGAGTTTCTATCTGACTCTGCCTGTACATTCAAAATTTGATACATTATTTTTCAATCACGTTAAATTAATAATTGAAAAAAAATTAGTATACTTGCCTTCGCCTCGTCCGTCTCCCAGTAGCTCAACCAAGCTTGCCACACGCTCTCCCCCATCCACCGTGGTCTCTTCCCGGATTTCTTAACCTCAGATATCGTGTCTCTGTAGTTCTTTCGCATCTTCCTCATCCAGTATGCTCGTGCCAGCTGCATATCATCTGTCTGGATGTCTATCTCAGCCTGTGTTAAAAAAAGATTACACTTTAAACGATAAACGGTAGAAAAACGACAAAAACGAATTAAAAATGGAAAACATAAAAATTACACATACTAGGACATCCTGCCATATGCACTCTATGATGTGCGGAGGGATGGTATCCCACTTTGGCCAGCACGCACTCATCCTACTACGATATGCTGCTCTGGAGACGTCCAACACTACCTTAGTGGGTAGTAGCTCGAACCCCCTGTTTTTAAGTACGATACAGATAAGTACATACGTATAGTATAGAAAAAATAAGATGATGAATAAGATTTAATTTTTACCCATCTGCTTTGGGGGCTAACGTAACAACTGGACGGTGTGGCGCTTGCGATGGGCCACTGCCATCGCCTCCTGAAGAACGGGAAGAGCTCCTCCCTCTATGTGACATAATGATAAACCTGTGACGTTTACACATCATTATATAAGAGAATAAAAACATGATAATGAAATATATTTCATATGAACATGACATCAATGGTATAAATTGCTTAATTATAATGACTGAAATGTAAATAGACATGTAAGTTTGTTATACCTGATTCATGATGGGTGTACTCTTCCTACGATAAGCAGAGTTCATTGCATTTTTAATAAAAATTGCTAAATAAATGACAAATTGAAATAACATAAAACAATAGTAAACGGATTTAGTTTCATAGTTACATCAATTTCATAATACATCAAGAATTCAACATAGTTACATCAATTGCAAAAAAACAGATTCAAATTTATATCAGTCATCATCGTCTTCTGATTCAGATTCGGTCTCGTTTTCGACGATATTTTCCTCTGCACTGTCAAACGCTTCTACCAAAACATTTGATTCATCGATCAAAGGACCAAAATCTGTATGATCGTCTGTAATTATTATTTCGTTATTTTGCTCAAGATCTGCCTGATAAGCTTGTTCGTCCGGAATATTCTTCCCATCGAATGTGAATCTGGTAACAAAAACTTCAAATGTCTACACCTACTACACGGACAACGAATTTCTGGATCGTTTCCGTTATTACTTAAGGCGAATTCAACAAACACGTTTATACCGTTATAAAAATCTTCTTTTATTGAGCCCCTCATTCCTTTTCTTTGGTACATCCATCTCCTTCGATCAACAAAATAATCAATCATTTTTCCTATTTGACAAAATGAGAAGTTCAAAATTTAATATTTATTTTGAAGAATACACATTCGAAAAAGATTATTTTCATGTTCGTATAATATTTTGAATTTAAAGAACAACTTCACAAATTTAAAAATATTTTCAAATAGGGCACATTTCATTTTTTAACGTACGTAACGATTAAAAATATATAATTTTTTTTCATTGGTCAGACATCCTACCTCCCATTACAAACACAGTAAGCATTTACATTTCGTATATTACTTCGTCCCAAACGATTCAATAAAATTTCGGCAGCATTTCCCTTTTGTTCCCTGCATTGTACACAAATGCGTGTACGCAGGAAACAAAAAAGAAAAGTTAGGGCGAAATTTTATGAACCGTTTGAGACGAAGTAGTATACAAAATGTAAATTCTTACTGTGTTCATAACTTGTCCAATACAGGGACAAATCCGACAAACATTGTACCAGATGAATATAAATGGTCGTTTTTCGAAAAAAACGACTATTTATACAACGATCATGTACAACACTCGTCAGACGGGGCCAAAAACTCTCTAAGGGACATTTGTCGGTTAACATGCGCGCATTTTACTCAAAAATACAGTTTTACTCACTGTTCACATTTATATATTAATTTCACACATTTATTCGACGTATTACGCATCAACTTAGGGCTGGTTTAACATTTTGTCATTTTTCAATACACACAATTATAATTTAGAGTAATGCATTTTTTTTGTGTCATAAGTAAAAACGTGCACAATATAATACTCCTAGTTCATTCAATCATTTTATCTTATTCCAAATAACGTATACAATCGTCGAATCAAGGCATACACAACAAAATACATATACATGAACATGCACAAATTATACGTGTTTATCACAATTTCACGATAAAAGATGAAATTGGTATACCATGTGATGCTATAAACCGTTATTACGCTAGTGGAAACAATTGCAATCATTAATTCGCCCTAATTTATCAATTTATGCAAATCTATAATTAGGGTAAAAACTGAATTTTTCATAAAAATAAGAGATTATACCTGAGATTAAGAGTACTGAAGCTTGATTAGAGTGCGTTGGAAGATCCGGAAGCTAAAAATTAGGGATTGGAAGCTTAGGGGTTGAATTTGGGGGGTTTTTTGGGTTTTTTTCGTATGAAATGGAGGAGGAAGAAAGGGCTTGGCTGGCTGGTATAATCGCAAATTTGCGACGGCTTCCGACGGCCGCCGACGGCCCGTCGAAAGCCGTCGGAAAATGGCCGTCGGAAGCCGTCGGTCTTGGCTGTCGGTATTCTGCCTTTTTCTTGTAGTGCAAATGACAAATTTTCGTCGAATAATGTAGATATTCTATCGGTCGCTAGAAATTCAGTTTAAATCAGTTAATAACAGTTGAATTTAAAAGTTTTTCGAAAACTAAATGTGTCAACATGAGAAAATTTATTTAGGACACTCTGAATCAGACCGCGAAATTCGCTTCATGAAATTCGGACATTTCTAGCTCCGTTTGTATTTTTCCGTACGGAATAGCAGTGTATATCAGTAGTGTATATCAGTGTCCATGTAGACTTTTGATAGGATTGTCATACCACTGATATCTGTATACTATTTTGATCGTTTCGTCATGCTGATCTCTGCAGTATATTCAATTCCGTGTTTCAAAGTCCAGTATATAGTGGAATTCACAAAACCGGTAACCGTATCGGTACCGAATCCGTGACCATTTGTTTTCTTTTGAATTTCAAACCTTAACCGTGTCATCCAAGCAAGGATTAATTGCTTTAATAAATGTTGAAGAATTCAATGGTCAGCCGTTACATCTCCATCATTTCAATTTGCTTTATGGTGGTACGTTTTTTCTGCTTTTTCTGTCCGTTCATTAAAAAAAAAGGAAAACATATATTCTTACTGTAGCTTTGTTTGAGTCTTTGGATCCAATCCCCTTTCCACTTCTGTTACATTTATATTCATCTTAACCCAGATTCACCTTTCATCCTTTCCTTTTACTCTACATCTTCTAACGGTACAATTTAAAATTTTATATTTAGATTTATTATCTACCGCTTTTACTTGTCTCCAGCCGCCTATTCATCTCCATGCGTTCATAATATAAATGCTTGTCCAGGCTACTTCTTCTCCCCTTCTGAACCGCTCCTCTTCCTCCTCTGCTTCCAAATGCCGCACACCTTCCTTCATTTTGAACCTGTCCTCCAAACCCAAGCCTATTGCCTACCCACCTCATCGTGCAACTTCTGCCTTCACAACCCGCACCGACCTTCCCCTCAAAACGCTGCTCCACCCTTCCGCCCATGCTGGCCTCACCACCACCTCGCATCACGTGCATCCATCCACCAATTTGCCTCTACTAGCCGAGCATCAACCGCCGTTCACACCCCTCCGCAGCCAAGTGCCTAGCCTGACCCAAGAGCATGCAACCCAGACAATCTTCGGCCTCTCTACCCACCGCCCTCCCCACTTTCCATGCTCGGCCTCCTCCTTTCTTGTATGGGAATGCACGTTTCATGTATATTGTACTTCATTTTATTAAGGTATATTATATTATGTTGGTTTATGTTATATATGATCTGTTTTAGTAATATATCTATATTTATAATGTAAATTATATTGTGTATATGAGGGCATAGGTTAGTTATATTGGTTTTGTATATATAAGTTAGTATATGCATAGAGTATTAGTTTTACTCGGCTGTTAAAGTAATGAATGTTAGTTTAATATTGTGAGATATATATACGAGTCTATAGATTTTGGTTTAAGGTTTATGCATATTTCATGTTATAATATATACGTTAATATGATAGTTAAATTTTATAGGTATGTGTTGCATGAAGAGAAAAATAGTACGTATATGTTTATTTTAAAAGTGACTTTCGCACATGTATATTAAAAGCAGCCGAGTCTCCTCCCTGACAGTATTAGATGTATACCATATTATATCATATTTTTTAATTTATATTCCAGTTTCTGTGTATGTACACTGCTTATATTATTATTTAAGTACTTGGCATTTTTAACAAGTGTGTGTGTGTGTTCGTGTGTGTGTGTGTGTATATATATATATATATATATATATATATATATATATATATATATTGATTTAAGAATATAATGTGTATATATGTTTGATTTCAATGTGTGTGTGTATGTACTTATTTATTTAAATTTAAGATTTGTTTAAAATGTATATGTATTTAAAATTGAATATTGGATTTAAGTGAAATAATAACATAATATACATCTCGTCTAAATTTTATATCAAGCTAATTTGATCTGTTCCCATCGATTTCTGCTATTAGATTCTGTTCATCAAATCCGTGTCAATTTTGCTTTGCTTGGATTTGTAAATCAAATTTCATTGTGTGTGTCCGTGTCATCTTCGGTACTCTCTAGCCTCGAAAGGTAATCACTCACGATTAACGTTCTTATATTTATTAAATTTGATTTCAATTGAAACGACAATTGAAATATGCTACTGTAGCTATTTAAATTGTTCTATATGCTACTATCTGTAACTGTTCACCTATGGGATATGACACCATATCATGTTGTTTATATTTTATTGTTATTGATGATATATATGCCTGTTATATTCATATCTGTTATCACTCTGCAAGTTCTCTATTAGTATAGAATTCACTATGGGTTGAAATGATACATACACGAACAGACTTTAGAATAGGAGAAAATCGTTATGGGTTGAAATGATAGACCGAAGCGATTTTCATTTACATTGAATTTGGGATTGCGGGTTGAAATAATATATACCAGTATATATTAAATTACGGATTATAATGATAAATATCCGTTCCACTTGGCCATGGGACAGAAAGTTATATACAGACACCGTTGGTCCATATATAAATATTTTGAAATGATTTTTATGGTTTGAAAGGAAATATATAGGATTTTATTTAATATTAAAATTATTTTATATATAAATATGCCTTTAATATAAAGTATATTTAATAATAACCTTTAACTTAATAAAGTTGGATTTAATTAATATTTAATATGTTTAATTATTATGTTATTAAATGGATTTCAATGATTTGTATAAGTTAAGGGAGATAAAGTTGAATTGACTGGAGTTATATTTAATTAAGAATTTTATCTAATTAAATCGGTTTTAAAACTATTGAATTTGAAATTTTAAAGATATGATCTTATAACTTGATTTTGATTTAAGAAATTTAATGAATATTTCACGTTTAAATAAATTGAAGGAACTATTTAGAAAAAATATAAATCTAAGTTATTTAAATGATATTGAATTTACTATGTGGATATTTCAAGACTAAATCATATTGGAGTTAAACCAAGACATATTTCAAATTGTTAAATTTAGTTTGAAACGTTGAATATTAAAAGCTTTGGAAAACATTGAAATTTAAACGGTTTATTTTGTGTTTCAAATCTGTGTTTGAAATCGATATAATTTGGAATTTTTTATTTAGAATCAGAATTGAATTGAAATTGTTGAATTGAAATTGTTGAATTGAGATTTAATAAAATTTGAATGTGGAAGTCGAGTTGATTTTGAAGTGAATTGCGAAGTTTGAGGAAATTACTTCACTTTATAAATTATTTAATATATATACTATTTTGGAAATAGATATGTTTGAAATGGGAATGATATTTTGGTTTTGAAGTATAAATTAATTTGAAATGACCACGGTGTTATACTGACGTTTAGTTCCATGGATCCTTAGAGGATGGTTATCCCAAACATCCTTTGAGTTACTTGTATTTCAGTTGATATTTCACTTGAGTTGGATTTATTGATATAAGAATGTTAACCCTTTGTGTTTTGCTTTACGCTTGGGTCAGACTGAGTGTTACAGTATTTGAGACTCACCTTTAGAGTTTGGAGCTTCGCTTGGAGATCCAACTATCGATTCAGCTTTTAGTTGATTTGTTCATAGAGGTCGTCTGTTTGTATTGGAGACTTCACTATATTTAAGATATTCTATTGTCTTTTATTTCAAACTCTACTGCTTATATGGTAGCTTCATGAACTACTATTTATCAATTCCGCTGCATTGTTATTATATTACTCTGTATCTGTGACTCTGTGATTATTTTATTTACTGTATATGCTGAGTTTTGCCAAATTTAAATTAACATATGATATTTTGAGCAATTCAAGTCCGGCATGTGCGGATGCGAATGGTTGAAAATATCGGGTCGTTACACTCCATAACCATAATTGGGTAGTGATTTGGGGAAATTTAATAAAATGAGAAATCCATTCAAGGATCAAAACGAAGTCTTGAATTTTATACATTTTATTTACATATTACATTAATCCATGCTGGTTTAATCGTAACTTTCAAGTACAGTACCTCTAAAAGGTTCGTATCTACAGAAACAATGATATTCTTTCTTGAGTAGTCTTCACAACCCTTCAAAAACCTCAGATTTGTAACCTAAACCTTTCAGACTTAAAGAAAGCTTATTAGAGTTGGTATGCCTAAAACCTTCCGGAGTCAATAATCCTGAAGGTGGACCTTTCGCCGAGTATCATAATCTGTCGGATCCCATCAACCTTAACATCACTTTGAATCTCAAATAGCTGCTTGTCCATCCGTTCGTCAAAGAACCAAGTTAACTCTCTAAGTAAAATAAACTAAGGAAATATTAACCTGGTCAAGTAAAAAGCTTTCGGGAGAAGTCTTATAAAGGTTTGATCAAATCAGATACCCTTTTGCGCTAATTCAACAAGATCGGAAAGACTTTTCTCCTTCCAAATCTTGAATGGAAGCCTTCTTAACCCTATTGAAAGGCGTTTTAATTCTAATACCAAATAGAGAAGTAAAGAAGGTTCTACATACCATCAACCTTTCGGCCTAGTTCAGACTAATCCTATCACTCAGAATAGCTCAGAGTTATCAGCTGAATGTACGCCAATCCCATTAGAGATTCTGTCTTCCATTTTTTCAAATAACTTCTTCTGCTTGGATTCTTTCGAGTGTTGACCATAAATTTGGATAACAATTTTGGCGCTAGAAGTAGGGCTTAAACCTCCGGCTTTATCGATTCTCTAACGCTACAGCTCTCTAATTCCCATTAGACCGATTCCACCTTAATTTCACTTACTGTGGTTTTATAATAGATAAGAGATTTAAGAGGTCTAAATAAGGATCTTTCGAACCACATTTGACAAGGTTTTCTTATGTGAATGTCAAAGACTCCAATTAGGATTAGGAACAAAGGTTAAGGCTTGAAGCCTGGAAAATCATAAGCAGAAAGAAGGCAGATCCTTATAACCCTGAGAAATGGAGCTTAAATTCTTTCCACGTGGAACCGACCCCAATTTTTGCACTTGGAAGGAAAACAAGTGGAAGTGACAACATTTTTAATCAAATGAGGAGAACTATTCAGTCATACTCCCGGGGAACTATCTTCGAAAAAGAGATGATAAAAGACTATGATAGTTTCACATATAAGTGGAGTAGGATTATAAACGAGGCTTGCCATTTAAGGGAAAGCCATGGATGCATGGAGAAATCCTCAATTGAAGAAGTAAGGAAGATAAAGAACTACCCAATGGAAATATAAGAATCCTCAAGGAATTTCCAACCGGAACCTTAAAACTGAGAGAAATTACCTTGAAGAAGAACAATGGGTGATAAAAAGAAAACCTGCTCCACAAAAAGAAGTATTTGAACCAAGCTGGAAAAGAATTAAACGCCGATCAAAGATGGCTCAAAAGTCAATGCTTCTTATAGAGTATAATCTTACAACATCAATTGAAGACATCTATGTTAAAACCAAGGAGGAACTAAATTATTGGCCTTCTTAAAAGAACACACCAAGGTTTGAAAGAAGATCCAAAGGAGCATATTGTGACTTCCATCTCATAAACGGACATGATACCAATCAATGTAAAGTACTCGGGAAAATTGTCTTGCACTTTCTAAAACAAGGAAAGTTGAAGCAATTTGAAAGGGATTGACCAAGTCATGAAATAAATGCTCTATTTTCAAAATGAGAAAAGTCTACATGATCAGAAGAGAAAATCTCCTTAAACTTGGGGTACCTAAAATGGTAGACTACAAATAATGGTAGAAAACCCTTGATCGCGCCAAGATGGCCAGGTCAAGGCACCTCCTGGAGGGAGAGCGTAAGCCTTTATCCACGCCAAAACCATAAATGGCTAGGTTAAAGCCGCACAAGCCCTTATTCGCATCACGCTATAGCCAGGATAAGGCACCTCCTAGGGGGAGGATGGATAATCCCTTGGTCCCGCCATGCTATTGCCTAGCCCAGGTACCAAACAAGCCCTTAGCCGCGTCACGTTATGGCCAGGTTAAGATGCCTCCTGGAGGGAGGTCGAGTAAGTCCTCGGGCCCCACTTCAGAATAAGCTAGCCGAGCGCACCGGAAACCCTGAAAAAATGTCCGATGGACAAAGAAAAGTCCTTGCCTGAAATAAGCACTGCCAGAAATCAACATCGCTTAAAATAGCAAACATCAAAAGGTCTGTAATGTCCAGAATGACAAATAGCCTGAAATGGGCTCTGCATAAATGGGCATAAAATTGGGCAAAAGAGTCTCCGCCTAAAATAGGCCAAAACAAATAACGGATGGACAAAGAAAACTATGGCCTGAGAGAGAAAAAGCATGCAAGTCTTCCTCAAAGTATGAAGATGGCACATTCGACAGACAAAATGATAAAGAATTCGAAAACTTCTCTTCATGAACATCTGTCGGATGGGTATTCTAGTTTTCTATTATTATTGCCAGAAATGGTATTCTGGTCTTCTATTACTTATTGTCAAAAATGATATTCTGATCTTTTATTACTTATTACCCGAAATGATATTCTGGGACTTCTACTATTAATTATTAGAAAGTGGTGCACTGAAAGTGACATCTAGACTTCTATCATTAAACCTCTAAAATGGTGTTCTGGATCTCTACTGTCAAATATCCGTAAGAAACATTTTATTTATCAGAAAAGGTTTTCTGAATTTCCATTGTCAACAACAAGTTGGATTTATAATCTTTTATTATTTGTTATCAGAAATAGTATTTCGACCTCCCACTGCTTACGGTACCCTAAACTTCTGTTACTAGAAAGAAATTCTGAAAATGGCACTCTGATCTTTCAATATTAATAGCCGTATATGACATTTCGGTCTTCTATTGCTAAGTGCCAGGGAAAATTCCTGGTCTTCTACTAATTAACAAATGTCACATTAGGTATTCCAGACCTCTGTTACTTAATTACCACACACGACTTCCATGACTTCTACTGCTTATTCCAGATTAAAGATTCAGGTCTCTTATCAGCAAATATAAATTTCTATCCTTATAACATCCATCAGCAAAAATGATACAATGGCTTTTCTGTTGCTAATTGCCAAGGAAAGGCATTTCGATATTCCAACATTCCTTTTTTACTAAAGCTGATATTCTAACTCTCCATCATTTATTATCAAAATATACCAAGAAGCGACTGCTGTGCTATTTTAATATTTCTTAATACCCTAATCTAGGACCGATGACATCTTGCAAAATTCCATCATTAATACCAAAGGGCTTAGATGCCAAGGCTACTGATTATTGAAAGCCCTAAAAACTACCATGTCAGGGTCTCGATCATAAATGTCCCTTCAAGGTCTTTATTGAATAAATGTTGGATCTCGGTAATTGTGTGCAGCTCAATATTAACTATTTTCAGGAATGTCGGACAAATGATAAGAGCTAAATCTACGATCATTCCCCTTTATGAGAAAGATGAGACCTTAACATTTTGAATGAATTCCTTTTAATATAATTGCCACAATGATTTGCTGATCTAGGGAGATTATGCCTTTTTAGGTCTGTTTGTTAATTTTGAACTAACAATTAAGAATACCACATGCTATATGTTTCTTAGAAAAGTCTAAATGGCAAGGGATTCATATTTACTTAATCAAGAGATAAGTTATAGACTAAAACAGAAAGCTGAAAAACACATCCAGTTCCAAGGGGCATATCCGAATTAAAGATAAACAAGGTGCAGACGAAAAGCAGCAAAACAGGTAGTATTTACGATATTATAAATATTTCATTACATGATGCTACATTGCTTTACTAAGGCACGCAAAATATATCCTATATATATAATGAGATGCCTATGGTTTGATCAACCGTTGAAATAAAACACATAGATATCATGGGATCGGCACTTTGAACCAAGTTACCAATTATGCATTCTAAAGATTTGTGGTACCAGGCACACTTCTAAATTTTTATTTCCAAGATACTTATCCTCTCATGAAACTTGGTCATTTCGAGTTGAAATTGATACAAGTTTCTCCACCAACGAAGTGCTTTAAAACTTCGGTATCTTAGTTCCTCTGTCTTCTTAAAGATCTAACTTAAAAATCTCAATTTCCTTGAAGAATTTATAAATGGTGTGGCATTTGAGCTAAGAATCTAAAGGATTTTTGCCAAAATTAGCCACAATTGAACTCTACTCTTAACCTGTCTTATGCCATTGCAAGTTATGAAATAAGGACTTTGAAAGGTATAGTTAGCCTTACTCGAGTCCTCCATATCAACAAACAAAAAAGAAATCAAATTTCTTTATTTCGATAATAGAACATATATTAAAATGTATTTCTGACTGAGACCTGCTGTTGATGATAAAATAGCCTAATCTCTTTTAAGAGAAATTTCTCTTCTACCTTCAAAAGAAGCCGGGTGAGAAGCGAGAATGTTCCGCATGCGAAAGTTGCTAACCCTAAGGTCCTTAATATTAAATCATTTTTGGAGAAGGCCTTCCCCTGTATAGCATGTTGGCCAGGTTGGTCTATGATTTAGGGGAATGGGTGGTTTGGAATAACATAATACATACAGGACAAACAAAAATATGTAAAGAGAAACATATATTTGAAAAATAATTGTGTTTTATCTATTTGCGATTATTCCCTTAACTCGTGTAAGATGAACCTAGAGAAATTCAAGAATAAACTTATACTTATAATGCCTGAGCCATTTAAGGAAAAAAATTGACAAACAGTCTGATTCGAAGCAAATTAAGACATGCACCAAGATTTAGGCCAAGTCCTAATTTACATGAAAATAGAAATAATAAAGTAAAACCCCTACTAAAATTTACCCAAATACTAAAATTTCAGGGCCGAATATTAAAAGTGTACTTTACATAGAAACAGCCAAAGTGTCTCTATCTAGTTGTCATCCAACGGAAGGTTAAGAGTTTGCTGCTCTTTTTAAAAAAAAGCATCAAATCAGGGCCGTTGTCTGTAGAATTTCATCAAATAAGGCTTAACCAACAATTGTTTTCAACTTAAAGATAAAATAGTAATAATACAAAACGATAAAAACCATTAATGAAGATTTCTAAAGAGCAAGAGAATGTCTTATTTTTTGCACCAAAATCGCTGACACGATCCATTCATCTTCCTTCCTCTCTCTCTCTTCTAATGTTCATTATATAGACATTTATTTCTAAAAAACAAAACAAAAGAGGGAAGCATCAATGGCTGCTTGCAATCTCCATCAAATTCATCCTGAGTTTATCAATGCGCGAGCACCACACTATTGTTGTTGCTTTGTGCTAGGCTTATTAAACCCACCACATGAGGTGGAAGAGGTCAATAGCGCGTAATATAGAACTATGGATCACCTACAACCTAATTTCCTTAATCCACATGTAATGGCAACATACTCCTTACTTTTTTACCTGGTTACAAACACTTTCTGGATGGATTTGGCCATTTGGAATGTTTCTGGAGAAAACCTTGCGTTAATAACCTACTCGCTTTATCAGGTAATTTGGGTTGAACCTATCGTCATCAACCCCGTTGATTTGGTTACAAACCATCCGCCCTTTCCGAATGAACTGTAAGAAAAAAGGGAGAAATCATCTTACTGCTTTTGACTACCTCAGATGTATAGTTCTAGGATGTTAGGGTTATTATGAATATGTACATGTTGACAAATCATTATGGGAAGTATAATGCGAAATATAATGTATGTATGTATGTATTTATGTATGTATGTATGTATGTATGTATGTATGCATGTATGTATGTATGTATGTATGTATGAATATTTAGATGTTCTAGTTGAATTTCTGAATTTATGTTGTGTACCTGAAAATATATTTATGTGTTTGTTACTTGCTATATGATGTTATGTTATACAAAGAAAAATCGAAAAGTTTAGAGCTTTCGAACCTCAACGAAGGCTTGTGCCAAAAGGTTTGGTCATTAAGTTATTTAGATCTTCGGACAATGAAAGAGAATGGGGCTAAGAGTACCTCCCAATCTTATCAAAAGTTTCAAGAAAAGCAAATTCATTACTACAGCCATGATTCCCTTCAAAGGGACAAAAAAGGATATTCCAGGTTACCAGTGTAATACTTAATTAGATTCTGGGTTAACTTATTAATTTACTATTAAGTGTAGTTCTAAATCCTTCCTAGAAAATGAGTATGTAGGAAGAATAGTCTAAAAAGATTATAAATCGAGTTTAGAAAGTAACCTCTTTGTTTTTAGAAAGGCTAAGTTATGTGAAAAGAATCTTTAACTTGTACTGGGTAATTACAATTGTAGGAAAATAAAGTTGGAAGCTATATAACTTTAGAAGAGATGACTTGGAATGTCAAGAGCATCCCTTTATATGGAAGGGGGCAAATGTTACTCAGAAAATTCTCCTTCTGCATAAGTCAAAAGATCTCAAACAAAGGGAGGAAGGAAAAGAATCCAGATTAGACCCTCCGAAGGGGTCGAAGGGATGCAGTCAGCAGTATGAGGCGACTCCAGACCTTTCCAGAAAGAGGAGGGTATTATTCCGTAGAATCCAAGAACTTTCGACCCTCTAAAGGAGGCAAAGGAATCAAGACAAGGACATGCCACCCTATAACAACCCCTCCGAAAGCGTTGTAGGCCTTTCGGGTCGGTCGGGACACTTACTGAACACATTTCGGCCGTGCCAATGGATCTAAGATGAAGGTGACAATAATAAGTCAGGAAAGAGCACGAGGCAACCCACAGACAATGTTCAAACAAAGTTCAGCCCTCGGCAACATCCGGGTGAAAATCAGCCTTTTGGTAAAATTGAAAGGCTCGCAATAGCCAGGAACCCTCCGACACCACCGAAGGGTTCACGTACCGTAAAGATGACGAACTTTTCAACAAAAGCAGAAGGTTCCTAAAAATAAATAAAAGAAAAGTTCCATTGGTAGTGCTCAAGGATTCAAGGTGACATGTGAAAGGAACACCTTTCGATGTGGTCGAAAGGTTAGCAGCTGCATGCAAGAAAGGAACCCTTCAACTCAGCCGAAGGCATAAGGACGGAAGCATGGCCGCCGTCATCTATAAATTAGACCAAAAGGGTCCCATTCTAGGGGCGGATTTTTCCTCATTCCATTCTTGTAACTTTTAAAATCAAAGCTTTGTAACCCTAATTGGGTGGTGATTTGGGGAAATTTAGTTAAATGAGAAGTCCATTCAAGGATCAGAGGGAAGTCTTGAATTTTGTACATTTTCTTTACAGTTTACATTAATCCTTGCTGGTTTAATCACAACTTTCTCGTACAGTACCTTCGAAAGGCTCGTATCAACAGAAACAATGATATTCTTTCTTGATCGGTCTTCACAGCCCTTCGAAAACCTGAGATTTGTAACCTAAACCCTTCAGACCTAAAGGAAGCTTATTAGAGTTGGTATGATAAAACCTTCTAGAGTCAATAATCCTGAGGGTAAAACCTTTCGCCAACTATCATAATTTGTCGGATCCCATCAACCTTAACATCACTTTAAATCTTAAACAGCTGCTTGTCCAAACTTTTGGCAAAGAATAAAGTTAACTCTCTAAGTAAGATAAACTATGGAAATCTAAACTTAGTCAAGGCAAAAGCTTATGGGAGAAGTTTTATAAAGGTTTAATCAAATCAGATACTCTTTTGTGCTAACTCAACAAGACCGAAAAGACTTTTCTCCTTCCAAATCTTGCTTCTAAGCCTTCTTAATCCCATTGAAAGGTCAGGTCTTAAGTCTAATACCAAATGGAGAAGTAAAGAAGGTTCTACATACCATTAACCTTTCGGCATAGTTCAGACTAATCATGTTGCTTAGAATAGCTCAGAGTTATCAGCTGAATGTATGTCAATCCCATTAGAGATTCCATCTTCCACTTTTTCCCAATAACTTATTCTACTTGGATTCTTTGGAGTGTTGACCATAAATTTGGTTAACCAACTTCATCGATAAAATTTCTCAAAAAACTAATTGGGTAAGTCCCATGGTGAATGGGTATGCTATTTTGTTTCTAATTATCTACTCTACCAATCAACTCTCTCTGACACTGATAAACTGCATTTATCATGTGGATCTATTTAGAATATATCTCTTGACTTCTAGTGAGATTTAGGTTCTTTTATGATCTATATTGTGGCATTGTTATTGTATAATAATGTCATGGGATTCTCAATCCTTGGAATCACCCTCGGCATGGTTATAAGTTTGTGCATTTATACTTATACTGCATTTATTGTGGCCCTATTCAAGGCGAAGTACATAGCCTTTTCGTTGAATCAGCCACAATCTTTCATTTGGAACATCGCCAAATTAAAGCTTCTTAAGGTCTGAACACGAATTTGATGTTGACACATTATTCTCAATATCACTTGTGAAAATTGAATCGGAATACTCCTTTATAAGTAGTTTGTTGTTCCCGTGAATAATTCTCTAGTATATTTTAGATACACGATAACACTCTAAATTACAAATTAATAATCTTAATTTGGATTTAATATTTTCTTTTGCATCAAATACAGAAGCAAATTAAGATATTGTTAGAAATACAACATGTACAATAATTCCTATTGTCATTGCATAAGGAATCCATCTTACATGTTCCATATTAAACATTTTGATAAGGTATCTCTGCATATCATTTGGGACATTCCTAACATCCTTTATAATTATTATAAAAATTATAATTTCAAAATCCAATATCAAGTATTAAATAACTAAATCTGAACTGATTTTAACATAAGTGCATCATTAATAATCAACGGTATGTTGTTTATTCAAAGTTTATAAAAATGTATATAAATTTTAATTTTCTTTCTTCTAGATACACGCTTCATATGTTTTTTGACTGAAACTCGCCTATTTAACTTTTCTATTATGACGACCGCCCTATACCACCAACACCAATTTCTATATAGTACGTTGTTGTCGTGCCAGGTCGATATAGGACAATCATCAGGGTTGAAAATGAAATAAAAAAAGCATATACCTATCATATATCTTAGCGCACGGAAAATATATAATATCATGGATATAACAAAGCGAAAGTAATAACAATGCGAACATCATCAGAGTATAAGATCCACAAAGTTATACACCAACAGTCATAGAGTACATACAACATAATCAACTCAAATAACTATCTTAATAAAAAGAAAATAAATGAGCACTACTAAAGCTCCACAGTGCTACCCACCGAAAAGCATATGTATATATTAAGAGACAGCTCCATCTACTTCGTCATCCACACGGCTGCAGTGTCACCTAGACATGTTATCTAGTTTAATCATTTAAGAGTGCCCAAGGTAATAAAACACAAACATAAAACCTTGGGTCAGACAACTGTCTGGCGTGAGCGGTAAATAAGTCTTGAAAAACTGAATAACTAAATATGGTAAGAATAAGAGTACATGAACCATATCTGACATGTCCCTTTAACCAAAGAGTTAGCACATAACACTATGATATGCTACTCTACAACATCATAAAGCTACTATACAACATAGAATAGAGGATGTCCACATATCCCTATCTCCAATACCTGAGTTATAGCCAACTAAGAAAACAACCATAGCATCCATCAAGCAATACTCACTATCAATAATCCATGTGCCATGAATATGTGATAACTTGTATGGCCCCCATGCCAGAGACTAACGGAAATCATGTTTTCTTTGCACTCTCATATAGTGCATCCTAGAGCTCGATACATGTCTCGTAGCCTAAAGCTTATAGATCCACCGGTCTAATGTATACAAGTCCCTCTATTGACCCATGGCTGACCCCACTTACAATATCCATGCTTCGAGTATAAGAGAAAACACTCTGAGTTACCACTGATTCCTTAGCACAAATATATGAGCCCTTCTTTCTTCTCGATCCACTTTCCATTATCAAGGAACACACCACATTCCCTAATCTATGACTCTCTTCTTTATTGAGCCGCATCTTCGATACATACTCCAACCACGAGTCACAAACCGAAGATATAAGGCTATCTTCATGATGTTACATCGTTAAATCTGATGCGAATGAGCCAGTACCTCTAACATGATCTATAGATCTTCCACTCCATCCTTTAGAAAAATAATCCCACCACCATGCATAAATATAACTCGGTACCGAGTCAAAATGACTCGGCATTAAGTCATATACTTAGCTAATTTTTGCTAAATTTTCCTTCTTGATTCTAGTACTTCATTCCCAAGTACTTTAGACCCCGACCTATCAAACAAAACAACTCGGCCCCTAATCTAAAGCTTTGACATCAAATTCTAGAAACAACTCATCATAACATCCAATACACAGCCAATCTAACGCATCTTGTAATGGACTAGCTCCTCTAGCCAAGCTCTATCCAATCAGGCCAGCCGTCGACTCATTGGACCAACCAAAATAACTCGGTATCGACTTATTTCCTTAGCAAATTTTGAGTTCAAATTTTTCTACAAGCTCTTCCTATGCTCTAGAACCTCTCCTCCAAGTTTCATCCAATTCCGACCAACTTCGCCTTCGATTTTCCAAATTCTCCAACCTATCTTTCTAAACATCCAAAATAATATCAAACCACATTAAGGCATAACATAAAATCTAGAATAACATGCATACACATCTAATCATTTATACAGTACATAGAATTATAGAAACAAAATAATCCCTAAACCGAATCCAAGCAATCGATGAATTTATGAATATGAATGAGGTGAATTACAAAGCTAGTACTATTATTATATTAGTATTCATCAATTCAGGTCATAAACATATATTGAATTGTTATTAAGGTTAGAAAAGGATTTGTAAGATCAGAATCATGTCAAACCCTATAATTCTACCATATAAACATGTAGTGGATAATGAGAAGGCATAAACCACTCACCGATTATCGAATTTAACCAATTTGATTCTTAGCCAAAAGTGAACAACAATAAAAAAAACAATGCAAATCAACCAAATTGATGATCTTTATCTTCTAAACAATGATCTAATAATCAACTCGGTTTGGTTTAGAGTAATTTGAGTGATTTTGGATTAATATAGGGTTAATAGGGATTTAGATCTGATATGGGAAAGAGGGAAAAGTTTTAATTTTGCCCTTCGGCCTTTTTTTATAGTAATCTCAAATTGGACTAATGAGCCTACATATGGGCTTAATTAATTACACATTACTTCTAACCAAAAACTGTCTAAACTTAAAATAAGCATAACTTTCTATCCATGAGTCCATTTTTCTATTATGGCCAATCTATGAAATGGGAAACCATCATTCTAAAGCAATGAAACTGATTTGAGACCCTAACACTACTATCAAATGTTTGTGTCCAAACAATATTCAAGATCAAAATGGTCATATAGAAATTCAAGAAAAATCATAGGTGTGTAAAATGTCCCTAAGAGTCATATCCATAAATTATAGAATCATACGTCCTCATACGAATAAAATAAAATATTTTACGATCCTCTGATACATATAATATGGTTTGTTACATTCTCTCCCCCCTTTTAGGAAGTGCATCCTCAAAATCCCTAAACAAGCCAATATATGCGCAATCATAGTTACCCTGCATGCCTGCTAATCATAAGCAATCGTCAAACATCTCAAACAAGCAACCATGCAATCAATAGAATAGGTGATCCTACCAAGCATGTGGAATACTAACCTACCAAATACAATACACAACGGTGAAAGTAGATACGATAAACGATGGATCTTACCATTCAAAGAGCTCCGGACACATATTCCTCATGCTCATCTCAGTTCTCTACGTACAATCGTCATCACTTCTGCTCCATTGTACCTTTACTAGATTCACCGACTTTCTTCTAAGTTTTTTCCTATTATACCCAACAATACAAAGCGGCCAACAAGATATAAAAAAAATCTAGTTCTACCTCAACATCTTCTATTTGATCTGAGGTACTCATCACCCCCGTGTCATACAAACTTCCATAAATAAGAGACATGAAAAATGTTGTGCATGCCTTCCATCTTCTAAGGTAACTTGACCCTATATGCTATCTTTCCAATTCTCTCAACTATCAAAAAAGGACCTATGAATCTCGGCGCCAACTTCCCATTGATAATGAATCAAACTACATTCTTCGGAGGAGAAACCTTCACGAATGCCATATCTCCAACAGAAAACTCTAAATTGCTTCTTCCCTTATCAGCATTACTTTTCTCGATCCTGAGTAATTTCCATTTATTGCTGAATGATCTCAATCTTTTTTGAAGTTTCTCTAATCATATCTAGCACAAATATCAGTTTCTCGCCTACTTCCCACCAACACGAAGGAGTGTTACATGATCGGCCATACAATGCTTCATACGGAACCATAACAATACTCGATTAATAACTATTATTGTATGCAAACTCTACCAGATGTAGATAGTCATTCCATGATCCTCCATAATCTATCATGCATGCTCGCAAGAGATTTTCCAATATATGATTTACTCTTTCCGTTTGCGGGTGGTAAGCTGTACTAAGATGCAGCTCAGTTCTGGTGCCTTTTGTAAGCTCTTTCAAAACCCAATGGTAAACAACTGGTCTCGGTCGCTCACAAAGCTCTTTGGTACATTATGAAATCAAACTATCCACTTTACATACAACTCTACAAGCTTAGATGTCATTCTACTTGACTTGACGGTCATAAATCTTGCACTCTTGGTCAACCGATCAATCATGACCCAAATGATATCGCTCGAGTCCTCGGGAGTCAACATATAAAATCCATCGATAAATGCTCCATTTCCATTTAGGAATCTCTAATGGTTGCAACAACCCACTAGGTTTCTTTTTCTCTGCCTTTACAATTGGTAGTTCATATACTTCAAGGTAAATGCTCCAACATCCCACTTTATACCTTCCCAATAATAAATTCGCTTCATATCTCGGTACATCTTTACTGTCAGGATGAATAGCCAACCTAGAATGGTGATACTCTCGTAGCACTTCATCTTGCAATCCATTAATATCTGGAAAAAACAATTTCCCATTCTTACAGATGCAACCTTCCCTGTCGAGTTCGCATTGTCTTATGTCTTCAGATTCGACTCCTTTTATCCTTGCTATAATCTCCGCTAATATAGAATCTCACTTCTGACTTGCATCGATCCTTTCTATTAGAGTAGGTCTGATCGACAAACTTTCCAACATTTTTGGTTCCATCTCAAATGAGGTCTGAAATCATAACTGGAAATATACTCTATTTTCTTCCATTTCAAGAACATTGCTCCCTAGCCAGGATGTCTTCTACTTAATGCATCGTGACCGTATTCCCTTTTCCTAGTGTGTAGGAAATGCTTAAATCATAAAAGGAAAAAAACTCCAACTACCGTTGTTGACGAAGGTTGAGGTCCTCTGGGAGAAAAGGTACTTCATGGATTTGTGGTCCGTAAACAGCTCAAACCTTTCTCCCAATAGATAATGCCTCGACGTCTTCAAAGCAAAAAACTATCGCCACAAATTCCAAATCATGAGTCAGATAATTCCTTTCGTGCCGCTTTAGCTGTCGAGTGGCATGTGCAAGAACTTTTTCCTTCTGCATCAATACCGCACCAAATCCAGTACCACGTGCATCTATATATACGATCAACTCCTTATTTCCACTTAGAATGGTCAATACTAGTTCACTCATCAACCACTGCTTCAAAATCACAAATTCATGCTCACACTTTGCATCCCATATAAAAGCCTAATTCTTCTTTGTCAAATTGGTCAACGGTGCCGCTACCATTGAGAAATCTTTAATGAAGCTTTTATAATATCCCGTTAATCCTAGAAAACTTCTCACATCCATAGCATTCTTGTGCTGGTTCTAATCTTGGACCGCAGCCGCCTTCACAAGATTTACTGCTACATCCTGCCTCGAAATGACATGATCTAAGAATCTCAGTTCTTCCCTCCATAATTAAAACTTGGAGAACTTCGCTCTCAAATTGTGCTTCCTCGATATCTCTAGCACAATCCTCAAGTGCATCTGGTACTATTTCTTAGTTTTGGAATAGATCGATATATCATTTACGAACACAAGCACGAACTTGTTCAGCTGGTCTTTGAAAACCCAATTCTTGAGATTCATTAACTATGATAGAGCATTGGTCACCCGAATGGCATTACCAACCACTCATAAAAACTCGATGGAATACGAAACATAATAATAGGAACACTCTCCTTTTCTACTCTCAACTGGTGAAATCCTCATGCCAAATCCATTTTAAAGAACAATTTCGAGCCGTGAAGCTGATCAAAAAAGTCATCAATGTGTGCGAGTGGATACTTGTTCTTCTTCATCACTTTATTCAGCTCACGATAATCCACACACAACCCCAAACAGCCATTCACTTTAGCCGCAAATACTGCAGGTGCACCCCACTCAGATATACTCCTTCGAATGAACCCACTTCTTAATAGGTCATTCACTTGCACCTCTAATTCCTTCTGCTCTTTTGGTGCCATATGCCTAAAGGCATAACTATAGGTCTGGCTTCCTTCATTAAATCTATCCGAAACTCAATCCATTTATGCGGAGGTAATCCGACAATTTCCTCAAAGATATCTGGATACTCTCTAGCGATCGGCATAGATGACAACCCCTTCTATAAAACCATTAGCGAATATAGAAAGCTAACCATCACCACACCTTTTGGCAGGCAGCTAATCACTACTGTTTTCCCTTCCACATCTCCTATTATCACCAATAGCTTCTCGCAATCCACTGTAGTCGTATACCTCTTTAGCCAATCTATTCCCAAGGTAATTCAAAACCCAAAAAAATTCAAAACAAAGTCAATCATAAACAAAAGAGAATCCTTGACTCGATAAGACAAAACCACTACAAAAAATGCATAGGGTAGTGAAGCCTCCAACATGGTATGTCACGATCAAGGGCCGGTCTACTACCTTAGGTCTCAAGCTTAATCTGTTTACTAGGTCACTGCATATGAATGAATGTGTTACCCCGGTATCAAACAAAACTCAATAAGAACATTACCAATAGAAAGCATACCTTGAATAATGAATCTCTTTCTCTTCTCCTTCACCAAAGGAGCACTTGACGAAGTCGGGACTGCATCCAAAGTATACATCCTTCTTTAAATACCCAAGCTTATCATGGCGTAGCATTTCTTCTTCTCACTCACCTTTACTTAATCAAGTAACCCTTTACCTTGCACCCATAGCAAGTAGGTTCATATTTACCTTTTTTGACCATTCTTTCCTTGAGATTGCTTCTTCTTTCCGTTCCACTTCTTCTTGCCTCCAACATTTTGCTACGGTTTTGGCTTTTCTTTCTTGGTGGAAACAACCAAAGTTGTCCTAGTCTCTGGATACAAATTATCACGACAAAGTGCTTTCTCAACTAGCTTCTCAAATGCCTCAATAATGTGACCTATTGGCTTCTCTCTAAGATAATCATTCAGACCAAAGATGAACTTCTCATTATTTCTCAATGGAGCACCGATGAATGACATCCCATATTTCGACAATGCATCATGTTCTACAACGTACTCAAAATATAACATCTCTCCTTGCCTAAGATCAGCAAACTTCCTGAACAGCATCGACTACTGAGCAGCTGGAATGAACTTCTCTTCAAACCTTGCGTTAAATTGGTCCCAAGTAAATTGAGATCTTCTGGGGTAGTAATAGTAATGGTATTCCATCAGTTACTGGTCTTCTCGTGAAGCTATCCAGAAGCCAACTTTCTCTACAAGTCATCATCCACTTCCATATAACTAAAGATGCATTCACTAGTATCAATCTTTCACTTCCATAGAATGGCTTTCCTCATATAATAAAATAATCTTTGCTCAACTTGGAAAAATAAGCCATAGGTGCTTGCACAAGAGAACCTCTATCAATAGTCATGCCAAGAGCATTCCTTATTATATTTGCCATCATAACATTAAATATAGCTTGAAAACCAAGTGTAGCAGCTCCTAATCCTTCCTCTTCTTCTACTCCCGAAGCAGAATTCCTCATAGTATTCCTTGTATGCCGGCTTATTCTTATCTGTAACAAGAATGATTAGTCTCTCATAAAGAAAACTATATATATGGTTCTCATATGCATGTGAATTATACTATATATATTGCTATATAGTTTTAAAAAACAAAACATGTAACAGTTACGAACTCACTCATATATATACACTCAAGATCCAGTCTAAGGTGATAACACCTTCGTTATCTCTACTGGATTGGGGTATCAATTCAGGTTAATCATGTAACCTATGCTCTGATACAAAATGCGACGATCGCCCTATACCATCGGCGCTAATAATTTCTATATAGTGCTCTGTAGCTGTGATCAGTCGATGTACGACGATCATCAGGGTTGAAAATGAAACAAACACAGCATTTAACATGTTGTATATCTCACAATGCATGGATAATACATAATATTATAGATATAACAAAAGAGACGGTAATAACAATCTAAACTGATCATCAGAGTATAAGGTCCACAGAGTTATACATCAATGTTCATAAAGTATATATAATAGAATCAGCTCAAATAACTATCTCAACAAAAAGGAAATAAGCGAGCATTAATAAGGCTCTACGGTGATCCCCAGCGGAAAGCATAAAAATTCATATATGTATATAAAATGAGACAGCTCTATCCAGCTCGTCCTCTGGACAGCTACCACGTCACCTAGATATGTTATCTAGTCTACTCATTTTATAGTACGCAAGATAATAAGAAGAAAATCATAAGACCTTGGGTCAGGCAACAGTTTGGTGTGAGCAGTAAATGAGTCTTAAAATAATATACAAGTAAATATAGTAAGTAACAAGAGTACATGAACCATACCTGACATGTCTTTGCAACCAAAGAGTTAGCACATAACACTATAATATGTTGCTCTATAATATCATAAAGGTATAGAATAGCATAGAATAGTGGATGTCCAGATATCTCTATCTTCAGTACATACTCTTAATGATATTCCTGAGTGATAGCCCACTAAAGAAAACAAACAAAGCAACCGTTGCATCTATCAAGCAACACTTACTATCACCCATCCCTATGCCCTAAATATATGATAACTCATATGGCCCGCCAGGGACTAATCAAAATCTCATTTTTATTTGTACTCTCTTATCATGCAGCCTAAAGCTCGATATGTGCGATACAGTCCAAAGACAGAAACTAGACCCAAAGCCACTAGTCCAGGGTATACATGTCCCTCTATTAACCCCACTTGCAATAGCTTTGCTTTGAGTACAATGGAAAACACTCCGAGTTATGAACGATTCCTTAGCACAAACATCTAAGCCCTCCTTTCTGCTCAATCCAGTTTCCATTATTCAGGAATCCACCACCTTCCCAATTCTATGACTCTTCCCTTTATTGAGTCGTAATCTTGGGTACCTACTCCCACCATGAGTCATAAAATAAAGATATAAACCTTTCATCATGTTGTTACATCGTCATCCAACTTGATGCGAATGAGCTAACACCCCTAGCACGATCTACACAACTTCCACTCCATTCCCTAGAAAAATCATCCCACCACCGTGCTTAAAATTACTCAGTGCCAAGTCAAAATGACCCAGCACCGATCATATATTTAGCTAATTTTTGCTAAGTTTTTCTTCTTGCTTCTAGTACTTCATTCCCAGATGCTTTAGACCCTGACCCATCAACCAAAACAACTCGACCCCGAATCTAAAGCTCCAACTTCAAGTTCTAGAAACAACTCGTCTAACATCCAATAAATAGTCAATCTTACGCATCTTGCCATAGACAAGATCCTCTAGCCAAGCTCTATCGAACCATGCTAACCGTGATTTGAGGTTTGAATTTTTCAGCAAGCTCTTCCAATACTCCAAATCCTCTCCTCTAAGTTTCTTCCAATTTTGAGCAACTTCGCCTTCGATTCACCAAATTCTCCAACCTATCTTCCTAATATCCAAAACGCTAACAAACCATATCAAAGCAAAACATACAATCATAGAATAACATGCATACACATTTAATCATTTTAGCAATACATAGAATTACAAAAATCAAACAATCTCCAATCCAAATCTATGCAATCAACGAATATGAATATGAATGAGGTGAATTACAAAGCCATTGATACGAATATTATTAGAATTCATCAATTTAGGTCATAAATACGTTAACATGCTATTAAGGTCAGAAAAGGATTTTTAGGTTTAAAATCATGACAAAACCTACAATTCTACCATTAAAACATGCATAGGATAGTGAGAAGGCATAAACCACTCACCAATTATCGAATTCAACCAATTTGAGTCTCATCCAAAAGTGGACAACAATAAAAAGAAATGCAAATCAACCAGATTGATGATCTCTATCTTCTAAACAACGATATATTCACTAGTCTTCTATTCGGTTTGGTTTAGAGAGTAATTTGAGTGATTTTCGATTAATGTAGGTTTAATAGGGGTTAAGATCTGATATGGGAAAGAGGGAAAAGTTTTACTTTGGCTCTTCGGTCCTCTATCATAGTAATTTCAAAATAAACTAGTGGGCCTACTTATGGGCTTAGTTAATTACACATCAATTCTAGCCAACAACTGTGTAAACTTAAAATAGGTATAATTTTCTATCCTTAAGTCCATTTTTCTATTATGACCAATTTACAGATTGGGAAACCATTAGTCTAAAGCAATAAAATTGGTTTGAAACTCTAATTCTACTCCTATCAAAAGTTATAGCCCAAACAAGATTTTTAGAGTCAAAATGGTAGAAATTTAGGAAATATCTTAGGAGTGTAAAATCACCCTAAGAGTTATATCTCAAAATTATAGAATCATGCTTCCTCATACGTATAAAGTAAAAATATTTTACGATCCTTCGATACGTAAAATATGGGTCGTTATATCTATCAAAACACTTACTCAATCTTGAGGCTTGTCGAATGATACTTTCGTACTCATTCTTGGATCATATTCGAAAACCTACAAACTCAACATCGATCACACTGACTTGGAGACACTTTGGTCATTATTTGCAAACGGCCTATTCTAAATCATTATTTAGAACTTTATGTTTTTAAGACATATGTATCGAAACAAAATTTACACTAGGTGATAATTTTGTGAGTATAATTTGAATTCTATCGCACGGTGAATGAAGAATCCGTTATACTAATTTGAACCATTGAAAGTTACGTTGTTGTTCTTATAAATGTGGCTCACTATGTTCTAACTACGTTAGTATTTCTTTCATAGACATATCCACTGCCGTTGGATCATATCCCTTCAAGTACAATTATCAAAATCATGTTATAATTAGTACTTGGAATCATTTCAGATTTGTGCAACATACCGTATGTTATAGTGAATACTCTTTATGGTTTTATTGGAAATTGTGGAGTATCTATTCTCAACATTGATAAGAAACTCTTAATTTCTTTTTAATGTGTGAGAATACTTATTAGACATCCTAATGCATTATGTTTGGTTTGGTCAATTTCATTTCATCCCTTGTAATCAGTTTTATTTTTAGACTGTATCTAATCCATTTTACTACCAATAATTTCTAAAAGAAATTCCTTCACTATGAAGTTGGTATTACTTGAAACAACAATTGTTTCTCAATGCAATGGAATAGGTATTCATAAATAATTTATGACTTTCTTTATATGTACATAAAACTGATTTGGTTTTACTTTACGTAACTTATGTTCAAAACATAAATTGGTCATTCAATGGAAAAGATCAAATGATACAACCACAACCAACTTGGTCATATGAAGAGAGTGTATCTGATCTTGTCTAAGGTTTACCTAGGTGCTTACAGCTTATTCACTGGATGTTTTTCCAAGCTCAAGTGTAGCTCCAACATTGGAAAAGGGGAAGAATGTCATCATAGTAGGTGTGTTAACTCTCTCTGATTTATCTATTTTCACTTTATTTAACACCAAAATGTCTCATTAATTTACTTCGAGTAAGCTAGTAGATGAATTGCACTTAGACACTAGTATAGTTCTAGGCTCGGTTATAGTGTCAAACCCTATGGGGGATCGATACATTTATCCATGATTTGTAATGGTTTGAAATTATATATTTTGGGTTTCAAACTTGATTGTGATGCTTTCATACTGGTATTTTTGGTTTCTATTCTAATTTTCGGGGATGGACTCAATGGTTGTGTATGAAGCAGTGTTGGAATATGATGGAAAGGTAGTAATGTTGGGTACTTGAAGTAGCTTGGAGGCTTACTGCAACTCCAAAAGTTCTACCATGTCGAGTTACTATATTCTCTAGACCTATAACGTGATGAATTAGCTTCCGTACCTATAGTTTATGATTTTCCAAACATATTTACTAAAGTTTCTGGCCTTCTCCTCATAGAGAGACCAATTTTGATTTATTTAGAAGAGAATGTTAGACCTTTTTCCTTACCACTTAGGCATATAGATCCTAGAGAAAGGTACAAGCTTAATAAACATATGAACTTGTTAGAGAATGGATTTATTCAGAGAAGTGTTTTAGAAGACCTATTGTTTTTGCTATTAAATCAGATGGTTCTTTAAGGCATTGTGTCGATTATCATGAACTAAATAAGCTGACAAAGCAATTTTTTATCCACTGCCACATATAGACGATCTCTTTGATCATTTAATTGGAAGTAAAGGTAACATCTCAACTTGACGTAGCTATCAGATTCCATCAGTTACGTGTGGCCAAGGATAGTATTTGGAAAACCACTTTTCATATTCCTAATGAACTTTATGAGTGGTTAGTCATGTCATTTGGACTGAACAATCCACCAGCATATTTTATCAACCTTATGAGTTGAACCTTCAGAGGGTTGCTGAATAGGATCATGTTGGTATTTGTTGATGATATACTTGTTTGTTTGAAAAGCAAGGAAGAGCACAAGTTGCATTTAAAAGAAGTGCTCAACACCCTCTGTAGACATATGCTGAAGCTGAGATTTTCCAAATGTCATTGTTGGCATAATGAGGTATTCATTCTAAGATAAGTTCTTTTCAAGCATTGACTATTGGTCGATCCTATTAAAATTATTGTAGTATAAGGTTGGCATGTATCAAAGAATGCTATAGAGGTGAGAAGCTTTCTTGGTCTGGTGGCTATTATAGAATGTGCATTAAGGACTTTACAAAAATTTCTACACTGTTGACACAACTTACCAAGAAGAACTTAGTTTTCTCATAGAACTCAGAGTGGGAACATGCTTTTATTAGGCTAAAGAATTTATTGACTAATGCACATGCTTTAGTACTCCCTGATGGTTTAAAAATCTATGTGGTATATACTAGATCATGCACTGTTTTGATGCATGAGGGTTGTTTGTCATGCTAGTCGACAGTTGAAAGTACACGAGAGAAACTATCCAATTCATGATCTTAAGTTGGAAGTTAATTTTTTCGCCTTCAAATCTTAGAGGCGTTATCTTTTAGGGGATTGATTCGAGTTATTCACAGATCATAAGTCTTTAAAGTATCGATTCTCCTAAAAAGATTTGAATTTGAGCCAGTTGAGGTAGGTGGAGCTCTTAGCATCGTATGATTTAAGGATCTCACATACACCGAGCAAAGGCAATGTTATAGCTGATGCCTTAAGTTTAAAACATGCAATGTTAAGCCCTATGTTTTTGAAGTGGAAGCACTTGGATTTCATTTCACATTTGATTTTTGACCTTCATCAGAACTTACACCGGGGATATTAGTAGCCTTAGATGTTCATCCTTCACTTATGGACTTATCGGTTCAGCTTAGAAGCAAGGCACAAAATTTTAGGTGTTATTGAGAAGCTGATCATTGGTAAGCATTTGAGTAATTTGGACCATTATTCCATTGATTCAAGAGGATGGCTGTGAAGAGATAGTAGGTTGTTTGTTCCTGTTGTTAAGGAGTTAGTTGATACGGTACTAGAAAAGTCCCATCGTTCAAGGATCCCTATAGTAAAAATGTTATCATGATATGAAGAGGTGTTTTACATGCCAAGTATAAAAAGACATGTAGCAGAGTTAGTTTCTAGATGTGTGACTTGTCAAAGAGTAAAGGCGGAATAGAAGAAGCCCGATGGATCGTTGCAGCCTTTGGATGTCCCATAGTGGAAATGGGAAAGCATCGTTATGGGTTTTATTGATGGACTACTTAGGAGTAGAAGGGGAAATGAGAGAATTCAAGTAATCATCGATCGATTGACTAAATGCGCTCATTTTATTCTGGTAATGAGTACATGGACAACTGCATCTTTGTAATCTTATACGTAAGGAAGATTGTTTGATTGCATGGATTTCTTTATAGTATTATTGGTGACCGAGATCCACTTTCACAAGTGAGTTTTGAGAAGTATTTAGGAGGCCTTGGTCAAGTAACTAAATTTGAGTACGGCCTATCACCCACAGACATTCTGGTAGACTAAGAGGATGAATCAGGTATTGGAAGATTTTCTGTGGTTGTGTAATTTGGACTTTGGAGTTTCTTGGGACGATCACTTGTTGTTAATAGAGTTTTCATATAATAACAGCTTTCAAGCAAGTATTAGGATGGCATAGTTTGAGGTGTTGTATGAGAGGCATGTAGATCTCCATTTTATTGGTGTAACACTACGGATAGGATCATTCTTGGACCAGACATAATTAGATAGACTTCGGGGAAAGTAGGTTTGATTTGTAGGTAGATGGAACTACACAGGACTGACAAAAATCATATGCTGATAGGAGACGCATGGAGTTGGAGTTCGCAGTGGGTGACTTAGTCTTTGTGAAGGTCACACCGCGTAGACATTTTATGAGGTTTGGTAATTCAAAAAGTTAATACTAGGACTTTTAGGGACTTTTTCGATTTTGAAAAGGGTAGGGAAGTTAGCTTATAAAGTGGAGCTTCTTGAAAGCTAGCAGGAGTTCACAATGTTTTCCATGTGTCATGGTTATGGAAGTGTTCATACAATTCAGCTATTATAGTTGAGCCAAGTCAATTAGAAGAGGTTGAACTTGGAAGGGAGTCACTTTGTTCGTCGTGCACCTACCCTCATTGTTGAGCATGGGTAAAGTGACATTGTAATAAAATAATTAGAATGGTTCAATTCCAGTGGGTAAATGATCTGACTAAGAGTACTTGAGAGCTAAAGGAAAATATTAGAGCCTCACATCCCCCCCACTTTTCTATTACATTTGCCTTATTTTTGTTTGCTTAGTCAAATTAGGAACCCGGATGGTGTGGTATGCTTATTGTGTGATTTATGTAACTATATGATTGATTTATCATACATCAATTTTCATATATGTAAGGACTATTAGTATATTTAGGATGTTATGCACCAATGCCTATATGTCACGATCTTGCATTCATATAGGAGTTGCATTAGTATTATGCATTATTCACATGCAAAACTCATGACATGTATTAGTTTGATGAATGAATATATTTATTTGCACCTATTTGGCTATTGCTATTTACTATTTAGTTACATTATTATTTTTCATTGCTATATGTTGTCACCTAGATTTAGATGATAGTAGACACCATATGGGTCTCATATCTTGTCATTGGAGATTTTAGGAAATGGATATGTCAATACGTATTGTTTGGATGCATTATCCGGTGAAGTTCGAGTGTATATATATAACACACGTGCAAGGTTGCTAGAATATAGTTGAGTCCACGAGTTATGTTTTTCCATCTCTCATAATTTCAAGGACAAAATTATTTTAGGGGGGAATGTAACACCATGTAATTTTAATAAAAATCAATAATAAATTGACAAAAGGGCATTTTGGTGATTTTATATAAAGATAGAAAATTGATTTATTTATTTTTTAAATGAAGGAACTTTGTAACAACCTGGAAATTTCAATCCCGAAAATTCCAGATAGTTAGGAAAAGAAGAAAAAGAAACAGAAAACCAAACTCAAAATCTCACATTCGCGGCGGATAAAATATAATATCAAATAATATTATTTACACAAAGGAAACTTTATCAGTCAATTACATTTTATTACATCAGAGTTACAACATTTCACAATCACTGGACAATTAAAATAACTTGTCTCAGATATAGAATAATATATATCACAGCTGAAACACGCTCCATACGTTCCTGCCATCCAGCTCCCCCTTGAGCTCCAGAACGTCCTTACCTGGAAATCTGTAATACTCGGTCTAACTCGAGCATTACATCAAAGTAACACCCGGGTCAGGCTGGAAACCAGCGTGAGTAAACTCATCTAACATGGAATACAAAAGCATATAACTTATATAAACCCGGGTAACTTATATCAATTTACAACTTCACAAGTTGTTATAGACATCCCTTATTTCACACATCAATTTCTAAGTGCCAGAACTTAGATTAAATGGTAAAATTCACTTTAATCATTCCATTTCAGCCTATTGATTTCAGATATCAATTTTCAAAGAATCGAAGTGGTTTCGGGTATTTTTTAATACCCGACTCCGATCTCTTCGAATTCAATACCATCTTTACCCAAGTTATTCAAGTAAAATTCAACTTTAAATAAAAGATGTCACTTTTACACAGCAATTTATCATCAATAGATAACCATATTATCATTGTTCACCCAAAACATATCATATCACAAAACATTTCATATCAGAGATATCAATCAATTCAAGACATTTAATTATCATTCAATCATTCATAAGCAAGATGGATCATTCCTAAAATTTACTTAATTTATCTCAAATTAAATTAATTACAAATCTTTAATCACTTAGATTACGTTTACTTAAACAATTAATTATTTACAAATCAATTAATTAATCATCTTTTAATTATCCATCTTAATTAGTCATCCTTGATTAATTATCCTCAATTACGTAAAGTAATTATCCTTTAATAAATTACAAAAATTAATTATCCTCAAATAATTTCAGAACTTAACCTTTAATTACTTCATTAATTACATTAATTAATGATCCTTAATTAATTACTTCCATTAATCAGCCTTATCAATCATAAACAGTAATTAACCATCGTGTAATTACTTACCCTAATTAATTAACTCCTTAATTAATTATATTAATCCTTTAATTAATTACACCAAGTAATTAATCCTTAATTACTTCTCCTAAGTAATCAACCTTTAATTACTTCCAATAAGTAATTTTCATTAGTTGATTTTATTTATTGATTAACCATTAATAAATTAATCATCCTTTAATTAATAACTTAATTAATTAATCTCATAAATAAATCAATCCTTTAAAATTGATTTCACAAATTAATTTACCTTAAATTAATTATCTAAATAATTAAATTGATTAACCATCCTTAATACATTGAATAATTATATATTTTTACTTCATCTAATTTACCTTTGGAAATATACAGGCTCTAATCTATTATACTTTGGCAAGATAATGGATTATGTGTTTTCTTTAATGTACAACAAACCTGCTTTAAAAAAACAAAATAAAATAGTGGGCTAAAACCGAAGCATATGCTGATGACAATAATTCGCAACCCAAACTGGGCCGTAACCGAAACAAATCAGCTACCGCTTCCTCTCTAGCCGACCGACCAAAGATCAGCACAAATCCCAAAAACACGACCATCCACGTTCGACTTAGGCATAAAATCCAGCCTGATCGAATCAAGCCCACTACCTCAATTCGAGACTATGCTAACCAAACGCACGCAACAACAAACACAAGAACCAATTTCCTGGACCACTCGTGCACGGTGACCTACGTACACGTGCATGCCCCAGACCTCGACTATCCTGTCGCCGCGCCGATGCTGACGAGTCACACCTGGTTCCCATATCCTATTCGCCACCATTTCTGAAACCTACCACCTTCCTGATCGAAAATAATCAATTAACCAAATCTCCAGAAACACGGAAACCAAACTACCCACACTGATTGACGAATAGTACTCGCGTCATTCCTTTACTTCACATGCCACTTTCTTCAATCGATCAACCATTCACGCAGACACCACCATGCCAAAGTTTTGGAACTCCGATCGCTCCTATTTATACTCAGATCATTGCGTTCCCAAGGTTCAAATGAAGACCCCAAAACCCTATAATCCTCATCCTACCCAAAATCAAGACCAAAATCGAAAATTGGCCACGGTCGACGCCACCACACCGTCAACTCCTAGAACAGGTCGCAGCTCTTCTCGTCGACGAAATCGACGGGAATAAATTTTTGAACGAAATTAGGATACTCAACAATCTCAGAAGCTATCGTGCACTAGAAATTATAATTTATCTTCTAAAATTCGTATTTTTACCTAAGCAATCATATTGCATGCTCTAATCCATAATCTAAATATATCAAATTTTCACAAAAATTTATTATTCACTGTAAAACCTAACATTTGTCAACTTCCCAGCATAATCCATCCACAAAATTATTTTTAACTTAAAATTCATGCAAAAATATACATTTCCCTAGTTTACAACATCCTCTAATATGACTTTGGTAAAAATATTTTGAAATTTGAAGGATTTTTAAACCTGTAATAAAAGATAGAGCAAATTTGTCTTGCCCTCAGACATGCACAGATGTATTACATATATCTATCAACATGCAAAGCAAATTTCTACTCATACAAATCATTTCACATCATTCTTCATATTCCTATATCATGTAATAAATTTTAAGCAAATATAAAAATTGTTTACTCACAAGTCGGATGGTGAACAGAGCCTTCTTAAGAAAAAGCTTTATTTTTAAAGGAAAATTGAATGCCATTGCTTTGAAAACTTAAAAACTTGAGCAGTTGGAAATGTGCTTTGATTTATAAACTGAAATTGCTATACTTATTTAATCATCACTGTTTGTTGTTGAATTGCTCAGATTGAAGTTGTATTTGAACTGTGCTTGATTTCAGGTTTGCTTCATAATCTCAGGTTGAAGGATGCAGGCTTTTGTTGTTTTGATTTAAGAAAATGAATTACAGGCTTTTTGAATTTGATTCTGGTTTTAGAGAATTTGATTCTAGTTTTGTCCGGACTCCTCATAGGATCAACTTTAGAACCTCCCCTTTTGAGGCTCAAGGCAGTACCAACCAATTGTACTCCTGAGAAGTTCATTCCAAGGGAGCGCCTTTTTCTTCAGAGCCATTTTCAAAACACCTAGTACTATACACATATAGTATCTTCCAATATCATACACCGAGTATGAATTTCATATAAATCTCCTTTCTCAAAATCGATTATCCCACAATCGATAATTCTCAAAACTAGGCTTTTCAAATTCCAAAGTTGATTTTTCTCCAAAAATCAAAAGCCTTTCCAAATTCAAAGGTTCCAAAAACCTTTTTCTCAAAATCATCCTCATAAGAACCTTTATATATATAGATATATATAACTTTGAAAATCTTTGAAACACTTCAAACTTGTATAAATTCCCTTTTTATACTTCAAATGCTTTTAAAACCCCTTCTATTTCTGGCTAGATTCATCAAGGGGAGATTTATCTTATATAACAGATATATATATATATATATATATAACTTTACCAAATCAAATATTCATATTTGATTACTCTTTTATAATGTTATTAACCATATTTCCATTCTACCATAGAAATATCCAATTTCCACTTTATTTCATCATATATTTCACAAAATCTACTTTTTAATTTCAAAACCATTTTACAATTCTTATCCATAAAATTTCAATCTCAATTTCATTCAAACCTGTACGATGTACACATATCATCCATATGCTATACCAATCTGATCGCTCACTCGGTCACACAATTTCACATCCAAACTAGTATCGTCCATCCGACTTCCTAGTGCGAACTCAGATCTAGTTTCTTGAACAGAAACCATCATTCTCATGCATAGTCATAACTATGATAGAGAATATCCAGAACCAATCAACAATCCATATCCAGGTTCGCCGTCGAAAATCGAGTGAAAAATCCCAACTCGGATCGATATAACTATCTCGAAATTCTATGCTCGAATCTGGATCAAATCACTATGCGAAAAGAATAATATATATACATCTTATGTATTTACCTTTATTGATTATTAGCCGAATAAATTCTCCTTTCTATTCACATTTCCTTTAATTCCTATTCACTTATTCACATTTTCTTCCAATATCCCTTTTGATTAACACTTCAATTCTTATCTCAAATGGATATTTAATCATAAACAGTTTGCACTCTAACCAGCTTATATTTAGAAAATAGCTTGAAAAGTTAAAAATAGATAAGTATTTGAAAAATAATTACTAGTTTGTAAAATAGCTGTAAAATAGTTAGGTTATTGTAAGATATTTGGAAGATAGTAAAATAGTAATAAAATAGGTAGAAGATTGCAAATTGGTTTAAAGTAGTAATTAGTTTATAAAAAAGTTGTAAAATAGTTAAATAGTTCCAAAATAATTGTAAAATAAGTACATAATAGTTTGGGCTTTTAAAAGAAAGATTGTATATAGTAAATAGCTTGGAAAAATAGATTTATATTAAAACAATTTATATTGAAAATAGTATAGAGTCAAACTGTTCAATTCCTAACCTCCATTTCCAATCAATTCAATTTAAATTTCTACTTTCATTTAAATTTACTCAATTCTAATTTAAATAACTTCAATTTCCATTGAAATTAATTTAACCCCAACTTAAGTTGAATTAATCCTCAATTTCTTTCCTAAATTCAAATCAAATTCCATTTGAATTTTTAAGCTTATCCATCTTCAATCACAATTCCAGTTTATTCAAATCAAATTCAATTTGAACTAATTCAATTCAAATTTCAAATTTAAACCATCCCGAATTATATAAATTCGAGTTAAATTTTTAAATGTTGATTTAATCCTTTAAATCAAATCAACTTATCTCTTTAAACCATTTAATTCTGCAACCAAATTCAATTTTACCTTATTTCAAAGTTCAAATAATAATTCAAATCCTTTTTAGACAACTAAATCTGAAATTCAATTTATCACCAAATTTCAATTTTGGAACCACACCATTAAAATTTTATCTTTAAAATTCAATTTATTACCCACTTTTATCTTCCATCCTTGAAACCAGTTTTTTTAAACAATTTTATTTTACAAATTTTATTCTTAATATTCAAATCTTAAATTCAAAGTAATTCCATATTCTTAATTTCAAATTAAAGTTTAATTTCTCTTTTATCTCAATGATGGATATATTACCAAAATCCATTAAAAAGATCCAGTTCACGGTTTAAAGATTATTAATATCAATAGTATCATCCAATTTATTTTTAAAACATCCATCCATTTCCAGTTTCTAGATCTCAAACTCATTTTGAGATCACACAAATTTTTAATTCAAAACAAACATTTAACTTCCCAAGTTAAATCTCAATTTCGTCTTGAAATTTCCAATTCATATTGCTTATTAACCTATTTAACCTTTACTAAGTTAAATTCAATTCAATTTGCTCCAATGAACATAATTCAAATTGAACTTCCATTTTAAAATTTAAGCTTCTTAATAATCTTCCCACTTATAGGTTCAAAAACTTATCACTTTGGGTATCACATCTTATTTCAAATTTAAAACTCAACATTTAGAGTTTATTTCAAACATCTTCGATATTATGTATATTCCTCATACATATTATTTCTTTTACACACTAAGTTATTCTTAAATTTTAAACCACCTTTGGTTTTTAATTGAAAACAAATTCCTTTAAATTTTCAAACAACTCTTGTTTGAAATAGGCCCCTTTCATTCAAATACGTTTAATAATATTACTTATTATTTCTTTATTATTTTGAAACGATTTTCAAATTCTGGACCAAGATTTAAAACTTCACAATTCAGGTCATCTTCAATTCCAATTTATAAGTCATACTTGCCTAAATGTATCATTTCCCTAAAACATTTCATTTTGCTTACGCGTTAACACATATTTCATTATAACAATCATTTATGATAACAACCAAGATTATCATATCTGGAAACCAATTCATTATTATATTATTCTGAAAATCTTTTCCAAATTCAAGATTTAAATTTTAGTTTGAATCCATTTCAAACCCATCTTTATTTAATTTCAATTTGGTTGTATTCCTATACCACTTAATTTAATTCCAATAATTTAACAACCAATTACCTTAATATTTATTGGAAAGAAATATTGCTTAATATATCAAAATATATTCTTATATTTTATCATTTAAAATCTTTATATAAGAAAATAACAAGTACGCTCTCATATATATACACACTCAACTCATTCTAGGGTACCATTGACCCTAATCTTAATGAGTAATCCCACCAGAGCCAAGGTTCTCGCTTAACCTGACTCTGATACCAAATGTAAGAACCCGGAAATTTCAATCCCGAAAATTCCAGATAATTAGGAAGAGAAGAAAAAGAAAGAAGAAAAAGAAATAGAAAACCAAACTCAGAATCTCACATTCGCAACGGATAAAATATAATATCAAATAATATTCTCTACACAAAAGAAACTGTATCAGTCAATTACATTTTATTACATCATAGTTACAACATTTCACAATCACTTGATAGTTAAAATAACTTGTCTTAGATATAAAACAATATATATCACAGCTGAAACACTCTCCATATGCTCCTGCCATCCAGCTCCGCTCCTGAGCTCCAGAAAGTCCTTACCTGGAAATATGTAATACTCGGTCTGACCCGAGCATTACATCAAAGTAACACCCGGGTCAGGCTGAAAACCAGCTTGAGTAAACCCATCTAACATGCAATACAAAAGCATATAACTTATATAAACCCCGGTAACTTATATCAATTTACAACTTCACAAGTTGTTATAGACATCCCTTATTTCACACATCAATTTCTAAGTGTCAGAACTTAGATTAAATGGTCCAATTCACTTTAATCATTCCATTTCAGCCTATTGATTTCAGATATCAATTTTCAAAGAATCGAAGTGGTTTCGGGTATTTTCTAATACCCGACTCCGATCTCTTCGAATTCAATACCATCTTTACCAAAGTTATTCAAGTAAAATACAATTCAACTTTAAATAAAAGATGTCATTTTTACACAGCAATTTATCATCAATAGATAACCATATTATCATTGTTCACCCAAAACATATCATATCACAAAACATTTCATATCAGAGATATCAATCAATTCAAGACATTTAATCGTCATTCAATCATTCATAAGCAAGATGGATCATTCCCAAAATTTACTTAATTTATCTCAAATTAATTTAATTACAAATCTTTAATCACTTAGATTACCTTTACTTAAACAATTAATTAATTACAAATTAATTAACTAATCATCTTTTAACTATCCATCTTAATTAGTCATCCTTGATTAATTATCCTCAATTACGTAAAGTAATTATCCTTTAATAAATTACAAAAATTAATTATCCTCAAACAATTTCATAAATTAACCTTTGATTACTTCATTAATTACATTAATTAATGATCCTTAATTAATTACTTCCATTAATCGGCCTTATCAATCATAAACAGTAATTAACCATCATGTAATTACTTACCCTAATTAATTAACTCCTTAATTAATTATATTAATCCTTTAATTAATTACACCAAGTAATTAATCCTTAATTACTTCTCCTAAGTAATTAACCATTAATTACTTCCATTAAGTAATTTTCATTAATTGATTTTATTTATTGATTAACCTTTAATAAATTAATCATCCTTTAATTAATAACTCGATTAATTAATCTCATAAATAAATCAATCCTTTAAAATTGATTTCACAAATGAATTTACCTTAAATTATTTATCTAAATAATTAAATTGATTAACCATCCTTAATACACTGAATAATTATATATTTTTACTTCATCTAATTTACCTTTAAAAATATATAGGCTCTAATCTATTATACTTTGGAAAGATAATGGATTATGGGTTTTCTTTAATCTACAACAAACTTGCTTTAAAAAAACAAAATAAAACAGTGGGCCAAAACCGAAGCCCATTCTGATGACAATAATTCGCAACCCAAACTGGGCCGTAACCCAAACAAATCAACTACCGCTTCCTCATCTTCCTCTCCTACTAGCCGATTGACCAAAGATCGGCACAAATCTCAGAAATGCAACCATCCACGTTCGACATAGGCACAAAATCCAACCTGATCGAATCGAGCACGCTGCCTCAAATTTGAGACTATGCTGACCAAACGCATGCAACAACAAACACGAGAACTAATTTCCTGGACCCCTCATGCACGGTGAGCTATGTGCACGTGCACGCCCCAGACCTCGACTATCCTAGCGCCGCGCTGATGCTGACGAGTCACACCTGGTTCCCTTATCCTATTCGCCACCATTTCCGAAACCTACCACCTTCCTGATCGAAAACGATCAATTAAACAAATCTCCAGAAACACAGGAACCAAACTACCCACACTGATTGACGAACAGCACTCGCGTCATTCCTTTACTTCAAATGCCACTTTCTTCGATCGATCAACCATTCACGCAGACACCACCACGCCATAGTTCTGGAACTCCAGTTTCTTCTATTTATACTCAGATCATCGCATTCCCAAGGTTCAAACGAAGACCCCAAAACTCTATAATCCTCGACCTACCCAAAACCAAGACCAAAATCGAAAATTGTCCACGGTCAACGCCACCACACCATCCACCGTCAACTCTTAGAACAGGCCGCAGCTCTTCTCGTCGACGAAATCAACGGGAATAAATTTTTGAACGAAATTAGGACACTCAACAATCTCATGAGCTATAGTGCACTAAAAATTATAATTTATCTTCTAAAATTCGTATTTTTACCTAAGCAATCAGATTGCATGCTCGAATCCATAATCTAAATATATCAAATTTTCATAGAAATTTGTTATTCGCTGTAAAACCTAGCATTTTTCAACTTCCCAGCGTAATCCATCCACGAAATTATTTTTAACTTAAAATTCATGCAAAAATAAACATTTCCCTAGTTTACAACTTCCTCAAATATGACTTTGGTAAAAATATTTTGAAATTTGAAGGATTTTTAAACCTATAAAAAAAGACAAAGCAAATTTATCTTCCCCTCAGACATGCACAGATATATTACATATATCTATCAACATGCAAAGCAAATTTATCTCATACAAATCATTTCACATCATTCTTCATATTCCTATATCATGCAATAAATTTTAAGCAAATATAAAAATTATTTACTCACATGTTGGATAGTGAACGGAGCCTTCTTAAGAAAAAGCTTTATGTTTGAAGGAAACTTGAATGCCATTGCATTGAAAACTTAAAAACTTGAGTTGCTGGAAATGTGCTTTGATTTATAAACTGAAATTGCTATACTTATTTAATCAGCACTATTTGTTGTTGAATTGCTCAGATTGAAGTTGTATTTGAACTGTGCTTGATTTCAGGCTTGCTTCAAAATCTCAGATTGAAGAATGCAGGCTTTTGATGTTTTGATTTAAGAAAATGAATTACAGGCTTTTTGAATTTCATTCTGGTTTTAGAGGTGGATGGGTTTTCAGATTGTTTGGGTGATTTTACAGGGTATTGTTTTCTTAGCTTTGAGTTGGAGAGAATAGAAAAAAGAAAATAAAGGTAAAAGAAATGTACTTGTATAGGTAATAATATGATTTATTTTAAAAAGAAAAATAAAAATCACACTTGTTTAACATTTCAACATTTGTCATAAAGAGTTGTTTATTAGTTAACACATGTAACTAATGTCTCTAAATTTTTAACACATGTCACTTAAGTAATTCTTATTTATTTTAAAGTTAATAAAAGCCTTTTTTCTTCTTAATTTACTAATTATAAACACTTATCTAAATGCACATGAATTTCTTTAGATAAATGTTAATTGTTTAAAATATATTTTTAAGCTTAGGTTTAAATTTAAATAAGAGTAATAAAAAGGTTTGTTTTATAACCAAATTTATTTTTTAAGATGTTTGGATTTCAAATCCAAACTTTCATTTGCCATTTACTAATATACATTAAAATAGAAAAATATTTATCTGTAAAAGATAAATTCTACCAAAATAATAATAAAGAAGATCATTAAAAAAATATTATCAAATTTCAATAATTATATCAGAAGATTATTAAATGAATATTTATCCAAATATTTAAAACTTAGTATTTATTATAGCTCAAATTCATCTATACACAAATCCAGATATAAATATTTATTATCAGATTTATTTGTTAAATCTATAAATCAGTATTTCAATTAACTGACCCAATTATTTTATCAACTATAGATGTCCAAAAAATCCAGGTTATCACAAACTTGGGGAATGTAACTTCTCCATTGTGTTAAATAAATTTTTCTAGCCAAACTCGTGTATAAAATGTCGAAAATGGATAACATATGAAAGAGATATAAATTATTACACGAGTTATGGAGCAAAATGGGTTGAAGCCCAGTTAGGGAGTTAACATGGATTTTGGGAATAGATCCTAATATTCCTAGTATCACCTATAAATATAGGCCAACCCTCATCCCTCTTCACTCAAAACCCTAACCGCCATTAAGAAACCCTAACTCTCTCCTTCCACTTCCAAACCTTTTAAATCTAAATAACTTTTCTAAACTCCTTTCCAATTTCTACATCAAAAACAAACTCTAAATAAAATAAAAGGAGGGATCCAGTCTAAAAGCTTAGAGAAGAATATAGAAGAAGCGAGTAGAGTTTACAAATTGCATTGAAGGAGAAAGCTCACCAATACCATTGGGTATTTTTTTGAATCACGTATAAGATGAGTGGATTTATCTACTGTGTTATTATGATGTAAATAAGTATCTAAACTTCATTTATATACCTTTTTAAAGTTAAAAATATGACCTTTACTATGATCAATGATTTATAATTAAAAATAAACACAAGAATTGAAATAATTAGAAAACACTATGTAATGGGTCGATAAGGTAATCATTGTAATTTGGGAGGGAAGGAAAAATTATATTGAAACTTCCTCTATCTGATTTTATGTGACTAGTTTGAATTGATGTAAACGAATAGAAAGTTAATGAATACACCCTTTAGAAACTACCTTGATTTGACTTTATAAACTTCAAAGAATACGTAGATAAATGATTGAAATATTTTGTACAAAAGTGGAAATTTTACCAAAATACTTGTTAAAGAAATGAACACTCAACTATACCTAAGAAATCAAATAAGATGAATAAAATGAATAAGGCAATAGACCTGAAAATACAAATTTAGACATTTCAAAATCAGATGTCTAGATTTCAAATCAATCAAAACAAAAATGAAAATAGTTCAAAATTGACATAATTCAAATGTCTAAGCTTATATTTAGATGTCTAGAATCAAAGTTAGACGTTTGAATATAAGGTTATACGTCTGTAACAATTCAAAATTTTAATCGTATTAATATTAAACTAATTAGGGGTTTAAATTAAAAGGTGAAGTGGGTGTCATATTTATTATTGTTGCAAAGTTCATTCTGAGTTGATCAGTTCGATATATAATTCTAATAGGTTCGGAGTTGTGGTTTGCGAAATAGAGGTGATAGTGTTTAAAAAGCATATATACGTAGCTGTTTTCGGACCAAACTGGATAAACAACTCATAACCTAACCTAATGACTATATAAATGAAGCTATGAAAATCTAGCCGTCACCTCTACCTCCACTTTTCTACCCTAGACTTGAAATCAATGTAATTACTCTTTAATGGGGATTAGAAAATTAATTGAAAAATGATTAAAAATTCGAAGTGTCCGAACCATATTGAATTATATATGTATTCAAAGCTTTCAACGAGGCGAAGAGGCAGGCGTTTGAGATTTTGTTTTTCCATCTGATGACATTTCAATTGACGAAAATTGATGATTTATCCACGATCGTCGAATCTAGGTTTTCATTATCAACAGTGAAATGCCAACTATAAGATGATCGAAAGCTACTTGGTTGGGGTGAAATTGTGCTGGATGAGATTGTAACTGATTATGGATTTAAAATTTAACATAATTAATTAAAATAAAATGGGTGAAATTGTGCAATAATGGGAAAATCAAATAAATAAATGATATACGTGATTATTTAAGTTTTTATTGCGATGTTTGTAAATAACAATGGTCTGATGAAATAAAATGAAATTAATGGAATTAATAATAAGGTTATTATTTATGAATTTTTGGAAAATTCATAAATAATATCAAAAAAAGTATTTTAAACTAAATTTAAATGGTTTGTTATTATTGTTCAATAAAATGAGATTTTATAAATAATAATATGGCTTTTGGGAAAATTTACGATGCTTTGAGTAAGTGACAATATAATGGATTTTGCACTGTTAATTAGAAAAACATTATCATTATTGTTTGAGTAATAAAACTAAAAATAATTTTGAAACAAAAATAGTAGTAGTAAAGGTATGCTCCAAAAGAATGTTTTGGGTTAAATCATAAATATTTCGAGGTAAACTGAAATAAAAAGGAGTTTTGGGCAATTGAAAATAAACTATTGTATTTTTTGGAATAAATCGGTTTCGGAAAGTATTAAAGATATTTTAACGTATATTATTATTTGATGTAAAATAATAATATTATTATTTTGAAAGGAGATTTGATGAAGACTACTATTCTAATTTAAAATAGGATGTTTTGAGGCACTTGAAGAAATGAAGTACAATAAAGGATTTATAAAGTATATTATTGTTTAAAAAAGAATTATTTTTTAATGATGAATAAATAAAGGTGATTTTACAATGAACGATAATAAGACAATTTTACACTTAAGAGGATAAGAGGCAAATATATTTTGATAATTGTTGAATGTGTGATTAATTGTTGATTGTAATTATCACATATGTTTGATGTTTGATGATGGTATCGCATTTTGATGATTGTGCAATATTTACCATTATTGCTACTAGTTGATGGGCAGTTAATTATGGTTATTTGATGATGGATGTTGTGTTACTAACGTTGATTGGACTAGTACATATTTGATGATTTCTACTAACATTGATGATGTATTATTATAGTTGATAATTAATAATGTATGTGGATATATTTACATTGTTATTTCCTTATTTGTTGATTAGGGTTGACATTGGTGTTGTTAATACTTAGTGTGACATTTCTGTTGTTGCCCTATATGATGATTTGTTATAATGGATAAGCAAAAATATAGTTTTCTGCTTGTAATAGTCGCATTGGTTGCATTTTTTGCACGGATACTATGGTTGTTGTAACAACCCTGATCGAGGTTACCTAGAATTAAAATTTAAAATTAGATTTAATTAATTTAAATCGATCAATTGAATAAATTTGTGGAATTTATGATTATTGTGTTTCCAAATTTAAAAGACTTGGAATGAGAACAGATTAAGGTTTATTGAATTTTCCTTTTTGTAGTTACTTCTTATATTTAATAGTATAAGAACAATTTGAAGAAAATGAATAAATAAATTGTATGGAAATAATTTCATTGTTAGAAATATGATTTCTCAATTAATGGTTTATTTTATAAAAAATATGGAGAATAACTTTTCATTTTAAAAAGTTGTATTTAATTTGATAAAATATTTTAATATTAGTAAAAAATGAGATTTTGACATGTTATTTATTTTAGGAAAATTGTAGAGATCATTGTTAGTTAAATTAGAACATTGTTTAAATCAAATTAGTGTTTTTGAAGTGTTAAAATGAAATAGTAAAAATTAGTAACACTTTTATTTTAGGAAAATTAGTAACACATGGCTAATGGATCAACATATTAACCCATTCAGTCTAAATTGGAGAAATAAGAAATGAGAACATACGTATATTGTTTCTCATTTCAACACCGAAACAAGAAAATCAAAAACCTAGTTCCTAAATTTCCAAATTAAAGATTGAAATTAAAGTGCTTTTGTTCAATTCTACTGTATATTGATAAGAGGTAATCTCTTCTACCTTTCTATGCATCTAATTAGAGATTTAATTCAGTTATATTTTTGATTTTGGTCATTCCTATCCAATCTTTTATCATAGCCTAGGTTAAAGTTGAAATAGGAAGACATAGGTGGTCTAGGCTAATATCTTCCATTCCGAGTTTGTTTATGTGAGCTTATCTCACAATTTCTAATATAAGATTAACATTTGCTATTGTTATACGAATTTGACTGAATCTCTAGTGTATATTATCTCAATATATTGATATTGATGAATCCTTCGTTTATTTGAATTGGATTCTCTGTTTGCTAAAAACACTTATGAAATCATAATTTTCATTCAATTATACATGTATATATGCTTGCATGTTTGCTAGTCCTGTACCCTAGATCATTAGAGAAGCAACACATGAGAAATAAACAAAATCTGGTTGAGCCACTAGAATCGCCTAGGAGTCAGCCTAGGCAAAGCAACCGGTAGACCGGTATGTCCTACCGGTGCACCGGTCATGGCCTGGACTTGACTCCCACGCTGTGTTCTAGTGTTCTTCGATCAATCCGTTTTCCACTTGTTTGCCCAGATGATTCCCTGAGATTGGTTGCTTGGTTTTGGTGTTGCATTTCATATCAATTTCATCGATATTTCCGAAATTTTGATTGTGGGTTGATGAATTCATTTTGATGTTTTATACCATAGAGTTTTTCTATGGATCTCGGGAGTAAGACACATTTTGATGCACGTTTTCAAATCTATTTCTAAATCAAGCCATTTTATGAAAATCTACTTGAAAATCTTTTTATGTACAAATATAATTTATATATAAATAGTTTTAGAAATAATGTTATTCTCTTTGAAAATGGTTATAAAAATGATTTGGACCAATGATTTGAAAAGTGTGTGTACATGTATGTATGTATGTATGTATGTATGTATGTATGTTTCCGCTATAAATCAATGTTTTACCAAAAATGATTTTAAAGTGAAGAATTTTATAAAATAATTGCACGACTTCGATCAAACGAGAAATTGATTTAAACGGTTGGAACGCTCGTGTTTGTTTACCGGTTAATTCTCGGACTTGCTCGATCGAACCATTGCTACATACAAGTGGAGTATAATTATATAGTAAATGTTTGGGTAAACCCGTGTATAGGACACATGGTCATTATCCATTCGGTTGTTATATGAAAGGATTTAACCCTTCTATTGACGAGTTTATGGCTCGCCTTCGGAGTTTATAGGACTTTTCCTATTTAGAGTCTATAGGTCTCGTACCTATCTTGATATTTATAGGACTTGTTCCTATCTTGATGTTTATAGGTTTCATTCCTATCTTGATGTTTATAGGTCTCGTACCTATTTCGGAGATTATATGACTTGTTCATATCTTGATGTTTATAGCTTATACGTCTATCTTGGGGTTACATGTATGTGGGTGAATTCATATCACCAATCTTGGAGTTTGGTGCTTTCCCCCTTTTGTGAGATTTTTGGATTCTATTTGTGATATTTCTAGATTTAATGTTGTTTGAATTATAGCTAAATCATTTCGGGATTTTTTTTCTTTTAATATCTTGAGTTTTAGTATTTGGTGATTTGAAGTTATTGATGCATGTTTGATATTTGTCGATGTACGATATATTTGAGATCTAGTTCACTTTATCTATTGTTCGTTATTTCTAACTCATTTATTTTAATCTAGACTGGCCCGTTTATTATTTTTATAATACTAGGGTCATATAGAGATGTTTTAGATCCACCAGCTTGACGCTTTAGAATGGATGTCCTACGTTAGCTAGTAGCTACTTTTGTCATTTACGTATATATGTGATGTTATGTTGTATCTTATGTCGAGCTAGACTCCTTTGTGTACATATTCACGTGTAGCACCTTGTATATGTGTAGACTACATCATGTATCTATTTTGGGTCGGTTCGGACTAGTATCTATTTGTATTCCGCTGTGTATGATCTATAATTCTGTGATCTGTATTTATTATATGTTGTTCTAGATTTTTTTTATAGCCACTGTAGTTTTGTTGTAAGTCGGAATTAAATGTGTCTATTCCACTTGATTAAAGAAATGTATAGCATATTAATCAATGTATTAATGCTCGCTTAAAGTAAAATTCAAGATGGACGCTCCTAACCAACCATGTTCTCTGCACTAGTTGACGATATTACTTTGTAATATTCTTTGTCAATGTGGGTCCAGGGGTGAGGCGTCGGAGCTTGGTATCAGAGCTGAGTTCAGAACAAATTATGATATTACGGATACAAGTCGTGGTTTAGGCAAGTCTTAAGAATCATTCCTTAGGTTTTCATGATAGTGTTACCTATTGTGTCTATCTTTAGAATTCCTAAATCGAATCATATGACTCTTGAATAATCTTTTATCTTATCTTATTCCTTTTAGAATCTTAAATGGTTGGAGGTAGATCACCTACTCGTTCTGTTGGTGGGTAGTCCAGTGGCCCTCCTCATGATGGAGTGTTTATGTCCACCGAGCAGATCATAAAACTCGTTAGGAATACTCAGCCTTCCAGACCTCCTCTCGATCTTTCTGTTTGCAAGTCGATTTTTGCATGCATGTACGACGACTTTGCATATCTTGGTGGCAATCCCCTTAGAGTTTCTGAGAGTGTGATTGAGGTGCAGGCATGGCTTAACATGTGAGCAGATATTTCTCGCATGGAACTTTCTGATCAGCATAGAGTTCAGGTAGCATCTAGTCAGCTTGAGGAGCAAGCTTTAGATTGGTATGAGCTTCTTGTTGCAGAGGTGGATGAGTCTACCTTATCTTGGGTCCAGTTTAGGGAGAATTTTGAGTTAAAGTTCGTTCCCCGAACCGAGAAGGCCTTGTTGGCAAGAGGTTTATTGAGTTGAAGAAAGGGAAGTCTTATGCAGCAAAATATGTGTCGGTCTTCGAACCTATTTCCAAATATGGATCGAGCTCATTAGTACGCCGCTAAAGAAGAATCAAAAACTTGTGGAGGGGTTAGAAAGCATCTTAGGAAGGTGTTATTGTTGTAGTTGAAGGTTTCTTTTGAAGAGTTGGTTGATTTGGCCCTTAGGCTTGAGGCGGTTGAGAAAGATAGTAGTGAAGAAGATGTAGCGGAGAACAAGAGCTTTCACCCTAAGAAGAAGCAACCTTTTCAACAAGTCCAAGCCTTTTCATCCTAATAAGAAGATCAAGAAGCAAGTTTCTAATTCCAATCCAACACAATAATCTCGAGGAGATGCTACAATTGTGGTTCCAAAGAGCATTTCATTAGGGATTGTCCTAAAGCTTCAATTTGTCATTATTACGAGAAGGAAGGCCATCTTGTAGCATCTTGTCCTCGAGCGGTTAAAGGACTCACTTTTGAGAAGCTTAGTATTGTGCAAGCTTCTAGTGAAGCTTCTCAACGTCGAGGTATACCTCCTTCTATTCTTGAAGGTGTTATTATTTTTCAAAATCTTTATATTAGGGTTCTCTTCGATGTGGGTGCATCTCACTCATTTGTATCAAAGGAACTTGTTGATGCTCTATCTTCAGATGTGGTATGCATGGTGACTTCGCTGAGAATTGTGAACCTAGTCGATGGGTCCACAACCCTCTATATGTTCTGTAGAGATGTTAGGATTATCTTATGTGGCTATCTTTTCATGCTGATCTTCATGTGATGCATTATCTTGGATTTGGAATGATTTTGGGAATGGATTGGCTTAACCGTTATGAAGTCCATATCCTATGTCCCAAAGAAGTATTTACTTTCGACATCCAGAATCCATCGAGCGGATTTCCATTATTCTTCATGAGGTTGATTCTGATTCGATAGCATCCTTATTTTCTCTTGAGTCTCGGGAAAACGATGATATTTCCCGAATCCCTGTTGTTTGTAATTATCATGATATCTCTGAACCCGTTTCAGGGTTGCATTCCAAGCGGGCTATTAAGTTCTGAATTGATCTTATTCTTGGAACTCAACTAGTTAGTCGTCCTTCCTATTGGATGTCTGCAAAGGATAATGAAGAGTTGAGGAAGCAGTTGTCGAATTTGGAAGTGAAGCATTTTATCCAGTCTAGTTCTTCTCCTTGGGGAGCTTATGTCGTATTTGTGAAGAAAGATGACGGTACTCATAGGATTTGCGTAGATTATCGCAAGCTTAATGAGCTTACCATTAAAAACAAGTATCCCCTGCCTAGGATCGATGATCTTTTTGATCAGCTTTGCGGTGCTAAGGTCTTTTCCCAATTATACTTAGCGATTGGTTTTCATCAACTTTGTGTGGCAGAGGATAGCATTCTTCTGACTTCATTCCGTACCCGTTATGGTTCTTATGAGTGACTTGTTATGCCCTTCAGGTTAGCGAACGCTTGTTCTCGTGAATCGTTTTCCAAGAATTTCTCGATCGACTTGGTCTTATATTCATTGATGATATTCTTTTTTATTCTAAATCTATGAAAGAGCATGAGAAGCATCTTAGAATTGTTTTGAAGACACTTAGAAGGAATAAGTTGAAAGCAAAATTTTCTAAATGTCATTTTTGGCAGTGACAAGTAAAGTTTTTAGGGCTTGTAGTTTCTGAAGAAGGCATTTTTGTTGATCCATCGAATATTAAAGCTATTCAGAATTGGAAGAGGCCTGAGAATATATCGGAGATTCGCAGTTTTCTTGAATTGGCAAGTACCGTCGATTCGTAGGGACTTTACCAATATTGTCTTACCTCTTGCTTCTTTGACTAGGAAAGGAGTTAAGTATATCTGGTTTGATAAATGTGAAACTTCTTTTTTGAAGTTGAAGGAACTCATTTCCAACGCTCTTGTTTGTGGTTCCGGATGGGAAACAAGATCTTGTGGTCTACACGGATGCTAGTAGATTTGTTATGGGTGTTGTTCTTATGCAGCGAGACTGTGTTGCTTTTGTATCGAGGCAGTTGAAGCCGAATGAGTTTAGATACGCCACTCATGATTGGAAGCTCTCGGCTATTGTCTTTGCTTTGAAGATTTGGCGTCGTTATTTGTCGGGTGAGAGATTTGCGCTTTATACCGATCATAAATTGTTATGGTATTTTTCCATTCAGAAGGAGCTTAACATAAGACAGCAGAAATGGCTCGAATTCCTTGCTTCCAACGATATTGGTATTCAGTACACTCCAGGAAGGAGAATCGAGTAGCGGATGCTTTTAGTCACAAGCAGCAGACTATTATCTCTTAGTCACAGAATATGGCAGGCCCGCATTCCCGGATTGGTTGCAGCCGAGGACGGGTTGGTGCTTCTACATTGGAAGATAATCATACCTGCACGTAGTGGCCAAACCGTTATCATATAGTGTCTTACTCAGGCTTTATCTAGAGCGGTCTTCTTTAGTTCTTAGCTTCGCCTCTGTCCTCTAGCTTATAGGTCTAGGAGTTTTTAATTTTATATTATGTAGGGGTTTTTATATTTTACGTAAGGGAAGATTTTTGCTACATGTCAGGCTTGTTAACAGCATCCATTTTAAATGTGAAATAAAATTATGTAAGTGTTATCCTCCTTAAGAGGATCACCCATTTTAATCAATAAAGAAAATAGAAAAAGAGGCCACAGAGGCAAAGGGATAGCAAAGGAGAGGAACTACTACGAGCCCCTCATTGTATATGTGGTGGTTCTCCGTGAGCGTTCACGTGTGTATATGTGTATATATGCGGGCGTATTAACGAAATGTTAATTACTCTTTTAGCCTTTAAACCACACCACTATATTACATCTCACTCTGCTTTTTTGAGTTATAAAATTCGAAATGAAACAAAACTTTTATAGATATATTTTTATATCATTAAATATTATCTTTACAGAAGTTAAGATCATTTCAAGTTTTGTAGCATGCTCAAAAAATTAAATCAATATCGATGATTGAATTTAATAATTAGTTTTTAAGAATAAAAGTAATACTTTATTTAAATATAGCATTCATTTAGATGTGAACACAATCTTTATAATCTCCATTTACAGCATCTTACTACTTGACAATTGAACCAGCAGTCCTTGACAATCTAGTCATTAGCTTGAAATACATTTTTCTGAAAATTGTAGAACCGTCTGGTCAAAGGTCGAATTTTGTTAAGCATGATCTTAAATGGTGGAAAAAGATATTTACAAAATTTTATTTTATTTCAAATAGCATAACTCTAAAGTTAAGCATAGCATACGGAACTTAATATAACAGATATAACCAATCCCCTCGTTATAGACCCCATGAATTGCCCGTTCATTTAACTTGCATAGGCATACATATTTATACCAAGAAAGAAAAACGGAAATAAATTGAACAAGACCCTAGTCCCTACTATCAACAAGTACTCGTAGGTCCCTAAAATCCTAATTGGGATGGAAGCATTTTGATCGAAATGTATGTCACAGCTTCACATGCAAATATCACACGCATAGATTCAGATACCTGCTAAAAAATTATACAATGACACACGCATGCGAAAATGGAAGAAACAATTGAGGAAAATCAATATCAAAATAGAAGAAACAAATTCAGGAAGTCACGCAGCCTATATTATATATACTCTGTACCGAAGGTAGATAAATAACAAGATACTTCTTAATCAAAAATAAATTGTCAAGACAGATGAGCTAAATCGCCAAGTGACGTGCAGTTGAGGCTTTTAGATTTTCAACTTAAGCTCTGAATTCAATGGCAATGCTTTCCCACGGTGATTGAAGACCATAAAATCCAAATTGGATGGTAATGAATCAATCCTGCACTTCAAAAACAAATTTAGTTACAACCACTGACGGGCTAATCTATATTGCCAAAATGTATTTTGTTCTTGAAGACGTGGCTGCTGAATCGAATAAACATACAAAATGAGTCCAAGTGTTCTGTCATAAAACTCATGCGGCGCTTGTATTCCCTAATGATCATTGCCATTCTTTGTATAAATTAAGTATTTCATTTATTGACATGGATGGTCAATAGTTCATTATTACTGATTCAAGAGATTAAATAATGATGTACCTATATCTACTATTTTCTTTTGTAGTTCATGCTTTTTTCCTGTCAAAGGTATTTTCATCAAGATTCACAATTCTAGCTTCCATTTTAGTTAGTTTGAGATTTTTGAATTTTCCTTGATTCCAGAAATTTCGATTTCGATTTCAATTTTGGTACTCAACCCTATAAAATACTTTAATAGATGGTGCATACTTTATTGTGAAAATAGAATATTTATTGTACTTCAAAATTTTGATTCAATTATTGTTTTTCTACTATTTTTCAAGGAATTAGATTGGACTTGATTAAAGTGGGCATTTACTCTCAATTTTCTGGTTTTTTACATTTTTTTAGCAGAAACTGAAATCCCGATCAAATTTGTTTCGGTAACAACAGGAACCGAAACGTAACCACTATAATTTCGACATCCTGACCAGAAACTTAAACCATGACCCACTTCGCTTGTATACATCATGTTAAGTTCATATTTAAATGAATATTTCTGCCAGTATACATAACTAACTATAGCAAACAGTAGAAGCCAATGTCAGTCACTTTCATCAACTTATTTGCTCATATTGTATGGTGGGTTGTGTGACATATATGTGTAAAACCAAATATATAATTAATCATTGATGGTGGGAGGTCTGTGTGCTATACTTACCAAATGTCATAACTGATTGTTAGATTACATCACAGGCTAAAATAAGAAATAATGTATAGCAGTGTCACAAGTATATAAGCATAATAATAATAATAATAGGTAAAATGTGTTTTTATTTATATCTTGCATCGAAATTAGTTGACCGCCAATTTATTAAATTATTATGAAAACCATTTTCTTAACAATTTCAAATGCAACCCACAATGACCACATTGCCCAACTGAATGCAAGATGGTAATAAAGCTAAGAGGGTGAATATGAGAATAAGATTAGTTAATCCAGATTCTGGATGATATGAATCTCATCTGACTTTTACATTGAAGCACTGCAAAGAAAATGAATATTAGAGATTATGTATTAGGCTGTTATTCTATCTATAAAATAGGGGTAAATCGGTACCTAGCCAAATACTTAATGGACTGCCTACTAACATAGTAAAAATAATGGTTCTGGTTTATTATCGTAACAATGCATTATTTAAGATAAAGCTAAGTGAGATTTTATGTATTTTAGCAAGAGAAAAACATTTACCTCATAAAAAATTAGATGATTAGGTAATGATCTAAATTGGCATCACATCAATGGAGATCAATATTTTTACTGGTTGTGGTTCAAGCATAATATCTCTATCATATACACTAGTTGCTTAAAATGCAATCCACATCATTAATCAAAAACATATGTAGAAAACCAATAACTTCAACACACAGCTAACGGTTTTTAAAGTTCCATCGCTATTTTCGAAAGAGCTTAACTGTCAGATCTAAGACAATCCTTTTCTCTTATCTTACAATATTCCAATTTATTATGCTTTCTCTACTTCTTAGTTAGAAAAACACGATTAGTGTTTGGCACCTCCTTATAAGTAATCAAAGCTAGTACAAGTAACTTATTTGACTTCTAACGTTTGGAAACTTCTTACAAAAAACCTTGTAAAAATAGTTTAAAAGTAGACAATTGAGTAGCAGCGATTTATTACTAATAACTTGTGAAATAATTCCTCAAGTAAATTTGACTTAACAAATGAGTAAAATAGCCTTATGTTTTCAAACAGTTTACATAGACAATCTCATTATTTTAAATTTACCATGATCTGATCATGTAATCTATTGCGCAATGGTTACTTATAAATCAAAGCGCTTAAACATTAATGCTATTTTATTTTAACTTTAAAGTCAAATTACATCCAATTTTTTTCTACTGAATTGTTACAATTAAAATTACTTAGAACTTACTACACAAAATTCCTTTAGAAAAGATATGCAGTAAGGGTTTATCAAACTGACTCTTAGATAGTGTTCCGCAATAGCTTATAAATAACAAAAACAGCTAATTGGTCACTACTGTAATTTAAAGTGATTGGAACTTCCAATCACTTTAGATATTACGTAATTGTTTTTTACTTACAAGTAGCATATATGTTCATAGGCATTGTTACCAAAAAAAATCAGAAATCTTATGATTTAAATCTTGTTCGGATCAAATCTTCCTTTTACGATTCGATTTACATTCTGATTCAATCTTAGTTAAAAATGCAATTTATAAAAATCATTCAATTCATACCAACATAAATATATACTTATTTGGATCCACAATGACAATCCTAATGTTTTTAAAACAAAATAAAAATGGAATACGAGAGAAAATTGAGTTTTAGGTTTATATACAGAAGTTCAAACATTAATATCAGTTTTAAAGTGTGTATAAACATTGGAACAAGAATCTTTTGAATTTACGATTGACGGTTTAAATCCCGTTTTGATTTAAATTTTGAATTTTATGATTTGCAATTCAACTCCCGTTTTGAAAATCTTGTTCATAGGTTATAAACAACAAATACTTGTTTACGACATATTCCAAGTTTGCAACTAAATATTATTGGAATTTCAGCTTATATATCCAAACATTTTTTTTTACCTTTTGCTGTTATTTACTAACGTTTAGAAGTTATTGTTCAAAACTCCTTTTAAGTGTATTATAAATACATTGTTGCTAGATGGGCTCTTAGGTTGCATTATATGGGACTCCATGTTATTGTATATTATAACATATCAAGTTTTAGCATCCAACCTTCATACATAAAATGGCACTTATCACATAAGGGACATAAAATGGCACTTATCACATAAGGGTCATAGCTACACATGCATGCGACATAGTTACATAAAGAGAAATCATTATCCAATGCATTAACTATGAAAAGTTACATCTTGATGTTTGGGGCTGAGCGCGCTAAAGTTGCAAAAACTACCAGACACCAACAAACAAAAGCATAAAATAACAGGCAGAGCATTAGAACACCATTAAGCGTTAGGGTGCCAGGGTCAAACAATAGAGCTTAAGCGAAGTCTGGCGGACCTCAAGCAGAGCCTTCGCAACACAGAGTTAAATAAATCTTAAATATATAATATTGCACTTGCCATGAAGCATGCAAGAATAAAAGTAATGATAATATATGTTAATTCTTATTCTTTCCACATCAATTAAATGTTTTAGTTACATCAGAGGGAAGCTATACATTTGTACTCGTATATAAGTTAGCAAGCTTTTTATATTTTTTCACACTCATATACTCACACACATGCATACATACACGTACACACAGATATACATACATGTGTGCATAGAGAGAGAGAGAAGTTTGTACATGTATAATCAAAGTCCTTGTTGATTATACAATCTAGTGTTAAAGAATGTATTTGTTTTAACAGCTATAAAGTATAGAGCAATATCCGTAAACTCATCTTCATATGTTCAGATTTTAACAAATAATTACCTATTTTCTTCAGAATCAGGATGAATTGAATGAAATTTTCCAGGAAATGCCAACCCAGCACAAATACAAAGACCCAACCCAAGAAGCAACTCAATTGCAACCTACAATACAGGCAAAATAATCAATATGAATTCCTAGGGTTAGACACTATAAATTTTGGCACCAAAATCAAATCTTTATGGCAATTACATTTAGAGGAGGGCCTGAAAACTCTTCTTCCATGATTTTAAGGACACTTTTATCTGAAATTTTGAGTTGCAATTAGAAAGACTTAGGGTTTTAGGCAGGGAAAAAAATGATTTTGACTGGAAAAGCTGGATCTAGACTTACACTGAATCGTGGAATAGGCAGCGTGGGCGACAAGAAGGCCGCCAAACAAACCGAAAAGTAATCCCAAACCCATTTTTCGATTGATTGATTTTGGATCTGGTTGACTGATAGAACAAGAGCGACTTATTGGAGGATTTTATTACTCAATTTGTTTCTTCCACACCCCTGAATATTGCCGACCCCGGGCTGGACGTCTACAGCCTTTTTTCCCTCATTTTTTTAAAACTTTTTTTTTTAAAATACTGTCGAAATGCTGTCACGTGTAATCAAAACTGCAAGACGTGCCGTTCAACTACAAACGTAGGATCTTACAGGTTCAGCACACGTTGCTCCAGCATCAAAGACGATGATTTTCCAGCCACGGATTCTGCACGAGCTGCCAGAGATATTCACTAATCGTATCTTCAGAGCATTGGATGCGGTCGAGGTACAATTTTAAATAATAAATAACTATTAATACATGATGGATATATTTGTCGTATATTAACCATGAAATAATGTTTGTTAAATAAATATGTAATATTATAAAGTGTATTACTTAGTTGTTTGAATTTAAATTGTAAAATAATGTTGAACAACCCTTAATTTTTTTAGTCACGGTACGTCAGCTATCGGGATAGTTGGGCAAGGTGTATAGCGCAGCAGTATGGCACACTACCTCAAGGTTTAGTAAATAAGCTCCAGACCAGTCATTTTGCATATTTCTTACAGATTAGACCACCACGGTAATTTGATCGTCCACTCATATCAGCCCTACTTGAGAAGTGGTGGCACATGACATACACTTTTCGTTCGACATTACCCCCCATCTATTTTTTTATGTTGACTGGAATTGAGATAGGAGACTCGGACAAGATACCATTTCCTTTTGATCATACATTTGTGAGCATCGAGGTTTTCACTATTTATCTACCTCGGTTTGAGGAGGGCGTGTTGCCTCCGACGCGGTCCCCTTTACATATCTACAGGAGGGTATTGCAGCTCATAATGGCACCGATGCTATGAGTGATGCCGTACTTAGAGCATCTCTATTGTGCTTATTTGGTTTGACTTTCTTTTTGAACCAAAAGAGTACCATTAGATTGTGTTACCTTACAACGATAGCTGATTTAGATCGGCTTCAAACTATCGATTGGAGTTCCTCTATACTTGGATATTTGTACACTGCTCTTGATTCTTATGTTTTAGGGGAGGTTAGACAGATGTTTGGCTTTTGGTATATTTTATCGTATTGGTACTATGAGTACCTGGCGAACATGCATCGCTGGATTGTTGAGACAACTAGTCATACACCAGAGACATATTTTCCACGCATGAGATGGTGAGAGCATATTCAGTTAGTTTCTAGCACGCTTATAGGGGTTTGACATGACCTGATGGAGGCTCGTACTTAGATTGATATGAGGTGTAGGGATAATATTTTTCGGTCACCATAGGATTCGTGTTGGATTGCCCTGACACATGCGGGCCAGATGCATGATGGTCATCCTCTTTCTATTTCGTATCATTTGTATTTGTGGATGATGATCTTACTCCCACTAGCGTTTTTTCCTATTTGGTATTTGGGGAGAGATGCTTGCTCCAGACTACTGGGAGTTACGTATCCTTGGAGATCCATTATCTTGTGATGACATGTTCGATAGACGTCGAATCACTGTATCACGGTATATACAGGGATTGAGACAGACTAGATGGGTAGATGCTTCTGCATTTTTCTTAGTCGATGGGGATTATGACAGTTACTGGGTTAGAGTTGCTCCTCGACGATACATGTTACCTGACAAGCTCAAGGAGTGAACACCGATCATATAGCCCTACATATAGCCAAAAGTAGAGTTCAAGCACCTCCATTTTATTTTGATCTCACTCCATCCCAGTACTCTCACCAGCCCATGGACTTTGGTCTTGATGTCTATTATAAAGCGTATGATATTACCGGTACTCTTATCAAGCATCCAATTGTTTATCCTCCAGATTATGAGATTTCTGGTATCCCCACTGTTGGACTATACCGCCTTTTGAGGTAATTCATTATATTAATAATTCATTGTATTAATAATTCATTGTATGGTATTAGTTAAGCTAAAGTATATTGATATATTATATGTAATTATAGTATGCAGGTGGATTGGATGAGCATAGGCGATATATTGCCACCATTCAGCATATGACACTCATTCATATTCAAGCGGTAAGTCATCAGGCTCGGCAGACTCAACAGGTGATGCAAACACAGATTGATGATTTGCAGGCTCAACTGGCTGCATTTCAGTTTAATCATGGTAGTCCTGCTCATTTGATGACGTATCGGACGACGACGACGACAATGGTGTCATAAACTTAGGATGATCAGTTACCGTACTATTACATTTATTTTACGGTTATTTTTCTTTATTGATGTGCTTCTGTATTGTACTGTGGACATATTTTACTGTTGTTTCGTTACGTTATACAGCTTTATTTATATTGCATATCTATAATAAAACTTCAGCACACTGACAAACGACTTTTGATGTTTTATTTACAGTACCACGTCATATCAAGCATTGTTTCCACGTTGCACTACTATTGATGTTTGCGTAGCTTTATTTACAGCACATTTACATTGCATAACTTTATTTATAATGTCACGTCATATCGAGCACTATTTGCACATTGCACTACTTTTGATGTTTGCTAGCCTTAGCACTGTAGCCACGTTGTAGTACTTTTGATGTCAATGCTATTACAATATGGTACAGTATCCTGTATTATTCGAACACTATAGCCACGTTGCACAGTTTTTACCATATAACATCTTCTTACTGTTATATATTTTATTGCTTGGCAAATCATTCTGAGTTTATCTCATCATATTAAGCAAAAATAGTGGATTACAGCTATATTTTCTCGCCAGACTCGTACTCATATGAAGGTTCTTTAAGTCATGGGATCCCTCCTAATCCATCTTACCTTGAATAACCAACCGGATGATATGTTGAAATAGAGGAAAGATATTATGAAGATGTAAGAGAACATGAAAGAGCTTTGCAAGAGCAGCGGCTTTTGGATGAGGGAAAAAGACAAGGGGAGGAGTAGAGGAACAGTAGTGGGAGAAGGCAAAGAAGGCATGAAATACGACATCAACTACTTCAACCAAAATAAAAGGTTGGTTCTGGAGAAATATACTGCAATTGTAGAGTTAATGTTTTGTATTCCGTCATAAGAAACAGATCTGACATTGGTCGACGCCACTATAGATGCCATAATTTTCTAGATGGTTGTGGACTTCAACAATAATTGGACGATCTTTTACCCCATCGTGCGGTAGTGTATGAACTTGAACTTGAACAAGAAATTGAAATGCTCAAGAGGACACTTGGTTCAGTTCAGTTATCATGTAATCCAATATTTTAGATCTTGTTTGCAACGTTTCAATTATCAGTTTGGTTCCACTGTATCGGTTTATTTTAATGTTGGTTGTTCTTTTTGTACCACTCTATTTCAGTTTTGGTTGCCTTGTTTCATTGTTAGTTTCTTATATTATATACTCGGTGGATAGTGAAAGTGTATACAACTTACTAAAGAACAAAAACAAAATACATAGAACTTAAAGAATATATATTGAACTTAAAGAAAATACATGGAACTGAATCCTAATATATTAGATTGAAAGGAAATACATAGAACTTAAAGAAAATACATTGAACTGAAAGAAAATACATAGAATTGAAAGAAAAACGCATAGTACTTGAAGAGAAATACATAAAACATCATTCAATTTGTCTACTATAGCTAACCTATAGATCATATGCAGCATGTCCAACAAAATTAGTACGATACTCCTAGAAATAACATGAATCATATGTAGCTCATGTTAACTGAAATAGATCTTCTTCTTTTGTTGTGTTTATAATGCTTCTGTATCGTTGACAAGCTCTACTAAACGTGATATAAGTATTGTGAGTTTCCAGAATCCGTCAAATTAATCTAACAATCGGGATGATTATTAAAGGCTTCATTTAGTGTAACCCAGAAATCTTACTCAATCTCCTCTTCCATATGTCTTGTATCAACTTCTATGTACGCTTTGATTAGTACCAAATAATATTGGGGAGTCCAACTTTCATTTGCCTTGGAATTTTTTGTACACTTCCACTAAAGAATTTTCAGTTAAACAGGAATTCATAATCGTCGTTATACAAATCAATGTTTGTTCCTTCACAGTCAATAATGTCCACCGCTGGCTAAAGTAGCTGACCACACTAAGTATCAATAATGTCTGCCACTTGCTATGGTTGATTTGACTACACTTTGTATTTTTTGTTTGCCACTTGATAAAGTCCAGTCGATTACACTAAGTACCAATAATTTCTGCCACTTGCTACAGTTGATTTGACTACACTCTGCATTTTTTGTCTGTCACTTGCTAAAGTCCAACTGACCACGCTAAGTATCAATAATGTCTGCCACTTGCTACATTTGATTTGACTACACTCTCCACTTTTTGTCTACCACTAACTCTACATATCGTATCACTTCTATATAAGGACTTCAACTTCCATTCCAGAAATCACATTTAACATCTTCTTTCTTTCTCCATAGCATTAAACTAAATACAACAATGAATACTTCGTCTTTCCTCAAATGTGTTATGACATTCGATAGTGATTTCGATGAAGAAGAGATACTCCAAGAGGAAGCTGAAGAATTGCAAGAAATAGTTGACGTATACCATGAAGCTTATGGTTCCATATCACGAAAACACAGCGGATCGGTCATGCTTCGGAAACATGTAAACCGTAATCGGTTTGCCTTCCATAAAACTCTGATATAAGACTACTTCAATCCAAATTGCACTTATGAACCTTATATGTTTAGGAGAAGATACAGAATGAGAAGAGATCTAGTTTTAAGAATTTTAACAGGTATTTAAAACAATGACAAAGTATTTTATTCAAAAAACAAATGCTTAAAAAACACAGAGGCTTAGCGGTGAACAAAAAATGACTGTTGCACTGAGGATTTTAGCTTATGGCACCCCTGTAGATGCATTGGATGATGCATATCAGATCGCAGAGACTACCTTGTTAGAAACTCTCGACAAAATTTTCCAATCTATGGTGGACTTTTTCGGCACTGAGTACCTTGGATCTCCAAATGAGGATGATATGGTGCGGATTTGAGAAATGTATGAGAGCAGAGGATGGCTTGGAATGCTTGGAAGTTTCGACTATATGCATTGGGAATGGAAGAACTGCTTCAAAGCATACCATGGAGCTTGCAATGGTAAAGAAAGAAAATATACTATTATTTTGGAAGTCGTTGCTTCATATGATTTATGGAAATGGCATGCTTTCTTTGGAATGTATGGATCTAACAATGATTTAAATGTTATTTAAAGGTCACACTTATTTAATGATCTGGCACTTGGTCGAGAAACTCTAGTATCGTTTACTCTTGGGCAAAACACTTACGACCACGGATATTATTTTGACGATTGGATTTATCAAAATGGAGCACCATTATGAAAACATGTCTGAACCTAATAACAATAAAGCAAGCAAAGTTTGTTGCGATGCAACAGGTACAAAGAAAAGATGCAAAAAGAGCTTTTGGCGTTCTTCAACCCAGATTTGCAATGATTAGTAATCCATGTCGATTGTGATCTCGAGAAAAAATATCCAGAATCATGTTTGCATGTATTATTATGCATAATATGATTATTGAAAATAAAAGGGATATGGACGAAGAACAACGTCACTACAAATATGATGGTGCAGAGAAAATGTTAGAAGTATTCTGAGATGATGTTCTTATAACCGGAGAAGCATTCAACATTCACATGTAACGTCAACTTGCATACCGAGACGCACAACTTCACAACTGGCTGCAAAAAGATCTTATGAATCATATTTGGAGTTACTTTGGTGATTGTTAGTTCAATTTTATTTTTGATTTGTCATGTTTGTATGAATGTGTGTTGTATTTGTATTTTAGTTATCTTATTAATATGTATCGCATTTCCTTCAAAATGTTATTCTGTTTAGTTATCGACTTTGTCTAAATGGAAACAAGAATAGTACAATACTAATTAATAACAAAATAAAATAGAATTAAATAAACGATATAGCACACCAAAACTAATACAAATTACATGATTCTAAGATTGAACAAACTACTGTGAGGGAACTTGGAAATAAGTATTTTTCTTTTGTGCTCCGTATAATACTACTTTTGAATGTCATCCATCCCCATCAGATCTTTATCCATAATCATATGTTCTTGATTTTCCCGTTCAATATCCGGCTTTTGTTGCTCAATTTCTGCAAACTTACGCATCACATCTATCTTCTCCTGTGCTTTCTTGCTTCTATTTTGATGCCTTCTTTTGTGAATTTCAAGAGCAACATTAACTTTAGCATTCACCACGACATCAAGCTTATTCTTTTCCTTTGCTATTTTGACTCTCATTGGTCTATAACCTTCTTCCGATCTTCGGTTGAGCGCATCCGACTCGTTTTCTCCTTCGAGTTGAGTTTCCCTACAGGATGTGTGACGCCCCACCTCTATACCCACGCTAGACAAGAACATTAGGTGAATGCTGTCGACTAGCACGGAGAATAAGGCTGTTGAGGAGCGACCATCCGTGTAATTACTTTGTGCGAGCATCGGTATGTCAGATAGTATAACATGCAATACTTTATCAAGAGGAAATTCGACATACCGACGCAAACTCAAAGCTACTACACAGTGGCTATAATATCTTCGGAAACAAATACAGAAATAAACATAACATAAATCAGTCACAGACAATTCATATCACAAAGGCGGAAATAGATATGAATATTACACTAATAAGTGTACATCAGAGTAGCGGTCTAAAAAGATCCACAATATCACAAAAATGATAGTTACATGAACTACACAAAAGAATAAGTATACATTATGGAGTCTATATCTCGAATGTATACACCAAAACAAACTACTAATCTAAGTAGTAAGCCAAAAGTCAGAGAAATCAATCCCAAGTGAGAGGTCAAGCAGAAGCACCTGTAACATCTCGGTCTGATCCGAGTATTATTTAATAAGAAAATAATAAACGGATCAGTCTAACTATAGATATCAGATGAAACGATATAGAATAAGAGATATGACCAAACACATAATAATCACAATTCCAAGCTGTGATATATATAAGTCATTGAAAATCAACGAGAGATTAATCAATATCACCAAATCTACACAAGAATCAAAGAAATGCCATACTCCTTATTTCGTTCATCAAACCACAAATATTGACGATTATATCAAAGTCAATCACAAAAGTCAATGACACACAAATTCACCAATACACAAATATTGATAAAACTTATCAATGGAAATCACGAAAATTGGTGAAGCACAAATTCTAGAAATCATCTCAAGAAATCCAGTAAATGACACAAATTCACCTATGCACAAATATTGATAAATCATATCAATAGAAATCACAAAAATAGGTGAAGAAGGAAATTCCAGAGTTCGACACACGAAAACCAGAAATCACACAAAATAGGGGGGAGGCCTATCACACGAACGGGAGCATGAAAACTCACCAACAGCTGTAACACATGAACGAGAAGCTATCTCATGGTAGCTAGCCATTAATTTGACACACGAATGGTCCGAAGACCTGACACACGAATGGTCCAAAGACCGTGGGTTGCTACCCCACCAATTTGAGTCGAAACTCCACAAAACGGGGTTTAGTCTCCCGTGCAGTCAAAGAGACATCGCACATTGCTAGTCTAAATCACAAAAATGATCGTCATGATCATCGAGAAGTGTCAATTACACTAAGCTAGTAAATATATGAGTTTAGCTTCATGTCCCATAACCACTTGCTTAACTTAAATATTTACGAACAAACTGTAGATCTCCACTATAAAATTGTCACAAGAGATTCAATCGAACAAGTCCAAGAATTAACCGACAAAGTGAACGCAAGCGTTTCATACCACTTGTTTTACTAAGTCGTTTAATTAGATTTCTCATACGAGTGAGGTAAAAGTTTATATATATACTAATAGATTGGAAAATGGTTTTATAAACGAATTTGGTATTAAAATAGTATTGAAATCGTTTGAGGAAAGAGTTTTGATATTTACTACTAGTATAGAAAACCTTTATATTTTTAAAGTGACAAATCACAAAAATGATTGTAGAACAATCAATCACTAAAACTCACATTCGAAGACGTGAATAAAATCCAAAGAAATCGATACCAAATCCATAGAAATGGATATTCCCAAAAATCACAAAGAAAATGTCATCAAAGTCAATAACAAATGATAACAACAAAAAGTGAATCAACACGAATCGATTAAAGTTGAAAATATACTCAAAATTTGGCAAATATGCAAAACTAGGGATTTCCAGACGTCTGAGGGGTTGTCTAGACGTCTGGATTTGGTTTCTGGAAATTTCCTAGAAAACCATCCAGACGTCTGAAACCTAAAATCAGACGTCTGACCTTATTCCAGACGTCTGAAACAATAATTCAGACGTCTGAAATTAGCCACTGCCTTATTTATTCTTCTGCCGTATTTTATTTTTCTCCAGGTTGCAAAACCAGACGTCTGGCATTGGTCTCCAGACGTTTGAAAACCTGGTAAGGGCAACAATTTGCCTAGGCCATATGGCCCAAACGATGTCGGGATTGATCGAGCGAGCAATGACGACTAAGGATTTACGTCAAATGACAGCCCGGCCTTATAGGCTCTTCGATACACCCCAAATATCGTAATCAAACATCCATAAAAGGATTTTCACAAAAATTGGAATATTCACCCATTCGATCCAAATCAAAAGCAAATGAATATGCACAAATGTTACGAATTCATACCTAACCACAAAGATGGATATAGACATAGATGTGAGATAAAAATCTCACCTTTTCACAAAATCAAACAAGAAGAAGCTTGAAAGAAAATGGAGAATCAACCTCTCTTCAACACAACCCAATTGAGCTTGAATCTAAGCTCAAAAACAAGAACATTTCCAAAATTAGATTTAGGAATTTCCGAAATTGGTAAGAGAATAAGTTGGAGAAGAAGAAGAGAAGCTTACCAATGGGTTCTTCTTGAGTTTGGAGCTAGGAATTTGATTTGCAAGAGAAACTAGGGTTTTGGAGTTTTTAATTTCCAATCTCTCCCACCATTAATGTTATAAAAACTGAAAAGAGAAGAGAATGAGGGTGAGTGGGGAAGAGTGGCTCAGATTTGAGCATAAGTTAACATAGGGCTGAGCCCAAAACCAAACCCAAAGTGAAAAGTAGCAAAAATCAACTTTCTCCAAACATATCGAAGCTTATACTCAAAAAGGTCGCAAACGGCATTTTAAACTCAATGGGAGTGGTCCCGAGTCCTAATTCGACCATATGCAAAAAGTAGCTTTTCGGACTAAAATCCGACTAACGATAAAATATTTAAATAAAATATTTAAATATAAAATCGATAAATATGTGGGTTGTTACAGACTCCCCTCCTTAAAGAAATTGCGTCCTCGCAATATTTAAGAAGAGAACATAAAGTAACAACCATAAAAGCATATTCAATCACAAAAGAAACTTGAAATAAGAAGTTCACCTCAAAGAGCACGAGAAAGTAAGTCCAGATGTGTTCGCTCGATGTACTCTCTAGATTCCCAAGAACAATCCTTAGGATTTGAAGACCATTGAACTTTAACAAGCAGAACATCTTTATTTCGAAGTCGTTTGACTTCCGAAGCAATGATACGAATAGGATGTTGCTCATAAGTTAAATTAGGCGAAACTTCAATCTCTTCCACAACACCGGGCTCAAGAACAAAATCGGAATCTCGAAGACATTTCCGAAGTTGAGAAACGTGAAACACGTCATGGATAGCAGAAAATTGAGCCGGTAATAAAAGGCGATAAGCCATGGAACCAATACGTTCAATGATAGGAAATGGCCCAATATATCGAGGCGTCAATTTTCCCGATCGACTGAAACGTACAACACCTTTCATAGGTGAAACACGAATGAACACAAGATCTCCCTCAGAAAATTCTAACTTCCTTTTCCGGTTATCGGCATAGGATTTTTGTCTACTCTGGGCTTCTTTCATCCTATGACGAATAAGATCAATCTTTTCTATGGAATCACGAATAAAATCTGGACCTAAAACCAGCTTCTCACCGGCCTCAAGCCAACAAGAAGGAGATCGGCATGGCCTTCCATAGAGTGCCTCAAAAGGTGTCATACCAATACTAGATTGGAAGCTATTATTATAGGAAAATTCAACAAGTGAAACATGATCTTCCCAACTTCCACCAAAATCAAGAACACACGCACGAAGAAGATCTTCAAGAGTTTGATTCACACGCTCGGTTTGTCCATCGGACTGGGGGTGATAAGCGGTGCTAAAATTAAGCTTCGTTCCCAAAGCTTTTTGAAGACTCTTCCAAAATCCACTAGTAAACAATGGATCACGATCGCTAACAATAGAAGTAGGAACCCCATGCAATTTAACAATCTCTTTGATAAAGAGCTTGGCAGAGAGAGGAACGGTTCGGTTAGACTGAACGGGAATAAAATGTGCGGATTTAGTAAGTCTATCAACGATCACCCATAAGCTATCATGACCCGAACGAGAACGGGGAAGGCCATCTATAAAATCTATGGAAATATTGTCCCACTTCCAAATTGGAATTTCTAAAGGTTGCAATAACCCACCGAACCTTTGATGCTCGGCCTTAACGAGTTGGCAAGTCATGCAACGATTAACGAAGTTAGCGATGTCAAGTTTCATTCCCTCCCAATAATAATGTCGCTTCATATCTGCGTACATTTTACTACTACCGGAATGAATGGTAAATTTAGAATGATGGGAATCTTCCAAAATATCTTTACGAAGATCACCAATATTTGGCACGACAAGTCTACCAAATTTCCGAATGCCGCCACGAGAATCGATATCAAAGTCTTTCAAACCTTCAATATCAATTTTATCCTTAATATTTTGGCCAAGAAGAGCCAATTCGGGATCTAGCCTTTGAGCTTCAAGAATGCGGTCTAAAAGAGAAGGATGAGCCTCAAGGCTACATAAAACAAATGCTGAGCATAAATCAGATACGCGGTCTCGAATCTCACAAGTGGATAAGATCTCGAGATCGTTCCATTCGGATATCATCATAGAAATAACAGCTTGTTGTTTACGGCTAATAGCATCGGCGACACGATTACCCTTACCGGGAGTATAAAGAATATCAAGATCACAAGGAGCAAGGAACTCGAGCCAACGTTGTTGACGCAAATTAAGTTCCTTTTGAGAAAACAAATATTTCAATGACTTATGATCGGTATAAAGAGCAAATTTCTCTCCTAAAAGATAATGACGCCAAATCCGGAGAGCAAAAACAATAGCCGCGAGTTCTAAATCATGAGTGGCGTATCTAGACTCGGCAGGCTTCAATTGCCTAGAAGCATAAGCAATAACACGTTCTCTTTGCATAAGAACGGCACCCAAACCAACGCGACTAGCATCGGTATAAACAACGAAATCTTGATTCCCCTCGGGAATAACAAGAATAGGAGCATCAGAAAGGAGTCCTTTCAATTTCTGAAAAGAAGCTTCACATTTGTCCGACCAAATGTATTTAATACCTTTCTTCGTTAAGCTAGTGAGAGGCACGACAACCTTAGAAAAGTCTTTGATAAAACGGCGGTAATAACTTGCCAATCCAAGAAAACTACGAATCTGCGTCACACTCTCCGGTCTCTTCCAATCTTGAATCGCTTCAATCTTTGAAGGATCCACGGAAATTCCGGATTCGGAAATAATATGACCGAGAAACTTCACACGAGACTGCCAAAAGTGGCATTTAGAAAATTTTGCCTTTAATTGATTACTCCTAAGAGTTTCTAACACAATCCGAAGATGTTTTTCATGCTCCTCCTCGATTTTTGAATACACAAGAATATCATCGATAAGATGAGAACAAACCGGTCAAGAAAGTCTTTGAAAACTCTATTCATAAGGTCAACGAAATAGGCCGGGGCATTCGTCAGACCAAATGGCATAACAAGCCATTCATAAGATCCATACCGAGTACGGAACGATGTCAAAGGAATACTATCCTCTGCAATACAAAGCTGATGAAATCCAGTAGCTAAGTCTAATTGTGAAAAGACCTTAGCACCACTAAGCTGATCGAATAGATCATCAATCCGAGGTAAATGATATTTATTTTTGATAGTAAGATCATTAAGCTTGCGGTAGTCAACGCAAAGCCTAAGTGTTCCATCGGATTTCTTCACGAAAATAGCCGAAGCTCCCCAAGGCGAGGAACTAGAGCGAATAAATTGCTTCGTCTCCAATTCAGATAATTGTTTACGCATCTCCTCGTTTTCTTTATTGGACATACGATACGGAGGGCGAGTGATAGGTTGAGCTTCAGGAATAAGATTAATTCTGAACTCAATTGCTCGCTTAGGTGGTAATCCTAAAACGGACTCGAATATGTCGGAAAATTCACGAACGACGTGAATAAGAGAAATAATATCACCCTCATCATCATCATCGTCATCACGAGGGTTTAAAGAATATAAAGATGCAACCAAAGCGGAATCCGAATCTTTAAGATTAATAGAAATCTGCTTAACAGATTGAGGATGTCGAAGATGAATAGTCCGCTCAGGACATAGGATATGGGCTTCATAACGGTTAAGCCAATCCATTCCCAAAATCATTCCAAACCCTAAATATCGCATGACATGCAAATCGGCTTGGAAAGAAAAATCACACAAAATAATCTCGACATCTTTACACAATAAACTGATTGTTGCGGACCCACCAACCGGATTCGCAATTCTCAAAGAAGTCATTAAACACAAAACATCCAAAGAAAAAGTATCAACAAGTTCTTTTGATATAAAAGAATGGGACGCACCCGTATCAAAAAGAACTCGAATAGGATGATCACGAAATAAAATAATTCCATCCAGAATAGAATGAGAAATACCTTGACCACGAGATGTGTTGCCAGGGGCTTGAGCAACATTAAGCTTTCCCTCCTTCCTATTTTGAAGTTTGGTACATGCATGCATAAAATGGTCCGGGCTCTTGCAATAGCGACAAGTACGAGGCTTTGAACACTTGTTCACAAAATGGTCTTTCGAACCACAATTATAGCATTTCCCTTGAGTAGAGGAAAAGGTCTTTTCAGCAGGAGTTGCTTTCCTCCCTTTCTTATTGGGATAAGGGCCTTTGAATTTGTTTGGCCTCTTCTTGTTGTTGAAGTTTGGTTTGGAACCCACCACTTCAACATCATTCTCCCTATCCGCCTCTTCAAGACGAAGAGCAATATCAACGAGTTGGTCGAAAGAAACTTCTAATTTTAGAAGTAATGGCTTCTTGAGATTTTTTTTAAGCCATAGACGAATCTCTGGTTCTTCTTTAAAGGGGTGTTGATATATTCAACCCCATATTTGGAAAGCGACTCGAAAGAGGCGACGTAATCAGTCACGGAGGACTCACCTTGAACAAGGTCTATAAATCATCGAGCCAATGTCACTTTCTCAGCTTCCGGTACGAATTTCAACTCGAAGCGTTCTCGGAATTTCTCCCAAGGGAGATCCGCTTCATTAGTTTCAGAAATAAGAAGCTCGTACCAGTCCAATGCTCTTTTTCGGAGCATACTTGAGGCCACCTGAACTCGGTGAAGGTCAATAAGATTCATGCGAGAAAAGATTCGATCGCATGACCTTAGCCAAGCCTGTACTTCAATAACAGTTTCGGAACCTTTGAACGGCTCCCCACTCAAATTAGTGTAATCGCTACATAAGCGTGCAAATCCCGACTTTGGGTGAGTAGGTTCCGGGTTAGCTCCAGCTGCTTGAGCGTTTATCACTAAATCAAGAAGCTGTTGAGCAGTCATAAAAACTCCATCTTGGGGTGGAGTGCTAGATGGCACGGCTCTGGGGCGGCCTGGTCTAGACATTTTTCTTCCTTTAGAAAGAAAGAAGAAGAAGAAAAAGGTTATTCACCAAATTGAATATCAAGCAATCTTGATAGATAAACAAGGAATCATAAGGAAAATAGGATGAATCGGTACGAAGACTCGAATTAAATCCTAAAGCACGACTCCTAAGATGGACTTAGGACAATGATCCTTGTTATAATATTCCATATTGTTCCGAAGTTTGGCTCTGATACCAAGCTGTGACGCCCCACCTCTATACCCACGCTAGACAAGAACATTACGGTGAATGCTGTCGACTAGCACGGAGAATAAGGCTGTTGAGGAGCGACCATCCGTGTAATTACTTTGTGCGAGCATCGGTATGTCAGATAGTATAACATGCAATACTTTATCAAGAGGAAATCCGACATACCGACACAAACTCAAAGCTACTACACAGTGGCTATAATATCTTCGGAAACAAATACAGAAATAAATATAACATAAATCAGTCACAGACAATTCATATCACAAAGGCGGAAATAGATATGAATATTACACTAATAAGTGTACATCAGAGTAGCGGTCTAAAAAGATCCACAGTATCACAAAAATGATAGTTACATGAACTACACAAAAGAATAAGTATACATTATGGAGTCTATATCTCGAATGTATACACCAAAACAAACTACTAATCTAAGTAGTAAGCCAAAAGTCAGAGAAATCAATCCCAAGTGAGAGGTCAAGCAGAAGCACCTGTAACATCTCGGTCTGACCCGAGTATTATTTAATAAGAAAATAATAAACGGATCAGTCTAACTATAGATATCAGATGAAACGATATAGAATAAGAGATATGACCAAACACATAATAATCACAATTCCAAGCTGTGATATATATAAGTCATTGAAAATCAACGAGAGATTAATCAATATCACCAAATCTACACAAGAATCAAAGAAATGCCATACTCCTTATTTCGTTCATCAAACCACAAATATTGACGATTATATCAAAGTCAATCACAAAAGTCAATGACACACAAATTCACCAATACACAAATATTGATAAAACTTATCAATGGAAATACGAAAATTGGTGAAGCACAAATTCTAGAAATCATCTCAAGAAATCCAGTAAATGACACACAAATTCACCTATGCACAAATATTGATAAATCATATCAATAGAAATCACAAAAATAGGTGAAGAAGGAAATTCCAGAGTTCGACACACGAAAACCAGAAATCACACAAAATAGGGGGGCGGCCTATCACACGAACGGGAGCATGAAAACTCACCAACAGCTGTAACACATGAACGAGAAGCTATCTCATGGTAGCTAGCCATTAATTTGACACACGAATGGTCCGAAGACCTGACACACGAATGGTCCGAAGACCGTGGGTTGCTACCCCACCAATTTGAGTCGAAACTCCACAAAACGGGGTTTAGTCTCCCACGCAGTCAAAGAGACATCGCACATTGCTAGTCTAAATCACAAAAATGATCGTCATGATCATCGAGAAGTGTCAATTACACTAAGCTAGTAAATATATGAGTTTAGCTTCATGTCCCATAACCACTTGCTTAACTTAAATATTTACGAACAAACTGTAGATCTCCACTATAAAATTGTCACAAGAGATTCAATCGAACAAGTCCAAGAATTAACCGACAAAGTGAACGCAAGCGTTTCATACCACTTGTTTTACTAAGTCGTTTAATTAGATTTCTCATACGAGTGAGGTAAAAGTTTATATATATACTAATAGATTGGAAAACAGTTTTATAAACGAATTTGGTATTAAAATAGTATTGAAATCGTTTGAGGAAAGAGTTTTGATATTTACTACTAGTATAGAAAACCTTTATATTTTTAAAGTGACAAATCACAAAAATGATTGTTAAACAATCAATCACTAAAACTCACATTCGAAGACGTGAATAAAATCCAAAGAAATCGATACCAAATCCATAGAAATGGATATTCCCAAAAATCACGAAGAAAATGTCATCAAAGTCAATAACAAATGATAACAACAAAAAGGGAATCAACACGAATCGATTAAAGTTGGAAATATACTCAAAATTTGGCAAATAGGCAAAACTAGGGATTTCCAGACGTCTGAGGGGTTGTCCAGACGTCTGGATTTGGTTTCTGGAAATTTCCCAGAAAACCATCCAGACGTCTGAAACCTAAAATCAGACGTCTGACCTTATTCCAGACGTCTGAAACAATAATTCAGACGTCTGAAATTAGCCACTGCCTTATTTATTCTTCTGCCGTATTTTATTTTTCTCTAGGTTGCAAAACCAGACGTCTGGCATTGGTCTCCAGACGTTTGAAAACCTGGTAAGGGCAACAATTTGCCTAGGCCATATGGCCCAAACGATGTCGGGAGCGATCGAGCGAGCAATGACGACTAAGGATTTACGTCAAATGATAGCCCGGCCTTATAGGCTCTTCGATACACCCCAAATATCGTAATCAAACATCCATAAAAGGATTTTCACAAAAATGGGAATATTCACCCATTCGATCCAAATCAAAAGCAAATGAATATGCACAAATGTTACGAATTCATACCTAACCACAAAGATGGATATAGACATAGATGTGAGATAAAAATCTCACCTTTTCACAAAATCAAACAAGAAGAAGCTTGAAAGCAAATGGAGAATCAACCTCTCTTCAACACAACCCAATTGAGATTGAATCTAAGCTCAAAAACAAGAACATTCCCAAAATTAGGTTTAGGAATTTCTAAAATTGGTAAGAGAATAAGTTGGAGAAGAAGAAGAGAAGCTTACCAATGGGTTCTTCTTGAGTTTGGAGCTAGGACTTTGATTTGCAAGAGAAACTAGGGTTTTGGAGTTTTTAATTTCCAATCTCTCCCACCATTAATGTTATAAAAACTGAAAAGAGAAGAGAATGAGGGTGAGTGGGGAAGAGTGGCTCAGATTTGAGCATAAGTTAACATAGGGCTGAGCCCAAAACCAAACCCAAAGTGAAAAGTAGCAAAAATCAACTTTCTCCAAACATATCGAAGCTTATACTCAAAAAGGTCGCAAATGGCATTTTAAACTCAACGGGAGTGGTCCCGAGTCCTAATTCGACCGTATGCAAAAAGTAGCTTTTCAGACTAAAATCTGACTAACGATAAAATATTTAAATAAAATATTTAAATATAAAATCGATAAATATGCGGGTTGTTACAGGATGAATCTTCCGGACTAGACGAGTATGAATTTCGATGCTTTGTTCTTTCTCTTCCCCTTTGTTTGAACTTCTTGGAGGCTCTTCGCATTATAGGAGTTCCACTTCAGTGGCTTGTCAACAACTCATAATAGTTCGGAAATTGGTAATAGTGTGACTTTTAGCACCGTTTTCCCTTGGAAAAAGCTTTATGAATTCCTCGTTCGTCATTTTTTTCTGAAAGCCAAAAAGGAATAAATTAATCATCATATTGAATATAAAAAACTAAAAAAAACAAGAAACATACCAAATCCCTTTCGCCTCTCATTTCACTAGAGTTCACTTTCTTTATTTTATTAATCTATGATTCATAAAATTGAGTTTGACGATTGATTTTTCCGAATCGACCTTGAATCGTCGACAAAGAACGCATATTTTCAGGATGCTTGAGGTTGAAGGTATTCATTATTTTCTTTCAATACTTGTTGTTGCTCCGATCATTGCTTCCAATCGAGTCGCTCGTATAATGACAATAAATGTTGCATAAATCATAGTCCTTCGCTTCTTCATGGGTTGCATAAATGTTGTATCAGAGGAGTACTCGGTTGTTGCTGGATGTCATCGAAGAAATAGTTTTGAAACTGAGAATGATGCGTAAAATCTCCAAAAAGTGAAGCCATTTCAAGATAATACGGGTTAGAGAAGAAAGAAGTGAAGACGTTTGTATAGATATGAAGAGTGAACAAAGTATATTTATGGAGTTGAGGAGGAAGAAAGTAGCCGTTGGAGGCAGAAAGTGGTCGTTGGAGGGAGGACGAAAGGAGCCATTCGGGCAAAGAGCCGTTATAGCTCTGGTCGCTGATTTAATCAACGTCCATAGTTGGGTGTTGATTAAATCAGCGTCCGGAGCCAATTCATAATCCTGAATCAGCCTCCTGAATGTTACCCTTAAAAAGGGCAATATTCACCGTTGAAGGCACATTTTCAACAGCCGCTTAATATTAAGACTGAATTAACCTTTGTTGGAGGTGCTCTTAGTATCAAGGCTAGTATTCAGTTCCAATTCAGAATACTCAATCAATGTTAGCCGATGTTGATTTAATCAACATTCAGCTTAATATACTGATTAAATTAGCACCCAAAGGTTGTAACCATTTGTAACAACCCATAATTTTGTGAATATTTTAATTAACTTTTTATTTGAAATTTTGATTTTTAAATCATTTAAAAGTGAATTTTTAGAATTTTTTCAATGTAAGTTTGGAATTTGTTTGTAAATTATTTTCCAAATGCAATAAATAAACGATTTTTGAAAACTTTATATTTTGGTAAAAATTTGAATTTTCAGTTTAATTTTTTTTTAAAAATTGTATTTTTAAATTTTAATCTTTTTCTTTGAAGCAGAATATATTTATGATATCTGTTCTGCTTTTCGTTTCGTTATATTCTGAGTTATACTTTTTAAATTAGACAAATTACAGCGTTTTACACGCAGTTATTTCCTGTATTTCAATTTCTATTTTTCTATCCGCATTTCTATATTTTATTTTCTATGTAATTTTATTTTATTTTTCTATTTTGTTTATCTAAACTTTATTTGTTGAATTTTACTTGTGTGTATGTTTTTTCATAAAAGGCTTGGAAGAAATCAAGGAGACATGCGTTACATTTCTTTAATGCTTGCCTTTTTATTTACTACCCTCTTTATTACTTACCCTAACAATTCACCATTCATAGCCGTGAATTGCTCTTATTAATCACGTATAAACATCCTAAAATATTCTCTTTTCAACTGCATTTAATAATAATATATACATATGTTTCTTTCTCCTTATTTCTTGCCTTTTTTTCCTAGCCTTTTTGTTTTTCTATCATTTACTCCTCTTTAGCCATTCAAATCTTTTCTTTCCATCTACTCCACTTCATAATTCACGTACATATTTACTTTACATTTCATTTCTAGAAAGAAATGTATGCAAATAAAGGCTTGGAGAAATTTAAGAGGCATACGTTTCATTGTTTAAACTCTTGCCTTTTTCATTTGCATGGCCTTTATTATATTCTAGCCGTTTCCTCCTCATTCCTAGCCATGAATTAATCTACTCATAGTCTTGCATATCAAGTTGAAAATTTACATACAAAAAAAATATTTCTGATCTCTCATTTTTCCATTTGCATTTAAAAATAAAATATATTGTACGTTTCTTCCTCCTTAACTTATGCCTTTCCGTTTCTCTAGTATCCATAACTCCTTAGCTGTTTTTTTTCTTATATAGCCGTGTATTTCCTTTTATCATTCACGTACAAAACTCCTCAAACATATCTCATTTTATTCCATTTCTCATTTCATCACTTGAAAGATTTCATCACTTAAAAGAAAGATTTATTTTATTTTATTAAGTACATAAGTATTTGTTGTCATTTAATTTTCTAAACTATTCAAAATCTTGTCTTTTATTGCATAGCCTCTTTATTACTTACCTTAGTCGTTCATTCCTTTAATCTAGCCATGAATTTCTCTTGCCTATCACGCATAAAAACTTCCCAAAGCTTCTCATTATTATTTGCGTGAATGAAAATTTTATTCAAGCTCTAGATCCATGGCTTCTCTTCCTTTTCTTTCTTTTTCTCTTTTTGTTTCTTCTTTGTTCTTCATGCTTATACCTAGTCTCTGGCCTCTAGCACACCTCTAACCATCATGACCAAGCAATATAAGATGATGGTTGAAACCATATGTGGTGTAACCAAGCCATTGATTGATTAAGGCAAGTTATGTCACTTTGATTCATTTATTTTTTCATTGTTTTAACATCTATTGTTTTGTATTGAATCATATTCTTATGTATGTAATATTTGTTTGCATACAAGATTTGGATCTGACTCTTCATCCACTCAAGTTCGCATTGTGCTTTGTCGTGCTTTTTCCTGCTTTGCGAAGTTTGGATTTTTATTCTGAATTTGTCAATTCTACCTTTTAAAATGTGAGTTTTTATCACTCTAGACATATATACTTATATTTTTGTGAAAAAAATGACAAGTGAACCTGTAGACATTGATATGTCATTCATATACGCTTGTGTTGTGATTACATGATGATAAATGCCGTTTATATATTTGTTACATCATTTATTATGATATTATATGTATAATGTTATTTTATTTCTGTTAATCACCACTGCAAGTTCCCTATCACTATGGGTTGAAATGATACATACCCGAACAGACTTTAGGATAAGGAATATCACTATGGATTGAAATGATAGGCTCGAGTGATTTTTTATTGATTTTTGTGGTATGTATTTTTCTTGGGATTGCGGGTTGGAAATGATAGAACCCGGATTTTTCTTTTTAAATTACGGGTTGAAATGATACATATGTGTATCACTTGACGTAGGTTAGAAAATATTATACAGGCCCATGGTTAATAATTTTAATGTAATATTTTTCTAAAAATTTATTAAGTATTTTGAAATTTTGGAATATATGCAATTTTAACTTAAAATTTGATTTAAAGATTTGAAATATAAAGAGATATCAGTTTTTATAAGTTAAAATGTTATAAGCTGATAATTGGTTAAAAGTGTAAAGTTTTAATTAATGCAAGAAACATGTAAAGTTCTAATTAATGAAAGAAACATGTAAAGTTTTAATTAATGCAAGAAACATGTAAATTTTAATTTATGAAAGAAACGTGTAAAGTTTTATTTTATGAAAGATCAAACAACATTTAAAACCCATATATGAAATTTTAAAATAATCTATTTCTTTAGTTTCATTATTAGTTCATTTATTAGTAAATATATATGCTAACTTATTATTTTGTAAAACTTAATACTAATAAAAGTTAAAACTCCGCTTTAACTTATTTATAAAATATTTCTTCATTGTATTTCAACATAATACATTTTTATTAGAAATGAATTTTTATTCACTAACTTCACTTAAATTTCCAAAATTAATAACTTCACTTTAATTATTTACTAATCACTTTAATAAATATATTTAATTAAGAAATTTGGGTATAGCTCTATACTAGGTCGTTACATGGTCACTTTTGTGTAAATTTTCCCAAGGCTTTATATTGTCTTCTATGAGTTTTGAACTTTAACACAAAATAAGAAAAATTGACATTTGATCCATATTCAATCATAATAAAATTATATGTTAAACAACCATGTTTGTAATAAGTGAAATTTTTATGTCATTCAAAATGAGAAAGTACGAAATAATGTGAGATCATGTGTTCAGTAACGATCTTGTCACGTCAGAAACAACATTAAACCCAGGACTGCTAGGAGACCTAGAAATTCGACCATTGAAATGCCACTTATGATATGTTTACTTAAGTGTGGCACATTCCTTCTCTCAACATGTTAAGGAGGATGATTACATGTTAAGGAGGATGACTAAATGAATTTTTATAAAGCATTTGGCACAATCTTGTAGTAGAGAAATTCCTTTTGAATAGTTTGATCACTTAAAATAGAAAGCAAAAATCCAAGAGTAGATTTGACACATGCATAATTAGGATGAAAAGAGTGAATAGTCACATTTGTTTCATGAAAAGACATGGGGAATAAAATAAAATATTCGTAGATGCTAAATAAGGAACAAGAAATATGATTCTCTTCCATAAGTATTTTTCTTATAGAATTATTCTTTATAAGATCAATTTCTTGTTTGGTCAAGTCAATTTGGTAGTGGATGAAATGAGGTAAATTTCAAAAAATTCCCTAAGTGGAACTTAATTGGACTATATAAATAACTAGTTAGCATTCAGATCCAATCTACATTTTAATGTTATGTTATAATTCAATTCACATGTGTTTATGTTATATGTACATAAATCTAAACCTTTTCGCAATCTACATGTAAAATTTCTACAATTACTAGTCATAATGAGTTGTTTGTTCAATATTAATGGTTTTTATTTCATATGTGTGTGTGGTGCATATTATAAGATCTAATACATACATACATACATACATATATAACAACATAATGATATAACAATAAATGCAAAGCATATGGGAAATATATGTGTATATATAATTACTGGGATTTACAACTAATTTTTGGAACTTGTTTCAATTTCCATAATGATACGTAGTTGGCAAGGATTGGACCATTAAACTTACATGTGAGCACCGCATGTCTTGAACAACTGCCTACTCTTATGGGATTTACAACTATTGTATGCATATATAAAGAATGAATAACTAAGTGAATCATACAACAATTCTAAATAACAAGTTTAACACTCTTAACATTCCAATTGTTTATCATCAACCAATATGAATAATTATGCAATGAACCACGTTTTCAACCGTCAGAAATCGACACTAATATATCCATGGTATTCATGTGCCAAGCATCTGAGTGCCGAAAAGGCAGATTGTTTGGGAAAAAGACAGAACAGAATATCACAACGTGACAAGCAATCTATAGTATAACAATGATCCTTATAAAAGAAAACCGGAACTTCATTATACATATATAACAATCAGAGTCATCTAATCATTAATATCCTGAACAGTTATAACAACTTGTCCTTACAATTGCTAATAAACATAAACAACCAATGCAGTAGAAAATTGAATATACATGAATACGACGTGGAGGCATCCAGCTCGTCTCCTGAAGCTCCAAGTATCCAAACTGAATCTGTAAATATGCTCGGTCTGACCTGAGCATTATGAGAAAAATAACACATGGATCAGTTTGGTAAACCAGCATGAGAAATACATCTTGATTGGATATTAATGTTATAAAACCCTCTTAAAAATAAAGGTATCACGTAAGACCACGCAACACATAATACGAATGGGTTTTTACCTTACGATAACCAAAACATTTCATAGAAAATCTGCTGATATTATAATAGTGTCTACAGTTTAAAATAAATATTGAATATAGCTAAGTTGTTACATTAATTAAATTCTAGTATAACAGGTATATAACAAGTCTATAAAGACATGTATTGGAGAATGAATTCCATACAATGACAAGGCACCGGGTGCCACCTACCACGATACACCTCTAGAAAAAACCCGGGAGCCACACATGGACTCCCTGCGAACATAGGATCGGCCTACCCTTTACTGGATAGTACCGAATATTTCATCGCCCCAATTGCTTTCGCAACCATTCCGAGAGCTATCATGCACAACAAATCCATAAATAAATATATCCAGAAAGGTGGTACCAATACCGTAATGGGTGCGACCCACATAGCCCTACTTCATCTCTCCTAATTTTAATCATTCTTGGTTGATGGGGCTTGAGGCTATGTTTTACCTTTTTAATATAGCAATCCTACTTGGAATACTGACACCGCCCTTGGGCAGAAATGCAATGCCAACATTCACCAATACGAGTTTGTTCTGGGTCTAACAAAACCGAATGCACTGCTTCTACTACATCTATTTTGGAATCACCCTCAAGATTAGTAACAAGTAGCCCTTGCACTTTAAAGAGCTCCGTCTTCAATTATTTGCAAGATATTCCAATTCGAAATGCTTATGCCAGTTCGAAGTGGCTTTCGAATAATACATCCGATCCCGATCTCTTCAAACCGACAATGATAATTTAAAACTGGCCAAATTTGATAGTCGGTTATTTAGCTATCAAATGAACAAACATCAATCGAATCGGAGATTTATTTTTCCTAGGGAAACCAACATTGGTGAAGCATATAAGCTGTAACGACCTTGAATTTTTGGTTATTTGAAATTGTTTATTTAATTGATTATAAATATTGAAAAGTTAATTTTATCGATTTAATAGGTTGAATTTCAAATATAATGATTTATTGATAATTTAATTGTTGAATTAAGTAATTAAAATCATTAAAATAATTTAAATCTTAGATTTTTATTTTGGAAAAAATAGTTTAAAGGCTTATTAAATTTAGATTTTAAAAATAACTCGTTTAAACTAACAAATAAGAAATAGCTTTCCGGGATACAATTTCAAATTTTAACAAAACCAGTTCCATTGGATCCGCAATAGTGTATTATTATCGGATTTCAAATTTAGTAACATTTGGAGTTATCATTTGGTTGTACGGAATAGAAACACAATATCGAGAATTTAATATTTGAATTAAATTCAAAAAGCTACCTTTTCCATACAACCAAATTGGGACTCGAGACTTCTTACATTTCGTTCGAAATAAAGCTATAATATTATGAATGCCTACCGACGTGGCTCGATTGGGATGCATAATTTACAGCTTGATACTTTGAAAATTTAAAAAATATATAATAGTCTCGATCTTGGCCACAGCCCACATTCTCTCACATCAGCCACTTTCTTTCTTTTCCAGCCACCCTGCACCTGAATACGCCTCCCTATACGATGGCTTTTCTTCCTTTTCCTTCATATATAATTGCACAGGTATTAACAGAGAAGAGAAAACAAATATATGAAAACGGAAACTTCAAAAATTTTCAATTCAAATTCTACTCGATGAAAAATCCCCAAATGAATTTTATAAATTTTGTTTAACACTACAAGATAATACGGCTATTCCAATGGCTTTTAGCCATTGGCGGCCGTTGGAAGCCGTTGGAATAGCCGTTGGAATATATCCCACGACTTCCAACGCTTTCCAACGGAAACAACGGACCATTTCCAACGGCGTTTTCAACGGCCGCTAACGGCTTATAGCCGTTGGAAACCGTTAGAAACCGTTACAATAAAATGGCCAATACGCCGTTGGAAGCCGTTGGAAATACTGGGTTTATTTTGCTGTACAACAGCAAGCCTATTTACCTTCCACCACACCATTTCCAATCCATTCAATTTCCATTCCATTTCCAATCAATTCCATATATATATATCAATATCAATACAAACAACGCACATAAATCAATAAAACACCAATATAAACAAACCAAACCGATCAAACATCACAAAATATACCATTAACGTACATACCATCAACAAATGTCACTAAACCATGATCATACCATCAAAATACTTCTCACCCACTCCGTACCAATATATACAACATCACCATCAACATCAAAACATCTCCAAGTCAATATATACATTGTTCGAACACAAATACTCAAAAACATACCTCCTCAAGGATCCTCGTCGCCTCCAGAAGCACCAGACGACGAAGGAAGGGTACCATGATTCTGCAAATACTGCGCAAGCTTTTGATCCAACTGCTCCACCTGGATGGCTCGTAGACGATTCTCCTCCCGTAGCTGCTCAACCATAGCTCTAAGCTCCTTGATTTCTTCTTTGTCTCGGTCTTTTTGAGCTTGTCGAGCCTGTCGAGCCTGCAAATAAAATTAATAGCAAAAGGGTTGTCTCAGCATATACAATATTATAACATTATATATCTAAATGCTGATTTTTTGTACATATGTAAAAGGATTAATTACCGTTAGGTTCCCGAAGCCAAAACGTCTACTCCGTTGCGCCGGATCCATAACAGCGGTAAAAATGTTATCCTGCTCCTCCTGTGTCAGCGCATCACGACCAGACTGCTCAAGCGCATAAGCCCGTGCCTCCTGCAACCTCGACTATAATGAAAAAAAATAATTTCAGTTGAAAAATAGTAGCATGTAATTATTTTGCATAGCTAGAAATTAATAAACTTATCGGTGTAAGTATTAAAAATTAAAAATGCATACATATGCCTCGGTCGCCCTATCTTGCTCACCCCACTGATATATGATATTGCCAGCCTCATCTACTTTCCTAGACGCGTGGGTGTGAGCAAACACGTCCACTAAGCCAACAGAGCCTCCACGAGCTCGTTCCTGCAATTGATAATTTGGATAATTTAACTGTACATAACTAATTACTGAACTGATCAATATACAAATGTGATAATAGATAAATTTACCAAATCTTCGCGGTGATGCTGGAAAGATTTGGAGCCTCCACGGTGTGATACAGGATTCCTGCTCCTGTTTGCCGAGTTCCTAGCTGACTCCTCCTGCAAATTTACAATGATTAATTATTTATTAAACAGTAAAAAAATGCTGAGATTTATTGTAGATTTACCTTGAACTCCTCAGAGTTCCACCAATCAACCCATTTCTCCCATACAGTCGCGCTCATCCACTTGGGCTTCTTTCCTACTTTTTTAATCTCCGACATAGTCTCTCTATAGTTCTTCGCGATCCTGGAGTTCCAGTGTCGCTGAACTAAATTGACGTCAGGCTCTTGCAAATCTACGGCGCCCTGTACAATGAGAAAATATTACTAATTATTTATTTGTATTTAATTAATCATCTTGTAAAGTGGTATAAACTTACCAGAAAATCTTGCTAAATCGTCTCTCTCACGTCGTCGGGGATCTTGCCCCACTTGGGCCAGCAATCGGTCATCCTAGCCATGTACGCCTGCTTCGAAATGCTCAGAAGCACTTTGGATGGCTCCAACTCAAATCCACTGCGTTAAATATAAAATTGAACTTTAGACAATTGTAGATATATCATGTACAATTAAAAAATTAAAATGCTATGCTCGCTAATTATGATACTTACGTCTCATCAGCCTTAGGCTGTAAGTAAACAAGTGGCCGAGCTGGTGGCTCACCACTACTCTCTCCAATATGACGTGAAGAGCCACGTCGCCGAGACCCAGAACCAGAACCGGAATCGGACATAATATATATACCTGCCATATATACATACATATACACATTATAATAATGATGATATGATGAACCATTAAAAAATGTAATACAATATGCTACAAATGTGTCATGTTGTGTACGTGTTGAGTGTGTGAGTATACACTTAATGTCATTAAAATTGTATAAATTAGATAAATGCATTATTAATCAGAGATCAATGTAATGTGAATACTTTTAAAAATTACCGGATATTACTCAGTCGTCCTCATCGTTTTCTGATTCAGACTCGGTTTCGTGCTCTATGTCGTTTTCCTCTACACTCTCAAATGCTTCGACTAATACATTTGTCTCATCATTTAAAGGTCCAAAATCGGTTTGATCGTCTGTAATTGCTATTTCAGCATTTTCCTCCAGATCTGCTTGATAGGCTTGTTCGTCTGGAATATTTTGTCCATCAAACGAAATCTTGCTTTGGTTTTAAAAACCGCAGACCAATCTGCTTTATCCCTTTTTAGAGATGGATAAGGGGCATAATAAGCTTGTAGGGCTTGTTTGGCTAGTATAAATGGGTCGTACTTTTGATAACGCGAGGTATGTTTAATTTCTATAAGATTATATTTTGGATGAACGTTAATACCAGAACCTGGAACATTGCTGAACCAGTTGCATCTAAACAAATAAACATCCTCCACGGGTCTTGTAAAATATGTCAACTGCAATATCTGAGTTAACACGCCATAAAAATCATTTATATGATTATTAGGGTCATCACTGCCTTTAACAAATACACCAGTATTGTTTGTTAATTTTTCAGCACCGTATTCTTTGGTGTTGAATTTATATCCATTAACAAAATATATTGGATACGTATTAACTTTTCTTTTCGGTCCAAACGCCAAATGTTTCAGTCCTTTATCGAGCACATTATTTGTGGGATCAGAAACGTATTTTGAAAACCAAGTACTGAAATCTTTGCTTAAATCGCCACCTGGATTTTGTGATTCATAAGTACTGCAAACACAAACATGATATATTACATTATTATTTATTCACACGTGTAGTATTAAATTTAAAAAAACTTGAAATGTGCTAATTACCTAACAAATGGTGCAACTTCAGGACAATTAAGAAGAATATATGTGTGTGCTACATGGTATTCTTTATCATCTAGCCATACTTCCTCACTTTTGCCAGCATGTCGGCCATATTGTTTAAAAATAGATAATACTGATTCAGAAGAAGAAGCTTGTTCAACGGCCTGATCGTCATTACGCGGAACACTTACAAATGATAAGTTCACATGGTCTTTAAAATAATGAGAGAAAAAGAAAGAAGCTTCTTCTTCGATATATGATTTGCAAATAGAACCTTCAACTCGAGCTTTTTGTCTCACTTTTTTCTTCAAATGATTTAAGTACCTAATAACAAATATTTGGGTTAAGTATTAACTACTATATTTATACTTAAATCAACATTTACATACTCAATATAGTAACATACCTTTCGAATGGATACATCCATCCATATTGCACAGGACCTCGAAGACGTGCTTCATATGGAAGATGAACAGGTAAATGCTCCATTACATTAAAGAAACCCGGAGGAAATATTTTCTCCAGTTTGCAGAGCAGTATAGGAATTTCTTCTTCAAGTTTAAGTAGACGGTCAACTTTTAACGTAGTTGAACAAAGCTCCTTGTAAAATAAACTAAGTTCTGTTATTACCATCCAAACTTTTACCGGTAACAATTCTTTGAAAGCGATGGGTAACAAATTTTCCATCATTACATGACAATCATGGCTTTTCATTCCACTCAGTCTCCCATTTTTATAGTCGACACATCTACGAAGATTAGAGGAAATTCCATCGGGAAATCGTAATCCTTCCACCCATTGTAACAGTACTTTAACTTGGTTGTTGTCTAGTTCATAGCATGCTTTGGGTTTTTTATTGTCGGGAGTCATATGAAGCTCAGGACAATTGCATATTTGCTCTATATCACGTTTAGATTTCAAATCGTCCTTAGTCTTGCCCTTCACATTCAAAACTGTATAAAACACATTATCAAATACGTTTTTTTCGTTATGCATCACGTCAATGTTATGACGGATTAATAGATTTTTCCAATAAGGCAATTCCCAGAATATACTTTGTTTGCACCAATTATGAAACGTCGATTTACCTTGAATTTCTTCTTGTTATCCGGTCTTCTGTATCTTTGGATAATCTTTTACAAGTTCATATATATCCTCGCTTGACCAAACCGTTGGTGGTCGTAGAGTCTCATGTCTATTAGCTATGAAGTTTTTTTTGTCTCTTATAAAAGGGTGATTAATATGAAGAAAACATCGATGACAATCAAACCATGAAATTTTCTTTCCATTTGGCAAAGAAAATGCTCGTGTTTCTTCCATGCAATAAGGACAAGCAAAACGACCGGCCGTACTCCAACCCGAAAGCATTGCATATGCAGGAAAATCGCTAATAGTCCATAACAAAGAAGCGAACATCCGAAAAATTTTCTTTTTTGATATGTCGTATGTTTCAACTCCTTCATACCATAATATTTTCAACTCTTCGATTAACGGTTGTAAGTAAACATCAATGCCCTGTGTCGGATCATCAGGACCGGGGACGACAATCGTGAGAAACATATATGGAGTTTTCATACACATCCACGGAGGTAGATTGTAAGGTGTGATTATTATAGGCCAAGATGAATATTTAGAACCAAACTGAGAAAACGGTGAGAAGCCGTCTGTACATAAACCTAGTCTAACATTTCGACTCTCCGCTGCGAAATCGGAATATTTCTTGTCAAAATATTTCCATGCATCTCCATCGGCTGGGTGTGTCAACGTACCTTCTTGAGGTGTTCTCACACTGTGCCATCTCATATGATGCGCTGTCACAGATGATGCATATAATCGTTGAAGTCTAGGGGTGAGGGGCAAATAATGCATACGCTTGTACGGAACTTCTTTTCCCTTCTTTTTCCTAGATTTGTATCTTTCCAGATTACATATTTTACAATTTCTAAGATTGATGTCTTCTTTCCAATACAACATGCAACCCTTTAGACATGTATCTATTTTTTGATATGGCAAACCGAAAGATGACATAAGTTTTTTCACTTCATAATAATTTTCGCACATTAAATTATCGGATGGCATATGACGTTTAACAGCTTGCACAACAGCCGTAAATCCAGCTTCTGTAAGGTTGTATTTTGATTTCATTGCAATGTATTCTGCAGTTACCGATAATTGAGAGCCGCTTAAACATCCATTCCAAAGAGGTTTTTTAGCATGATCCAATAAATCATATATTTTTTTCGCTCCAACATTTGGTTCCTCTTCGACGTTAACATCGTCGTTATCAATTACAGTGGTAGGTAACATTGATCGTGCTACATCTTCGACCATATGTTCTATGAGATTCGTACTACCTTCTTCGCTGATGACCTCCACCGACTGTTCGTGATTATTAGGGGCTACAATTTCTCCATGACGATCCCACAGCAAATAATTGCGTACGAAGCCGAATTGGCGCAAATGAACCTTAGCCATATTCGGTTCTAAATAGTTCAACAATTTGCATCTACTACACGGACAACGAATTTCTTCATCGTTTGCAATATTACTTATAGCAAATTCGATGAACACTTGTACCCCTTTTAGAAAATGTTCGCTTATTGCGCCACTAGTTTCCCTTCTTTGATACATCCAGCTCCGATCATTAAAGTAATTGACCATGTTTCCCTACTAGAAAACCTATGATAGAGTAAAAATGTTATAAATCATTCATTTTAAATTTTGCACGAAATTTTCCAACGGCCGCAAACTGCTTATTTCACAAACTGAATATTTTAAATAAGCAACTATTGTTTCATTGCCACTTATGTGTCTTTCTTTGATGGTCGGTCATCCTACTTCCCATTACAAACACAATAGTAATTATATTCCGTAAATCATATCATTTTAAACGATTCACAAAATTTCGGCAGCATTTCCCACGTGTTCCTTGTATCGTACACAAATGCGTGTACATAAGGAACGTAAAGGAAATGCCGTCGAAATTTTGTGAACTGTTTAAAGTGATATAATTGACGGAATATAATTACTTTATAGTGTTTGTAACCTGTCCAATACTGGGACAAATCCGACAAATGATGTATCAGATGAATAGAGTTGTCCGTTTTATGGAAAAAACGAATATCCCTAAAACGATCATATACAACACTTGTCAGATGGGGCCGAATAATATCTAAGGATTTAAATATTTGTTTATATTAATTTCGAATATATAATTCGTTTAATTAATATTGGTTTATATTTTACCGTTTTATTACATAAGTACTAAATTCATTTTATACGCTAAATTTGTACACAAAATTCATTTATAAACTAAATTAATTCGCGCGTTCACACAAATACAAAGCTCGTATTCGCACATATGAAATATCCGTTTTAACGGCTTCCAAATGCAATAAACTCTATCACACACATACGTTTAATATACTAACCAAATAACATAAACTAATGCAATATCTTAAATTAAAAAATTTTCAATCAATTATAATAACTTGTTCATTATGTTATAATGGTTGCAATTAGAGGATAATATAATGTAATATGCATACACTAACAAGTAGGAATCAATCAACATTCAAATTAAACCCTAAATCAAAAAAACCTAAATATTAGCTTTAGGAAAATTACCGATTTGGAGAGCTAGAACGGTGGAGATGTGCCGGAGTAGCTTCTAGATGGCGTCGGGGGTTGTTGGGATGGTGTTTGGGCCGGCAAATGAAGATTGGAGATGATGGAATGGTGGATTTGGGAGTAATTTTCGGTTGAGAAGATGAATAATGAGCTGAAGGTCGGTCTCTGGAAATATGCAGGAAATTTTCTAACGGCTTTCAACGGCCGCAAACGGCTATTTTCCAATGGTTTAAGACGGCTACGTAAAAAATTAACGAGCCGTTGGAAATGCCGTTGGCGGCCATTGGAACAGGGGCGTTGGAATTTACTGTTTTTCTAGTAGTGTAAGTATGATCTTTGATATGCTACGTTTTTTAGGGTTGCGGCTACGGTTATGGCGATCGACAATGATGTCGCGAGCATGTTGTAGGCTAGGTTGTGATTTTTTCTTGATAGTGATGGAGTGTGATGATTTAGGCATTGAGTTCGAGTTCAATGAGATCGGCATCACCTTCGGTGAAGTTTTATGGGTCGCGGTCGAAGTTTGGAAGGTGCGACCATGTCTGGGTTGCTCGAAGTAGAGTACATGGGAATTTTTAAAACTAGGCTTGGAGATTTTTTTAATCTAGACTTCGATTTGGAAATTCAACGTTAGATGTGGGTTCGTCATGAAAATTGGCATCGATGACCGAATTTTTGGATGGTGCGACTTCTATTTGGGTCGCGACTTTTTGGGCACTGCAGCAGGTGGAGGTTCGCTTTTTTCTTCATTCGGTTGGAGATGACGAGGTGGTGGACAGTGAGGAGAGAAGAAGTAGTGGGACTTGTTGATGGCTTTGGGTCGATGAACGATGAAGTGTGGCACGTGTGCACGTGTACGTGCACGATGGAGGAGGGGTTCCAAGCGTTCGATAGGAAGGCGAAGATGAATTTGGAGAAGAAGCATTCATGGGCCTTGGGCCATTCAGAGGAAAGAAAAGAAAAAAAGAAGGAAAGAAAAGAAAAAAAAGAAAGGGAAGAAAAAGAAAAAGAAAAGAAAAAAAGAGAGAAAGGTGAAAAGAAGACGGGGGCCAGGACACGTGATGGGCTGGGTGAATTGTTGTTGGGCCGGGCCTTAGAAGTTAGTGGGTAAGGATATATATATATATATATATATATATATATATATATAAATGGTAATTAATTTATATAAAATTTAAATCATTATAAAATTCATAACTCGTTCGTTTTAGGTTCAAATCCAACGCGGTCAGTCGCATTGGGTTCGTATAAACGAGATCTTTACTATGGAATCAAACTGCTTGGATTTAAAGCTTGCAAAATTTTAAGTTATATTCGAACATGTTTGAATTTAATCGGAATCAGAACGCAAAAGCGACAGTAAAAATAAAAGGTGAGTGTTCTAACGCTCATAAGTACTAATATATTTTATGATTAGTTAAATTAAAAATCATGAAGTGGTTTAATTTTTATTGATTGTTGTTTGATAATGTAACTGACATGGAAACCGATATAGATTTTTTTTTTTGAATTTGTTCAGGAGGGAAACCGGCCGGAGCCGTAAAACCCTCCCTAGTGCGCCTACCCGGTCCGCGGGCACCCGAATGCTGATCTTAGCATACACACATGGTAAGCCCTTAAATGGGCAATCTGGGAATCGAACCTGCGACCTGCTTACCAGGAGGCAAGTGTCTCAACCACTAGGCCACATTTGCGGACAACCGATATAGAAATTCATATGTTAGGAATTTGGAATTAACAGTTAAATTGAAATTAACTGCTAGTTAAATTCCTGATCGCTAATAAATTATTAACTTTGAGATCTGTTGGTTGTTTGGATGATTGTTTGTGATGAGTGCCAATTGGTTGATATTTGGATGATAGGATGTTTATTTATTTTTATAAATCTTGTTATCACCCTGTAAATTATTTACAGTATATATAAACTGTAAATTGAATTATTTCAAATGAATTAAGAAATAGGTTGAAATGATATATGCCTATGACATTTATTTGGATTGAAATGATATATATTCATCCCTGAAAGTAAATCGAAATAACTATTCACTTGACCATAGGATAGAAAATTATATACGGACACCGGGATAGTTAAATTAAATGATTTTTTTTTGAACTTATTTAAATGATTTTATTTTAAGAAAAAATCGAATTTACTGAAATCGAATTATTTTCGAACTGGAGCTCGAAATGTTGAATTTAATTTTGGTAAACGAAATGTTTTGAATAATTGAAGTAGAGATTTTAAGTTATAATCAAAATATGATTTTAATTTTAGAATTTGATTTGATTTAAAGGATTGGACTTTTATTCGAACTTTGAATATTACTAAGTAAAAGTGATATAAACGGTATTTCAAAATTGAGCTTGGAATTGGATTATATTTGAATATTGCGATTTTAAATTGAATAGTGAAGGTTAATTTGATTTAAGTGTTTTGAATCGATATTTTGAAAATCGAGCTCGAAATTGATATAAATTGAAATTGAAATTAATCTTAAATTGGAATTGAAATTAATTTGCAATTGAAACTGCAAGTGATTTGGAATTGGAAGTGAAATTAATTTGGATCGAAGTAAAAATAGACTTGAAATCGGAATTGAATCGATTAAATTGAAATGGAAATTTAAAGTGATTTCAATTGGAAAATTTGGAATTGAACCGGTTTGACTTTGAAACTATTTTCAAATAAATTATTAAAATCTATCCTTTTAAAATATTCAAATTATTTTGATTTTCCAAACTATTATACTATATAAACTACTTTCAATACTCAAACTATTTTCTATTAGACTATTTTAACTATTTAACTATTTTAAAACTATTTAAACTATTTTATTAAAATTCAAACTGGTCTAAGGGATGGAATTTTTGTATTTAAATCTTGGATATAAATAGTAATTGGGTTAAAATGAAGTTATAACCTAAATTAAAATTTGAAATAATTTTGAAAGCGAAATCGGGATATTGAGGCGAAACTGATTTTGAAATGAAATGGTATATTTTGAGTAAATATGATGATTTTGAAATAGATTTGATTTGTGAAGCGAATATGATATTTTGATATCAAGTACGAATTGTTTTTGAAATGTAAAAGTACCAACTGATGTGTAAAATGACGTTTGGTTATTGAAGAGATCGAGGCCTCTTATTGGCATACTTTTGTCAAAATTGGAACCATACATAGAGTGATGATCTAAAACGATGTGGTTGGATTTGACGTTGTTTGCTGGATTTGAAGAAAGAGAACATGATGAATTTGCTCAACACTTATGCCAATTTGAAATGACTAAAACAAGAGTAGTACCGGTCAATGAGGCTAACTACCTCTTGCAGGCACACTTCTTTGTATTTCCATCATTTACATTGTGACTGGTTGGTGCGCACCCTTGGATTTTAAGAGTGTTGGACGCGGTGGGCCGTTAGGGGTTACCACCAATAGGGAAGAGTAAACTGGTAGTATCCTACCTTGGGTATTGCCTCACGTGTCTTGTCATACTTTTATCCTTATACGAAACCCCTATGATTTTGGTTTAGTGTTGTTGTATCACGGCGCATCCCTATCCACTAACGGTTTAGTGGTGTTTTAAATGCAAACTGTACGATGATGCTTAAAATGCGTTAAGGGGGATCAATTTAAAGCCTTAGCTCTATTTTGATATTTATTTTATTGATTAGACATTATATATGTAGCTTATTTTACTACACATAAATATTTTGATGGGTCCTTAAAAGATGGAAAATTCCGTAACATCTCTTAAGTTATTGAACACACGTTATACACCGAACAAGAGATATAAAAACCCCGTAAACATCTCTGATGCCATGGAACTGATTTTATATGCGATATCATTTTGACTCACGTAAGAATATTTTAGTTCTGACTCGAGTGTTTTATCTTTTCATTAAGCTCGGGTCAACATAAGTTTTTCATCACATTGAAGATTATTTTGGAGGATGAAGACGAAGATTTAGTATATTATTACTATTATTATTATGCCCATATCATGTTGTCTGCTGCATTACTTATTTATCCCTAATGTATATATAACTCTGGTAATTGTTGTATAAATTATAATCATATGTATAATAAACAGCTTCATGAACGGTTTATTTGATTGTTATATTTTATCATTTCACTGTGAGATTCTGTGTTTGTTTCCTTCTTATTTTCTTATTTTTCTTAATTAACCCCATTGATTTTATATGTTCCGGATTGTTTAATTGGGCATGTGTGGATTATCATCGATATAAACCTTCCAAAATGTGGTTTGTCATAGATGGTATCAGAGCCGAAGGTTAAGTGAGAACCTTGGCTTTGATGGGGGTAACTCATTAGGGATAAGGTTAGTAGCACCCTAAAATAAGTTTGAGTGTATATATATAAGCGCGTATTTGTTAGTGATACAAAAATTGGTTTATATTGTGTCGGTTGATTTGTTGAGTGGCTTATGGATTCTAGTCAATACGAGTAATTAACGTTATTGATATGGATCTCTAAACACTTGAACAGGACAATTTGACATAGTATTGTTTTGAAATTGGGTGAATGGAAAATTTTACCCTGAATATATTCTATATTTAAAGGAGTAATTTTCAAAAATTATTATGGTATATATATGGTCTGTTTGGTTGTTAGGAATGATAATGTTGATTATTATCATTAATTGGTTGTCATGCCTTAATAAAAGATGTTTATTATAAAATAAACAATGATAAAACATTTGTGAAATGTTTAAAGGAAGTGAAATTTTGTAAGTATAATTTATAAATGTGATTTATAAATTAAAATGGATTTAAATTAAGAAGTTTTGAATCTAAGTCCTGGAATTTTGAAAATGGTTTTCAAGTTTTGGAAAAATATAGTGATATCAGTTGAAGAATATTTATAAAAATATTTTTAGAAAGGGATTTAGAGGAAATAAAAGCACTGAACTCACTTCGGTCATTGGAAAATAATTTAGGTGCTGACTGCCGCATCATCTATGTTCATTTTCGAGTTTTCAAGAGAGGAATTGCTACCAATTGGAGTTTTGTCTTGGTGAAACTTGTTTTGGTTTTGAAATTCAAAAGAATGCTCTGATAAATCAAGGGATTTTGTGTGTGTGTGTGTGTATGATTTCAAATTGATTTGAAATACTTTAGAACAAGATGTTTAAATTTTGAGATTTTCATTTAAAATGTTTTATTGAAAATATGAGAAAATAAGTTTGATAACTTATGAAATTTGTAAATTGCAAGCTAAAGCAATGTTTTCAAATTGTTGAATGTGAATGCAGGAAGGGAAAATTTGAAATTTAACTGTGGAATGAAATTTAACTTAAATTAAGTTAAATAACTTGAAATTGAAAGTTTGGAAGTTTAGCCTAAGTTAGATTAAATGAAATAACTTTTGAAAATGATTTGATTAAAATTGAATTGAATTAACGAATGGGCTAATTGGACTAACTGATTTAGTTAGTGAGTTAAATATGGCTTGGGATATGGTTGATAAAATTTAATATTGAAATTGGAGGATAATTGAGTTAAATCGTATTGAAGTTGAATTTGATTAGAAATAGATATAAACTTAAGTTATGAAGTGGAAACAAACATGAGAAGAGTCAAATGAAATGTTTATAAACTTAAGTAGAATTTTATAATTCATCAATGGATATAGTATAGTGTGAAAGGTGCTAAATATGAAAATTGGGTTTGAGTTTAAAATGGATATAGACTTAAGTTGTATAAAATGTTTTAAATGGCCTTAAGTAAACAAATTCTATGGAATGATGTTTACGTGACAATAGTATTAAGGAATATACTATGTAGAGAAGTGAATGTGAGCGAATAAGGAAATGTGAAATTAAACAGTGTGAATAATTGAAGTGAAAATTCGAAAGTGAATAGAATAAATGTGAAAAAAGGGAAGTTGGTGTGGATAAGAATCAATTGAAAATAAATACATAACTTGTACGTAAATTATTTTATTCGCATAACGATTTGATTCAGTTTCGAGCACAGAATTTTGAGAAAATTTATACCGATCAGAGTTAGGGTTTTTCACTTTGTTTTCGACTGCGAACCCTGGATATGGATTTTTGGTTGATTCTAGAATTCTCTGTCATAATATATGGTTATGCAAGTAGAATGACGTTTTTTGATCAAGGAACAGATCCGAGTCCACACTAGAGAGTCGTGTAAATGATAATAGTTCGGAAGTGAAATTGTGAGATCGAGTGAGCGACCAGATTTGACATCGTGTACGGATCATATATGTACATTGTATGGACTTTAGTAAAGCAAAAATATTGAAAACAGAAAATGTAAAATATAAAATGATTTTAAATTATATGATTGGACATCATTGATAAATAAGAAGTAAGTATTTAAAATCAAGAACAATTTGGATTGCCCGACAAAAAGTACATGTTTATTTTGTCATTTGATTTGATGGTTTATGATTGAGCCATTTGGCTTTTGTTTTCTTTTGTTGGTTTGGGCCCGTAGTGGAGTTTTGTAGTTGTTCGGACCTAGCCGCCAAAGGAGACGCTGGAATTTTTTTTCGAAAATTTAAGGATTTAGAAAAGTTTGAAGATAATTTTTAATAACTAAAATTTGGTTTTGGGATATAATTTGAAATGATTGAGTAAATAATATTATTTGTAATCTATAGATGAATTTGAAAATTAGTAAAGTTGATAATGTGGTTTCAACAAATTAATTTTGGGAGTCGTTTCAACTGATTGGTTTTGACAAAGTTAATGGGATTTGGACATTTTTCCTACCTTGGTAAATTTCGAGGACGAAATTCTTTTAAGGGGGGAGGAATGTAATGACCTAGAATTTTCGGTTATTTGAAATTGTTTATTTAGTTGATTTTAAATATTGAAAAGTTAATTTTATTGATTTAATAGGTTGAATTTCAAATATAATGATTTATTGATAATTTAATTGTTGAATTAAAGAATTAAAATCGTTAGAATAATATAAATCTTGGATTTTTATTTGGAAAAAAATAGTTTAAAGTCTTATTAAATTTATATTTATAAGAATGTAGATAATAAAATCTTTAAATTGGACTTATAAGTGATTTACTTGATTTTAAAAATAATTCGTTTAAGCGAACAAATAAAAAATAGACTTATGTGGCACAGTCTCGAATTTCGGCAAAACCAGTTCCATTGGATCCGTAATTGCGTATTAGTATCGGATTTCAAATTTCATAATGTTTGGAGTTATCATTTGGTCGTACGAAATAGAAGCATGTGGAATTTAATATCATAAATTTATTATTTGAATTGGGCTCAAAAAACTATCTTCTCTATAAAATTGAATTGGGACTCGAGACTTGTTCCATTTCGTTCGAAATAAGGGTATAACATTATGAACGTCTAACGGCACGTCTTGATTAGATCCGAAATTTACAACTTGATATTTTGAAAATTTAAATAATATATATACTCTTGATCTTGACCACAGCCCGCATTCCCTTGCATCAGCCACTTTCTTCCTTTTCCAGCCACCCTACACCTGAATACGCCTCCCTATACGATGACTTTTGTTCCTTTGCCTTGATATATTATTGCACAGGTATTAATAGTGAAGAGAAAACAAATATATGAAAATGGAAACGTCAAAAAATTTCAATTCAAATTCTACTCGACGAAAAAACCCCAAATGACTTTAATAAATCTTGATTACGTATGATCTTCGATCTGCTACGTTTTTTAGGGTTGCGGCTTCAGTTCTAGCGATCGATAGTGACGTCGCGAGTATGTCGTAGTCTAGGGTTGTGATTTTTTCTTGATAGTGATGGAGTGTGATGATTTAGGCGTTGGGTTCGAGTTCAATGAGATCGGCAGCACCTACGACGAAGTTTTATGGGTCGCGGTCAAAATTTGGAAGGTGTGACCATGTCTAGGTTGCTCGAAATCGAGTACAGGGGAAGTTTTAAGATTAGGTTGGAGATTGTTTTTAATCTAGACTTCGATTTGGAAATTCAATGTTAGATGTAGGTTCGTCATGTAAATTGGCACCGACGATCAAATTTGTGGATGGTGCGGCTTCAATATAGGTCGCGACCTTTTGGGCACTAAAGTAGGTGGAGGGTCGCTTCCCTTCATTCAGCCGGAGATGCCGAGGTGGTGAACAGTAGGGAGAGGAGAAGCAATGCGACTTGTAGATGGCTTCGGGTCGACGAACGATGAAGTGTGATGTTTGTGCACATGTACATGCACGATGGTGGAGGGTTCCAGGTGTTCGATAGGAAGGTGAAGACGAATTTGGGGAAGAAGCATTCATTGGCCATGGGTCATTCAGAGGAAAGAAAGAAAAAAAAGGAAAAAAAAGAAGAAAAAAATAAGAAGGAAGGGAAGAAAAAGAAAATGGAAAGAAAAAAAGAGAGAAAGCAAAAAAGAAGACGGGGGTCAGGTCACGTGATGGGCCGGGTGAATTGTTGTTGGCCTGGGCCTAAGAAGTTAGTGGGTAAGAATATATATATATATATATATATGTATATATATATATATATATATGGTAATTAATTTATATAAAATTTATTTAATAAAATTTCAATCATTATAAAATTCATAACTTGTTTGTTTTAGGTCCAAATCCAACGCGGTCAGTCTCGTTGAATTCGTATTAACGAGATCTTTACTGTGGAATCAAACTGGTCAGATTTAGAGCTTGTAGAATTTTCAGTTATTTAATCGGAACCAGAATGCCAAAGTGACCAAAAAAATAAAAGGTGAGTGCTTTAACGCTCACAAGTACTAAAATATTTTATGATTAGTTAGATTAAAAATCATGAAATGATTAGAAACCGATATAGAAATTCATATGCTCAGGAATTTGGAATTAACAGTTAAATTCAAATTAACTGCTAGTTAAATTCTCGATTGCTAATAAATAGATAACTGTTGAGATTTGTTGGCTGTTTGGACGATTATTTGTGGTGGATGCCAATCGGTTGATATTTGGATGATTGGATGTTTATTTATTTTTTATGTACCTTGTTATTACCCTGTAAATTATTTACAGTATATGAATAGTAAATTGAATTATTTCGAATAAATTGAAAAATATGTTGAAATAATATATTCTTATGATATTTATTTGGATTGAAATGATATATATATATATATATATCCATCCCTGAAATTAAATCGAATTAACTATTCCCTTAGCCATAGGATCGAAAATTATATATGGATACTGAATTGGTTAAATTAAATGATTTTAAAATTTAGTTTTGAAATTAGTTAAATGAATTGATTTTAGGAAAAAAAATTGAATTTATGGAAATCGAATTATTTTTGAACTGGAGCTCGAAATGTTAAATTTTAAGTTTGCTAAATGAAATGTTTTAAATAATTGAAATTGATATTTTTAAGTTATAATCAAAATATGATTTAAATTTTAGAAATTGATTTGATTTGAAGGATTGGACTTTTATTCGAACTTTGAATATTACTGAGTAAAAGTGATATAAAACGATATTTTGAAATTGAGCTCGGAATTGAATTATATTTGAAGTTTGGGATTTGAAATTAAACGTCGAAGGTTAATTTGATTTAAGTGTTTTGAATCGATATTTTGAAAATCGAGCTCGAAATTGATATAAATTGAAATTGAAATTAACTTGAAATTGGAATTGAAATTAATATGGAATTGAAATTGCAATTAATTTTGAATTAGAAGTGAAATTAATTTGGAATCGAAGTAAAATTCGACTTGAAATTGGAACTGAATCAATTAAATCGTAATGGAAATTTAAAATGATTTGAATTGGGAAATTTGGAATTGAATCTATTTGACTTTGAAACTATTTTCAAATAAATTATTAAAAATCTGTCTTTTTAAAATATTCAAATTATTTTGATTTTCCAAACTGTTTACTATATAAACCATTTTCAATACTCAAACTATTTTCTATTAAACTATTTTAACTATTTAACTGTTTTAAATCTATTTAAATTATTTTCTAAAAATTCAAACTGGTCAAAGGGTTGGAATGTTTATATTTAAATCTTGGATTTAAATACGAATTGGGCTAAAATGAAGTTATAACCTAAATTGAAATTCGAAACAATTTTGAAAGCGAAATCGGGAGATTAAAGCTAAAACGATTATGAAATGAAATGGTATATTTTGAGTAAATATGAAGATTTCGAAATAGATTTGATTTTTGAAGCGAATATGATATTTTGATATCAAGTACGAATTGTTTTCGAAATGTAAAAGTACCAACCATTATGTAAAATGACGTTTGGTTATTGAAAAGACCGGGGCCTCCTATTGTCATACTCTCTGTCAATATTGGAACCATTTTAACAACTATTATGTGGAGTGATCGTATAGAACAAAGTGGTTGGATTTGGCGTCTTTTGCTGAATTTGAAGAAAGAGAATAATGATGGATTGGCCTGACACTTGTGTCAATTTGAAGTGACTAAAACAGGAGCCGTAGCGGTCAATGCGGCTAGCTACCTCTAGCGGATATGCTTCTTCGTATTTCCATCATTTACATTGTGACTAATTGGTGCATGCCCTTGGATTTTGGGAGTGTTAGACGCGGTGGGCCCTTAGGGGTTACCAGCAACCAGGAACGATAAACCGGTAGTATCCTACCTTGGTCATTGCCTCACGTGCTTTGTCATACTTTTATCCTTATGCGGGACCCCTATGATTTTTGGTTTAGTGTTGTCGTATCATGACGCATCCCTATCCACTGACGGTTTACTAGTGTTTTATATGCAAACTATGCGGCAAATGTTTAAAAACACATTAAGGGGATCAATGTAAAACCTTAACGCTATTTTTGTATTTATTTTATTGATTAGACATTATATTTGTAGCGTATTCTATTATATATAAATATTTTAACAGATCCTTAAGAGATGAAAAATTCCGTAACATCTCTTGAGTTATTGAATGCACGTTATGCATCGGATAGAAGATGTGAAATCCCGTAAACATCTCTAATGCCATGATACTTATGTTATATGCGATATCGATTTGACTCACATAAGAATATTTTAGTCCTGACTCGAGTGTTTTGTTTTTTCATTACGTTCGGGTCAATCCTAAGTTTTTCAGCATATTGAAGATTATTCTGGAGGACGAAGGCGAAGATTTGGTATGTTATTGCTATTATTGTTCTTGCATCATGTTGTCTGCTGCATTACTTATTTATCCCAGATGTATATATAACTCTGATAATTGTTGTATAAATTATAATCAAATGTATAATAAACAACTTCATGAACGGTTTATTTGATTATTATATTTTATCATTTCTCTGTGAAATTTTGTGTTTGTTTTTTTCTTTTTTCTTATTTTCTTAATTAACCGAATTGATTATCTATGTTACGGATTGTTTAAGTTGGACATGTGTGGATTATTGTCAATTTAAACTTTTCAAAATGTGCGTTATCACATAAGCAGCCACTAGTCACTTTAATAAATCCTTTCATGAATTAAAATCGCGTTGTAAATACTTGTATCAAAACACCTTTACAAAGATATATTCACAAACTTTTTATACTCTTTGTTATACTTGGAAAAATATCCACATACTTATCTCAACATATAAGCATGTTCACAAAATACTACACTTTCACTACTTAGAAAATGCATTTGTATAACTCTATAGTCCTTTATAAAATTCACGTTATAACTCTCTAAAACCATTTATAAAACTCTTATATAATTATAAAATTATTTATAAATTTCTTTTATAAATCTAAAACTCCATTTTTCATTTGTAAACACTTTATTAAATGAAATTCCTTTATAAAACAAATTATTATGTCTAAATACAATTATTTAAATAAATTAATAAATTTTAAACATCATAAATAAATAATTATTGTTATTACTTCAAAACATTATTACATCGTAATAATCATTAACAACAAAACAGTATAAATTTAGTAATAATTATTAACTTCAAAACATTGTAAATAAAATAATTAAAATTTTAAAGCATTATTAAATAAACAATAATACATAATTCTCAAACATTATTATAATAAATAATTATTAATTCCAAAACATTATATTAATTCTAAAACATTATTAATAAATAATGATAATTAATTTCGAACAATATTAATTATTTAAATAAATAATAAGAAAACATGTTTGATATTTAAAAAGGGAGCTATGAATAACAATGGCGAGCGCTACTCCTTCTTGACTTCTTTTTCTTTATCGCATCTCTGTTGCTCCAATACTTCAATTTCAAATTCTTGCTTTGATGTCAATTCATTCACTTTTCGTTCTTTTGCTAATGTTGTTAAGGAGTCTCCGCTTTCTTCTTCTCTGTCTTCAAATCGCAAGTCTCCTTCCAAGAACTGGATCGACTCCAGAATTGGAATAGAGTCTGCTTTCGATGCAGGGATTTATCTCATATGGTTAAGGAATGTCGCGAACCCATTAGGTGTTTCAGATGCGGTTCTTTTGGACATAAGAAAAACAAATGTTTGATAAAATTCAATGCCTTTTCTCGTGAACGAAAAAAGATTTCTATCACAGAACATGGTTTCTTTTCGTCCTTAAGTGTATGAAGCTTAAGAGAATATTATTGAATAATCTTTGGATTCAGAGAAATGAAGGGATCAGTTTCTTGGAAGATTTTTTCAAGCACTTTGAAGTGATCAACGCGGTATATATTGGTAGTAACTATAGAGAAAAATTTGGAGATCCAGAAGATTATTTCGAGGTTTCTAATTCTTCTTTTAATGGTAATGTTCCAGTTGGGATGGTTGAGTCAATTTCTAATGGATATAATGGGTTTGATAGTGATCTGGTTGATGATGGATTGATGATAATGAGAGATAAATCGGCTGATCTTTATGGTGCTCAATTCTAATGCTAACTCTCAAGAAGTGGCTTCAGATTATAGATTTGTTAGTGCTAATCTTTGGCAGGAGGAGTTTCAATGTTATGGTCAATCTAAAAACAAAAAATATTTGGCTAAATCTTGTAAAAAAGGGGATCAGGTGATTGTTACTTCTAATCGATTTGAGGGCTTAAGCGATTTGGATGATTCTATCTTTAGCTCTGATCATATTCGAGGAACAGATTATGATATCTCAAACCAAAGATCGAGCAAAGAGTGAATGGAGTTTTTTGTGATAATTTGTTTAGTCGTACTGATGGTGATATGGATTTTATGAATGTGCACACTGATATTCCATTGGGTGCTGTGGTAGATAGCACTGTCATAGCAAAATTGTTTGGTTGGAAATATAGATATGCACAGTGACATGATCATATCTGAATTAAGATTGAATTCCATGAATGATTTTGCTGTTTTGATTGCACTACGATATAATGATAGTAGTCAGTTACTTGATGCTCATGTCTCAGATGGTTGGTTGGTTTCTTATGGCTATTTGATGATGATAATGTACAACTGTGATGCTAGTGAATTATGTGGCGCTACACATAAGGCTAATGATTCTTTAGAGGATGATATGCACAAGGAAATGGCTTAGAGCAGGTTGTCAAGCTATGATGTTTTGTGTTATGGGGATGACAGGCACATGGACTCTGGTGTGTTGGAGTTTAAATCTGAGGCTGTGGGGTTTCTCATTGATGAAGGTAATCAAACTATGGCTTCTGACATCTTTCTGATAGAGAATGGCATGGATGTTAACACTGGTGTAGATGAAGTAAGTTCTGACATAAATGCAAAATCGGTTTCTGGTAAAGGTGTAATCTTTGGTGTTGTTGTCTCTGTTGATGATACACATAAGGATGGAGTTGTTATGCATATGGATAATGTTATAGCTTTTAAAGGTGATCGTTTATTCTCAGATAATGTTACAGTGCAGGAGACTTATCACAGTGTGCAAATAACATTTCAGAAGTAAAGATTCAAGCTGAGATTGAAGGTCTGAATTGGGCTTTAGAAAATAAAATTCAGATTTATGCTAATGCTTATTCTGTCTGTATCATACAAGATGATGGGATTAAATGATTCTTGCCGAGTTCAGTTTTTGATAGCGTAATAGACAGTGTGATTTCGGTTGATATATCTTCAATAGTTAGTATTAATGATAAATCAGAGTATGGAATGTTTAAGCTGTTAAACTTTATAAATGGCAGTGAGATGGATACTGTCATTTTAGATGGTACGGTTGGTAATAAGGAGAAGTCAGGTTGTGTGGATGGTGATTTGGTTTGCTGTGATGTTGCTGAGGGATCTATTGGTATGTTTTGAATGATATTGTGCTTGGAAACTTGGTGATATCAGAATGTTTGGTTGGTGCTAGGGCACATATTAATGCTGAGAGGTTGTTGGGTACTATATTACATGATGTTGAAGCTGATTGCATGCTGAGTGTAATATTTCTGGATAGTGATAAGGCTAGTTTTGATGTTGATGAGAGATCCATGGGTTCAGTTATGCAAGTAAAGGATATATAAGTGGTTTCTTTTGATGCATCAAGATTGTCCACTGTTCATGAAAGCGGATGCAATATTGATTGGTCTGTTTTTTATAATATTAGGAGTTTTAGATTTATTTTATACTGCTGTCTTGCATCTCTTAGATCTTCGCCATCCGCTATCCATGCTTGCTTTTCTACTCATACACCCAAAGCTGACAAAATAACTAATAGAAGTATGCCTACAGTAAACATTAGAAGAAGTCCTCGTCTCAAACTTAAATCTTTTTTATGCTGATGGCTATTTGGGGGTGTATTTATGGCGATTGTTGCTTTGGTAGCTGTTTGTGTCTTGAGTTGTTGCGGCATGTTTTTTTTGGAGGTTTTATCAGGTATGGTCATTAAGGTTGAGGTTGTGGGAATTGTTATAGAAGACTGCTCACTTCTTGTAGTCGTTTCAGGTTTTAGTTTCTTTTTATGGTAGTCAGTTTAGGATGAGTCTTTAGTTTCATATGCTTTTAGGCGGGTTTTTTTGTATGACGGATTTCAAGCTACTTGCCAGGCTTGTCGGTAGCTACTTTACTTTTGGTGTTATATGTATGTATATGTATGCTCTTCTCTATTTTAGAGGATCACACATTTATCTTAAAAAATTATTTAAACAAATAAAATTTAAAAATATTGATAAAATACCTTTAAAACAATTTTAAATAAAATAAACTACTTTTAAAAACATTATTAAACAATGGTTGAACAACCTACAACATTATCAAGTAATAATAATTTTACCATAATAGAGTATTTCCCAAAATGCTTTGGAACATTTCTATAAATATTTGAAAAGACAAATAGAAAGATTAAAGTAAAATAGAGAAGTTTCGAAACCCAAATTTTAAATAAATTATTCCAAAAAGCCCAAAATAAGCTTTAAAAATCATTCCCGAATCAAAACAAATTTTCAACCCCAACGGCAATTAATAGCATTCTCAAAATACTAAATATAAGTCAATAGCCATCAACACACTTAACTAATACTGCTATCGATTTTTTTATCACTATTAGGGATAAGTTTTTAAAACATAACAATGTCATAACCAATAAGCCAATAATGAGGTGTGTTATTCAATAATTCATATAACAGGAATATTATTGAAAATAATGCAATAATGACGAGGAATCCCATTGGATCCCTGTATAAATTTTCCTATACATTAGATAAGTCCCTACAATTAATTTCACATATTGACCGCTTTTAAAGCGACAATTCCTTGAACCAAAAATCAACCAATAAAGCATCCACGCATACAATCAATAATTTTTATCTACTATAAAACATTATAGATTAACCAAAAGGGCGAGTTAAACTCACCTAAATATCAGATATCGCCGAAGCATTTCAATTCCGATTAAGATCGAACACGTTCAATTTTAGCTGAAATTTCTACAGGCTTCAATCTAAGCCAATCCAATTCCATAACGTAGATATCATCGATACGAGCCTAACGCGACTGACCGCGTTCGATTTGGACCTTGTATGATCAAGTTAATGCATTTATAAGATTAAAAAATTAAATAATATAATCATCTTCTTAATTACAATCACCAATTAACTAATAAATACTCTACCCTAATCATGCCGCCGATCCCCTCGTTAGAACCAAAGTAGGCTGCACCATCGTTACTGTTCAACCTCGCTTTGACACCACCATGGGCCGTCACCGTTTGCCGCCTCATCATCTCTGACAATCTTGACCCCAAGAAACCCTAACCCACCATCGCGCCGCCCTTCGACAACCACAAATTGAGAATGAGCCTTAACCAAACATCAACATTCCACTCGATGCTGCCATCGCCACAAACCATATCCGATCACTGCAACCTCGCCAAAGACTTGCCAGACTCAGACGAACCCAACTCCCTTAGACTCGTCGCATATAAACCGCCATCGCCACTAGAAAAGCCCACCCAAGCTGCCACCGTAGCACTAAATTTTTGGCCAACTACGATGAACCAGCTTGATCCAACCGGTCACCCCCTTCATTCCACCATGACGAGCACTTTTCTAATTGACAACTTTCCCTAGTTCGGCCTCCGGTGGCATCGATGGGAATGTGCCATTGGATGAGGGAGTATACAATATGATTTAGCATTTGAAATGTACTACCATTTTTAAATTTTCTTGTTTTGATGAAAGGAAGGGTATGAAGGGGAGGCAATATGGTGTGCAACTTTGTACAATTGGTCTTGAGTTATTATATATATTTTTAATTTTCCGATATCTCATCGCATAGATTTTTATTTGCGTACGGACCCCAAATGACAAAACAAAAATTTGGCCATGCTCAGGACAGTAGCGCTATCCCAAAAGAATAATGATATATACCAGTCATTGAATCTGAAAAATCACAAAAACACTGCCACTTGCCGGTATATCGTCAAACAAATAATTTCGATATTTTCTAAACTGAAAATTATGGAAAAATCATATAAAATAAATTAAAAATACGTCAATGGAAATCGAGTCATAAAAATAAAATTATATTTTTTGATTATTTATCCGAGTCATTTATTACTATAAATATATTTACAAAATGAATTCACTTTTATTATTTATTAATTTAAAAGGAGTTAAACAAGTCCATTTAATCCATAGAATTAATATTCGATTTAAAATCCTAATATTTAAATGACTATTCAAATACTTATTCATAATTCAAAGATTTTAATAGTCTAATTAATTCAAGTTTCTAAAGCTTTTAAACAAATACTTTAATAATTAAAATAAATTAAATATTCAAAATCAATTGTCTAAAATTTTACAAATTAATAGTAGTTCGATATAATCAAAAGTAATTTGGATCTAATGTTAACGGTCCAATTTTAAACTTAACATATATGTTCATTGTTTAAATATTTTATGTAAATCAATATATATATATATATATATATTTAATTAATAAAATCTACAACATCTTTTTCTTGATGTATGCATACATTGAATGATAAATCATATTTTGACTAAATCTAATTTACATATAAGGCAAAAAATTCATAGATATTTTTACTAAATCTAATAAATTAAGTCTACAAAACATAATTATTTATTTTACCAAAATATTTTATAAATAAAACACATATATTTTGTTAATTCAAATATGTATTCACAAATTTACACTAAAAATATATTTGACATTTTAAATGATAGGGGTTTTTAGGCTTTAGGAAAAATTTGAAAAAAAATTTAGTTTTAGGGACAAGAAGTTTGCTTTTTAGGCTGAAGAACACTTTTTAATGTAAATCACAGAATGATAGTTGTAATTATCATTTTTTGTTTACACTAAAAGTGTCATTCAAACTAAAAAACAAACTTGTCGTCCCTGAGACTAAATTTTTTTGCAACTTCTTCCATGTGTCTATTTTCTTGTAAATGATAAATATACGTGTAATAAAATTATTTAGTGTTTTATATAAAATAGTTTTCATAATATTAATTTTATCATAGACCAAAAATTAATTTTATTCACACTTAAATGATTTATAATTTAAAAGATGTTGATTTGCATAGATGATCCATATTAATCATTTGTTTATTCTACAATTTTCAAACAAATTGTATGGATGATAATATCGTTACATATAAGGGTTTAGGCGTGACATATTTGGATCTGTTACAAAATAAAATTACATTCGCGATAATCATATCGCTTACCATACCTCGATCTGTGTATGCCTCCTAGGGATATGATTCAATGTTCTTGATCTCGCAAGGATTGGAGAACTATCACCATTGAAAGAGATGCAATTTTTAGATTTCTAGAATGGAGCTAGGGAGGGCATATATGTTGATGTTAGTAAGGAAAACTCCTTTTTTCATTTCATCCAATTAGAATGATGAAAAAGTTTAAGATGGCGTTTATGGAAGAGTCATTAGGATAGCTATCTACCACTAATGATTCTTAAAATCCAAAACCAAAACTTCTTCACCTTATATAAATGTGGTCGACCCCACCTTTTATTTGTGCATTTATTTTTATATGTAAACCCATTTAAATATGCGCTAATATAGTATTTAATATGTGTATGTATAACACTTACACACACCCAAATAACTATCAAAGACATTCTAAAAGTTCCCAAGAGCTATCAAAATTACCATTGGCACCCCAACTACTAAAATCATTCATGATTTATATATCTTATACATTAATTATTCTAATTAATATATCTTTCCATCAAAAGACCTTAGTTCTGGTTAAACCTTTTAATATTTTCAGATTCTCTTACTACACACTCGATATTTCTAATGAATTTTTAGCATAAGAATTTCATTATTTCACAAACATTCTCGATATTTCATAAATATCTGAGAACATTTCACTTGGTGAATTCTCAAACTTGATTTCATTTTGCCTATTGTATTAAATATATATGCAAATCTAGTTCAGTACACAACATATGCGATGGAACTTATTTCCAATACATAAGGTGTCTTATATACCTCATTCCACTGGAACATTTCTTGTTTGGAATTCGTATTAAACAATTCTAATACTAGTATCATGTACTAAATTTTGGATGATCCTACTAACCCCTTATATCGTGCATAAGATATATTAGTGTTTATACCAAAATTGTATACAACACTCTTCAGACATATTTGAAGAGATTAGAACGAAGAATATAAATGTAAAAAGAGGCTAATCTAACAAACACGCCAAAACAGACCAATACAAAATGCAAAAACACAAGAATTTATAGTGGTTCGGCATTGTAGCCTACGTCCACTTTGGAAAGTTTGCAATTTTATCGATGTCTACTAACTGATTACAACAGAGAATACTCAAGCACTCGATTTACAATGGGTTTTTGGCAGAGTATCGGCGTAGCAGAATCAAAAGTCCCTTTTCTGAAGGAATAGGGATGCTATTTATAGGTGTAGATTGAAAATATCTGACTTGGATCTCGAAATACCTCCTCTCCCACGTGGGTGGGCCCACTTGATCGATCCGAGGTCATTTGGAATCGATCCCTACTCCATTCGTATCGATAAAAAATAGCTTCTTTTGGGCTGAGATCGATCATAGACATTCTTGAGGGTGGCATTTGGACTTGTAGATTTGAGTTATGATCAATCCAAGTTTTATTTTGCATTAGGCTGAACTGTTCGTATCGATCCCATTCGTATCAATAATTGTTCGTATCGATGCTATGCGTGTCGATCAGGGTGACGTGGAACGATAGTCTAGGAGTGATCCGCTTTTCGTGCCGCATGACCGCTTCTTTCACTTTATCATGTCTTCTTCGTATCGTTCCTAGGAATCATTCTTTATATCGATAAATGGAGGGTCTGTTCGTATCGATCATCCATAGCCGCTTCGTATCAATGATCTTCGTTCCAATTTGTATCGATGCACACTCATTTCTTCGTATCGATCCTTTGTTATACTTTTCGTATCGATCTGCCATGACTTCTCTCATAACGATCGTTGACTTTCCCCTTCATATCAATCAAGCGAGTGATCGATACGAACCATGCCGCTTCTGCTTAATGGATACAAACTGAAGTAACTCGAGGGATGGATACAAAATAGATGCTTCTGGGTTGATGGATACAAAGGTGGTTGGCCCATGATAGATACGAAAACCATGGATTCGAATGAGTGACTTCCATAATTCTGATCCATCCATACCTTGAGCATATGAACTACGATTGACTTGAAATTCAAAACGTTGGCTTTCATAGCTTTGCTTGTCATTCCACGTTAATTATAGCTCAATCCAGACGCGGACAAAATTTGTCGGTTTCCATAGTAGACCTGTGTATAACCGATCTTCGGGACGAATTGTCCTGGGTTTCCATTCAAGTTCTTGGTGTCACGGCCTTGCCAAAAGGCGGGATAACATATGCCTCCCAAAGTACGTTTTGTGAGAACATGATGTACTTTGAAAAGCTACAATCTTCATTCCGAAAAGTTCTATTTGATTCGCTGAATAGTTGTTGCCTTTTCATTAAGAGATGTAACCTTTGATTGATTTCCAGTTATATAAATGCTGAATTATTGACTGCCAATGATCATGCAGAGTTTTGTTGTAACTAAGTATCAAGTGCTAGCAAATTGTTGTTCACTGTCTTGTTTGTCATCAACTAAGCATTCAATCCCTGTCAATTTTGAAAACTGAATATTAGTCTGTCATACATGCATGCATGTTAACTTGACTCATGTTTACGTTTCCACGCTCACATGCCGTTGTCAAGTCTTTTAGTTTTTTTGAATCGATTTTCGTATCGATCCTCTCCTGGACCAACGTGAAATTCGAGTTGTAACAACATTTGACGGTCTTTTTAAGTCCTTTTCTCGTATCGATCCTCTCCTGGATCGATTTGAGAAGTAGGGATACGCATTTCATATCGATGGCCATCGATATGAAATAGTTAGTTCTTCGAAATGCATCATATCGATGGACACGAACTCTTGTGGTTTTCGAAGTGAAGGGATACAAAATTGTTGCTTCGTATCGATGGGTCACCGAGGGATACGAACATCCATGCTCTGCATCGATCTAAATTGATGGTTATGAACAGCTACGCCCCTAACCGATATGGGTGGATGGATACGAAGAAGGCTCTTCGTATCGATGATGTCGGTGACCGTTCATACTAGTTTTTTAGCACTGGGAGACGAATCGTTTCCTTCTGAGTTCGAGTCTATATAAAGGCATTTTGGACGTAGATAATTTTTCATCTGTTTTCATTTTACACTTTCTTTCGTATCGATAGAAAACCCGAGAAATAGAAACTACCTTCGTTCCCAAATTAACATAGTTTGTTAATCCCTCAAATCGATACTCTAATTTAGGTAATTAGTCAAACAATCTCACACTAAAATGATAAGATTTGAGATTCAATGCCAATTCGCTCATAATCATGGCCAATTTTGATGATGATGAGACCGGAATTGGGTTGGAGCATGGTTGAGGGAGGAGGAACTGGAGTCTGAACTAGTTGGAGAGGAAGAAGGAAAGGATGATGGACACGAAGGGCGTACTCGTATCGATTGTGGATGAAGAAAAAGTTCGTACCGATCTGGGATAATGGAATTCCGTATCAAATGAAGGAATTGTTTCGTATCACTGGCTAGTGGAAATTCATATCGATCGATTGATGACTGGCATTCGCATCGATCCGGAGCGATCAATATGAAATCTTAGGCCTGGTGATCGATACGAATGTGTTGTTGTCAATCGATATGAAGCGGAGGATTTTGCATCGTTACGAAATGATCTTTGGGTGGACGATACGAAGCATCATCCAACGATCGATACGAATCTCTATGTCCCATAATCGATACGAATTGTGCTCCTGGTGGTCGATCCAAGTTCAAACTTTGATGGACAAGAAATCTTGCATAATCGAACATTTGACTCCGATGAGTTTCAGCCTTCCATAATTGGACTTAACCGTTTCACCGCATATTTGACTGCTCTTCGAAGCTCGTCGATGGAATTGTAACTCGACAAATTCTATGAACTTTAACTTGGATCACTCTCCGAAGTCTGGATGACATGTTTGTGACGGTCAGTAATGACGGTCACTCCGGTTGAATCTCGAAGTCTTGTTGTTTGAACATCTCTCAAACTTTATGGAACCTCAAATACCTTGTAGCACTGCACAACACATTCACGTGCTTCACACTGAAGGGAACATGGGTTTCTTATCGTCTAACGATAATTTTTACTGAGTTCAATAGCTATGGAACCCGAAAGTTCTCAATCGTAGAATGCCAGAGTCTGCCTCTTCCCGTAATTGAAATGCCGGCTATCACAGCTGAAGTAATTAACCCTGTTCCAGATAAGCTACCGGGAGCAGTTTTTATTATGAACCCGTAGGATTCTGTCCGTTCTAATATTTTCAAAGATATTTTAGGTAGGATTTGCCTAAGACACGAGTTGCCGCTAAATGATGTCTTATTATCGGGGCCGGAAGATAAAGCTCACAACCCCCGGAGGGATGCATAGCTTGTAATAGATTCATGTGTGTAGCCGGGACACTTCCTCCCTTCAATCAGTTTATCCGGGAAGTGTTACTATTCTTGAGGATTGCTCTGTCTCGGTTGCATCCGAACAGGCATGCTTTGCTCAATAGCCTGTTCGTTATCTTTATAGAACACCTCTTTCGTCCTCCAACCGTAGAATAAATCAGATACTTATTTAAATAAAATGTCGCAGGGACAACCCCTCCTTCACTTTCCTAGAAGCATTTAGGAATTTTCAAGTTGTGGCCGGAGCTTGGAGCAAGCTGAATTATTTCAAAACTGAATGGTTTTCATTTGGTGTCCATCGGGATTTTCCAGGAAGTGGCTAGTCAGATGTAAGTGCTTCAACTTCTTTGTTGATTAACAGGACGATATTAATCGATGCCAAGCCTAACATTTTGCTTCTTATACAGCTTCAATTCCACGATCTAAAGGAGCTTGGTTTAAAGAAATAGTAAGGGTTCTTCAAGAGGTGCCCATCGTGCAAAGAGAAACCAATGAAGTCCTCACAGATGAAAATCTGATTGCCATAGGATGGATTGATAGAGACCATAACATTCGACTTGTAGGAGTTCTCAGGACGACTCCAGCGAGGCAAATAAGAAGGAGAACTCCCGAAATTGTTGTAACCGAACAAGGCGATGATGAGAGTTTGCCAGCTAGAAACGAGCCTATGGCCATGCCTTTACAGGACCCTCAAGCATTGGGAAACGGAAAAGGCAAGACTATTGCCCGCAAATCTCAAAGGCACAAAACCGTCGTGGTGTCTTTGACCACTACTAGTCAAGAGATTCCTCCTCCGCAAATAGAGAGCTCGCTGGAAGGATTGGCGGATGTCCCAATCCTAGACGATCTGACTTCGCTTTAAGACTTCGGGTTGGAAACCGAGGCAGGCTGGAGTGCTTTAAATGTAGGTAACCGACTCCTGCAAGCGGAGCCACCACAATCGGTTGGTTGGGGGTTTATACATGCACACACACACACACACACACGGCACCGCACAACTTATCATTACACGTTTTTCGATTTCAGGGGATAATTAATTCCAATTTTCTTTTCATTTCACAAACACAATGGTAAGGCAAGGCTCAATGCTTGGCAGTCTCCGCTCTACGCGTCGTTCTTCTAGTTCTTATTCTAAGTCTCACAGACGCGAGTCTGATAGAGACTATGACCGTCACCATTCCAATTAAGAGCGTGAGCACTGGGAAAGGGAGAAGGAAAGGGATTATAGGCGCCACTTACGGTCCCGCTCTCCACCACCTAGAATTCCTTCCAAACCTCCTGGTTCTGGTAAACAGCCCTTAGAATCTTCATGTCAAGTACCACCTCCTCAAACTTCAAGCCACGAAGAACCACGTCGAAGAATAGAGACCGAAACCCTCGTTACCATTAAACAAGTTGCTATAGAACCTACCGGAGAAGGAGCGATTAGAAACGCTAAGCTGAAGAAAGATTTCCCAAATGTCTGCTTCGACGGCTTCATTTTTCCTCCGCACTTAAAAAGAATTCCCAATGAGGCAGAACAGACGATACATGACTACATATATGATGTTTATAGTCAATATCGAGAATGGATGAAGATTGCAGAGAAAGTATCAGCGGTGGCCTTTGAGCGGGCAAAGACAATCAAGAAACTGATCTCGCTCAGAAGAGCCGCATAATTCAGGTGCTCAATAATGAAAATGCATCTTTGATAAATTTGAAAACGGAGGCTAGTAGAAGAGCCGACGAGGCAACCCGAAAGATGGAGGAGATGAGGCGAACACATTTATACTTGGTCGAGGAAATGGGGCATCGGACCATCAGTCATGGCTGAAAGATATGCGGTTCTAACAGAGAGCTTGAGGAGCTAAAAGCCAAATTTGCTGCACCAAGGAAAAATATGATGCTAATAGAGCTGCTCAAGAGCCGTGTGAGCAGGCTGTGGTACTCAGGGATGAGCGGGGTGCGGCCATGTTAAAGTACCACAAAACCGAGGCCAAAATTGAGACCGAAGTTAGAGAGGCAGAGACTAAGTTCGAAGGTGATATTAAAGACCTGCTGGTCACCTATAATGCCAGTGTCTTGAACATCGCGTTGTAGGCTGGCTCGATGACTACCCGCTACATTTGTACAATGCCTGGTATCGCTTGGTAGAAGATGAGAAAGTGGATTGCAACACTACATCTATTGACGACTTCGATTTAGAGAACCGGATATTAACCGAAGATGAGAGAAAAGTTCTTCACGATGCCATTGTCACTTTTGAAAAGGAGAAACCAACCGCTAAATACCCGGACGTTGGAGAGGGATCCGAAGTTGAGCACCATGAAGGAAGCTCTGAAATGCCTGCAGCAACCCAAGTTGAGCTTGCTTCAACATTTGGTCCTCCGGCTGTTTCGGCATACGACCCTGACAGGCTGCACATATTTTCGATACTTGAACTTGCTTCTATAGCCGCATCGGCTCAACACGTGAACCAATTCGAAGAAGGTACTCTGAACACTCTGTCCATTTGCTTAAATGCAGGAGCGTTGTCGAAATATGTCACTAATATCTTCTTTTATCTTCATTCGGTTATAGATTCTGCAGCGGCTAATACTCTTGCAATCCAAGAGTTGCATCATGAGTAGGAGGCCATCATGACAGAGGCAATAATGATGACGGCGGCTATATCGACCGAGGAGATGCACGAGAGTAGCTTTGTCCTCGACGAACAAACGATGGAAGCACTCCTTGGTCACTAGAGCGATCCACTTACCGACTTGCCTTTCGTTATAGGTGAAGATGTGTTTATGGCTAGCTCCTTAGGCTCGACTAGCAGCATTCCAATAGCACTCAAGCAGATCGGGATGAAGCTATAATGACAGAGATTAACGTTGAAATGGAAAGAGCCACGCAGGCTAGTAGCATTAGAGGTGGCATAGCGGGCCCTATTCTAGTCCCTATGCGTATGATTTTTCCTGGCGGCACAATCATCGACATTGGCGTGCCCCTTCGTCTTCTCACATTGAAAGTGCCATCATTCCTATGGCTCCACATTCAGAAAGTATCCCGATCCTTGTGGGTTCGGAGGAAGAGACCTCTGTAATCCCCCCGACCAGAGACTAACTAGCAAAAGGAGGTCGGGGAGACAAAATCTCAAAAAGACAGTCGAGCGGTAGCTCTATTGGACCAACACCGAAGAAGAAGAAGAAATCAAAGGAGTAGACATGTCTTTTTGTTTCCCTTTTTGGTAGATAGGTAGAAATTTCCTTTTGCTTTCCGTAGGTCGTGTATAGATGCGGGTTCGGCCTCTTCTTATAGGAATTCTGGGAATAAGTTTTTGTACTTGTCTTTTTTCCATGGAATAGTAGAAATAAATCTCCTTTTGTTTTTAGCATAGCTCCGTGTTTATTTACTTAAGTGTTTCAACACTCAATTTCCATTCAATGTGCTTGCAAGGCTTTAGTCTTTGAATCAGACTTGAGTTCGGTTGTTAAGTCCTTAAGTCATGGCTTTGGGTCATAACCAGACATCAAGTTAAGCCCCAACGCCGTGCTGTCTCGGTTAGCATCTTGTATTGAAGCGATGCCCCCAGTTTTGGAGAGAATTGAAGTGGTCGGTTAACTGTCGCTTTCTGCCTTCAACAAATTGCACTTAACTTAGTCGAAACAAAGTTAAGGTGAAACAAGGTCGACTGGGCGGATCACACTCGCTCATTTACTGGTAACTTCATCCACACTCTGGGGACTGAACTTGCATGCCGACGGTCAGTCATTCCTGCTTAATGTTTGAAGTTATGTCCGCGCTCTGGGGACTTAAGCAATTTTATGGGTGGTTGGTCACTCCCATTTAATACTTAGAATTATGTCCGCACTCCAGGGACCTAGGTTGATTTGCGGGTGGTCAATCATACCTGTTTTGTGTTTATACTCCGGTTCATGCTCTAGGGACTTAGAGTTGGTCGATGGGTGGTTAGTCACACCCAGTTGGTGTTTATACTCCGGCCTGCACTCTGGGGACCCGAGTTAGCCGTTGGGTGGTCAGTCACATCCATTTTGATGTTTATACTCCAGTTCACACTCCGAAAATCTAGAGTTTATTAAAAGATGGTCAATTACATCTGTTTAAGTATTAGGATCTTATTCACACTCTGCTAACGATGAATTGATCAGGTCGTGGATGGTCGGATCACATCCACCATGAGTAGACAAGCAAAGTTGTAGATGGATGGATCCATCCACCTCGAACTTGTTATGGTGGACGATAAGGTTGTGGATGAACGAATCCATCCTCCTCCAGTTTAGATTGTACATAGACAAAGTCGTGGGTGGACGGACCCACCATCCTCGAGTCCATGTTTCGGATTTGAAGTTTATACGTCGGCTCGCACTCTGGAACCAGAGTTTGCTAGAGGATTGTCGTGCATCAGTCTTTTTTGGCATTAGTGTGGTTGCTTGCACCCGAGCTTGGGTTTTCACTTAGCGATTGACCGGTCGTATCATAGTCATTCCCTATTTGAATAAGTCCTACCATAGGATAGGACTTAGCTCTCCATGCATTGTGATGGTCGCATGACGCATTTCAAGAATCGCCACTCTGGCTTGACGAGTTCGCATTTTATTGCTAAAATAAGAAAGCACGGAAAAGTTAGTTGCCTCATTATAAGTTAAAATTTTGAAACGCATAAACAAATTTCAAATGAAAAGGCAGACTAAATGAATAAATAAAGCTTTTTATGTGTAGTAGCGATGGAGAATCTCGCTATTCCAAGCTCTCAGCAAAGTGAGACCATCAACGTTTGATAATTTGCACGTGGCATAACCAAGTCTCCGCTCGATAAAGTATGGTCCTTGCCATGTTGGTTTCATATGTGAAGGGAATGGATAGATTCTCTTAAGTATGAGATCGCTAAGTTTAAAGGTTCTACGTCGGACCCTGGCATTGTATAATCGGGAGACTCGACTTCAGTGCACGACTGTCCTCCAATCAGCCTCTTCATGCTTCTCATGCAATAAATCCAGAGATTCAAAAAGTAATATGGCATTCATCTTCGGATCATAATATGTCACACGATGAGATGGCACTTCTAATTCAACTGGAATAACGACCTCAGATCTATAGGAAAGTAAAAATGGAGTGTGGCCGATCGCGGACTTGTAGGTGGTTCGATAAGCCCATAGGGCCATGGGAAGTTCATCGACCCATCTGCCTCCACCTTTCTCCAGTCGTTTCTTCAGAATGGACCTAATAATTTTATTAACAGCTTCGACTTGTCCGTTTTCTTGAGGGTGAGCAACCATCGAGAACTTCTTCTGGATGTGGAAACACGACAGAAGTTCTTTTACTCGACACTGTCGAATTGGGCTTCGTTTTCAGTGATAATTTTTCATGGGAGGCCAAAACGAAAAATGATGTTGCATACCACAAAGTTGATTACCTTTTTATTTGTGATTGTGCCAAAGGGCTTCCGCCCATTTGGTAAAGTAGTCAACTGCAACGATGACGTACTTCACACCACCTTTGGCCATAAGTAAAGACCCAATTATATCGATGCCCAATGTGGCGAACGGCCATGGACTGACCATCTGAATAATTTTGATAGGAGGGACTCTTGGAATTTGAGCATGTTTTTGGAATTTTTCACATCTCTTGGCATAGTCCAATGCATCTGATTCACGGTCGACCAATAATACCCGTATCAGAGTATCTTCTTAGCAAGGGCTTGCCCCTTAGTGTGTTTGCCGCATTTTCCTTCGTGCACATCATGTAACACTCATTTGATTTCATCGTGGGCGATACACCGAAATAAAGGAACAGAGTATCCTCTCCTGTACATGACTCCATTCTGGATAATAAATCGCAAAGCTTTCCCAAGAACTTGTCTTTTCTTACTTCTATGCTCGGGCAAAGCTCCATGTTTGAGATAGTTTCTGAATGGGGTCATCCATGACTCCTTTTCGGGCATTGCCTCATGCACCTAGTCTGCCTCTATTTGGTCGATGCTTGGAGAGGTCAGTGTCTCAACGGGGACGAGTCCCATTTGCTGTGCTTTACCGGTGCTGGCCAGTTTCGCTAAAGAATCGACCTTCAGATTATGCTCCTAGGGGATATAGAGGATGGCATAGTAATTGAACCGATTCAACATTTCCTAAACCTGGGTAAGATAAGCAGCCATCCTTCGGTCTCTAGCTTGGTATTCTCTCCGAACTTGACATACGACCAATTACGAGTCATAGTAAATCTCTACAGTGATAATTCTCAAGTCTGTGGCAAGTCTGAGTCCGACGAGTAAAGCTTCATATTCGACCTCATTGTTAGTTGCATGAAAATCAAAATTCATGGTGTAGCATAAGGATCTACCATCTGGAGTTTCAAGTACTACTCCAACGCTTGAGCAACGATCGTTTGATGCACCATCCACGTATAGTTTCCATATGTACTTAGGAGATTCACTAGTCTTGGACAAGTCCTATGGTATAGTAAACTCAGCTATGAAGTCTGCCAGAAGTTGTCCTTAAATGGTTTGCCTCCATGTATAAACGATATCAAACTGACTTAGCTCGATGTTCCACTTGAGCAACCTACCAGACGTCTCAGATTGCATAAGGACCTGTCTTAACGGCTGGTCAGTGTAGACTGTGATCGGATGAGCCTGGAAGTAAGGACGGAGCTTTCTCGAGGCAATGACGAGGCAATAAGCAAGATTTTCCAGTTACAGGTAGTTTCTTTCCACCCTAGTTAATCACTTGCTAATATAATAAACCGATCGCTATATCCAATCCTCCTCCCGAATCAATGCAGCACTAATTGCGTTCGCTGAAACCGCCGAATAGATATATAGTCACTCATGATCGATCAGCTTTGACAAAATAGGTGGCGTTGCTAGATGTTGAACCAGTGCTTAGAATGCGCCTTAACATTCCTCAGTTCATTCGAAGTTCCTCTTTCCTTTCCTGATCAGATCGAAGAAGGTAATGCATTTGTCCGTGGATTTGGTGATAAATCTGCTCAAGGCTGCCACCTTCTCGTTGAGGTTTTGTGCTTGCTTTATAGTTCTGGGAGTCTCAAGATTCTGAATCGCCTAGATTTTCTCAAGATTGGCTTCGATTCCTTGAGCATTAACAATGAATCCAAGGAACTTTTCGGATGCAACTTCGAAGTGACACTTCAATGGGTTGAGCTTTATTCAGTACCGTCAGAGGATGTTGAACATCGTTTCCAAGTCTTTGACGTGATTGATGGAAAGCCATGACTTTACAAGCATATCGTCCATGTATACCTCCATGGTTTTCCCGATCTGGTTACCAAATATTCGGTTGACGAGTCTCTGATAAGCTGCCCCAGCGTTCTTCAGTCCGAACGACGTCACTTTATAGCAGTAGAGTCCCAGGTCGGTGACAAAGCTGGTATGCTCCTAGTTTGGTAGGTGCATCGGTATTTGATTATAGCCGGAATATGCGTCCATGAAAGATAAGAGCTCGTGTCCAACCGTGGAATCAACGAGTTGATCAATTCTGGGAAGTGGAAAATTGTGTTTAGGGCATGCTTTATTCAATATTGTGTCATCCACACAAGTTCTCCATTTCTCGTTGGATTTCCTAACGAGCACCAGGTTGGATACCCACTTTGGATATAACACGTCTCGAATAAACCCGTTCGACTTTAGTTTATTTAACTCTTCCTTCAGGGCGGTATATATCTCTGGATCCATACTGCGCCTTTTCTGTTTGATCGGGACATGCCGCGGGTCAATATTCAATGCATAGCTTGTGATGTCTGGGAGATCCTACACATGTCTGAGTGTGTCCAAGAAAACACGTCGAGGTTTGCCCAGAGAAGTTCAACCAATTTCTCTCTCATCTGTTGGCTTAGCTGAGATCTGACCATTATTATTGTGGAGTCGTCGTCGTCGATCGGAACATCGATTGTTAACTCAATCGAAGAAGCCTGACTATCTTTGACTTCCTTTTCATTATCGTTATATCATGGATCATGATCTTTCAAGAATTGGCTGTGGCACCCGGGCCTAGGCCCAAGCGTTAATTGTCAATTTTTAGAAAAATGGACGCAAAGAGTTTCCTCCACGTCCTTGCCCTTCTCTTTATGCTTCGCCTCTCGTAGCTCAACAACATAACAGACGCATCCAGCCGCCTGATCTCCTTAAACAACTCCAACCCCATTATCAGTGGGGAACTTTGGAGTTATACACATGAGGCAATTACTGCCTTGAATTCAGCTAGGGCCGGCCGGCCCAAGAAAGCATTATATGGAGAATTATTGTCTAACACAACGAACTGTAACATCTGGATTCTCCGACGATCTCCTATTCCCAACTCAACTAGCAACTCCACCATCCCTGAGGCTATCATTGCACTCCCATTAAAGCCATGTATCCGAGAATGACATGGCTTTATGTCCTTCACTTCCATTTTCATCTGATCATAAGTTCGTTTGAAAAGAATATTTACAGAGCTTCCACTATCTACCAAGATCCTCTTCACCTAAGCAGGAACTATTTGAGCCGATATGACCAGTGGATCGATAGTAGGGTATTGGACTCTATTAGTGTCTCTGTTTCGAAATACGATCTCGTTTATCAGCATTTTTTTGTTTCATCGGAGCCCCATCATCAACATTACTGCAAAATTCGAAGTCCGCATGCCTAATAGAGCTAGCATATGACTCCATTTTCTTCCAGCTCTGATCAATTGGATGAAGACCACCACTAACTGGATTAATAAACAATCTCCGGCCAGTACGCACGGGTTCCTATGGTCTAGCCTGATTTTGACCTTGATTCTGGTTTGATGGGCTCGCACCACCAACCTACGACGCTCTAACAAACTGTTCCGGCTTCCTTTCTCGCATCAGTTTCTCAATGAAGTCTTACAAATGATGACACTCATTAGTACTATGGCCATAGCAATAGTGGAACCTATAGATTTTTCCAGTTTGAATTTGCTTTTCGAATGACTGTTTTGGAGCTGGTTTCTTGTACTGGCCAATATTACAGGTTTGCAAATAAACATTCTCCAGGGATGTATTAAATGGGGGTATATTGGTCAAACATGGGAGCTCTGCGCCGCGTCCGCGATTTTGATCTCGCTTCTTACCCCGACCTCCATTGCCTTTCTGTTGGCTCTGCTTGTTCTGTATATACAATTGAACATTGCTGGAGTTCTCACCGATCCGTTTCACAGCAACATTACATTGAATGCCTTCACCACAGGGCCTCGCATCATCCGGCTTTCTAGATCGCCTAGCGTCTTCTCTCCTCAAAAACTGGGCTGGCTTAGCATAGAAATGATCCAACGACGTGAGGGGTTTCCCAGCTAACCAACTTCCAAATTCAAAATCGGGATCGACTCCTTTAGTCAGTGCCATTAAGATACAATTATCATTCATGTTGCTGACATCAGCACAGGCAGCATGAAACCTTTCAAGATAACATCTAAGTGTTTCTCCTGGAGCATGGGTAACGTTGGATAAAGTGTTGATGTCTTTTGGCCTTGTGACATGCATGCGGAATTGTTCGATGAACTTCATAGCCAACTGATCAAAACTATAAATAGATATAAGGGTAAATGAGTAAACCACATCGTTGTAATACCTACCAATGATATAGGGAAACTCCTGCACTTAACCGCATCGTCGGCTCATGCGGCATTCATGAGTCGTTCATATTTTAATATGTGCTAATTGGAATCTGAACTTCCTTCATACACAGGCAGGGTTGGCATCTTGAATCGATGAGATGGCTCAGCATAAAGGATGTCATCCGTGAACGGAGTATAACCTTGGGAGATTCCTCAATTGTCATTGGTAAGACCTTGACTTTCATAGATCAATTGGTGGTTCATGGTTGGAATGGTCGGGTTGCACGTTGCAAGGATGTCCCCAGCGCAGTCGATGGTCTATTCCTGCATCCTTGGATTCGGGTCTTCAGGAACATAGGGTTCTAGAGCATAAATATGTTGACGAAGGGTTGAATCTGCTCGGTTCTGAATCTCAGCATCCAAGTCTATGGCGACGGTGGTTACATGACTATTGACAATATGATAAGGAAGTGCCCCTCCTCGGGAAGAGGGTCCAGCCTAGTGCTCCGTAGAGGGACCAGCTCCAGCTTGTCCGAGATTCAAAACATGCTGGAGGCTTGCGCGTAGTTTCCATCCATCCATGGACATGTAGATCTATGGTTGAAATCAAAAGAAGTTGAGCTCTCGGTGGATGAATAGGAAGCATGATCCCTTCTGGATCTCCTTCGTCTCTCCTCGTTCAGTTGGTTAGCTAGCTCCATGTTGGCACAGATCTTCAGGGTGAGCTCCTGACGGCTTTGGGTAAGCTCTTGCATAAGGATCTAGAACACCTCCCTGGTGACAGGGCCTTGTGGATCAAAGGGTCCAACCGAATTCTAACCTATAGCAGGCAGTTATGTGGGTTTCTGCATATCCCGTCCCTTTGGGTTAGCAGCAGTTGAAGCAGTCCTCGTGTTAACCATGGTTGGCGTAGCTCCTTACTAGATCTGATGCAATCTGAATATGATGGAATGAACTACTGGATATCAGATCTGGATCTCCTCCTTAGATTTTGCAATCCAAATATGGCATTAGATCCAATGAGCAGGAGAAAAACTAGGTTTTCTTAGTGAAAGCACCAAAGTGTTTGTATCAAAATTGAGCGCAACACTCTTCAAATATATCTGAAGATATTAGAATGAAGAATATAAATGTAAAAAGAGGCTAATCTAAGATACATGCCAAAACAGACCAACAGAAATGAAAGAACACAGGAATTTATTGTGGTTCGGTGTTTTAGCCTCCGTCCACTTTGGAAAGTTTGTTGTTTTATTGATGTCCACTAACCGTTTACAATAGAGATTACTCAAGCACTGGAGTTATGGGTTTCTGGCAGAGTATCGGCCTAGCAGAATAAAAAATCCCTTTTCGAAAGGCATAGGGCTGCTATTTATAGGTGTTGGCTGAAAATATCCGACCTAGATCTCGGAATACATCTTCTCCCACGTGGATGGGCCCACATGATTGATCCAGGGTCATTTGGGATCGATCCGTACTCCATTCGCATCGATCAAAAATAGCTTCTTTTGGGTTGAGATTGATCATAAACATTCTTAAGGTTGTAAGCAAGCACCTGTGAAAATTTGGTGGCATTTGGACTTGTAGATCTTGAGTCATAGTCGATCCAAGTTTGATTTTACATTAGGCTGAACTATTCGTATCGATTTCATTCGTATCGATATTTGTTCATATCAATGCTATGCGTGTCGATCAGGGTGACGTGGAGCGATAGTCTAAGAGCGATCCAATTTTCATGCCGCATGACTGCTTCTTTCACTTTATCATGTCTTCTTCGTATCGTTCCCAGGAATCATTCTTCATATTGATGAATGGAGGGTTTATTCTTATCAGTCATCCATAGCCGTTTCGTATCGATGATCTTCATTCTAGTTTGTATCGATGCGCACTCATTTCTTCGTATCGATCCTTGATTATACTTTTCGTATCGATCTGCCATGACTTCTCTTGTATCGATCGTTGACTCTCCCATTTGTATCGATCAAGCAAGTGATCGAGATGAACCAGGCTGCTTCTACTTGATGGATACGAATTGAAGTAACTTGAGGGATGGATATGAAATAGATGCTTCTGGGTTGATGGATACGAAGGTGGTTGGCCCATGATGGATACGAACACCATGGATCCGAATGAGGTTGACTTCCTTGATTTTGATCGATCCATGCCTTAAGCATACGAAATCCGAATGACTTGAAATTCAGAATGTTAACTTTCATAACTTTGCTTATCGTACCATGTTAATTTTAGCTTAATCCGGACTCAAACAACATTAGCTAGTATCCATTTTAGACCCGTGTATAACCGATCTTGAGGACGGATTGTCCTGAGTTTCCACTCAAGTTCTTAGTGTCACGGCCTTGCCAAAAGGCGTGATAATAATTAGCATTAAGTCTTTTATCGTCAACAGTGATGTTGTTAATGTATAGTCTTAGAAATTATTTAATACCATTTTTCAATCTTCCTTTATTATAAGGACACGCTTCATTTTCATTTTGACTTTGATCAAACACTTTTTGTTTTTCAATCAAAATACATGTTCTAGTTTTTATATGTTTGATTTATGATTATAAACTAATCTTAAATTCATAAGATTTTCAACACTCCCACTGATCTTGACACATATAATGTTCATATTAGTAGAGTTCAAAAAATCATGGGCAAATTCCTAATGTAATTAAGCAAGGTGATTAGCAAAATCGATTTAATTTAATATTTGAATCGACCAAATCATTTCCTATTTGCCTTTACTTAATTAATGTACAACTTTCTAATCATAATTTTTTCATCAGACAGATCATATTTCATCGGATATATCTCAAATAATCATATTTCGTTAGTGTAATTGGATTCATTTTATGCCTGAATCAACATCTCACCAAGTCGAAAAGTCTACACTTTAACGATTTTCAGGCAACCGAGGAGGTTGACGTTCAATCTTCTTTCCTCGAATTTAAGAAAGCAACATTTTCTCCTCTACAGGCAAAACTTCTTCTCAGACAATCTAATTTGCCATGTCCTTATTTGGCTGTTATTTCTACATTATCTATTTAATTTTCATTTACTTATCTCTAATCTTATCCAAGTCAACCACCTTGCCGCTTATTTCATTTAGACTAAAATTCCTTGTTTGGAAGGTGCAATTTCTTGAAACAACATTTTATTTCTCAATATGGTTAACAAGCTTACAGAAGCTTGTATAATTTTCATGACAATGAACCTAAGTTAGAGTTTATGCAATTCACGTACTAAACATATGCTGAAAAATTTGTATCTTAACCTTTTAAGATGCAAACTATCCCGTATCATATCATATATGAAATCGTAAACTTGGATCCAGATAATACCATATTAATATGTATCTACTAATAGGTACATATCCTTTAAGAAAATTTAACTCAACTTACTTATGTAAATCAAATCATAATTTCATAACTCCTTCATAATATAATAAAAGATGAGTAACATTTAAGATAAAACCATATTTTATTTTAGGTATTTATTGAAACTCTATATCTAATATACTCACCTTATTCGATTATACTATTTTATTTTCAGCTCTTTTGCATGTTTTCAATTTTACTTCCATGTACAGTATAGAAATTTGACTCATTGTATCAATATACATAAATTTGTATCTCATACATTTCAATAATAAAAAACGAAGTATGTGGATTTTATTTTGGTAATTTAGACATCGATTTCTTTGTTGGTCTATCCTAAACATAATGGTTTCTCAGGCCTAAACTCATTTGGGGTGACATGCATTAAGATGCTCCATGATACTAACCAAGGTTGTATTAGCTTTGGTTATACTCCCATTAAATATAAGCACTGTTAATAATCATTTGAGACATACTTCATCATGATTCACAATAATAATAAAAATACAAAGACAATATTCATATATATAGTATAATACATTTTAGTGACAAATAACATAGTCTAAAATCTTGAAATTAATTGTACTTAATAGTTAGACGTTTATATAGTACTTTAAGCTAACACAACACTTAAGTTAAGAATATGAATATTATCAAGACATTTTTATAAGTTTATTACATACATATACCGATACACTATTTTATTTTCGATCATAAACGAAAATTGTTATTGTTTTACAAACTAATAGTGGTATTCTTGAGAATGTCTATTCTAAGTTGGATGTGTCCATCAGCAAAACTCATATGATAAGCTCCCACTGTTTCTATCACTACTTTGACAATATCGATAATGTGAAATTCTATCACTTTTACCATTGGCTTTCTATTTCAATTGTTGTGACAAATTTACAATCGAGATTTCAAACCCAATATCCAAAAGATCTGTGAAATAGAACTTATAAATGACAATCTTTTACAAGAACTTGAAATCATATTTCTTATTCCATTTAAGCATCTTCTAATATTAGTATAATTCCAATTTTGATGTTTTTTCATGAACCTAAGGATATTCGCCATTTATTTATCCTAATAGCACCAACGTTATCGCTATCATCTTAAATTTTCCTTTTTCATTCCTTGAAGGTCATCCCTTTAGGAAAAAATAATTATGAGATTATGGCCTAATTCCAATGCTTAATTGCTATTATTCAACCTTAACAAATTAAGGACATCGATCCTACAATTAATTAGTTATATCAAGCTGACATTTTAGTAAATCGAGCCTCCCATTAGTTCTTGGTTCGAAACTGCTTCCAAAAACCAAAATAAACTTAATCATATTAAGTATATGATCCTATATTAAGTTTTATTTGCATAATTCAAATAATAATTATTCCAAATATTTTGAAAGTTTCAACATATAAGTCGACGTACATATAGGGTATATGTCAACATACCCAGGCCTATTTTGAAAACTCTTTTATTTAAAATATTTTTTAAAATGATACTTGTAACAACCCTGGTTTGGAGATTACCTAATAAAGTTAAATTATAACAGTAGTTATAACTTAATATAGTAAATTAAAGAAAAATTGGACACTTTAAATGGTTTATTTGGAATAAAGAATGAATTTCGAAAATAAAATGAGAAGAAATAAATTTTGGAAATTTATTGTATTTATTTGGGTTAATAATGATTGGAAAATGGTTTTTATTTGGAGAAAATACAATAATTGTATTAATTTTTAGCCAATTACTTCATTTAATAATTTTTAAAGAAGTGATTTTCAAAGGTGGTTTATTTAAATAAAAAGGTGGAAAATTAGTTTAAGAATATGTTTTTGCTATAAATTAAGTTTAAAAATAGTATGAAATATTTTTCTAAGTATGAAATGTATTTTGTTGAATTTTAGAAGTTGAAAATAAGGTTTTATTCGTTTATTTGTGAAAATAGTGCATTTTTGTGAGATAAAGGATTTTAATAATAAAATTGTTTTAAAAATATAATATTATCTTTTTTATAGTGTAAAATATTTTATTTTATAAGTATACAAGTTTACATATTTTTCTTGCGTAAAAATATGAAGAAAATGCATTTTGTTTTGTGTATAAAATGAGATATGTACATATTTTGGTTAAGTGTTAGTTAATAAACATAGGCTATTTGTTTTCCTTATATTTTTGAACCCACTAGGCCTATTTAACACTTAACCTGGTTGAGAAAGTGAGAAAATTAATATTGTACGTTCATTTTCACTATACTCTTCTTCCATCAGTAAACATAAAAAGAAGCCACCTTTCTCAAAATTAAAAATCCAAGTTTTCTTCAATTAAATTCATTAAATACACGCTTTTTCAGTCTAGAGTGAAAATACAAAGGTATTCTAACTCCAAACTTGCAATTTCATCAAAAATCTCTGAATGGTGAAAGTGGTTTTCTAATTTACTGTATGGTTGTTCTTGCATGTGCTTTTCTCTTGCTGTACAGGTTCTTCAGGCTATAATCTTAGCTAAAAGCTTCAATCTTTCTTCACAAATCTGGATATTTGCATTCAAACAGCAAGGTGAGTTAAATCTCACAATCTCTAGCTAACGCAAAGCTCAAAGAGCAAGTTCCTGTGGAAATTCTGCTTTGTAATTGTTTACCGTTGTTAGTTTCTTATCTCTGTAAAAATCCGATCTGAGTGCCTACTTTGAGCAATTGTAACTTCCAATTCCGATAACGAAATGCTGCCAGATTTTCTCCTGATTATAGCTTATGTGTTGGTTCTATAAGCCTGTTAAATTTAGTTACAAAATTCGTTCATTTGATATGTCAAACTTTCCTAGAAAATCAGTTCCCAGCATGTTAATTCGCAGGAAAATAAATCGCATGAGAAGGCTAGCCTAGGTCGACTGTATGGTCGACCTATGGAGTTGAGAGGTCGGCCTGGTGGTCGACCTAGGGGTCCCTACGTGCTTTTCTTTAGTGTGACTCTGTTGTTTTCCGATTTATTTCAGCTTATTTTCTTAGCCTATGCTTCTCCTTTTCGAGATATTTTTATGCTGTTTGATGGCCATGAAGCCTATCAATAAGCGAGACCAAATTTTAATGAATTTGGAATTCAAAGTTAAATTGGTTTCGAATTGAATTCGAGTGTTGTTTTCATTGATATTTCAATGAATTTCCTTGTTTTCGAGCACGGGTTTTTTTAAACGATTTTAAATAAAATTGTAAAATAACATAACTTTCAAAATAATCATTATATAATATTTTTAAATTATTTTTGAGCTATAAAATCTATTTATTCTTTGTAATAAGGGAATTTTCAAATACGGTTTTCAAAATTGATTTTGAAAATTGTTTTAAAAGCATGTTCTCCAAAGAAAATTATTTTAAATATAAAATAAACATTTTTCCACTATTCGAGCGTATGAGAAAGAGAATTAAACGATTAAATAAAACATGTGGTATGGGACCGTGCGTTTACTGTTTCGGTTAATTCCGGACTTGTACGATCGAAGCTATTCGAGGTTACCGATTCTGAGTTGTTTTGCCATTTTATGGTGTATTTTGAGTTTTATAATTTATATTTATAGGAATTATCTGAAATGGTCAATTTTGGCGATTTATTGTAGTTTGAGATCTCCTATTTTAGGAGTTATGATCGACGAGAACCATCATGATGTTTTTATACTTGCCGATATATGAGGGAAGTCTTGAGTTTATGATTTCCTCTTTTGAGGTTTATGGTTCATAGGGGACCATCTTGAGGTTTATTTATACTTGTCGATGAGATGAGACAAGTCACAAGATTTTATGAGTTTGATGATGTTTATAGTACGTCATTGACTAACGGTTAGTAAACCATTTAGTGAGAACGTGTGGTATGGGATGCACGTTACCACTTTTCGGGTTCTTAGCTGAGAGTCTGTGACCCATTCATGAATGAATGTCGGTACTTGAGCTGTTGGATTCGACGTATACATATACTTATATATATAGCTGGGAGCGATTTATGGGCTGTTGGGTCGTAAAAGAGGCTAAGGATCCCTAGTACACGGTACTTGGCCGGCTGTTGGGCCATAAATTGGGCTGTTGAGTCCTTTCATATTTTATAGTTGTTCGGCTTTTTAATTGGGCTATTGGGTCCAATCTAGGTTTTGTAGCTACAAATTGGCTGTTGGGTCCTTTCTTCTTTTATAGCTGTTAGGCTGTTATTGGGCTGTTGGGTCCATATTTTATTTTTAGCTTTTGGGCTTTTTATTGGGCTGTTGGATCCTATTTCTGAGATGTGACTATATTCTCCTTTTGAATATATCTGATTTTGCCTTCTGGCGTATTTTGAGTTTGAGATTTCTCTATCTATAAGAATATATCTAAGTTTGTCGTTTTGGCGTATTTTGGGTTTTAGGTTTCTCCATTTTGAGATTATACTTGTAATTTGCCATTTTGGCAAGTTTTGAGTTTGGGTTTTATGCCGATGAAATGAGGCGTGTTTTGGATAATCTTTTATATTAGCCATTTTTGGCAAGTGGTTGATTTGATTTTTCTTCTATTTAAGAGATAAGGTTAGAGAAACCTTACTACCACTTTTGGTTATCGTCGATGATATGAAGCGACTATTATATTTGATGATTTATCTTGAGTTCTTTTCTTTAAAGGTTCCATATGCGTAAGTGATTTTTTGTTCACTTAAGTTATGGACATGTGTTGCCATTGACTCTTCTTATTCGAGTAAAAATTATCATACTTACCTTATGCTTCATATTATCGTCCATCTTTATTAAACTGTTTGTTTTAGCTAGACCGACTCGTGTATTTTATACTCGGATCAGACCGAGTTGTTTCAGGTTAGACACCTGCTTTTGGGCTTAGCTTCTTTTTGACGCTTCTGCTCGGATATATGTGTTTTCATCCTTTAATTGTAGCTTTTTGTGTAGACTCTCTAATGTATATCATTTTGACTCATGTTTATATTGTGGTCGTCATACCACATGATATGTATCATTTTGTATTACTATGACGATGTATCTGCATATGTGTGTGTGTACATATATATGATTATCTGTTGTTCTATGATGTGTTTTGTAGTTGATTTGTTGTATTTTGTTTTGATAGATCCTATAGCCATATGTAGCTTTGTATTAGTATTTATTGGATATGTTGATCTACTTGAGTCGAAAAAATATATAGTATTTATCGATGTATTCATTAGATATTTAAGACAAGGCTATAGATGGTTGCTCCTAACCAGCCCTATTCCCCACATTAGCAGACAGAATTACCCTGTAATTCTCTTTGTTAATATGGGTCTCGGTGTGGGGCATAACAGCTTGGTATCAGAACCGAGCTCAGAACAAAATATGATAAGCACAGAACAAAAACACATATTACGGTATATCCAAGTGTAATACAAGTGTTACAAATTGCTTAGTCATCATGCCTTTGACCTTTCCATGTCCTTCGGGATAGATAGAAGTTTTGAATACATTTAGGAATGCATTTTAATTCCGTAGTATTCCATATTTGAATTAATGATATCTACCATGTGAGTAATTCATATCAATATTAACTTCAGCTCATGGTTGGAAGAGAAAGAGGTCACACTTTGGAGGCTGAGAAGTCAAGTGGCTAATGCCCCGAAGGTGTGTACACGTCGACAAATCAGATTTTAGAACTTGTTCGAAGCATCCAACTTTCTGCTCCATCCCATTCTTCTCCGGCATGCAAATATTATTTGCACGCATGTGTAGTGATTTTTCTCACCTAGGAGGCAGACCTTTTAAAGGTTCCAAGACTGTTCTTGAGGTCCAAGCTTGGATTATGACATGCGAGCTCATCTTTTCTCGCATGGATTTATCTGATCATCACCGCATTCTTGTAGAATCGAGTATGATGCAAGAGCATGCTCTCGATTGGTATGAGCTTCTTATTACCGAGACAGACGAGTCCACCCTTACTTGGCAGCAGTTTAGAGAGCGGTTTGAGATCAATGTTGTGACTGAATTTGAGAAAGCCTTTCTAGCTCGTCGCTTCCTTAAGTTGAAGCAAGAGAAATCATCCGTTTCTAGGTATGTTTCTTCTTTTGAGTCCCTATCCAAATACGGGCTTGAATTTATCAGCATTCCTTATAAGAAGAATCTTTGGTTTGTCTCTAGTTTGAAGAAATATTTGAAGAAGTCTCTTATGCTCTAGCTTAAGCAATCATTTGAGGAGTTAATAGACTCGGTGCTTCACCTCGAAGCCGTCGAGAAAGAGAGAGATAGTAGTGATGAGTTTGAAGTTCATAAGAACCCCAATAAAAGAAGTTTCTCTTTTAGAAATCTAAGTCTTTTCCTCAAAAGAAGAAGAAGCCTTTTTGCCTCTAGTTCACATTCAGATGCAAAACCTCATTCTCATAAACTATGCTTCAATTGTGGTTCTCATGATCATTTTACTAAAGAGTGCCCTAAGCCTACCATTTGCCACAATTGCAAACGAGAGGGACATTGGTCTTCCTAGTGCCCCAGTTCATCTAAGGGTCCTCATTCAGGAAAGCTTCTTATGATGGATGCTTCTGGCGGTCCCTCTCAACCCGGAGGTACTCCTTCTTCTTTTCTTTAGAGTTCTATATTTTTTACGATTATTCTGTTTAAGTTCTCTTCGGTGCAAGTGCTTCATATTCACTCGAATCGAAGAAATTTATTAATGTTATACCTTTTATGTTTCTTACTTTGATATCCTTTGAGGATTGCAAATCCTATTGAGGGGATCCATAATATTTGACATGATATATGAGGATTTTGGGATTTGTTCCTCGTAGCTTATCTTTTCGTGCGTATTAGCATGCTATTTTCTATCTATAGTGGGAATAATTTGTGATGGAGTGGGTTGTATATTATCAAGCCACATTCTATTATTCAAATTATCCTATATTTGGTATCCTAATTCGGCTGATTTGTTGTTTCTTGTTCTTCGGACTGTTAACGATAATTTCGGAGTCTCTGTATTCACTCTTGAGTTTCGAGATATTAATGATGTATCTCGAATTCTAGTCATTGTGATTCTGTTAATTCTGTGAGTCTGTTTCTAGTATTATACCAAAACGGGCGATCGAGTAGTATAGTGCCTCATTTTCAATTTTTAGCCTTTCAATCGTCCTTCCACGAGGATGTCCACTGAGGAAAATGAGATGATTCATTGAATTTAACTATTATTGTTAATTCTTACCTTTTTTTAAGATAACCTCTTGTGATACTCATTTATAGGTTTTGTATTATTATTTCACCCGAAGTAATGATTTTCCATTTGTGTTATTCTTCTCATTCGAGAAGATATTTTACCCTGACTCTTATATGTTGCTGATTTCTTATTCGATCTATCGTGTGGTGCTAGGGTCTTTCCTCAGCTTGACACCACACCGATTTTCATTAGCTACGAGTAACGGAAGATGGTGTTTCTTTTATCGCATTCTGCACTCGTTATGATTTTTGTGAGTAGTTTGTTATACCGTTCAGAATGACGAACACTCCAATCTATTTCCTCAATATTTTGAATCGAGTATTCTGGATATATCTCAATGAGTCTTCTTGTGTTTTTGATTTTGGGCATATGCAATAAATTTTGATTTTCAAATTTTTCAAAAATTAAAGATATTTTTCTAAGAGAAGTGGGATTTCGTTTTTAGGATAAACAAAGAACATTTTGAGAAATAAATATGAGGCACTTCTTTTATAAAAGATGATTTTTGTGTTGAGTTGTCCATCGAGTTCTTTAAGAATTCTAATCGATGCGCCTGATCAACGTTATCGATAGGAATTTCCTAAACGGTGTGATGAGACAACCAGACATGATAAATTGCGTTTTAATGAGATTAAATTTGGAAATAAATTAAAATGGTTTGAGAACTAAATTTTATTTGGATGACATATGCAGCCATTGAACCATAGTGGGTAGGATGAATGGCGAGGCAGTTTTGATATTTAGTCAACCTTGCAGCCAATCGATAAGGTTATTCATTATAAACCAATGGCAAGGCAATGCCATTATGATAATTAAAATTTATGAGTTTAAATATAGTTATGTTTTATCGTTGAAATGATGTACTTCGGATGAGATTATACTTTGTTTGAAAATTAAAGTGTCTAATTGATTAATATGAGTTATACATGTTAAATATAAGCTTGTTTGAAGTTTTTAGGTGTTTGAAAAAAAGAGTGGTACAAAATTTTAAACTATATCTTGAGAATTTATTGATATGAATTTATAAAACTCTTTTGGAAATTTAATCTTGTTACAAGAGAGAATATGAGTCTAAAAGTATTTGTTACTTCAAGATGCTATAATGAAGAGTTTGTAAAATTTCCAAGTGTTAAAAACTGACATTGTGATTTTGAAGATAATGAGATTAGAAACTCTAAGAAATTTGGATTGTAAATTAAAATTTATATCTATTGTGCCCCTTGAGTTTGTCTTGCTTTAGCATAATGGTCTAACGACTAGCGTTCTTGCAGTCGTCTGAGTTCGGTGATCTTTGAAGTAACCACCTGTTATTGGGATTTCTTACCTCAATTGTTGTTATCTAGTTTCTGTATGGATCCTTCCGTAGTGACATAGGAAAAGTCATCTCCTTGTTGGTTGGAGTTCGAATGAAGCCATGCTAAATCCCAACTCTATTCGAGAAACTCTTGTGAAATCAATCTCCTTCAATTTATTTTTGAATAGCACTCCGTTGTGTTTTGTTTCAAAAGTGAGATACTTTCGAAATCATGATGTATTGCTTAAAGAAAGTCAATTGTCTGGAAATCCTAGCATTTATACTTGGAAAACATTGAATTTACCGAGCAATTTTATCTTGGTCTTCTTTCGTCTTGAGTAGTGAGTGAGGAATTTTGATCTCGTGCTTATTTATCCTTCCTTTGATTGATGAAATTAATATGTTGAATACAAACTCATTCTAAAAATTGCTAGAATGCAATTTCGTTACGGGGAAGTCTGTAAAAACCCTGCTTTGGAGATTACCTATTAAAATTAAATTATAATGGTAGTTATAGTTTAATATAGTAACTAAAGTAAAATTGAAGATTTTAAATTGTTTATTTGGAATAAACAGTGAATTTTGAAAATAAAATGAGAAGAAATAAAGTTCAGAATTTTATTTTATTTATTTGGGTAAATAATGATTGGAAAATGGTTTTATTTAGAGAAAATACAATAATTATATTAATTTTTAGCCAATTACTTCATTTAATAATTTTTAAAAGAAGTAAGTGATTTTTCAAGGTGGTTTATTTAAATAAAAAGGCGAAAATTGGTTTTAAAATATGTTTTTGCTATAAATTAAGTTTGGAAATGGTTTGAAATGTTTTTTTTAGTGAGAAAAGTATTTTTGTTGAATTTTAAAAGTTGAAAATAAGATTTTATTCATTTATTTGTGAAAACAACGCATTTTTGTGAAATAAAGGATTTTAATAATAATTTTTTTTTTAAATTATAAAACTATCTTTTGTTATAGGGTAAAATGTTTTATTTTATAAGTACATAAGTTTACATATTTTTCTTTTGTAAGAATATGAAGAAAATGCATTTTATTTTGTGTACAAAATGAGATGTACATATTTTGGTTAAGTGTTAATTAGTAAACATAGGCTATTTGTTTTCTTTTTATTTTTGAACCCATTAGGCCCATTTAGCACTTAACCTGGTTGAGAAAGTGAGAAAGTTAGTACTATACGTTCATTTTCTCTATCCTCTTCTTCTTCCATTAGTAAACAGAAAAAAAATCCACCTTTCTCAAAATTAAAATCCCAAGTTTTCTTCAATTAAATTCATCAAACTACAATCTTTTTCAGTCTAAAATGAAAATACAAAGGTAATCTAACTCCAAACTTGCAATTTCAACATAAATCTCTGAATTGTGAAAGTGGTTTCTAATTTACTTTATGGTTGTTCTTGCATGTACTTTTCTCTTGCTGTATAGGTTCTACAGACTATAATCTCAGCTAAAAGCCTAATCTTTCTTCACTAATCCGGGTATTTGCATTCATACGTCAAGGTGAGTTAAATATCACAATCTCTAGCGAATGAAATGCTCAAAGAGCAAGTTCCTATGCAAATTCTGCTTTGTAATTGCTTATTGTCGTCAGTTTCTTATGTCTGTAAAAATCTGATCTGAGAGCCTACTTTGAGCAACTGTAACTTTCAATTCTAACAACGAAATTCTGCCGGATTTTCTCATATGTAGCTTATGTGTCGATTCTATAAGCTTGTAAAATTTGTTTACAAAATTCGTTCATTTGATATGTCAAAACTTGCCTAGAAAATCAGTACGCGGCATGTTAATTCGCAGGAAAATAAATCTCGTGAGAAGGCTAGCCTAGGTCGACCGCTAGGTCAACCAGGCCTTCACATAGGTCGATCGGTCGACCTATGGAGTTAAGAGGTCGACCTGGCGGTCGACCAAGGGGTCTTTGCTTCTGCATGCTTTTCTTTTGTGCGAGTTTGTTGTTTTCCAGTTTGTTTCAGCTTGTATTCTTAGCCTATGCTTCTCGTTTTTGAGATATTTTTGTGTTGTTTGATGGCCATGAAGCCTATCAATAGGCGAGATAGAATTTTAATGAATTTGGAATTCAAATTTAAATTGGTTTCGAATTGAATTCGAGTGTTATTTTCATTGTTATTTTAATGAATTTCCTTGTTTTCGAGCATGGGTTTTTCTGTACGATTTCAAATAATTTTTTAAAACAACATGGCTTTCAAAATTATTATTATATAATACTTTTAAAAATTTTTTGAGTCATAAAATCTATTTATTCTCTATAATAAGGGAATTTCCAAATATGGTTTTCAAAATTAATTTCGAAAATTGGTTTAAAATCCTGTTTTCCAAAGTGAATTATTTTAAATATAAAACACATTTTTGCACTGCTCGAGTGTATGAGAAAGAGAATTAAACGATTTAGTAAAACACATGGTATGGGACAAGCGCGTTTAGTGTTTCGGTTAATTTCGGACTTGTACGATTGAAGCTATTCGAGGTTATCGATTCTGAGTTGTTTTGTCATTTTATGGTGTATTTTGAGTTTTATAATTCCTATTTATAGGAATTATCTAAGATGGCCAATTTTGGCGAGTTCTTGTGGTTTGAGATCTCCTATTTTAGGAGTTATGGTGGATGAGAACCATCGTGATGTTTTTATACTTGCCGATGATATGAGGCAAGTCTTGAGTTAATGTGACGACCGCCCATGACTCCCGCACCAAAACAAGGAAATAATGCGCTGAAAGGCGTGCCAGGCAGCCATGGGTGACCGTCAAGGGTAGAATAAACATCGCATAACTCACAGCGCATGGATAAAATACAATAGAGAAATATATGTATAGTGAAGCTTCGTAACAGAATATCATCAAATAAGCATCCTAGAAGTTTGATACAATCATCAGAACAGTCAATATATCAAAACCTCACTACAAAGCACTCAAAGTATATACAGCGGAACACCCAGTACATAATATGAAATAATATGCAAAAGCCTCCTGCTCGTCTTCGTCATCATCAACGTAGATCTCCAAGAACAGCACCTGTCACCTGCTACCTAGTCTGCCCATCCCAACATGGATGAACAGCCCAAGGTAATAAGAGGAGACATAAAACCTTGAGTCAGACAAAGTCTTAGTGAGCAGTAAATCAACTATCAAACATACCAAAAGAGCATAAGGGATAAAAGGAATAGGAACCAAACCATCCCACTCTGCCTCTTTCTACAGTGATAGCCCCCAGACACACTCTAAGGAGAAGCAAGCATAACATGGCAGACAATTAAAGTAAAACAATAATCATTCGGGTCAAGGTCGGTGTTTTCCAAATACAAACCCCCAAGGCCTAAACCAAGATCAGATAAGCACCCGGAAAACACCGCTCTTGAGACCGAATGATGATACAACCAAACATCCAAACATCCATGACTCCGGCTATCACTGTTATCATTGCCTTGATTTTACCGTTGTTGAACGACCATCTGTCAAGGGCTAATGGTAACCCCGGTTCTAGACATAACTCCGCACGTCGTCGCAGCCCATGCCTAGGAATTTTCGCAACTACCCAGAGTACTAGCACGTCGTCGCAGCCCGTGCTTGGAATGTCGTCGCAGCCCGTTCCAACGTACTCTTGCTTTGAGCATGCTAGAACCTTCAACAACGATGAGGTCTCAGCCTCCTAGTCATCCTCCTCGACGACTATTTCCATACTAGCTCAAGCGTCTCTCAAGCTAACCATTATCAACCAACTCGCATCGCATCATCGAGTTATCAACATGCTTGGGATGATCCCGTCTGGATTAAACCAAGGCTATCTCACATCATGCTTCGCTTTATCGCATCATAGCAAAATCTCATCTCAACATTATGGCTTGCCTCATCGCATCATGACAAAGTCTCATCTCAACATCATCTAATCCATACATATGAGCTTCAACATCCGCTTCATATGCCACAAGCAGCTTTCACCATTCAAGAGCCTTTCCACTTAGCTTTTGAATCATCATAATCCAACTTGATCAAATCAAGCTATATATATCAACTAATCAATCAAATCAAACATTAATCCAAGCAACCAATCATTCAAACAAGATCTAAATAAACAATTACAATGATAATGGCAATTTCGTAAATAAATGAGCATAGATCTAACATACATGAATCATGGGTTTTTAGCATAGATCTAACAAATATAAATCATGGGTTTTGTCTCTAAAACTTGATGAATGAACTTGTATAAGTAAACATCTTCATAAGTAATGGATCTACACTTGGATCTAAAGAAATATGCATAAAATCACTATCTATAACACTTCAACAAACCACCAATCCAATATACTCCTTTGGGTCCGCGTGAGAGATAACCACCACTCACCAAATCACCCAAGCACTTCAAAAACTATCAACTTCAGATCTGGACAGCAAGGATTCAAGCTTGATTCGTCGAAATCCCGCTTGAAACGATGAAATCTAGCTTGGTTGGATGAAGATCTTCAACTTTGGCTCTTGGATCTTCGATCTTGAATGGATGTTAGAACTAGATTGGAATGGAGAAAAGAAGTGAAGAAATGTTGTAGTCGAGCTCTCAAAATGGCAGCACTTCGTCGCTTCAAAAACCGGTGCCAAAAAGTGAGCCAAACCCCTCTATTTATAGGCTGAATTCCCCTTAGGTCGTAACTCGTAGGTTCGGTTTTAGGTCATTGCCGACCTAAGAAATCTCCGACCTAACTAAGTCGTCTACGACTCATAGAATCCCTACAGCTTACGACCTACCCACTTCACGACCTAACAACCCCAGGGTCACACGAGTTAACACACGGCCGACCTAACTCCTATACGACCTAAGAACCTACCGAGTCAACGACCTACGACTCATCACTAAGTCGTTCATACGACTTAGCACTCAACAGCTTAACATCATCACGAGTTAACAACCTTACGACCTAACTGTGTTACGACTTAATTCTAATACGACCTAAGACCCACAGCATCCTAACTAAGGTCGTCTACGACCTAACACACTCACGACTCATCAGGGTTAGCGACATACGACTTATCGTTAAGTCGTTCCAAACGACTCACGACCAAAGCACCTTAACCCGCTAACCTTTAGGTCGGTCCAAACCTTAACTCGGTCAAACTCTATAAGTCGGTCATCCTATAGGTCGCTAAATCCACTAACTCGCTCACGACTCATCTCTTAACCCGTTAACTCCTCTAATCCAACCTAACTTCCACACGGGTCAATTCCTTACGAGTTAAAAACGTACGACTTAAGCCATAGATGCCATAAACAACACTAATGACCTGTAAATTCTACAATTTATCGACACATAAAATACGGGTCGTTACATTCTATCCCCCTTAGGAATTTCGCCCCCGAAATTCCAAACAAACAAGAGCAACCAAAACTATTCTGCATGCCTACCATCCATAGAAATCAACAAACCATGCGTCCAATTACTATCCTAGCATGCAGAATTCTAAGATTAGAACAAGTTACAAATTCATGAGATGCCACGACACCTTAGGGCCATACCTCGAAGAGTTCAGGATAAGCTGCCTTCATCCTCTCTTCCTCCTCCCATGTACAGTCGTTAACATCATCACTCCATTGTATCTTGAGCAACGTAATCGTCTTCCTCCTAAGCTGTTTCGTGTCGGTTTCAACAACACGAAGCGGCTTACGAGGTCTCGTAACCACTGGATCAACCTCCAAGTCTTCACAGCTATCAGCAGAAACCACCGTATTCGAGTCATGCACATACTTCCGTAGATAAGATACATGAAAGACATTGTGCACACCCGCCATCTTCTCCGGTAACTCCAATCTATAAGCGAGCTTTCCAATTCGCTCGATAATCGGGAATGGTCCAACAAATCTCAGAGTTAACTTTCCTTTCTTCCCGAATCTAATAACATTCTTCAGTGGAGAAATCTTCACAAAAACCATATCACCCACGTCGAATTCCAAATCCTTACGACGCTTATCGGCATAACTTTTCTGACGATCTTGGGCTACCTTCATTCGTTGCCGAATGATCTCTATACAATCCGTAGTCTGTCGAATCATCTCTGGCCCAAGTATCAGCTTTTCTCCAGTTTCCAACCAACATGTCGGAGAGTTACACGGTCTTCCATACAATGTCTCATATGGTGCCATACCAATACTCGACTGATAACTGTTATTGTATGCAAATTCCACCAAATGAAGATGATCTTCCCATGATCCTCCGAAGTCCAAAACACAATCTCTGAGAAGATCTTCCAAAACTCGGTTGACTCTCTCAGTCTGACCGTCTGTTTGAGGATGATAAGCTGTACTCAAACACAACTCGGTTCCCAAAACTTCCTGGAAGCTCTTCCAAAATCCACTAGTGAACAATGGGTCTCGATCGCTCACTATACTCTTCGGAATACCATGGAATCGAACTATCCACTTAACATACAACTCAGCCAACTTCGATGCAGTCCTAGTCGATCGAACAGGAATGAATCTTGCACTCTTGGTCAACCGATCTACTATGACCCAAATCCCTTCATTTCCTGCTCTTGTTCTAGGTAGACCATCGATAAAATCCATCGATATCTGTTCCCACTTCCACATAGGAACTTCTAATGGATGAAGCAATCCACTTGGCTTCTTCTGCTCCGCCTTAACCAACTGGCAATTCATACACTTGGAAATAAAATTTCCAACATCCTTCTTCATACCTTCCCAGTAGTAGGTTCTCTTCATGTCCCGATACATCTTATTTCCACCTGGATGAATCGTGAACTTCGAGTGATGACTTTCCCTAAGAACTTCATTTCTCAATCCATCTACATCGGGAACAACTAGTCGTCCTTGCTTTCGAAGCCAACCCTCTCGATCGACTTCAAATCCCTTATCCTTCTCTGGGTCCAATCCAGATTCCAAATCACGGATAATCTTGACAAGCTTATCGTCTCGCTTTTGACTCTCGCCAATCCTTTCCACAAGAGTAGGCCTTATTGATAAGTTTGCCAACATCTCAGGTTCCAATTCACATCTGGGCCTGAAATCAAATCCAGCCAAATACTCGAGACTCTTCCATTCCGAAAACATGGCTCCCAATCCTGCATGTCTTCGACTCAACGCATCAGCCACTGCGTTACTTTTTCCCGGAGTATAGGCTATCCCAAAATCATACGATGCCAAGAACTCTAGCCACCGTTGCTGTCGAAGATTCAAATCCTTTTGAGAGAACAGATACTTCAACGACTTATGATCTGTAAACAACTCGAATCTAACTCCCAATAGATAATGTCTCCACATCTTCAAAGCAAAAACAATTGCCGCTAACTCCAAATCATGAGTCGGGTAATTCCTTTCATGCGGCTTCAGTTGTCGACTTGCATATGCAACAACTTTATTCTTCTGCATTAGTACTGCTCCAAGTCCAGTACCACATGCATCGGTGTAAACCACCATCTCATCATTCCCACTTGGAATAGTCAAGACAGGAGTACTCGTCAATCGCTCTTTCAGGATTACGAAAGCTTGCTCACACTTATCATCCCACCTGAACACTTGGTTCTTCTTCGTCAATCCTGTTAACGGTGCAGCTATCTTGGAAAAGTCTTTGATAAACCGACGATAATATCCTGCTAATCCCAGAAAGCTTCTCACATCGGATGCATTCTTAGGTCTAACCCAATCCTGGATCGCTGCCACCTTAGCGGGATCAACCGCTATTCCATTTCCAGAGATAACATGGCCTAAGAATCTCACTTCACTCTTCCAGAAGTGACACTTCGAAAACTTAGCCTTCAGCTGATGTTTCCGTAAGATTTCCAAAACAATACGCAAGTGCGTCTCGTGTTCTTCTTCAGTTCTGGAATAAATCAGAATATCATCCATGAACACAAGTACAAACTTGTTCAACTGATTTCTGAATACTCTATTCATAAGATCCTTCTACAAACATCAATCCATCTTTGCACTTCAATGGTTGATTCCGTTCCCAAGAAAACCTTTCCTCCAAGAGAAGTATAGTCCTTGCAAAGCTTAGCAAAATCCACTGGTCTTGGAGCTTGAACTTGAACTCCAACATCTACTGATGGCCCCGAGGCTGGTATCCTTCTCATGATCGAAGTCATCATGGCCTCAAACATAGGATCATAATCAACAGCTTCCCTAGCAGGTGGTCTCCCCCTTCGACTCATCCTTAATATCTACAAAAAGGAATGACTTAGAACACCTTGAGAAACAACTGCAAAAGGAGTTCAAATCCTTCTAAACTACTACATTATATATAGTAATCATTCATCAAAATACAATTACGTCTCTCATACGTAGTTACGTCAGCGAGCGTTGGCTAAAATCGATTAACCAAAGCTCTGATACCAAATGTGACGACCGCCCATGACTCCTGCACCAAAACAAGGAAATAATGTGCTGAAAGGCGTGCCAGGCAGCCATGGGTGACCGTCAAGGGTAGAATAAACATCGCATAACTCACAGCGCATGGATAAAATACAATAGAGAAATATATGTATAGTGAAGCTTCGTAACAGAATATCATCAAATAAGCATCCTAGAAGTTTGATACAATCATCAGAACAGTCAATACATCAAAACCTCACTACAAAGCACTCAAAGTATATACAGCGGAACACCCAGTACATAATATGAAATAATATGCAAAAGCCTCCTGCTCGTCTTCGTCATCATCAACGTAGATCTCCAAGAACAGCACCTGTCACCTGCTACCTAGTCTGCCCATCCCAACATGGATGAACAGCCCAAGGTAATAAGAGGAGACATAAAACCTTGAGTCAGACAAAGTCTTAGTGAGCAGTAAATCAACTATCAAACATACCAAAAGAGCATAAGGGATAAAAGGAATTGGAACCAAACCATCCCACTCTGCCTCTTTCTACAGTGATAGCCCCCAGACACACTCTAAGGAGAAGCAAGCATAACATGGCAGACAATTAAAGTAAAACAATAATCATTCGGGTCAAGGTCGGTATTTTCCAAATACAAACCCCCAAGGCCTAAACCAAGATCAGATAAGCACCCAGAAAACACCGCTCTTGAGACCGAATGATGATACAACCAAACATCCAAACATCCATGACTCCGGTTATCACTGTTATCATTGCCTTGATTTCACCGTTAGTTGAACGACCATCTGTCAAGGGCTAATGGTAACCCCGGTTCTAGACATAACTCTGCACGTCGTCGCAGCCCATGCCTAGGAATTTTCGCAACTACCCAGAGTACTACCACGTCGTCGCAGCCCGTGCTTGGAACGTCGTCGCAGCCCGTTCCAACGTACTCTTGCTTTGAGCATGCTAGAACCTTCAACAACGATGAGGTCTCAGCCTCCTAGTCATCCTCCTCGACGACTATTTCCATACTAGCTCAAGCGCCTCTCAAGCTAACCATTATCAACCAACTCGCATCGCATCATCGAGTTATCAACATGCTTGGGATGATCCCATCTGGATTAAACCAAGGCTATCTCACATCATGCTTCGCTTTATCGCATCATAGCAAAGTCTCATCTCAACATCATGGCTTGCCTCATCGCATCATGGCAAAGTCTCATCTCAACATCATCTAATCCATACATATGAGCTTCAACATCCGCTTCATATGCCACAAGCAGCTTTCACCATTCAATAGCCTTTCCACTTAGCTTTTGAATCATCATAATCCAACTTGATCAAATCAATCTATATATATCAACTAATCAATCAAATCAAACATTAATCCAAGCAACCAATCATTCAAACAAGATCTAAATAAACAATTACAATGATAATGGCAATTTCGTAAATAAATGAGCATAGATCTAACATACATGAATCATGGGTTTTTAGCATAGATCTAACAAATATAAATCATGGGTTTTGTCTCTAAAACTTGATGAATGAACTTGTATAAGTAAACATCTTCATAAGTAATGGATCTACACTTGGATCTAAAGAAATATGCATAAAATCACTATCTATAACACTTCAACAAACCACCAATCCAATATACTCCTTTGGGTCCGCGTGAGAGATAACCACCACTCACCAAATCACCCAAACATTTCAAAAACTATCAACTTCAGATCTGGACAGCAAGGATTCAAGCTTGATTCGTCGAAATCCCGCTTGAAACGATGAAATCTAGCTTGGTTGGATGAAGATCTTCAACTTTGGCTCTTGGATCTTCGATCTTGAATGGATGTTAGAACTAGATTGGAATGGAGAAAAGAAGTGAAGAAATGTTGTAGTCGAGCTCTCAAAATGGCAGCACTTCGTCGCTTCAAAAACCGGTGCCAAAAAGTGAGCCAAACCCCTCTATTTATAGGCTGAATTCCCCTTAGGTCGTAACTCGTAGGTTCAGTTTTAGGTCGTTGTCGACCTAAGAAATCTCCGACCTAACTAAGTCGTCTACGACTCATAGAATCCCTACAGCTTACGACCTACCCACTTCACGACCTAACAACCCCAGGGTCACACGAGTTAACACACGGCCGACCTAACTCCTATACGACCTAAGAACCTACCGAGTCAACGACCTACGACTCATCACTAAGTCGTTCATACGACTTAGCACTCAACAGCTTAACATCATCACGAGTTAACAACCTTACGACCTAACTGTGTTACGACTTAATTCTAATACGACCTAAGACCCACAACATCCTAACTAAGGTCGTCTACGACCTAACACACTCACGACTCATCAGGGTTAGCGACATACGACTTATCGTTAAGTCGTTCCAAACGACTCACGACCAAAGCACCTTAACCCGCTAACCTTTAGGTCGGTCCAAACCTTAACTCGGTCAAACTCTATAAGTCGGTCATCCTATAGGTCGTTAACTCCACTAACTCGCTCACGACTCATCTCTTAACCCGTTAACTCCTCTAATCCAACCTAACTTCCACACGGGTCAACTCCTTACGAGTTAAAAACGTACGACTTAAGCCATAGATGCCATAAACAACACTAATGACCTGTAAATTCTACAATTTATCGACACGTAAAATACGGGTCGTTACAGTTTATGATTTCCTCTTTTGAGGTTTATGGTTCATGTGGAACCATCTTGAGGTTTATTTATACTTTTCGATGAGATGAGATAAGTCACGAGATTTTACGAGTTTGATGATGTTTATAGTGTGGCATTGACTAAAGGTTAGTAAGCCGTTTAGTGAGAAGGTGTGGTATGAGTCGCACGTTGCCACTTTTTGGGTTCCTAGCCAAGAGTTTGTGACACATTCATGAATAAATGCCAGTATTTGAGCTGTTGGGTTCTACGTGTACATATACTTATATATATAACTGAGAGCTATTTATGGGCTATTGGGTCCTAAAAGAGGCCGTGGGTCTCTAGTATACGGTACTTGGCAGACTATTGGGCCATAGATTGGGCTGTTGGGTCCTTTCATATTTTATAGCTATTGGGCTTTTTGATTGGGCTATTGGGTCCAATCTAGATTTTTTGGCTACAAATGGGCTGTTGGGTCCTTTCTCTTTTTATAGCTGTTAGCTATAAAAAGGGCTGTTGGGTCCACATTTTATTTTTAGTTATTGGCTTTTTATTCGGCTGTTGGGTCCTATTTCCGAGATGTGACTATATTCTTCTTTTGAATATATCTGAGTTTGCCTTATGGTGTATTTTGAGTTTGTGATTTCTCTTTTTATGAGAATATATTCGAGGTTTCCATTTTGGCGTATTTTGTGCTTGAGATTTCTCCACTTTGTGATTATATTTGTAATTTGCCATTTTGGCGAGTTTTGAGTCTGAGTTTATGCTGATGAAATGAGGCCTATTTTGAGTTTTGGAGAATCTTTTATATTAGCCATTTTTGGCGAATGGGTGATTTGTTTTTTCTTATATTTAAGAGATAAGGTTAGAGAAACCTTTACAACCACTTTTGGTTATCGTCAATGATATGAAGTGGCTATTATACTAGATGATTTATCTTGAGTCTTTTCTTTGGAGATTCTGTATGCCTAAGTGACTTATTGTTCACTTAAGTTATGGACTGTATTGCCATTATCTCTTCTTATTCAAGTAAAAATTATCATACTTACCTTATGCTTCATATTATCGTCCATTCTTATTAAACTGCTTGTTTTAGCTAGACTGACCCATGTATTTTATACTTGGGTCAAACCGAGTTGTTTTAGGTTAGACAACTTCTTTTGGGCTTAGCTGCGCTTTGACGCTTCTACTTGGATATGTCTGTTTTAATCCTTTTGTTGTAGCTTTTTGTGCAGACTCTCTAATACAAATTATTTTGACTCATGTGTATATTGTGGTCATCATAACACATGACATGTATCATTTTGTATTACTATGATGATGTATCTTTATATGTGTGTGTATATATATGATTATCTGTTGTCCTAGGATGTGTTTTGCATTTGAGTTGTCGTATTTTGTTCCGATATATCCTATAGCTACATATGGCTTTGTATTAAATATTTATTGGATATGTCGATCTACTTGAGTCGGAAAAATATATAGAGTATTTATCGACATATTCATTAGATATTTAAGACAAGGCTGTAGATGGTCGCTTCTAACCAGCCCTTTTCTCCGTATTAGCTGATAGAATTACCTTGTAATTCTCTTTATTAATGTGGGTCTCAAGGTGGGTCATCACAATGTGCTTTGTAAATTATTTTGATACTTTGCAAAATAGTTTAAATACAGTTTGTAAAACATTTTAAACTTAAATTTTTTTATAAAATAAATCTAAATATATTTTAAAAATATACTTTGTTTTAAAATTAAAAGATAAGAAAATAAAAAATAGAGACAAAGAATGCTACCAGGGACTTTAACAATATTCTATGACTCTATATACTATACCATAATCATAAGATCTTCATATCTTGATCTTTATACTCATGAGTCTTCATGTTCAGTTCTTGAGTCTTTATACCGTACAGTCTTCAATTTAATAACTATATAATATCCTTCACTATACACTATATAACTTAGCCAGATCATTAGTATCCATACTTTATATGAATGTATTTTTATTACTAAGTGTTATCTGGCTTTTTGACCAGGCATTATTCTTACAGACTTAAATGATCAAATCAGACGAGCGAATAATAGAGAAATGACCTAAGGACATCAGAAATGTCATAAAAGGCAAAAAAAATGAGCAAAAAAAGTTGAAAATTTTGAAGTTCAAGTTTTTGGAGAAGTCATCTCAAAGCAAACCCACAAAATCATCATGTCGGATTTGAAGCAAAATAGACTAGATAAATCCTCTAGTCAGACGCAAAGCAATCCATAAAACAACCCAAGCAAAACCTATAGTGGACTCGGTACCGATCCATAAACTTGACTCGGTACTGACCCTTAATGATTTGGAGAAAACATTCAAAAATCTTAGGTCCAACTCCAAGAAAACGAATGAAAACTTAGAACATGAAAAGTTCAAAAAAACTCAAGTCGAGCCCAAGTAAACACTTGAATTTCTCGGGTCGGACTCCAAAAAAATTCAACCCAAACTAGAACAACGAGGGGATGACCCAAGTTGGGATCAGTACCAATCCCACTGTAGGGATTGGCACTGACTCCCAATTCCACTTTAGGTGGACCCTATCTTCTGCCTACATGCCTAACCTCGATGCTAAGAACTTATTTCCAAAGTCGTTTTATTGAGTCAATGAAATTCTCTGTCATTCTCCATGAGCACTAGAATTAGCAACACTCTGGAATACACTAAGTATAGATTGGTGCTCCACCCTACATAGGGGATTGGTACCGTTCTACAAGGGTGCACCCAAAGTTGCCCCCACTCTTATGACACTCTTCTTTATCCACATAGAGTCTGATTCAAGTGTTATTCCAAGGTTCCTATGCATCGTATTGAAAATCTCCATATACGACCTAAAACAGCAATTCAATCTTCTATAGATCCATCGCTTGGACTAAAAAACACCTAGCCGACTATGCAAAACAACTTTGGAAACATGGAACCAACACCAAGACAAGCCAACATAAGAAGTCGCAAGACCCTATGACGTACCCATATGGATCAGTACCGATGCCCTAGAGGGATCGGTACGATCCCCAACCTTAGGGGATCTGGAGCCGAAATTTTTTGGAGGACTTCATCTTCATCGTGAGGATATGTAGGCAAAATACCAGCGATTTACCCGTACAAATACATGTGGCATAGTTTATCTAAGGATCTTTATGCTGCTCCTACACACAAACTCCATTATGCTTTGGGATCCCTACCAATCCCTCCTACTTGTAATCATAAAAATTAGTGAAAAAGCAATAAAATCATTCAAGTGGACATAGGCCAAGATTGCCGAACCACTATAAATCTATGTTTACTTTGTATTCTTTTGTTTTTATTTACTTTCTTCACTTAATATCTACTCTCTTACTCTTTCGGGTGTTTGTACCATTTTTGGTTCAAACACCAAGGTTATTATCATCAAAATCAATACCAAGATATTGACAATCTCCCTATTTTTGATGATAACAACCATTATATTTTTTATATATAAAATATGAAACTCCCTAACTCACCCTAAATTAGATAACTCCCCCTTGATATGTGCATATGTATACTTTATATTTTCCTCCCCCTTTGTCATCAACAAAATAGGTGAAAAACAAACACCCTCTAAATGAAATATATGATGTATCTAATTCAAAATCAATAATCCAAGTAAAAAATGATGATATATATGATAAATGATAATATTAAATATGATGGTAAAGTAATTTTTATTAATGTAATTTCAAACCAAATATAAACAAATTCAGTACATGCTGATCCAAATCTAAATCAAACAAAAATAAAACACACAAACTTTTACAATCCAATCCAATCAAATTCAAACATACAATTTCAAACAATCCAAACTAATCAAATTCAATCAAAATACACACCAAGTCATTGAAATAAAACCCTAAGAGAGAAAATGTGTGTATTTACATATTAAACTCAAACCTAATAACTATACATTTTGAGGAACTTAAACCCAACCATCGGCCCCAAAGATTGGATCCTCTTTAATGGCTAATCTTCATTATCCTTATTAATAGTGTACTCTGGGTTGTTGGATGTTTCATCTATGATTAGAGAAGAAACCATCCACCGAATAACATCAAAAAGCTTTTTTGTTCCTTTATCTTTCGCATTTGACTCAAATCTAAGAGTCTTCGATTCTTAAGACAATAGAGAGAATATTTTTGAAGGATCGATCAGTTTGTTCAAGATTTTCACATAATTTTTGGTATAGAGAAGTCATATTAATAAAAATATGTTTGAGAATGAAAATAGAGTATAGAGTGAAATGATAAATGAGTTTTCTAGAAGAAATAGGCTTATATAAGAGTAGAAAGTCATTTGGAAAGAATAGATGGATGATAGTTGATTTTATTTTGAAAATAAAAAAATTTGATTTATGGTCGTTATATGTCGACATACATACCAGAATTTTCAGAATTGATTTATTTTCTACAGTTTTTGTTCTTATCCTATATTATTATTCATTTATGACTTCCAAAGACTAATAAACAATATAGAACAATATCTGATAAATTTCATTACTAGAATTTAAAGGATACATGGATTTCAACAATAAATAAAGGAAAATACATAGAAAATAATCATGGATTTAAATTAAAAACACACGATACAAAGCTAAATAACATAAGTAAACAACTTAGATAGGTTTAGAAGGACATAGATAAAGATGATGAAGAGCCAACAAGCTTGTGAACGGCCTTTCCAAAGAATTTATCAATTTTATTGGAAAGAGAAGTAAACTATTTACTAAAAGAACATTTAAGCTTCTTTTGATTTTTAAGAAATTTCTCTTGGTTTCTTACTGTGCAGTTAATGCGCTCGGCAAATTCAGAGCGGTGGAGGTGCAAAAAGACATAGCGGGGATATAGCGAGGATGTAGCAGGATATAGCGGATGGCTCTAAAATAGCATATAAAACTAGTACTTTATGTTTTTATAAATATATAAATGGTAATTAAATGAAAAATTATCATTCAATTGAATCATAATTAATACATAAATAGTTTTAAATAAAAACATGTGTGAATATACTTTAAATAAACGTAAAACTGTTATATATAACATAATTAAATTTAGTAGAATATTAGAGTATTTTCATTTTGGAAAATATATTAAAAATTAAATAAATTAGTTTCATAATTTTTATAATGTATAAATGCAATTTTTCAATTCATTTTATTAAAGAAAATATAGTGGAACTAGCAGAATATAGCGGGAATAACGGGATATAGCGGAAATAGCAGGGCTTAAAGCAGAAAGGCTATATTTTGGGGCTACATGGAAAAATCATAGCGGTAGAAATCCGCTATAAACGGGGTTATAGTAGGATAATAGCGGGGCATTAACTACACAGGTTCCTTAGTATCACTTTGTTGGTAGGGTTGAATGGTTTTTCAAAACATTCTAAGGAAGTTTCCATCTCTTTCTCCTCTTCCTCTTTTTCTTCCACTTCCATCCCATCTCCTTCTTCCTTTTCTTGTTGAATTTCTTGCCCTTCTTCCCATGCCAACCTTTGCTCTTTTTGGGGAAGGGTTTCATAAGTTTCAAAAAATGGTGGAATATGCATTAGTGAGATATTGGCTTTGTCAAAAACATTTCAAGGAATGGATTTTTCTCCTCTAAAATCCGCATCAAAACATAAGAAATTCTAGTGTGATATGCATCACAAAAGAGCGTGTTCTTGTGTCTAAAAATATTCTTTTGAACAAAGTCATCTAAAATGACTTATGCCCAATTTATGTCGTGGCGACCATAAATAGCGAAAATTGCTTCGAAATTTTTTTGAGTAGGGTCATTATAATTATCCGTCATCAATGTTATGCTTTGTTGTAAAATGACACCCATAATCTTGATTTTGGATGAAGATTTTTTTTATTAATTCAAAATCATCATCATTTTCAAAAAGATCGTGAAAAACTTCACAGTTTTGAACATCAATTTGACCCAAAAGTTCACAATCTATAACTATTTAAGTGCCATTAATGCTACTTCGAAATTGACCTTCTTTCCCTTGATAAAATTTTCCATTTAAATTTGCATATAACATTTTTACCAAATTGGGGTAATAAACAAAATCATTTTGGGAAGATTCAATTAAACCAAGAATACTATTTTCAAAATAAGGATCAAACAAACCATAAGAAGCAAAATCTTCAAATTTAGCAAACCTTATGAGAGAAACTTTTTCGAAAATTGTGTATTCCATATAGGCCTCAATTGCATCTTTCTCACTGAAGAATTTTTTTCTTAGCGAGCCTACTGGTTTTTGGTTTGAACTAGAGGAAGCCATTTTTGAATTGTTGAGGAGAAAAGAGAGTGAAATGATATTTGAAATTTGAAAACAAAGTAAGTGGAATGATGGAATGAAGATGGAGTAAATAAGTAGAGAATCAAAGGACATGTTCTCTAGTCAAAAAGACATCTTTTCAGAACATAAGAGTAAGTGAAAAGTTGAGGGAAGTTCAAAAGTTTAAATTTGAAATTAAATTTCAAATTTCATATTTCGAGTGCATATGTCGACAGATAGGTGAGGCATATGTCAACATATATCCCTTAATTTTAATATTTTGGATAAAACTATCATTTATATTTATATATCTATATATATTTTAATTATCCTAATTTATTAATTAATAAGTTATTCCGATACACCATATGCAACCAAAAAAATTTAAATTATAAAGCATGCCGATTTTTGCTGCATTTTGTTAGTTTTGACTAGTTTATTGTTTTCATGAAATACATATTCACATTTTCAATATCAGGTTTACTATTACAAGGGGAAGTGTCTGAATCATCCAAAGTTCCTGTATATGCCCTTTTTCTTTTTCTAGATGAATCATTTGTTGGTGAGATCCTTGATTTATCGAATGCGGGCAATCTATATGAAAATGACCAAGTTCATCTCAGCTGAACCATCTAATCATAGTTCCAGTTCCATTGGTCTTGTTTTCAAGTTTCCAGAAGTTGTTTATCTTTCTATATTTCGAAAATTTTCTAAAATTTCTGATCATGAAAGGAATTTCTTCGTTATCGTCATCTTCAGAATCCTGATCATCGTTATTGCATTGAAAGCGATGCATTTCTTCTTTGTTGCCTTACTTTACCTTCTACCCTGCATTTCTGCTACATAGGACATTAAATTGTCTATTAATTCTTCAATTTTCAGATTATTAGCCTCGTCAATTGCAAGCGTCTTTTGATCCCACTCTGAAGATAGTGAATTAAGGATTTTTCTAACTTGATCCTCTTTAGAATATTTTTCTCCCTAATGCTGCTAATAAATGAATTATATCTTAAAATCTACAATACATGTTGTTGTGGGCATTTTTGCCCACTACATGGTGAACATGCGGAGTCAGGGGAAAAATCGTCATTGTTCTGGAACAGACTCAAACTAGTTTGAAGGTATTCTCAAGATCAAGATATAGACATTGGTTGAAATCGCATCTCAATCCAAGCTACGGATTAAGATATATGATCATCTTAAGATCTGTCCACACCATCTCATGGGGCTGATACTAAGACGCTATACTGCCATTCAATGACGACGGTCCAACAACAAGCCAGGATCCCCGGTCCGATTACCGAACCAATTTTTTTTCGATGTTTGCTTGGAGTCGGGGGTTGAAAATCTCAGGTCTGCTTGGAGTCCGCCTGATGACCGAACCAAAATTTTGATTCGGTGCTTGCTTGGAGGCGGACCTTGAAAATATAGAGTCTGCTTGGAGTTTGTTGGATTACCGAACCAAGACTTTGGTTTGATGCTTGCTTGAAATCGGGACTTAAAAATATAAAGTCTGCTTAGAGTCGGCCCGATGGCCGAACCAAAACCTTGGTTCGACGCTTGCTTGGAGTCAGGCCTTGAAAATCTGGAGTCTGCTTGGAGTTGGTTGGATTGCCGAATCCAAACTTTGGTTCGGTGCTTGCTTGGAGTCGAACCTTGAAAATTTGGAGTCTACTTGGAATCGGTTTGATTATCAAGCCAAAACTTTGGTTCGGCACTTTCTTGGAGTCCGGGCTTGAAATTCTCAAGTCTGCTAGGAGTCAGAGCCCGATGACTGAACCAAAACTTTGGTTCGGTGGTTTCTTGTAGTCGGGCATGAGAAATTTAAGCGTTTACTTGGAGTTGGCTAGGAGTAATGCTGCTTGGAGTTGGATGAAGGGTTGCTTGGGGCTCAACCCAGGTATAACTGATCTAAAAACAAGTTGGAGATTTTCATCATGACACGACGATACTTCGGGGATTTCTTCATGACACGTTACGGGGTTCTTGGAGGTGTATGGCGGTCGTTACAAATAGAATAACTTAACAATAATGTAAGGAAGGTTGAACCAAATCTTGGAGGAAGGATGGTTGAACCAAATTCCACATACTATATACTCAGTTGCCTCTCCTTATATCTTCGTTCTATAAATACCAGTCACATGACATCATTAAAAGGAAGGATGCTGAAGAGCGAAGCTTTCAGCAACAATGGAAAACAACTTCGAGGGGGAAAAATATTAGTTCTAATAGCATGTTTACTCGTACAAGAAGTTTGTACTTGTGATCAGAAATGAAAGGGATAATAAAATAGGAACAATGGACGCAGGCACATTCAGGCCAAACCACTATAAATTCCGTGTCTTTTCACATTTAAGTCCTTTACATATTCTTTATTGCAAATTACTGATTTTATACCTTAAACATCCACAACTAATTTTCGTCAAACAATAGCCATATACTACAAACAATATTTATATCTCTACAACAACGATTTAAGTGTTTGCCTACTTTTTGTGCAAATATTTTGGTACTTTTACTGAGAACCGAACTTTCCTTTTTTAAAAGGAAATTCTCTGTTTTTTTTGTTTTTTTATTTTGAAACCTACAATTTCTAATCTTCTGACCGGAGAATATCGCTTCTTCTTTTAGGAAACTCTCTATCCTTTTCTAAGCTCGAAAATTTATGTTTCTTTTCAGATCTGCCCAGACTGTTTTATATAAAAAAAACCCTCAATTTCTCTCCAGATCTGAACATCCATTTTACTACATAGAGAAATTCTTTTGTCTACTTTTTATATCTTACTTTTACTATCCACAAACACTGTTTATTAGCAAAAAAAATCTCATCTCTTAGATCTGAAATCTGTAGATATTACTTTTACAATTCCGGATCCACATACACATGTTCCTTAACCAAAAAGAAACATGCACCCATTCTTTGGATCTAAAATAAAGCCACCTCTCTTTTCTCATTTGGAATCCATAAACATGGTTTCTTGGCATAAGAACCCCTTTTCCCTCTGTTTAGATCTGGATCATTATTTTCTTTCACAAAAGAAAACCTGTTTCTAGTCTTGAGATCTGAAATTGCATTTTTCAATAAAATTTATACCTTTATCTTTACAGATCTAATGTCACGGCCTCCTTGGTATGAGAGATTCTCTTTTTCTTACTTTCCCAGTTTTAGATCATTGTTTCTTGGATTACAATACTCTATATCTCCTAGATCTGAAACTGTTGCTTTAACAAAATCTATTTCTCTTTTCAGATCTGCAATAACTACTCCTTAAAGATAAAAAATAATTCTTACTTTCTTTTCTCTTATTTCAGATCTACAAACGCTGCTCCTTAACCAATAAGAAATATGTATTCACTTCTTAGATCTGAAATCACTATATCTTCTTTCAGATCTGCAAACACTGTTTCTCAACAAAAAAGAAACATGTATTGATTTCTTAGATCTAAAATCGTTTGCTCTATCTTCTTTTTCTCATTTCAGATTAAAATAACACTGTTTTGACCAAAAGAAAGTAATTTTTTAAATCTAAAATCATTATAGATCTTATTCTCTTTCCATCCGAAAGCATTGCTTCTTTAACACAAGAAAACTATCTTCCTCTTTTGTATAAGAGGAATCTATTCCCCTAATAAAATATAAAATTACGGTTCTAAGAAAATTCTTTTTCTCCCTCCAAATTCGAAATCCTTTCTCCTAATCTAAAGTCATTGTCTCTTTGAAATTAGAATTTTTTTTCTTTTTCTTTTTTTAGTTTGTAATCACCATTTCTTGGATTGAAAAGCTATACCTCCTATCTCAAGATTCTCTCTTTATTTTAAGAGTTAGACCATCAACCCTTCGAAGCTATAAAACCTCCCAATCCTTTTCGAAAATTGAATTATCTCTCTCGAAAAGTACAAATTCTCAAGGAAGAGAAGGAAAACAACTTTAAGATACGCCTAAAGTGAGATAACTCCGCTGCAAAGAATGCAACAGCCATCCAGATGCGAAAAAGCAGGAAGACTAGTCTAATAACTCCCAGTGCTAAAAATTATCGGACGTAATTTCGACATGGTTGTGATTGAAATCAGTAAACACTTCACTATTTAACATAAAGCTTTGGTGGATAAACTCCTGACACGTTTAGGGCAGACAGAAGTATTCGACCTCAACGTCATAATACAAGAAAAGTCCCAGTCTAGGGAACACATGAGGCATTCCACATAACCAAATGAACCCTAAGCACAGTCCTTTTTCCATCCAGCATCAAACCAAAGTACTACAATTGGGGTCCCACTGATGGATCAAAGTATCACAACTTGAAGGCCGAATTCATGATGATTGAATACTCAAAGTCTAGATATAACAAGCATGACACTTCATCACTCCTATCATGCACGAAGGCATCACCAATTCAACGCGTACCGAACCTGATTTAGGTAATGCCAATAGCTCTCCTTACCTAGGTATATGATCCATAAATATGAAAAGAGAAGGAGATAATACCAAGATTTACTAGCCCACCCTCCGAGAAAACAAAAACTTTTGAGTGCCTATTACAAACCTTTATAAGGGGCTAACCTGGCCCTCTAGACATTTGCCAAGATCTCCACACGTGCTGATAAACATGGGGCACAAAGGAGGTACTATATAATAACTTTTCTTTCATTCTAATCAATCTTAAGCTATTGCAGGGCTTTACATCTACTCTGGGATCTCTATCCTTGGAAAAAGGTGAAGGAAGGATTCGTAAATGCATTGCATGTGCTAATCGACTTAAGGGTGCTTACACGCTACATGAAGTAAAGATAAAAAATCAAACTAGCCCCTATAACTATGCATGACCATTCCTTTCGGTCAGCAAGGCTCATAAAGATGAGAAAACATCACTATCAGGAGTTCAGATAGATGGTCACTCAAGGATGCTAGCACAACTTGTAGTGCAAATGCTATAACAAAATGGAAGATATACGACTTTCTACCTCTGGAGCTTGAATGATCAATGATCAGAGAGAAGCCATCCATTTGAGTACGGTGTTACCTCAAAGGGTAAGGAAGAGGATGCAACAGAAATGACATCTGTTGAGAACTTGGATAACATAATAGTTTATACAAAAGGCTTTGAAAGACCGACCTCCAGCAATTCCAACATATTTGACCCGCATCAGAAAAGCAAGAATTCCTATCCAAGAGAACATCTTAAACCAGGCATACTATACAACCTGGTACTTTGCGCTTCTTTCGAAGAGGCAGGTTTGGTCTAAACTACACTTCCCTTTGATCGAGACAAGAGACTAATGCATTCACTTAATACATATACAATTAACCACTATTTCTTTCGTGATTAGCAACCCAGATCATAAAAATGTGTTAGCAGCAGTGAAAATAAGATAGCCATGACTAAGGGCGCTAGCCTGGGCAGTTCACTGCTTACGACCGCCCTTTTCCCTAGCAATGACATACTATTCGGGGATTCGGGCACAAATCTAGCTTGAGTAATTCAAAGAATAAATGCATTCGAAGCCTAATGTGATTGACTCATAATAGGAGTTGCCCCAGGCCGATGGGCAGGTTGAAGCTTTCAACAAAGTCTTGCAAACACTAATTAAGGAAAAACTACATAATCCAAAGGAGTGTGGGTTGACGAACTACCTATGGCACTGTGGGCCTACCTAGACTCCTATAAAACAGCAACAAGACATATTTTGTTTGCCCTAAGCATATGGGGCTGAAGCTATGCTTCTGGTTGAAACAGTTGTCCCTTCACATCGTAGGACACATTGTAATCCGGAAGAAAACGAGGAGCTTCTCAACATGTCCTTAGACCTGATTGAAGAAAGAAGGATAACACCGCTCTCAAGACTGCCACACATAGACGGAAAGTGGCAAAACAATACAAATCTAAGGTGAAGCTCCAAGAGTTATAAGAGAGAGATATTATTCTCAAGCAAGTTTTTCCCCATCCAGGCGCAGGAGATCCGGTTTGGTAAGGACCATTTGTTGTTCATAAGGATCTCCACAATGGAGCTTATACATCGTCGATAGTTGACGGAGAAGGTGTTTAGGAAAGGAAGGAATCTCCAACATCTCCGCCATTACTTCTCTCAGCTTGTAAAAAGCATGTATCACCTGAAAAATAAAAGAAATACAGTGGACATAGGAATATTCTGGCCAAACCACTGTAAAAATTGATATTTTGCTCGATTGTTTGTCTGACAATTTTCCTATTGCGAATAATCGCAAGCTCTTGCCGATAGAAGTGAAAGCAAGATAACCATGAATCAAGGCATGAAAATAGCCGAGTAGTTCACTGCCAATGATCGCCCCCCAGCTAGCAATGATAAACCGACTATAAGCCACGGATTAGGCACAATTATAGCATAGGCAGGTTATCATCGGTGTTCGGCTCGTCGGCAACTGCGAACCGATAATAAATCCCACGATTAAAGCATGGCTATAGGTAGGGATAGTTCGTAGTTGATGATCGACACCCACACTTGTCCGGCCATAGTAAATCGAATAGTACTCACGATACAAGCCTTATTGGCCCGGGTAGGTACTGTGTGTGAATCCTGGCTCTAAATCGTAAGTACGGAAGTCGCAACAGTTACACTCCCTTGGAACTAGGTTGGGCTGACAAACCATAAGTCATCAAAATCCACAACCAGGGAAGTAACTTACGTGCCACGAATCTTAAATTTAGAAGGACTTTCTTAATGAAGAATATAGGTCGTTGTACTTAAACTAGAAGCTTCTAACAATTTCTTTTAGTCTTGTGGAATTACATACAAATAGTAGAAATATGAATTCCACTCTGCCAACCATGTAGGATATTTATTTGCTTCCATTCCACCAAAAGAAATAGAGCATCGACTCAACTCCGTTAGAGATAGCGGAATATCAATCCAACATTGCCATAAGAATTAGAATACCCCTTCCAGCTAACTTCGCTTAAGAAATTGTAAGGATTCTCCCAAAGCTGAGCACACTTATGGAACCTGAGAAAAACTCAGTGCAAAGGTATGGCTAACTTTTTTAAGATAAGCTAAATTCGATAAAAAATACTTGGGGGTATAGCACCACCTCACCCCTTGATTATACACATACACTACCACTCAGCTTGGCAATAGCACATTGGAATCATGACCTTAAGCTCGCAATTTTAAAATCTATTCATGATACAAGGCAGCAAGTTGTGAGAAGCAACCAAGTGCACTATACTGGGGGCAAACCTAAACAAATAACGAGCGCTCCCGACTGACTTTTGAAAACGTAGCTAGAGGGTGCTCTGGAGGATGTGATGAGTATTTGAGGACTGCCATGTCCCCAAAAGTACTCTCTAAACCTTAGTAATAGGAATCATTTCGAATGGTAAGGACCTTTCTAAACAGAAGCGTTTCGATCTTTAACCTTCCGAATGTAATTAATTTGTATCAAAGTCTATTTTAACGCAAATAGCTTGATACTTTTACCTGATAAATCAATCCCGAGGACACGCGGGATGACCATAACACGTATCTATGGTAAAATTTCAACTAAAAATGTATTGATAGTCTGTAACTAATTCTAAGGCAAGGTTCAAAGTCCTTGACCAACACTAGGCCCGAAAGGACCCTAAACTTGTAGGTAAAGTCAACATAATAGGAGGATCCTCTACCGCCAAAGCCAATGGTACATTTGAATTAAAAGATTGATTCTACCCGATCAATAGGAAATAATAAACTAATACTAATCAAGGTTTCCAATGTCCAAATATTATTCCAGCTAAACACCACATACTGGGGGCATCCAACATCAACACTTGGCGTAACTCAAACCAGCAATAATGAATCACTCTTACCCATAATCAGAGTATGCTTTCCAATCGAGCCATCCATAACTCACATTTTTCCGTGACCATGACTTCGCAGAAGAATAATAAAGTTCTCCTAGTATGGACAATTCCACGCAGACCCTAGACGGAAAATCCAATGTCGCTCTCTCAAAACTTGGTTTAGTTATAGTCTTGTGTTAGTGCCAAACTAGAATTTTGACTCAGTCACAATTGCTAGAAACCAAAAATAAGCTTATAATTGGCATAGGTTAATGCATCATATCGTTGTTTCAACCTTAGACCATGCAACCTACCAAAACTTTCATCCAACTCCGTTTTGCACCTCGGTTCGGCCTCTTTTCATGTACTAGACCAAGTGGTTCGGCTATCATCTTCCACTCTCAAACCAAATTGTTTCATCCTATTAACTACTAACCCAATTCCGTGGTCCGACTATCCTTGCTCCTTCACCAAGCTTCTCTATAATCCACACTTATCCGTCAAAACTCACCTGCAATCTAGTCTATATAAGTACACTGAGAATTATCAAACCAGGCTATTTAAGAAGTTGGTAAAACTGATCATCACTTTACCAGACTATATGCTGCACAAACCAATTACAACATATTAGGTATGAGGATTCCAAATAAAATTTATATATACATATCTTTGTACAAACGTCCAGGCAGAAGATACAAAGAATGGGCTAGGGAAGTCATAACCGACATTTACTTGATAACACTCCACATCATCTCCTACACACAAAGACCCTCCAATAAAGATTCTTACTCTATCATATTCATCAATGATTGATCTTGCCAGAGCACGCACAAAAGTGGAGAAAGGATTAGTAGAGAAATACACAAACTTAGCGATCACATGAGATGGTCAGGATAGCTTGACTCCACTATACAATGAACATAATCGAAATACCACATCATAGGTCCAAAGTCAGTATGCAAGGTACACATCAGTTGGTCCGCAAAATGTATAAAGCCTCGACGTATGAAACCGAAAGTCCAAGAAAAACAACATCCTATTGGATGAAGACTAATTAAGGACGGCTTCAAAAATTAAGCAAGTCCTCCTCGGAACGAACAAAGTCCAACGTCAAACTAATAAAAGGAGGCTCATCGAAAAATTAGAGGCGAAGATGAGATATAGATATTCAGACAATATAACCATTGCAAGACTAAGAATGCAATCTTGGATTAAACAAATCACACTTTCTATTCACGAAAGTATACTTTAGGGGCATATGTTGTGGGCATTTTCGCCCACTACATGGTGAATATGAGGAGCCAGGGGAAAATCATCATTGTTCTAGAATAGACTCAAACTAGTTTGGAGGTATTCTCAAGTTCAAGATATGTACCTAGGTTGAAATCGCGTCTCAATCCGAGCTACGGATTGAGAGATATGATCATCTTAAGATTTGTCCACAACCATCTCGTGTTGCCGATACCGAGATGCTCTTCCGCTATCCAAGGTTGATAGTCCAACAACAAGCCAAGATCCGTAGTCTGATGACCAAAAAAATTTGGTTCGACGCTTGCTTGGAGTCGGGGCATGAAAATCTAGGGTCTGCTTGGAGTCGGCCAATTGACCAAACCAAAACTTTGGTTCGATGCTTGCTTGGAGTTGGGCCTTGAAAATCTGGACTCTTTTGGAGTATATTGGATTACCGAAACAAAACTTTGGTTTGGCGCTTGCTTGGAGTCGGGGCTTGAAAATCTCGAGTCTTCTTGGAGTCGGCCTGATGTTTGCTTGGAGTCGGTCCGATGACCGAACCATGGTTGCTTGGAGTCAGGCATGAGAAATTTAAGGGTTTACTTAGAGTCGGCTTGGAGTAATGCTGCTTGGAGTCGGGTGAAGGTTTGCTTAGGGCTCAACCCGGGTATAAATGATCTAAAAAAGTTGTAGATTTTCATCACGGCACGATGATACTTCAGGAATTTCTTCATGACGCGTTCTGGATTATATAAGGAAGGTTGAACCAAATCTTGGATGAAGGAAGGTTGAATCAAATTCCAAATACTATAAACTCGGCCTTCTCTCCTCATATATTCATTCTATAAATACCAAGCACATGGCATCATAAAAAAGGAGGATGCTAAACAGCGAAGCTTTCAACAACAATGGCAAACAACTACGAGAGGGAAAAATCTTAGTTCTAATAGAATGTTTACTCATACAAAAAGCATGTACTTGTAACCAGAAATGGAAGGGATAATAAAAGAGGAATAGTGTATGTAGGCGCATTCAAGCCGAACCACTATAAATTCTGTGTCTTTTTACATTTATGTCCTTTTCATATTCAATTTCTTATTTTATGCCTTGAACATCCGCAATTAATTTTCATCAAACAATATCTATATACTACAAACAATATTTATAGCTCTACAACAACGATTTGAGTCTTTGCCCATTTTTTATGCAAAATATGTCAGAAATGGACTCATTTGGATTCATTTTAACCAGCAAAAACTGATTGATTAAGATGGAAATTTTGGTCTGTTTCACTTCACTTGTGCCCTCATGTGTAACTTGTAATGTTATCCAAATTTCATATGCAGGCTTACAAATAGACAAGCTATTAAATTCATTCTTATCTAGTGAACAAAATAGAATATTCATGGCTTTAGAATTATTTTGCGCAAGTTCCTTTTGGTCAGCAGTCCATTATGAAAAATTGGTATCGGGTTTAGTGAGCTCATTTCGTGTAACATTCCAAATATCTAAACCATTTGATTGTAAATAGATCTTCATCATACATGACCAATAAGTGTAATTATTGCCATTAAAAAGTGGGGGTCTAGTAGTAGATTGTCCTTTAACAAATGTACTAACAGTATTGTTAGCCATTAAAAAAATTCAAAAATCAAATTACGAGTTTTTGAAAACCTAGTGCTTTGATACCAAGTGTGGGTTGCAGAATTATGGATCTTAAGGATAATTAAACAATAGAGGGGGATGAATATGTTTTCTAATTATTATGAATCTTTTAAAAGTTCTTTCAAGATTATTATTAATCAACACAGAATGAACAATCAAAGATAAGTATAAATTCAGTAAAGTAAAAAGTAGAGAACTAGAGAGATCAAATGAGGATTTTTATACTGGTTCGAAGTTATCCTACATCCAGTCCCATACAATTGCTTGTATAAATTTCTTTTCAAATGTCAATCTTTCAACGGGCAAGACAAACCCAATACTATCTCGATTTCAAGGCAACGAGATGCACCCTCCAGGTTTTTCGATCTTTGGATACACTCACTTTATTTGGACGGAACACAAGCACACCCACTTGATTTTCAGGGCCCCAAGCATACCCACATGATTTAAGGAACACAAGCACACCCACTTAAATACAATTAGAGTCTGTGGTTTTTCCAAAGACAATTTCTTGATCTTTGATTACACTGAGTCCTATATCCACTTGGACACCACTTTGATCTTTGATTAAGAGGGAGATGATTGAAATCAAAGAGTAAATAGTAGAGAGCTAATACAATGAAGATTGAATTGAATCTGGTTTGAACTTGGGAAGATTTGAATGTATTTTCAATAGAAATTTTGGCAGAGTATGAGGAGAGAAGATAATAAGAAACTAGTTAATAAAAATTCATTCAAAAATCCCTTATACCACGAAGAGTTACGATGAATAGACACTTCATTTCAAAATTTGAATTTCTAATTAGGGCATATATGTCAAAATACGTATTAGGTATATGACGACATACCCATATATTTTTTGAAAGCTCATTTATTTAAAATATTTTTTGAAAATGATATGCTTTGTAAATTATTTTGATACTTTGCAAAATAGTTTAAATAGTTTATAAATATTTTAAACTTGAAAAAACTTTTATAAAATGTTTTTATATATTTTAAAAATATACTTTATTTTAAATTGATAGATAATAAAATAAGAAATAGAGATCAAAGATTGCTACCAGAAACTTTAACAATATTCAATGATTCTATATACTATATCATAATCTTTAGATCTTCATATCTTAATCTTTTTACTCATGAGTCTTTATGTTCATTTCTTAGGTCTTTATATTGTACAATCTTCGATTTAATACCTGTATAATATGATGCACTATACACTATATAACTTGGTAAGATCATTAGTATCCATAATTTATGTAAATGTAATTTTATTAGTAAGGTTGTTATCACGAAAATCAATAACTAAGGTATTAACAAACATTACCTTCGAACGCCTTATAGTCAAACTGTGAAACTCAATCCATAAGATGTTGTTACAATGTTCCCATAAATTACTACCTACCTAACCCATGTAGTAAAAGGGTAAATTACTTATAAATTGGTTAAACATAAAATAACAATTAACAAATAATAAACAATGCTAATAAATTGGCCGAGCGTGACTAAGCTAATAAATGAGGGATAAACAGACATCATTAATCCCTACATTAATCAACTACACTGTAAACCTATACTTATACATTACTTATATATACCAAATACATATATGCTTTCATACACACACAGACACACACACACACTCAACTCATGCAATGGCATTCCATTACCTATCTCTTAATGAGTTATACCCAACCAAAACCAAGGTTCTCCCTTAACCTTCAGCTCCGGTACCATAATGTAACAACCACCTTTTTGTCTCCTGAATATCGACACTTTGTATTCACGTGCCAAGCACCCAAGTGCTGGAAAGACAGAGCGTTAGGATAAAAGAAAAAGAAAAAAAGAAAAGGAAAAAGAAAGAAAGACAAAATCATCAAAATCTCACAACGAAACGATAACATATAATATCAAAAGATAATACATAAAGTCGCTCTAATATACATAGGATTTCAGAGGTACTAATCAAAGTATTATCATTATCTTGGACTATTATAATAGTTCATCCTTACAATTGCTTATATATACACATAAGTGATGCAACGGAAATAAGAATACGATAGTAGGTGAACATTCAAATCTTCTCTAAGAGCTCAATGAAAACTTGTCTTTCTTAGACTACTTGAAAGAGCACATGAGAAATTTAGGGAAAACAAAAGCCATGTGTAAATACTTGCAATTTTTCTGTACGATTTTGAATATTTAATTTATTTTGAATATTTTTAATTTTAAATATTGAAATATTAGTTTTAAAGTTTATAATTTGAATTCAATTACAGAGATTATTTAAAATATATAAATAGTGAATTTAATATTTTGAATATTGACTTAAATATTAGGATTTTGAATTTAATACTAATTTAAAATGGTTTTATTTAACTCCTTTAATTAATAAATAATAGCGGTGAATTCATTTTGTAAATTTAATTGCAGTAATAAAAAATTCAAATAGATAAGAAGAAAATAAATTATTTTTTACGACTCGATTTTTATTAATGTAAATTTAACTTAATTTATTTGATTTTTCTGTATTTTTTAATTTATAAATTATATAAATTATTGCTTGATGATTTTTCAGCAAATGACTGCATTTTTGTGATTTTACAAAATTAGCAAACTAGTGTATATTATTATTGTTTTGAGGTGCATCATTGTTTTATGTGTGACCGTATGTTTGTTTCGGCGTTTGGGATTCGTAGGCTAACAAAAGTCCGGAAGACGAAATGCCAAAATTTGCAAAATTTATATAACTCAAACACTTAGCACACGTTTTTTTTCCTCCATCCTATCACTGTTCTATCCAAATCTTTTACCGAGAATAAGAAAATAATGAAATCCACTTCTTATAAATTCAGATCAATTCAAATAAAAATTAAAAAGGTTAAATCTTTGAGTTCTATATAGGGAGATTTACAAGGCTAAGGGTTTTACGGTGATGTTTAGAGGACTCATGTAGTTTGACAAAGGATGGTTTAAGTGCTAGGTGAATTATGGTTTTGATTTTTCGGAAGTATGGCCATCAGTTTGAGAATTAGAGGTTGTATTTGAGTTTGGGAAGGGAAATAGCACCTAGGGTTGGAATTTGGGAGGTCGTGACGCCTCGGGGGTGGTTGTGTCCATCGTATGGACGTGGAGGAGGGTTGTTGTCATGTTTTGGTATGGGGATTCGAGTGCAGGTCGATAGTGATTGCAAGTTGGAGCTTGCACAGGAGAAGATGTTGGCGAAGTTGATTTAGGTTTTCATGCACCGTGGAGGGAGAACGACGAGGAGGAAGCTTCGGCTATGGTGAAGTGAGAAGTAGGAAGAAGTGAAAAAGAGTATTTAAGGAATATGGATTAATTTATAATGGGTAATTAAATTGTAATTAAGTGAATTAATGACTATTTTAATCCCAGCCCGTATTAAATTCGATAACTTTCTCATACGATGACTAATCGAGATGCAACATTTTACGTTGCGCTCGTAATGGCGAAAGCTACACGATGGAACTAGTCTAGTTGAATTTGGAGAAAGTCAGAATTTAGACTAAAATCGGAGTCGTTCGATTTTAGCTTAAATCGAAACGCTTCCGCATAACTGGAATTTCGGTGAGTTGAATTCATCTTTTTGGTTACTCGGCACAATATATAGTAGATAAAATTTATCGTTTGTGTTTGGATGAATTTTTGGTTGATTTGGTTGGTTATTTGCGTCGACAAACGATTGATATTTAAACTAAAAAAACAGGGAATTTTATTAAGAATCTAGATTTCTCGATATTGTGATTTTTAATTTCCAATATGTTCGTGTTGATTTTATTTCAATTATATACATGTTATATAGATTTATATATGTCAAAATTGATAGTTTGACCTTATTTGTTGGGACACCAACATATATGAAAAGGTTAAAAATAATTAGTGAAAAAGGTAGCAATAGCACCGTTTAAGTGCTATAGTAACTATTAGCTTTGATATAGTATTTTGAAAATACTGTTAATTGTTGTTTGATTTTGGAAATGATTTCCGTTTTGGAAAATATATTTAAATCTGACTTTTAGAATTTCTGAGATATTTTAATTACAAATGAGTTTTTAGCTTTTCTATTTTACTTCAACTTCTTTATTTATTCTTTTTAATATATATATAAGTAAATGTTTTAAATGATTATTTTGGAAGTCTTGGTCTTTATAGAAAAATTATTATAATAATAAATGTTTGTTTTCAAAAGGGAAATAAAAAGGGTTATCGTTTATTTAAAAGGGATTTTTCCTTTAAAAGGAGATAAAATGAAATAAGTATTTGTGAATCGTTCGTATAAAATGTTGTATAAAGGGATAGGTTTATAAATACTATTTTGTATAAGTGGAGGATAGATTTATAAATAGTGCTTTATAGATAAAAGAATAGTTTTATAAATAATATCCTATAAAAAGGAAATCAATATCATTTTGATAAACTGGAATAATTAATTCCATTTGTGAATTTACTAAAATATATAGAATGATCGTGTTATGGAAAGTATATGAGTTTTTATAATTATATTTGGAGTTTGTCTTATTTGGAGTTTGGTTTTTATTTGGTTTTGTTTATAAAAAGAGTTTATAAACAAATTTGGAGTTTTATAAAAAGTGTTACAAAGAAATTTGGGAATTTATAAAATGAGTTTTTAAAAAAAACATATTTTATAAAAGTTTATAAATAATATATAAGATATTTATAAAGGAGGTTTGTAATTATGTTTAGATATTTATAATGGGGATTTTTTATATTTCCTAAATAATAATTTATAAAAGGAGTTTGAAAATACAAAAAGTTTTATAAAGGCATTTTATAAAAAGGGAATTTTAAGGAAGTAATTTTATTAAGGAGTTTATTTATAAAAGAGATTTGATTTCTCAAAATGACCTTCTTAATTGTGGTGGTATGGAACATTCTTTTACCATGCTTAATACAGAAAAAAAAGTAGTGTTTTGGGTTATTGCTATCTCTGTTTTAATTGACATTGGTTGTGACCCAACTAAGTGTGGGTTTTGGAAGTGGAATCTTTCATAAGCGTTTTGTGAATATACTTATACTTATGTTATTTTCAAAGTATTGAAAAATACAGAGAAGGGTATGCGAAATATATCTCTGTAAAAGTATTTTAATATGGGAATTTACAAAGTAGTTTTATTAATTAAGGATCCTTAGTGGTTACTTGGTACTTAACCATGATTGGTTAGACCTCTGGTTGAATTGTTTGTTATTCGATAGTTAAATAACCGACTATCAAATGTTGGCCAGTTTTTGAAACTATCATTGTCAGATCGGAGAGATCGGAATAGGATACATTATCCAAAAACCACTTTAAACCGGCATAAGCATTTCGAATTAGAATATCTTGAAGATAATCGAAGATAGAGTTCTTTGAAGTGCAAGGTATACTTGCTAGTAATCCTAAGGTTGATTGCAAAATGGATGTAGTAAAAGTAGTGTCTTTTGTTCGTTCATATTTTTAACAACTTGTATGGATTAACACAAACACAGAATAGTCACAAAACCTAGAAATTTCAGAATAAATAATAATATCTCAAAAATCCAAGAAACCAAAGTCATATTGATCTTAATGATCGTACTCATACCGTTGAAAACTAAAGATGGTATCACTCATACTGATCTAATACCAATGATCATCCATACCGTGAAAACTAAATATCAAAATCCAAAAAAATAAATCCAGACCAATCACAACGATCGTAGAAAGGTAACTCAAAGATCAGAGAAGATATAACTCATACCGATCATAAGGGCCATAGAAAAATCCATGAGTGTACCTCTTAAGGATCTATCGTCCTACACAAATGGCGAACACCAAAAGAGAATACACTCTAAAGTACCAAATATTATCACTCATATTAATCAAGAGAACTTAACCAAAACGCCCCATACCGCCTAGTGAAATTCAAGTATTTACTATAAGCTGGTAAATCTCACTTGTTACGGATACCACTGGAAAATCTAAACTATATTCTCTTAAGGATCTATCGCCTTATGCCAAACACCAAAAGAGAATACAGCCTTAAAGTATTAAATGCATTCCCAAAGGCAATCACAAGACTGTAACTAAAGCATCCCATACTACCTAGTGAAATTTAAGTATTCGCTAATGGTTTAGTAAAATTTCACTTAAACATTCTATTCAATGAATTATACCATATTCAATGAAGCCTTACTTGAAAGCATTTAAACAAAGCAATAAAACTAAATCAATTATTAGTACTCCTCATATTATAGAATTAATGTTCTCAAAATATTTTTATCTCCAAATACAAAAGTCATGCAAATTTGCCAAATTAACACATTAATAGCCAAAGGTTAAGTTCCATAAAATTAAATAAGAATTTATAGTTTGAAAGCAAATAACATGATTTTACCATATAAGAAATTGTTTCTAAAATATTTTATATACATACTTACTTTCAAACTTCTTATTTAAAATCCATAAACTCATTTACTTCTTAATTATATATATATATATATATATATATATATATATTCTTTGACCCATAATTCAAATTTTAATATCAAAATGCTTTTATATGTATAATTATTCCCAATTCCTATTTAAAAGATCCATAGTTCACAAATCATATTCCAAAGACTATATGTAAGTAACTATTTATTTTATAAAACCATAATTACTCATTTTCCAAACTCATATTGGTATTTAAACATTTGTTTAAAAACAAATTAACTTTATATTTCCAAACTTTACTTAAAAATCCTCAACCATTTATACTAAAAATATTTACTATACATATAATTGCTTATTAAACCCATTTATAAAAGGAAATTAGATTGTTTTGAAAACAAGTTTGAAATCTGTAATCAAGAATAAACTCACTTTTATAAATTTACTTGTATTCAAATCAAATCACATTTTTATCTTTACATGATAGATAGATTTAACTTTATAAAATACCAAATCTTTGAATTAAAATAAAGCAAAGTCCACAAACCACAGGAAAATTTGCTACTTCCAACGAATCCATCATAATACCATAGAACAAGAGCTCGATATAAATAAAATCATCAAAGTGGATTTAAAAAACCAAAAATGCGACGAAATCATCACAAAACAAAGCTCAAAACATTGCCAAGAGAGAGCAAAACAATCAACACACAAACTGGACTCAATACAATGACGGGAAAGATTGAATATTACTTGGAACTCACGTTCTAGGCGACGACCAGTTGACCGATGGCCTAGAACGTGCATTCCAGGTGACAATCTACCCCACCGTCGACACTCTACTCTTCGGCAACCCTCTCCAACGATTCTAGGTCCTATACTTAAATTTTATACCCCTAATTACAACATGCATGTATCCAATTATCTCTTTGTTTATCTAAGAAATTATATTTGAGTTTATTGTCAAGTTTCCTATTGGGTTCCAAACTCAGTTTTCCGTAAAACGTATAGACAATAATTTCATCCAAATTCAATAAAATAAATCATAACAATAATTCCAATATTTAAGCAATTAGAGATAGGTCTTGTGAGTTTAACTCATCTTGTTTCTTGCAATTAGTAGCAATGGCACTTCAAGGCAGCCTAATTACAAACCAACAAACCTAAATTACAGTTAATCCCAACATAACAACAAAAACCCTAGTTACTTACTGTAAAACAAATACATAAAGTTATTAAGATGTATTTTAGTTTGAGATGTATACTTGAGATTATATGTTGTGAAAAAGACTCAACCTTGTAATGAATTTGATCTAAATAAAGAACTTGATTTCTAGGTTTGGAATTTTGGGGAAGAACTAAGTTTTCTGAAGTTTTATTGTAACTTTTAGAAATGAGACAGGAATGAGAAAACGTACAGCAAAACTTTTACTTACAACTTTTCTCATTCTCTTTTTATTTCAATTGGGCCTTGGGACTTAAGATTAATTCACTCCAAAATAGATTTGGTTACTTAATTACTCTAATTTACTCTGATGAATGTTAATATTCATACGACTTTACAAAATATAGTCATACCCTAATTAATTAAATCATCCCATGAATGCAATTAAACTCCAATACAGTTTTTTCAAATAAATTTTTATTAGACTCTAAAATAATCTTTTATTTGAAATAAATGATTTAACCGAACTAAATTTTTTGTTTTTAACTTCAATTTCTAAATTCTTTAATTTAATCATTTTAAAACATTTCATTCATTTTCTAAAAATAGAAAATCTCTAATTTAAGTAATTTGAAGATTAATAAGAATTAAAATCCAAATTATTTATTAAAAATCAAATTTAGATTTAATTAAATTTTATTTACATGTGCATCTCAAATCAGGGTTGTTACATCCACTGACCTAGAAAGCCTCAGGCTGAGACATGTATACCATTTCCGCTAAATCACCATTTAAATATGTCGTTCTCACATGTCGTTCTCACATCCATCTGTCATGTTTCATAGTCATAAAAGTCAGCGATAGCGAGTAGTGTTCGAATGGACTTTAGCATGGCTATAGGCAAAATGTTTTGTCATAGACAACACCTTAAATTTGACAGAAATCTTTCGTAGCTAGCCTCACCTTGTTAGTCTCTATCTTTCCACCCACATTTGGTTTCTTATCCAAGAAATGTTTGTAGCCAATGGGTTTTACTCCATCAAGCACATCTTCCGAAGTCCATACTTTTTTTGTATGTGGAATCCATCTTGGATTTTGTAGTTTTGAGCCACGTAGTAAAGTCCTTGCTCTTTAGTGCTTGTCGAAACCTATGAGGAGAGTGTTATATTCTAGGCCACAATAATCTTTTCTGCCATCCACAAGAAATCCATATTGCCTCTCTAGTGTGTGATATTCCCAATTAAACCTTCTAATAGTTCGTGTATTTTCATGTACAAGTGAATTTTCCTCATCTACATGTTCAGTATCTATGCCAGTTTCTCGGACCTCAACAGGTCTATAACTTTGCTCTTAATTTTCTTTGACAGAATTTTCCTTTTGCAAAAAAATAGCATGTCAAGAAATAATAACCTTTTTGTTCCTCCAAGTTGTAGAAAACATATCTCATAGAAACTTCGGAATAACCTATAAACTTGCATAGCACTGATCTTGCCTTAAGCTTATTGGCCAACGTTTTTAACATAGGATGGACAATCCCACACCTTCAAATACTTGAGGTAGAGTTTTCTTTACTATGCCACATATCATATGGTGTCTCAGGCATATAATTAGATGGTATCAAATTCAGCATATGTGCTATGGATTCTAAGCGCTTCCTTAGTAGGAAAGTGGAAACTTAGCATTACTCATCATAGATCAAGCCATATGTTTGATTCCTTCTCTTCGATACACCATTATGTTGCAGAGTATAGGGTGGAGTGACCTAAGAGATAATCCCATTATCTTTTAAGTACTATTGGAGTTCATTTCCAATGTACTCACCTCCTAGATGAAATCAAAGTATTTTAATCTTATGGTTTTTATGATTTTCAACTTCATTTTTAAACTTGACAAATTTCTCACAGAACCCAATCTTGAAAAATTATCAGTAAAAGTTACAAAGCATAAGGAACTATCTTTTGTCATTATATGCATTGGGCCACATACAATAATATGTATAAGAATTAAGAGTTCATTAACTTTTTCGTTGCTCCCATCGGAGAGGTGCTTGGTCATTTTTCTTTGAGATAGGACTTACATATATCAAATGATTCACAAACCAAAGACTGGAGAAAACCTTCGTTTCTTAACTTATGTAGTCTCTTTTCACTAATATGACCCAGTATACTACTACAAATAACTATCTCTAACATTAAGCAGAAATGATTTGTTAAAAGCAAATATATATTTAACATCAAGAATGTAAATGCAATTATAATGAACACTAGAACAAATAAGTTGCCCATCACATATGTTGTTCATAACAACATTAGAAAACGATATTCGGTCTCAACTAGCTTGGATATAGATACATAGATATTATTCCACAAATAAATTCTAAAAATAATATTAGTTGTTTAAAATAATAGCATATCCACTAGGTAAATGTACATGAAAGTGTCCAATTGGCCATATTTAGTAAATTCATCAGCGAATTGAATGCTCGTTTGTCCTTTTACTACGAGCAGCTAGCTCCTGAGTCCCCATAATGAATTATAAATATGAGTTCCATGTCCATTATCTTAAACCGAAGAATTTTTATTGATTCCAAAATAATTTTGAATCGAAAAAATAGCTTTAGGAGCTTAAGAATTCAATTCCTTCATTTTTTTAACTAGCTTTAGATATTTTGGGCAGTTTATCTTCTAACGCCACTTCTTATGACAATGGCGACATTTACCTTTATCATTTTAGGCACTAACCTTACCTTTCTTTCCATGCTTTCTCTTCTTTAAACCTTTCGAAGATGATACTTTCCCTTTGATAGAAAACATCGTGCCTTGATCCTTAAAGGAACCTTTGGCGATGCTCAACAAATTGAGGAGCATAAAAAGGCTCACTTTCATTTGGTTCATATCGAAATTAAATATGAATGGCTCAAATTATGGAATCCAAGTATTAGGTCCACTTGCAGTTCTTCTTCTATCTAAGCACCATGTTCAGCAAGTCTATCAATATAGTCTTTCACATTATGACATAGTCCTGAGCACTGCCATCATTTGATATCTTTGTGTTAAACAATTTCTTATCTATCTCGTACCTTGTAGAATGAGACCGCTCACCAAACAATGATTATAGGTGGTTAAAAATTTCATGGATGGCCATGTGTTCGTGTTGTCTATGCAATGGTTTGTCTAGAGACATTAACTTAAATGCTCAGGTTATCACAATAAGCTGAAAAAGTGTTAATGGTCTTGGCCTATTCAGGGATAGCACCTTCACAGGTTTTTCTCTTACTGGTAAGCTGATGACACACCATGATTTTTCAAAAGTTAGTGCTATTTTTATCGCTCTCAGCCAGTCAATGTAGTTAGGATTATTGGGCTTATCGTTATCTGTAAAGATTCTTAGGCATGTCATTTATGTGCATATTTAATTTAGTAGATTAGTATATTTATTCAATACATGTTCTTACAATATTAATGAAGGATCCGGGTCATGGTGAGTTAAATGAGTGAATTAAAAATTCCACTTTTGGATCCTATTAGGCCTTTAAAACCTAACTGATTTTAGATCCAATCTGACTTATTTTAAATAAAGTAAATTTTATTTTTTAAATAATCATAACGAATCTAATTTGAATTTAAATTTGTGTATATTTAAATATATTCATGTGTATTATGCATGCGCAACATGTAAATGGTGTACATAGTTAAGGTGTACGTTTATTTACACCGGAATGACACATTCACCATTATATACACATTGGCTGTCAAAAAGATTTATTAAAAAATATGTATAAGTATAATAATTTAAATACTTTTTATTAATAAATATGAAATATTTCGACCAAGACAATAATTTTGAAATTTAAAACTATTTCCAAAATATCTAATTGTTTACATAGTAAACCAATTAAAAATAGATTTGCATCTATAAATTTAAAATTATATACATGCATACATACATACGTATATTAAATTTTATAATAAAATTATTATGTTTTAAATAAGATATAATTTACGAATATATATATATATATATATAATTTTATACTAAATCAATTTTAAATTATATATGATATATATTTATAAACAAAATTACCTTTAGGTAAAAATAATTATGTTATTAATTCATACGTAATAAACTAATAAATAGTTTTATGAAATTTTAATTCAAGTTTAGAAAAGTATATACATATTAATAAATATATAGTCAAATGTTATTTTAAATAGTATGTTAATTTATAATTATAAAAGAAAATAATTTATGTTTCGAAAATAATTTTTCTCTACCAAAAGTGATATAATATAAATTTAGTTTAAAATAGTTTATAAATATACATATATATTTATAAGTTAATATATGTATTTAAAATCGGTTTAAATTAATTAAAACTATTTTATTGAAATTAAAATATATATAAATATAAAATTTCCGTATATATATAATATCTTTTATTATTAAAACAAAGATTGAATTTAATTTTACGTACACACACATGCTTGTCTAAGTATAAATATATAAATAAGGGTCAACAGATGTGTATATGAATTCATTCAATAATGATATAAATCTACATTTTTTGGTAATATGGAATTATAAACATTAGAAGATTACTTTATAGATGGGGCCTAAGATTCATACCTTGAATGAAAGAATATCGCCTAGAATCAACCAAATCAGCTTCTAGAAATTGCAATGTCTATAACACCACCTTCATTCTTTATATTTGATTTTGATCCATAAAATTTTCGACTATACCCTCCTTGAACCCATGCCTAGAATAAATAAGATGGAAGCGATAAAGTGAACGGGTAGGATGTATTTAAGTGGCATTAAGAAGAGGTAAAAGTGGGGAAATTTTCTTGTTTCTTTACTCATTCTTTTCTTGCTATTTCAAATCAAATTTAACACTTAAACCCTCGCACCTACTCACCCTTTGGTCGTCCACATGGATAGGGAATAGAAGGGTTTCCAAAAAGTCCTAAGCCCATTTAGTAAATAATTACTTTAAATCAAATTTAAATTTCCATCAGTATCTTATATCGATACGTATATATAATGTTTATATAGGAACCTAACTAATTACCAATGACACCCAAAAAGAAAATCAATTAAATTTAATAACTAATATTTCATAAATGTTAATTAATTTACAAAAATTATAAATTAATTAAACTATGTGATACTTCAAAGCATTCATCATTATGATTATGCATCTCAAGGATGTAAATTCAGTCAGTGATTAATATCGAACAATTCAAATTTTAACGTTCACACAACACATTAGCTAGTGGTGTGAAAGTTTGGTCGAATTTATCACTTACACATATTTTTACTAAAATCCAAATGTACTATTTTAAGCTATACCCGGTAGCAATGATTATTTGCACCACTTCTCTTCGTCAAAACTATATCACTTTAGAACTTATGGAATTTGGTTTTGGTCCAAATTTCAATATCGTCTACATTCAACCTGGTTAGTCCAAATACAAAGTCCTTGGTTCAATAATAACAATTATTATTAGTTATACTGCTTTGGTTGGAGGCTTTGGCTTTGAGTTAACTATATTTCACCATGATACCAACCTCATACAACTATGGAGACTAATTCTCTACTGAATTGTGTCTTACTTCCAATGCTTTAACTCAAATCCAACTATTACCTCTTGATGGTCTCCATGCTACGATTTAACTATAATCAAAGTGGATTGTCCATATTGAAGTTCAACAGTATTCTTGGTTGAGAAAATTATGTAATATCATCACTTTGAGATTCTCTGTTTGACATTTTTATGTTAACCAATAGAATTTTTTTGAGTGACTCATTCCACATCTAATTACCCAATAACTATTGAAACATAACTCCTTGGCACCTCCAACAACCATGAGTAATAAACTATCCAACATTTGTAGAGCATTGCATACCCTAATCTTAACAGATGCATCGATATCTTATTTTAAAACATCTTGACCAGGAATATTTAAAAATAATATGTTATTTTTAATGTGTTAAATTTCTCATGATTACGACACATTGTAGTTATTATCACATGACATATCATATATTTCTATTTGATATACTTAAATCAAATAATTAACATATCACAATATGATATAATAGAAAAAAAAACACCTTCTATTTTGAATGAGATTTTATTACAAGTTAATATTTTACAATAAATTATAGAATTACTCTTATGTCATACCTCCAACTCTTTCGATCTCTCACTTGCACTTGGAGTCAATTATGGAACCTTATTCGTATTCCTTCAATTAGTTTTTTCAAAACTATTCGGGCTAGTCCCTTATTGAATGGATATGTTATGTATTTTTACTTATTTACTATGTCAATCAACTCTCTCTCATGCTAATAAACTTACCTTTATCACGTGGAACGTTTGAAGTATTTTTTTCGACTTCTGCCGAGCTCTAGTGTAATAACTTAAAAAGTTGGTAAATATTTTTAATTCAATAATAACAATAATTGTTTTGAAAATAATTGAATTTTTCATGTTAATAATATAAATTAAAAACAAGGAGGGGCAAAATGGTCAATTTTTCGACTTTAGAATTTGATGATCAAACAATGTCATTATGACTGTCTTGTTTTTCTGATCTGTACTATTTTGGTTTGCCTCGTTTAGAGTCTGTATAAAGAAATTACGGTCGAAAAGTATCAAGCTGATCAGGCACCAAAACCTAGAGTTTGAAATTTGAATATGAGCGGACAATTGCTTTCTCTCCTTCCATTTGAAATAAACTCACATACTTGCTTTTTAGTTTTCAAAACCAACCACTCCTTCTTCCTGTCTCCTTCTTCCTATTTATAGATAAATACAAAAATACCACTTTTCTTTCTAAAGTTAACGGAATTGAGTGAGACCAGCATCATCTAAAGCTAGCAAGGAAGGCTATGCGTCTGCAACAAATTAGTTGCAAAATTCTAAAGCAAAGAGATAGTGGAGGTCGGACAATGGATATTTGGGCAATGAACGTTGATTTCAGTAAGTGATTTATCCTTTTCTCTTCGCATAATACAATCATAATGCTATATATATGACATGATGGATATATCAATGTAGAATAAGATAAACAAATAACTAAATTCGGATTTAAATGGATTTAGGAGGGAATACTACATAAACGGCAAATATAAATTAGGTTTTTCACTATATTCTTGTGATTTAATGAATATGCACTGAAATTGATGAAATAAATGGTTAAAAGGTACTAGGGACATTCTCAGGCGACTAGAGGTGGAGCGGAGGTGGTTGGACACGGAAACAATGAGAAAAATGACCAAATTCATGGCCTGGAAACTACTAGGAAAAACGTGTACACCATACATTAGTCACCCCCAACCAGCCACTGATGCACTATAATTTAGGGCAGGTTGAGCCTAGACCCGTAAGGGCCAATATAAAATAATAATTATAGATTTGAATCAAATTCCTATTGTTTTCTAAGGTGATTGAACGCTATTGACATAGAAAAAGTATAGTGTTATAAACTGTGCGAATTTGCATGATGATTTGTTGCTACTTGAGGTGGATATGTATGTTATTGTGATACAGAAATCGATACAATGATGGACGTGAATGTGAACAAACCCATGGCGTAAGTAGGTGGCCTATGTTATGGATACATGTATGAATATGGATAACGATTTGGATATGGATATGGATACAGATACTAATATGGATACAGATCTATGACACAAGTAGGTGGTCCAGGTATTACGTTGCTCCCCTATAGTGCTTTGGTGGACCAAGTGGAGAAGGTGGATATTAAGAGAACCTATAGGCAATAGGTGGACCAAGACATGAGTCCAATTAGCACGAATACAACAGGCAACCTTTTAGGCCTTGGGCGTTCTAAGGAAGTGTGTCCTATACGTGATTTACATGACGATGGGCAATAGTCGACCCTATATAGCACAAGGCTGGTCTAGGGAAGTGAGTTAACATATAGATGATGTGGTACGACTGGATGCGTGCGATTGACGTGATGACAAAATGTAAGGTGATCGAGCGATAGACTTATATAAGGTTATAGTATTGTTTTTGTAGTATATGTAGAGTAAAGTATGAGTCACTTATCAGACTTATCTCTGATCCACTTCTATTTTTTCCTTTTACATATATAATATACCCAGGTTGATGAAGTTTGGGATGAGATGGTATCAGAGACAATGACTCATTCGTATATATTATGTATGATGTAAATATGTGTTTTGACCTGAATTTGACTATATGTATGGGTTTGGTTGTATTAGTATTATTCATACATATGTACTTGACATTGTAGACATGTTATGGTGATGTGACCATGGTTATTATCGATGTATTATATTTTATTTTCCTCCTCTATAAAATTTTAAAAGTAGATAGTTAGTACTATATACATATGTATCAGTTATTTATTTTATCTCGCCCCCAATGACTCGACCTTTCTGTTCTCGGGTCATCGACGTCGGTTAGGGCATTGGACTCAACGGTCAAAAGGGCGGGTTGTTATATATGGTATTAGAGCATAGGTTAGAAACTAGGATAGGATATGAACATATTGAGAGAGCGTATATATATTTTCTGTTAGATATTATATATAATATACAGAAAATAAGTATGTATGCACATACCATTTGCTGTTCCATTTTTTACTATATATTGGGTAGTTGCCGATGAATCCCATTTTTATAAATAGCTAAAATGAGTAATTCAGTCTAAACTATAACAAAGACCAACAAAGCTAATGTTAGTGGGGTAGAAACCAGAGCAAGGACTAGCAACCATGTAGATACACTAGATATTGCTAAAGTAGATATTCCAATATGGTTCAGACACCATATTTAAGCGACGAGCCAAACTTGTGCCAACCCCACTGAACTCATGGCCACCACTACCACTACTAACCAAGGTGTGATTCAAGTCCCATCACCACCAGCCATTGAATTTCCTAAGCTGTGTAGTGATTTCTCCAGCCTTGGTTGGAAGCCTTTTGTCGGGATGGAACGATACTCAGTGACTCGGGCATGGCTTAATAGTTATTAGAAAATTCTCAACCTATTAGGACTTGGTGATGTTACTAAGAGATAATTAGCTACTTGGAAATTGCAAGGTGAGGCAGCATGTTGGTGGAAGGTGGTGACAGCTGAAGTAGACAATAATACTATTACATGGAGGATGTTCAAGACAACGTTTGAGATGAAGTTTCTTTCTGGTGCTAAGAGGGATATGTTATTGGAGAAGTTTATTCACCTTAAGCAACGTAAAATGAAAGTTGGAGAGTACATAAGTCTACTCAACAAGTTGGCTAGATTCAGTTTAGAGTTAGTTAATACACAGGAAAAAAGGTCGTTGAAGTTTGTGAAAGGTTTGAATTCACCGCTGAGAGAACTTACATTGAATTAGAAACTGAATGGAGCTACATTTGAGGTATTGTTGGAAGCAACATTATTGAATTCTATAAATGGAACTTTGACTAAGAATCGGGCTAAGGTAGGAGAGGTCTAGAAATAGAGTAAATGTAAAGGAAATGGACCACAAGGAGGGTACGGCAAAAAGCAGGCGATTGCTTGTAACTGATGTCAAAAGGTGGGACACGTGGAAAAGAACCATAGGAAAAATATTTTGAAGGTAAGTGTTATAACTACAACGTACTAGGACATATGGTAAAGAATTGTAAAGTGGCCCTAGCTCAATGGAATGTAAAGTACCATAATTATGATCAATTTGAACATATGAAGAGAGAATGTCCAGCTTTGAAGGTAAAGTTTGGATATTGAAGGTATATGCTATGGATGTCGTCTCTACCTCTAGTAAGGCACCATGATCAACTCGGATAAGAGGAGATATATTTTGATGGTAGGTGTGTTGATTTTATCCGATGCTCGTGTTCGGACTTTATTTGACACTGATGCATCTCATTTATTCATAGCAAGTGCATCAGTGATAGCTTAGACCTTAAACCTGACACTGTGTACAAATCTATTTTGATGTTGAATCATGTTGGGGGATCAACCCATTATTGATGTTATGTCGTAAGTTAAAGGTGGTCATTCATGGTGTGGAGTTCCCTTGTGATGCATATGTACTAAACTTTTTAGGGGGTTGATTTTGGAAATGGATTAGATGTCGCGCTATGGATTAGTGCTAGATTGGACAGGAGGATGGTTAGACTGGGGAAGGGGAAATGACTTGATTTAATTTTATATTATGAGTTATATTGTGAGCCCGATATTTATGTTACGGAGATGTATCTTTATCCACTCAGCCTATCACAGGAAGAGTTATTTTGTATACCATAGTGAAGGATTATCCAAATGTATTCAAAGAATTTTTCGATCTCCCTGCTCAATGAGAAGTCGAGTTTCATATTGACCTCGAGAAAGATGCAAGACTGGTGATGATGCCTCTTAGGCATATGGCTTCGAAGGAAAGGAGAGAGTTGGATAAGCAGGTTTTGGAATTGTTGAAGAAAGGATTTATCTGGAGGAATATCTCCAAATGGGGTTTACCAAACATTTTCACTACTAAGGAAAATGGTTTCGTAAGGTTATGCATCAACTATCGAGAATCTAATAAGTTTATAAGGAAAAATCGATATCCATTGCCTTGCATGGACGGCCTCTTTGATTAGTTAGTTGCGGTTGAGGTTGTCTCCCAGCTTGATTTGGCAATTGGATTTTATCAGTTAAGAATAGCTAAAGATAATATCCTGAAGACTACTTTCCATACACTTGATGGATTGTTTGAGTGGTTGGTCATGTCATTTGGATTGACTAATGCTCCTACTTATTTTTGTGGATTTGATGAGTAGAGTATTCTAGGAGCAATTAAACAATTTGTTGTGGTATTTTTGGACGACATTTTTATCTATTACAGAAGTGAGGAAAAGCAAGAGATTCATTCAAGAGAAGTGATGGACGTCTTAAGTAGAAATCGGTTGAAGGCTAAATTCTCTTTATGTCACTTTTGGAGAAAGGAATTTCATTTCCTTAGGCATGTAATATTAGTGAACGGATTGACGGTAGACCTAGGGAAAGTAGCTGTTGTTAAAAATTTAAAGATACCAAGAAATGCTTTAAAGGTTCGTAGCTTCTTGGGTTTGGATAGATACTTTGAAAGTTTATTAAGGATTTTGCAAAGATATCAGCACCTCTAACTCGTTTGACGATGAAGAACCTGATTTATACTTGGAATTCAGAGTGTGAAGCGGCATTTGATCGATTGAAGGAGTTGTTGACAAATGCTCTAGTTTTAATTTTTCCAGATGGTACCAAATCTTTTACCGTATACAAAAATGCATGCAGTACTAATCTTGGCGTTATTCTTATGCTAGAAGGAAAAGTAATGGAAAATGCAATTTGCTAGCTGAAAGAATTACGAGAGGAATTATCCAATGCATGACTTGGAGTTGGCTGCTATTATATTCGCATTGAAGTCGTGGAAACATAATCTATTGGGTGGGAGATTCGAGTTATTTACATACCATAAATATCTCAATTACATGTTTTCTCAAATGGATTTGAATTTAAAAAAAAACAGTGGATGGGGTTCTTACCATCATACGATTTTGGAATTTCTTATACTCCAGGGAATGAAAATGTAGTTGCTAATGCTTTGAATAGGAAGCATGCTGAGGTGAATGCCATGTTATTAAAGTGGAGGAATTTAGAGTTTATATTAGAATTTGATTTCCGACCCCAATTAGAGTATGCACCTAGATTATTAGCAACGATGGACATTAGGCAAGCTTGATGGATCGTATTGGGTCAACTCAAAGGAAAGATGCACCGTTGGTTGGTATTATAGAGTAGTTAGGATAAGGCGAATGATCGAGCCATTTGGATCATTACTCCAAAAAATAGAAAGGTTACTTGAGGGGAGACTGGAGGTTATATGTACAACAAGTTAGGGAGTTGGTAGGGGAAGTATTGGGTGAGTGTCACCATTCTAGAATGACTATTCATCTGAGATAAGATGTATCGAGATGTAAAGAGGATATTCTATTCACTAAGAATGAATACGAAATTTGCAGAATATATGGAAAAATTTATGACTTGCCAAAGAGTGAAGGCAGAACAGAAAAGGCCTACTAGGCTATTACTTCCGTAGATGTGCCACAGTGGAAGTGGGAATGCATATCTATGTATTTTGTGGATGGATTACCTTAGAGTGGAAGAGGAAATAGAGCATATAGTCTGTGCAGTTAAAGCGTCTTGCCGCTCCGTAGCGTTTGAGGTGCGAAAAGTTGTAGCGGAGATATATCGGGGATATAACAGGATATAGCGGACGACTTTAAAAAGAGGAATGATGAACATTCTACATTCAAAAGAGGAATAAGTATTACTTATTATTTTCCACCAAGCAAAATAAGTTACAATAAGTAAAGATAAACAAAGTTGACGCTTAAAAAGTTAGAACTAGTTATGATAACCAACAGCGTATATCATTGTTACATCAACTTCGAAGTTACCATAAAACTTAAAAGCAAGACATCAAGCGAAATTCTTATTTATAGGAAAGGGCGATATAGCGAGGCAACCAAATCGGGGATATAGAAGATTATTGCCGCAATATCGAGGATAATAGCGGATCCGCTATATTGGGCCGCTTTATAGGAATATCGTTGCCCCAAAAGTCTGCTACGGGATATATCGGGGATATATCGGGGCAATATCGGGGAATTAACTGCACATTGGGTTATAGTATATCATTCCACTAAAAGCACGCATATTATCCCTATGAAGAGTACGAGAATGACAATGACATTAGAAACATAGTGCATCAAAGAAGTGGTCTGACTACATGGAATTCCAACTAGTATAGTGAGTGACCGAGATCTAATTTTCACGAGTGAATTTTGGAGGAGATTACATAAAGTGTTAAGGACAAGTTGAATCTAAGCACAACATATCACTTGCAGACCGATGGGTAGACAGTGAAGGTGAATAGAATGTTAAAGGACTTATTGAGAGCTTACGTATTAGATTTTAGAGATCTTGGGAGGATCATCTACCTCTTATAGAATTCGCATATAAGAACAGCTACCAGACGAGTATATACATAGCACCTTTCGAAGCATTGTATGGAAGATCGTGTAAGTCAACTTTATGTTGGTGGGAGTCTCTGGATAAGATTATTTTGGGTCAAGATATGCTTAGAGATACTACAGAGAAATGAAGCTATAAGGAAGAGGATGAAAGCTGCACAGGATTGACAGAAGTCACATGCTGATAGGAGGAAGAAAGATTTGGAATTCAAAGTAGGATATTTTTTTCTTTCTTAAAGTTCTCCATTGAAGAAAGTAGTAAGGTTCGAAAGTTTGAGAAAGTTAGAATGTGGATTTTTCATCCCATTTCCAATGTTGGAGAGGGTATGAAGTTTGGCGTATAGAGTGGAGCTTTCAAAGAAGATGGTGGGAGCCCATAACGTGTTCCACATGTCATGGTTGCAAAAATATGTATACGATCTGATAATTGTGATTGCAAATAATCAATTGGAGGAGGTAGAGCTAGAATCTGAGCCGAGTTCATCCCGTGGTCCAACCAGCATTATGGAGCATTGGGTGAAACGATTTAGGAACGAAGTGTTGAAATTGATTAGAATGTAGTTTGGAGACGATCCGACGAAGAGTACATGGGAGCTTTAAGAGAAGATAAGAGCTACTCATCCTCGACTCTTTTTCAGCACTTTTCCGGATTTGGTTTGATTTCCTTTGTTTATATTATTCTAGCATTAGGACATGGATGATTTGGATGTCAACTTGCGTACTATAGGAATTTGCATTCATATAGAAATATATATGCTTATATTAGGGTATTTTGTTTCATGCATGATATGTCATCTTATTGCATTCATATAGGATGCATTAATTGCATTTGTTCATCAAAAGTGTAGAAACTGCAAGTTCATGGCATCATTCATTACTATATGTTGTTTATATCACTCACATCTATATGTTGTTTGCATATATTGGATGGTATGTTCGCCAACTTGGTTGATATATGTTTGACGAGTGAACATTACATTATATTTTCTGTTCCTTAGAAATTTCGGGGATTTAATGTAGAGATTATAATACCCTATAAAATTTATCATATTTTAGTCAAATATTAATAATATACTAATATGGAAAATAATTGAATTTAAATTGTTAATAAAATAAATTAAAAATAAGGAAGGGTAAATTGGTTATTTTTCCTACTTTGAAATTTGATAATGAAATCAGTGTTATTGCAACCATCTCGTTTTTCTGATTCATGCGATATTTTGATTTGCCTTGTTTGGAGTCCATATAAAGGAATTATGGTCGAAAAGGCGTCAAGCTAATCAGACGTCAAAAGTTAGAGTTTGAAATTTGAACGTAAGCGAACAATTGCTTTCCAATCTTCCATTTAAAATAAACTCATGTACCCACTTTTCATTTTTCAAAACCAACCGCTCATTCCTCTCTCCTTTGTTTTATAGACAAATACAAAAATCACTACATCTCTCTCCAAACTCAACAAAATTGAGTGAGACCGGCGGCATCGCGAAGATAGCAAGGAAGGCTATGCATCTGCAACAACTTGGAGGCAATATCTTGAGGCGAGCAAACACAACAAGCCGGACGATGGAAGTTTAGGTAGTGAACCATGATTTCATTGAGGGATTTACCCTTTTCTATTCGTATAATGCAATCATAGTGCTATATATATGATATGCTGGCTATATTAGTGTAGAATAACGTAAATAAACGACTAAATTCGGTTTTAAATGGATTTTAGGAGGGAGTTTGACATGAACAACAAATATAAATTAAGTTTTCACTATATTCTTATGATTTAATGAATGTGCACCTAAATTGATGAAATAAATGATTAAACCTACTTAGAAATGTAGGGCTAGGTAGTAGGGATGTTCTCAAGGGACCAAAGCTGGAGTAGAGGCGGATGGAGGCAGAAATGATGAGAAAAATGACCGAATTTGCGGCCTAGCAACTGCTAGGAAAAATGTGTACACCAGTGCAGTGGTCACGCCAACCAGTCCACCGATGCATTATAATTTAGGCCGGGTTGGACCAGAACCCGTAAGGGCCTATATAAAATAATAATTATTGATTTAGATTAAATTCCTACTGTTTTCTAAAGGTGGTTAGAGGCTATTGATGAGGAAAAGTACAGTGCTACAAATTGAGTGAATCTGTGTGATGGTTTATTGTTATTTGACGTGAATATGTATGTTATTGTGATATAGAAACATGATACGACAAAGGACGTAAATGCAAAAGAACCTATGGCGCAAGTAGGCGACCTAGGATATAAATACGGCTATGGATACAAATTTGGATATAGATATGGATACGAGTATGAATACAGATACGAACCCGTGATACAAGTAGGTGGTTTAGATATTACATTGCTCCCCTGTAGTGCTTCAGCGGGCCAAGTGGAGGTAGTGGACGCTAAGCGACTCTGTAGGCTACGGGCGGACCAGGGCGTGTCCAATTAGCACGAGGATAACGGGGGACCCTGTAGGCTTTGGGCGGTCTAGGGAAGTCATATACGTGGTTTACATAGCGATGGACAATACGCGACTTTGTAGGGCATGAGGTTGGTTTGGTGAATTGAGTCCATATAAAGATGATGCAGTACGACTAGATATGTAAGATTGTTAGGTGTGATGTGACGAAAGGACGTGAGGTGCTCGAGCGATAGACTCATATCATATGATATTATAGTATTATTTTTGTAGTATACGTACAGTATGACTCACTCATCAATTTATGTCTGACTCATTCTTAACATATATATATATATATGTATGTATATGTATATATATATATATATAAAATATATATTCAGATTGATGGAGTTTGAGACGAGATGGTATTAGAGATAGAAATTCATTTGTATATATTATATATGATGTAAATAAGCGTTGTGGCCTGGATTTAACTATGTGTATGGGTTGGGTTGTATTTGCATTGTTCAAACATATGTATTTAACAATGTAACCATGTTATGGTGATGTGACTGGTTGTTATTGATGTATTATATATATTTTCTTCCACGGTGAGATTCTAAAAGTAGATATTTAGTACCATATCAGTTATTTATTTTCTCACCTCAATGACTCGTCCTTCGGTTCTCGGGTCATCGACGTCCGTTCGGGTGTTAGGTCCTCGGTCGAAAGAGCGGGTTATTACGTCTAGGTTCTTTTGTAATCTGTATCGCGATACCGTTATCGTATAATAATGTTATGAGTTTCTGAACATTTGAAATCACTCATATGTCCTAACTCGGTTATAAATTTGTGTATTTACGTTTATATATACATTGCTTATATTGTGACACTTGCCAAAGCGTTGTACATAGCCTAGTTGAATCGGCCATATCCTTAAGTTTGGAACATTTCCAACTTATACCTTCTTAATTAAGATTTGAATATGAATATGGTATTAACATTTTATAATCAATATTGTTTATGAAGTTTTGAGTTCGAATACTTCTTCGTAAGAAGCTCGTCATTTAACAATTCTTTGGCATATCGCCAGTATTCGATGATACTCTTAACTATTAGTTAGTGAACTTAATTCGAATCTGACACTTACATACTGTACTGGTTACATATGTAAATTGAGATGTAGTAGACAATACAACATATATGATAATTCCTTTTGTCGATGCATAAGGAATACATATCAGATGCTTCATGCTAAACATTTTAATATGCTGTCTGTGTAAAATCTTTTGGGACAAGGCCAACATCTATTTATACTGATTATAAAAGATATCATTTTCAAATCCAATTTTGAGTATTAAACATTCAAACTATGATGATTTTACTACGAGTACAGCATTAATAATTATGAGTTTATTGTTTACTTTTAATTTTAAAAATATATTAGTACCTGTAATGTTCTTTCCTTACAAACACACGTTTTCTGTATTTTGACCCAAAAAACAAACCTTTTTTTGAAATGGTACTTAGATACAATATGTTACTGTGACAACATAACACAAATCACATGTCGATATATGTTCGAATCACGCTACGCAAGTTTCAAACTTGTGACCTCTTACACCAAAGTCAAATCATTTGACCACTTGGATAATGGTGCTTGTCGAAAATATTTTTTCACCTCTGATGCTTATCGAACAATACTTTCATATCAGTTGTTGGATCATATCGAAAATTCCAGAAACTTAGTATCACTCCTCGTAACCTCAAGACACTTTGGTTCTTACAAGCAAACACCATATTCTAAATCATAATTTAGAATTTTCTTTTCCATTTATATGTGTCCGTTTTGTTATAATTTATTTTAGTACCTAAATTTTCTAAATAATTTTGAAGCTATTACTTGCTTTCTACTGTTTCTACCAATAATTAAATTTTAGCAATTAGATGTAGGTTTAGCTAAAACTTCTACGTTTATTCAAGTTGTCTAAAATGTGAACACAACGAGCTCAACCATTTGAGGTTGAAATTCAAGAGCAATTCAATGGTTGAGATTCATCATGCCGTAAACTTGTTTTATACATACACAAACACGTGGGAAAAACATATTAAAACACAAAATGGTATAAACACGCACACGAGCAAAACGTATTAGAACACAAAATGGTTATATAATTGATGACAAAAATTCAAAACGAGCATCTTCCAAGTTTGAAAATAACATATCAATTCACTTTCAATTTTGCATTCTAGGCTATCATTTGAGTACCCACAAAGCACAACTGCTTTGCAGCTTCACATGTTCAAAAAAAAAATACCAATTGCAAAACTGGGTCAGAGTTGGAGATGCCTTGAGGATAAAGGAAGTTCGAGGACAAATAGAATCAAATTCAAAGATAAAATGCATTGCATACAGTAAAATTACACTTTAGCAATCAAGAGATGATTCTCAGGAGAAATATCCGAGGAGGTATACTTCACCATTTGTGCATCCAACCCCTGATCCCTTAGCCACGACATCCGGCCAATATCAATAATTTCTTTGCAAATAAAACCAAAAGAAGCCCTTTCACCTGGTTGCATGTCTTTTATAACTTTCTCAAGTTCTTTCGTTGAATCCAGATGTGTCATCTCACTGCATTATACATGCCAATGAAAATACTTGGGTGCATATTAAATATTGTAAGTAGATAAGTATATATACCGGAGGTCAATATGTCCTTTGTGATCAGCCACGGCATTGGTACAATTGGAACTGCTATTACCATCCACAGCCCAGCTGCTGAACCATGTCATAGCATTAAAATCTTCTTTTGTGATTCCCATTTTCTCCATGAAAGATTTATCTGATAACAACGTGGACATATTACACAGATGAGCATGCATGTATAAGTTACAAACCCAACCAACAGCAACAGAAAACGTTATAGCAGTGGTAAGCAACGAATAAATTATAATAAAATGACAAAGAGCTGAACCAAAATTTGAGTCCTATATAATGAAAGTAATTAGTTAATACAAAAAATAGATTAGGAATCAACTTTTAAACAAAAAATACAGTAAAGGAATTGCACTTAATTACTTGAGTAAAGATCCCATTGACAAAGATGATGACAACAAGTAGCTATGGCCAGACCCTGTAGGTGACAATTGGTACTTGACAATTTATTTTTGTCCAAAGTACGATTGTTGGAAAGGCAGCAATTTATGGCTAAATCTGCAACCAAAATATACAAACAGTGGTTCAGAAATAGACAGATGATAGAAAGTTTATTAGAAAAGAATAGACCTGTTGCTGCTCCACATAAATGTTTGCCAATGGCCAGGTATTGACATCCCTTCAACGATTCTATTCCATTCAGATCCAAATCCTCTACTGTGAATGCACAGATTATAGACAAAATACACACTAAAAATCAGAAGCGTACTGAAATCAAAAGTCATAATCAAACACAGACATAGAATAAGATGAAATTTAATTCAAAACAGCATAGAGTAGGACAGGCCACCGACAAGAAAGGGTAGACTACTAAGCTGAAACATGCAGGAAATCTTGAAAGAAACATGATATAACATAATTAAAATAAAACTGAATTATGCTTCATTCAATTAAGTTATCCACGAAAATGCGCATGATGAGTATCTTCTTTTAGCCTAGGGACCAGAATGCAGTTAACATGCTGTCAAAATGTAAACCTTTTTGAGGTTGGGCTATGACTTATCATCCACATTGTCAAAGGCTCCACCTAACTCTGTTAAGCTCCGTCTAAATTCTATCTTTACTTAGCACCTAGGCGACTAATGGTAATACAGCACTCCATATCATCTTTAACGGCGGTGCCTAAATATTTTTAAAAGTGTTAGCACTTAGTCGCTTCATTCATAGTCATATATAAAGAACTAAGGATGCTTTTATGTCATATTTTTGTTACTCAAACCAAAGCCAAGTCCAAGTCTAACAGTACGTATAGCTACTCCCATTAAAACCGTTAGCATTTTCTTGTGCTCTAGCAACTGATCTTACCATTTAGGTAGGGACGATGAATCCATTATTGTGGAAGCAGCAGAATGAATGGGGATTCTTATCAATATTAAAATAAGATTTCTACAAGAGAGCTAAATTACTAGAGAAAATGAAGAAAAAAAAATCAAGTATTATCATCTTTCAGAGTCACATGAGCAGACCATAGTGCACACTTGAATGATCAAAGTTGCATATTGTGTAAGCAACACAGCTTCGAAGAACCGGTAGATAAGGAAAATTCTGTGTTTACTACATGCAAATAGATAAGCAATGTGAGATCCAAGGACGAATATGATATTTTTGGCAGATTGACCGTTTGAGTATTATTTTTCTCAAAAAATAAAAATAAATATAGAAAACAAAATAAAGTACACTCTTTTGTAAGGAAGGATACTGTCAGTAATATTTATTCTACATAAGAATTTTTTACAGAGGAGAAATCCACGAAGTAAAAAGCATCGTGCTTCATCTTTTCAATACCAAGTGTCTGTTGATTTTTAAATGACCATCGGCACCAAAGCTCAATACACAGGTATTATAAATGCAACTACACAAAGATGAGAAGGCCTATCACTGGTTTATTATCAACAAGATATGACGGAAAGTTTAGATATTAAACTAGCAGTTTAATAAAGCACAAGTGGAAGATGAAACAAGAAGATATGACAGAGAGATAAATAAGCAGACGTACATATGCTAACCGAGAGAACTTCAGAATCACAAAAAATTATTCCTTAATGCTTTTGTCACCAAAGTTTTATAAGAAAATTTTAACACACACCTACACGATTCAGCTAAATCACTATAGCATTTAACTCGAAATAATTTCCAAATGTCATTCCTATTCCACCTTAATCTTCACTTTTTATTTCCTCGCTTCTATCAATCCAGGTTGTACCATCTCGACTTAAAAGACACTTCTTGCTAGAATCTCTGTTCAACTTCAATTCAACTTATCTTCCTCAAAATCCTACCATCAAACACATGGCATCTCACGCCATGTTTTGCAATAACTATTTTCGATCGAAAACCTGTCTCTTATAATTCATACTTCATATTATCCTATTCTAAGTACTCCCTCAAACCTTCATTCACTCTAACATCTTCGCAAAGCATCTAAGTATAATAAACACAGATCAGTAACACTTAGTACAATACATCTTAGTATGATTCAAATATTACAATGCACTTTCCTCATGACATTGGATAGATAAGTTAGGAATACGTTTATATTCCGTAGTATTCCATTTGAATTATCTATCTTTGAATCATGCTTAACTCGTATCTTATCTTTCAGTATGGTTGGAAGAGGCAGGAACCTCCGTTCTGTTGATGCTGGACAGTCCAGCAACCCTCACCCAGAGGGCGTATACATGACCACGGACCAGATCATGGAGCTGGTTCGTAACTCTCAGTCGCACTCTCAGTCTCCTGCACCAGTTTCTGATGCACCGCGCAAGTCTGCTTTTGCGCGTCTATGCAGCGACTTTATTCATCTCGGAGGGAAGCCGTTCAGTGGCTCCGAGACTATTCTGGAGGTACAGGCTTGGATCAGAGTTTGCGAGCGTAATTTTACTCGCATGGCTATCCCCGACCACGACAGAGTTCTTGTTGCTTCTAGCCATCTTGAGGGTCGTGCCTTAGATTGGTACGAGCTGCTTGTCTCCGAGACCGATGAGGCCTCACTCACTTGGGACCGGTTCCGAGAACGCTTCTTGCTCAAGTTTGTCCCCGAGTCCGAGAAGATAGCTCTTGCACGCCGCTTTATTGACCTTAAGCAAGGGAAGACCTCTGTTGCTGACTATTCATCATCTTTCGAGGCCCTGTCCAAGTATGACCTCGAGTTCATTAGCTCTCCTTATATGAAGAATCTCAAGTTTGTAGAAGGCCTGAAGAAATATTTGAAGAAACAGCTTATGCTCCAGCTTAAGCTCCCTTTTGATGAGCTAGTTGACGCAGCGCTTCACCTTGAAGAGGTTGAGCGTGAGAGGGACGGCGATGGAGATGGTTCCAAAAATCTCAATCAGAAGCGGGGCCCATTTCAGAAGTCCAAGCCTTGACATAAGAAGAATAAGACAGACAGCTCTACTTCTCAGACTCGACCTCAGTCTATTGCTCAGCTTAGTGGAACACCTTCCATTCGGAAGTGTTTCAACTGTGCATCTACCGATCATATGTTTAAAAAGTGTCTCAAGCCTCTTTTCTGCCGCTATTGTAAGAAAGAGAGTCATCTTAATTCCGCTTGTCCTGCTGCACCTCCTAGATCTGGCAAGCTTAATGCTGCCAAGGCTCCTACATCTTCAGCTCAGCCTCGAGGTGTACCTTCGAAAACGGAAGGATGCGTACCTCGAGGCTGAGCTGAAGATGTAGGAGATCCTTGGCAGCATTAAGCTTGCCAGATCTAGGAGGTGCAGCAGGACAAGCGGAATTAAGATGACCCTTCTTACAATAGCGGCAGAAAAGAGGCTTGGGACATTTTTTAAACATATGATCGGTAGATCCACAGTTGAAACACTTCCGAATGGAAGGTGTTCCACTAAGCTGAGCAATAGACTGAGGCTGAGTCTGAGAAGTAGAGCTGTCTGTCTTCTTCTTCTTATGCCAAGACTTGGACTTCTGAAATGGGCCCTGCTTCTGATTGGTATTTTTGGAACCCTCATCATCTCAATCACTGTCTCTCTCACGCTCAACCGCTTCAAGGTGAAGCGCTGCGTCAACTAGCTCGTCAAAAGGGAGCTTAAGCAGGAGCATAAGCTGTTTCTTCAAAGATTTCTTCAGGCCTTCTACAAACTTGAGATTCTTCTTATAAGGAGAGCTAATGAACTCGAGGCCATACTTGGACAGGGCCTCGAAAGATGATGAATAGTCAGCAACAGAGGTCTTCTCTTGCTTAAGGTCAATAAAGCGGCATGCAAGGGCTATCTTCTCGGACTCGTGGACAAACTTGAGCAAGAAGCGCTTTCGGAACCGGTCCCAAGTGAGTGAGGCCTCATCGGTCTCGGAGACAAGCAGCTCGTACCAATCCAAGGCACGACCCTCAAGATGGCTAGAAGCAACAAGAAGTCTATCGTGGTCGGGGATAGCCATGCGAGTAAAATTACGCTCGCAAATTCTGATCCAAGCCTGGACCTCCAGAATAGTCTCGGAGCCACTGAACGGCTTCCCTCCGAGATGAATAAAGTCGCTGCATAGACGCGCAAAAGCAGACTTGCGCGGTGCATCAGAAACTGGTGCAGGAGACTGAGAGTGCGACTGAGAGTTACGAACCAGCTCCATGATCTGGTCTGTGGTCATGTATACGCCATCTGGGTGAGGGTTGCTGGACTGTCCAACATCAGCAGAACGGAGGTTTCTACCTCTCCCAACCATACTGAAAGATAAGATAAGATACGAGTTAAGCATGATTGAAAGATAGATAATTCAAATACAATACTACGGAATATAAATGTATTCCTAGACATATTCCTAACTTATCTATCCAATGTCATGAGGAAAGGGCATTGTAATATTTGAATCATACTAAGATGTATTGTAATATTTGAAACAGCCTCTTTGCAAAGCGAGGGAAAGATTGCGTACAATCGACCTCCCAGAGCATGCTATCATGCGGGAGCCTCGTGCACTGGGTTTCACCTTTATATCTCTCGAGAGTAAGCAAGGAGCTTAACCCCCCTTTACGATTATGGCTACATATTGAACTTCGATTCAGAATGTTTATTGGGATTATACGCGCTTGCATCAAATTACAAGTTTCATTTTTTTTCATTATCGAAGAGACTTGGCCAACATGCTTGGGAGACCATAAGTGCGCTTTTGGACAATCTAAATTCGAAATGATGCAAAGTAAAATTAACTTGGTTCAAAACACGCTTGTTTTTTTGCATATGGTGAAAATACACACTTCATTTCTTTACCTACCAAAAAAAATTATTTGCATGTTTTACGAACTTGTAGCTGCTTAAAAGTTAAAACCAGCCAAACCTCTTCTTGTTTGCACGTCTACACTTATCACTCCTGTCAGCAACATAAGGTGTTTCCAACACTTCATCCTGATACAAAGTACTTTACGCTGGCTCGTCAATATGATCATTCACACCTGCACCTAACTCATTACTTCTCAGCGTTCTCATAACATTTTGGTGGTAACTTGCAATGATTCATTCCGGAACGGGTTACTTTGTTCTGTTGTGTGTAGTTGTTGAATAAAGAATCAAAGATAAAAATAAAAGTGATTCCTGTTTATATGTGACATTATATGCAAGAATGAAAAGTGAATAAACCAGAAAAACCGAATTTGAAAATTGAAAGGACAGGTCGATACTTCCAAATATTACAGATAACGTAGGAGACATAAAAATTTTCCCCTGTGGGATTTTTCATCATTAGAGCCATCATACTTGCTGATCATCGATGAACTGATCAAATTTACCAACCAAAGTTGTTCTTTAAAAGAGTATAAAAAATTGTTTTATTGTAAAATATAAATCAAGGTCCTATTGCTTTTGATCAAGTTAAAGTGATATCGGAAGTTCATAGGTTACAAAGGAAGAAGTGGAAAGAAAATTCAGCAGATGATTTGAATATCATATTTAGGTTCTTTAAACAAGTAGTATTATGGTTAGAATGAACGAGATAAATTGGTATTGATTATAAAGCAATGAAAATCAAAGTTCACATAATGGATGTAAAGCATACACTTTGGTACGCAAGATGAACACTTCTGGAGAAGATGGAGTTTGACACTCAGTGGCGGTGATAGCAAATATAAACTATACACTTTGATATGCAAGATGAACATTTCTGAAGAAGATAGAGCAGCGACAGTCAGTGGTTGAGCCAGCAAATATAGTAAGGTGGGGCAAGATTTTGTACAATAAAAAACGTCATCTAAAAACGTGTCAGTACTTCATATGAATGGGTATCAAGCGTTTATGGCAAATTGTGAAATGACATTATAAAATTAAATAGGCCTAAATGACTTGGGGATAACAGTTGGAACAAAAATTGAATTTTAGCGAGATGGCGTTTGACGCCGAAAGTTACACAGTCTATTTTTTTTTATCCTAATGTGAAGTTTGTTTTTGGGATCCAAATTCAGAAATTGAAAAGGAAGTGTTTTTGCTTTTACCTCAAGCATATGTAGATCGTATGTTCATTATCGGTTCAACCCACACAAAGGAATTGAGCCAAAAGATCAATATGTATGACACAATTCCATGGGATCCCTATAGTGTACGAGTTTGTTCTACATGCCTTTGTGAGAAAATGAAAAATAATAGAAATAATGACAAGGACAAGCATGAAAAGTCTTACTGTCAATTCTTAATCGCTCTAAACTCATATCCTCCAGTTGACGCAAACTTCGATCTGCCTAAGATAACAATAATTTAATCTAAATGAAACATAATAAATGCAACCAAGTGGAAATTCAATTGATGGGTGACACGTTAAGCAATGACAATGGTATGCCTGATATATATCATAACTTTGTAATTAAATTGACTCACCTACAATTTTAACATATTCATATGCCTGCAACTTTGACCATTAGTAGATTGTATATCTAGGAAAGACAAGATATTGCCTGCCATTCATTGTGTCTGGAAAACTTTTTAATTTTGTATTTATATAAATGAAGGTGCACTTTAATCAAATACATGCATAATCACATACATATAAAATCTTACAAAATTATTGCAGCATGTATTGGGAGGAGAGTAACTAATATGTTTGTGTGAGCACACATAATTTTACCTTTACTTCGTGTGTACAGTGTGCAAGTATACGAAAGTTATGGCCCATATAATTTAATGGATGCAAATGTATTAAAACGATTAGATTTTCGATGGTAAACTAATGATGTACAAAAGATGAAGAAAAAAACATAATTGATGGAATTATGTAGACATGGACAGTCAATTAATGAGCTTTAATATTGGTCTCAGGCCGTGGGCCGCCCTATGTCTTATTCATCATATTTCTTCTTCTTTTTTCCTTTCTTTTACATTGATATCTGAACTTTATCCCTTGATCCCTAAGAATGTCTACAATTGTGTGTGACCTAATGAACTGCTACTCTAGTTCAAATGGCAGGATTTTAAGAAAACCATGTCTGCCTAGTATATAAAAGGCTTTCAGTTAAAATCAGCGCTCAGGGCATATCGGACTAGATTGGATGTTATCTAAATATTTACGCGGATAACAATGGTTGCACTAACCTTCAGCTTATAAGATCTCCGTTCCACCAAATATATCTTCTTCATCTCATAACAATCAGCAAGCATGTGAGTCAGATACCCTCTTCCTGCTCCAAATTCTACAACTGCTGGGCTAACACAATCATGCAGTTCAATGATTGAGGATTCCTTTGGCTTCTTGAGAATTCCAAAATTTTCCATGTTCCCAATTATTGATACCTGTTGCATTACATGCTTCAATTCGTATGGTACTTTCCTACAATAAAATTGTTATCATGTCATTCTCAAATCAACAAAAATTTCAATAGCATATGTATACCACATTTAACTTTACAAGCTATTGAAATCTGATTTGAAGCAGGTTGCATGAATATTATGAGTAAAAATGTTTAATTTAGGAATATTTATGGATATTATGAGTAACCAATTCCTCATGCCATCATACTCATGTTTGTTGGGTATTACTTAGATAAGCATTATATTGTGACTATAATAATATATCATTTATCTAAAGTAATACCCGACAAACATGAGTAGGATAGCCAAGGAATTGATTACAATGTGAGGCGGTAGAGATCAAATTGAGATAGTTAGGAAACAGTGAAGCCCCTAATTTCAATGGAAGAATTAAGGTTTAATTCTGGTGTTGATACAAAATAAAAGTTCAAAAATTATTTTAGTTGTCAATCGACTATTTAAGATGATTCTGGGCAAAGCTATACTGAATGCTAAAGCTCGAGTAGGAACTGAAAGCTGTTGGATAGCATACAGTGTCATTTGTCATACCGTTCTGCAAAAAATCATGAAGCTCTAACACTATAAAATATGCAATTTGTCAGCCCAACATTATATGTTCTAAATATTTATCATATATTAACTCAAACTGAACAGGATTAATTTTATAAATACCTGTTGACTTGCTGGTCAATCCATTTCTTGCATGCGTCGGGCTCCAAAAATGATTCCTCCAACTCCACCCTCAAAGAGATATAAGCATCCTTGATCTTTCTAACAAGCTCGTTAAATTCACCCACATTCATCTCATATATTACCTTCCTCTTCACCTCGGAACTAACATTCCCGCCTTCTATTAGACCTCCAACTTCCCTGTTAATCCCTTTACTATAATATGATTTTGATTCTAAACTTTCCACTTGCTTCTTCAAAGGGCATTTCTTTACATGTGCATCCATGTTCTCAGCAAACACAGAACTACAGAAATAAACACAGCTATATTCAAATCCCACAGGAATATATACATAAACACTATTTACGTTTTTGAGTCTAAAATTATATTAACTCTCACACGTAGACTCGTGATAAATATTTCCAATATGAATTTTAGTAAAAGAAAGCACGGTGCCAAATAAGATGCAGGTGCAAACATAAGAAACAGCGAGTAAAGAGGACCAAAATGTAAAATAAAGGCAAACAGAAGGGGCACTGATTACTTACTGGGAAGGGTCGATGGGGCATGGTACGCGTCGGGAATTTGATGTGGGGTTGTGATTTCCACAGAATCTGCAAATTCGAAAACGAATCAAGTATCGACAAAAAGACTGATGAATGAACGTCAGGGTTTGAGAAGTTTGAAGTAATTACTTGGAATTGGAAAGCCGAGCGTTTGCACAGTACCGGCGCTTTTTCAAGAGGAAGAACTCGCAATGGTTGTCTCTCCGGTTTTCATCGGCGGTTGCGGCGGTCATTGCGTCAGTGGAAGGATCTCCTACTATGTTCCGTTTGTTTGGGAAAACAAAGAGGTTTGCTGTTCCCCCTAAAAAAAAGAGTCCAAATCACCCAGTCTTGGTATTATTTCCAATCATTCTTACTTTTACCCCCTATTTGCCAACCCAAAAAAAAAAAAAAAAAAATCCAGGCTTTTCGTACGTCATTTTCAAACGTATCTCAGATTATCTGTTTCGAACTTCATTTCAATTCACAGTGTCGATTTAGGGTTTCTCGATTAGGGGCTCGGTTGGCTATTCTGTTAAAAAATTGATCCAGAGTTTGTGCAAGATGGTATGATGATGATACTAGTATGGGTATTAGGTTTTAATGATAACGTAGGAAGCGGTAGTTGAAATAATATTTGAATGACATGTCGATTGAAGCATTGTGTGTTATCAGATGGTACTAACGTTTGATTTTTTTAACATTTGGACTAAGACACGTTTTACCTTTGTTTGTTAATTAGAAAAATATCATGCAACATTATTGTATTGGAACGGTGTTTAACCATAATTGATAAAACAGAAAATTTTCCTCAAAGACGGTTTTTAGGGTTTTTTTAAATGTAGAACAGCCCGCTAATCATTTTCTCTAAAGGACAAATTATCGTTTTTTCTTTCCAGCCCACTTTCGCGCGCTTCTTCTTCTTTCTTTCTATCAATTTTTTCAGTCGCGATCAAATATCTCACTCGCAATAAAAATATCGATCTACTTCGTTCGGTTATTTCAATTTCATCCTTCTGAAAATTGTAGTTCATCAATCATTTTTTTCTTACACGCGTTTTGTTAATCTCGTTCTTTTCATATTTGTACATTGATCGAAATTTTATTCAAATTGTATTAATTAGGTATGCTTATATGACTCTATTTATTTTATTTTTTTCTATTTGAGTTAAAAAAAATTGGTCGTGGTTTCTAATTGTGTTCATTTTTACAAATGATATGCATTGTTGTTATTCTCATTGTTTGTTCGTTCGTCTGTGGCAAATTGTGGAAGTAGCAAAAGCTTTTTTATTATTATTCGTTTCTTTATGCAGTGTTGTTTTTTAATTTGCTTTTCATTTAATTTATCTTGCATTTTTTTGCATTAATGTTCGAATGATTGAAAAAGTATTATTGCTTGGGTTGTATATAAAGTTGTGATAGAGTGGAAAAACATCATATTTTAGGTTCAGTTTTTGGGTATCATTTTTATTTTTTCTTAGTATCATTTTTTTATTATCAGTAACTAGGTATCAGTTTTGTATACGGTAGGTATTAGTTTTGTAAAATTGAATAATTAATGTTCTAAATTGAACATATTTTTACTAACGTTTATTTTTTATTTTTTTGGCAGTGGGGATAACAGTCTTCTTTGTCTATTTGTGTTGAATAATAACACTTTTAGCACTCGATTGTCTATTGGTTGCTCTTTGTATGATTTGAAGAATGAGATATAAGCTTGTGATGATTGGAAAAGTATCATTGACTGGGTTGTATATAAGCTTGTGATAGAGTGGAAAAGTATCATATCTTAGATTCTGTTTTCTGGTATCATTTTTATTTTTTTCTTAGTATCAATTATTTTGATTATCAGTAACTAGGTATCAGTTTTTTATACCTTAGGTATCATTTTTCTGAAATGGAAAAACTAATGTTCTAAATTGAACATGTTTTTACTAATGTTTTTTTTTACAGTGGTGATAATGTGGCGCAGGGAGACCATCAGTTAAGCCTAAAGGAGGATTTTCATATTTTCAAAACAAGCAAAACAGATGTGGCGGGTGCAAAGCAGCTTGGTCATAATAAATGGAATTGTCAAGCTTCGAAGAGGATATGATTTGATTTTTCATTTTGAATTTGTTCAGATTATTAAGTGATGTGTGACTTGTTTTGATGGTTTATTGCAATTGAACCTTTTGTTTTTAATTTGTATTCAGTATAGCATATTATCAAATTGATTTTAATTTCAAGTATTTAGTATAAGTGATATTATCAGTTTTAGTATCAGTTAAATGTGTTTACAGTATCAGTTCTGGTGTTTGTTTTTAGAAGTAAGAGCAGCTTTGTTTTAAGAACATAATATCATTACTTCATAGGTATCAAATTGCAACGGAACATCATTACTTCACAAGTACAAATTACAACAGAATTACATTACTTTACAATTATCAAATTTAATTGTAAAACATCACAATGTGAATTCAGCTCTTTTCTTTTCTTTTTTCTTCTAAGCATGATATGTATTTAGACTCCAGCAATGTTCATCATCTATCAATATTGCATGTACAATCTTTGCTCTTGTGGATAATATTTCTTTCTTTTCAAGTTTTATTGGTATTCTGCTTTTGTTCAGTGAAACGATGAATATCATTACAAATATTCCACAGTCAAGCCTATCGAAACCAAAATGTAATGTTAGTATCAATGTGCATAAGTTGTATTATCAGGTTTACAATTAATACAAAATATTGAATTTTAGGGATAATGGTACAAGTATATAGTATGCTCTGAATTAAAATATTTAACAATTTTACTAGCACACTTAGTACCGATTTGTGTATGAATTTTTGCATTTGTAGTTATTACTTTAAGATATATTTGCTAAATATTTTGTTTTATTTTTTATTATGTAGTTATCTTCTTTGTTTTTGTAGGTGTCAGTTTTGTTTCTGTAGGTATCAGTTTCTTTTATGTAGGTATCAGTTTTGTTTCTGTATGTATCAGTTTCTTTTATGTAGGTATCAATTTTCTTTCTGTAGTAACTGTTTATTTCTGAATAAATGTTTTTGAAATTAAGAGATGATATTTTTCAATATTTTGTTATAAATCAAATTCAATTATATATAAAAGGCATACAATGATGTATAGAATTATGTATGAAATGTTATAATGCAAAAACATAGGTAGTTTGAATAATGTGCAACTTTCAATTGATTATGACTTGTAGTTTCAATTGTATTGTTCATTTTGTTTTCAGTAGATATACAAGTGTTCATTACTGGAGTCGAAAGGCAATTAGAAAGAAAAGTGAAAATCATTAGGTCAGATAGGGATGGTGAATTCTATGGAAGGTATGATAAAACAGGACAACATGCTGGACATTTTGCTAGACTTCTTCAAAAACTTGGAATTGTTGCACAATACACAACGCCTGGATCTCCATGGCAGAATGGTGTAGCTGAAAACATACATGAAAATGATTAGATCCAAGACGAGTCATGCAAATTTACCTATATCATTACAGATGGATGCATTACGAAAAACTGTCTACATCTTAAATAGAGTTCCAAGTAAGGCCATTCCAAAGACTCCTTTTGAACTTTGGAAAGGATGGAAACCTAGTTTAAGACATCTCCAAATTTGGGGTTGCCCAACTGAAGCTAGACTGTACAATTCAAATGAAAAGAAATTGAATTTTAAGACAGTTAGTGGTTACTTTATAGGTTACCTAGAAAAATCTAAAGGATATAGATTTTATTGTCCTAACCACAGTACACGAATTGTTGAAACCGGCAATGCCAAATTCTATGAGAATGGTGAAATCAGTGAGAGTACAAAACAACAAGAAGTGGTCATTCATGAAATAAAGGTACCCATTATCTCACCCTCTATTTCAAAAGATATTGGGAATCATCCCATTGTTGAACCTGTTCACAGTGAGGAAAACCCAATAAATGATCAACAACTTCATAATGAAATTATCACCAATCATAATGTTGATAAAGTACCACAGGAACTAGCATTAAGAAGATCTCAAAGACAAAGAAGATCAGCTATTCCTGATGATTATATGTTTTATCTAATAGAATCTGAAGGAACTACAGACCCAATTTCTTATTCACAAGCCATTAAAAATGTTAATTCTATTAAATGGATTGATGCCATGAAAGATGAACTGAAATCTATGGATAATAATCAAGTTTGGGAAATCGTTCAATTGCCGCAAGGACATAAAGCAGTCGGTTGTAAGTGGATCTTCAAGATCAAACGTGACTGCAATGGTAAAATTGAATGATATAAAGCCAGACTTGTTTACGAAGGTTTTAATCAGAAAGAAGGCATTGACTATAATGAAACTTTTGCTCATGTTTGCAGGAAAGGTTCTCTTAGAATTATCATGGCATTAGTAGCTCATTATGATCTCGAGTTACATCAAATGGATGTGAAAACAGTCTTTCTAAATGGAGACTTGGAAGAAGAAGTCTACATGCGCCAACCTGAAGGCTTCATAATTGATGGATAGGAAGACATGATCTGCAAACTTAAGAAATCAATATATGGACTGAAACAAGCTTCTAGACAATGGTATCTAAAGTTTCATGAAATCATTACCGCTTTCGATTTCATAGAAAACATACTTGACCCTTGTATATACCTCAAGTTCAGTGGGAGCAAGTTCATATTTTTGATTCTGTATGTTGATGACATATTATTAGTTAGCAGCGACCTTGGTTTATTACGTGAAACTAAGGATTATCTCTCAACGAACTTTGAAATGAAAGATATGGGTGAGGCTTCCTATGTGATAGGAATAGAAATATTCTGTGATAGATCACAGGGAATTTTAGGATTGTCTCAAAAAGCATATCTTGACAAAATTCTTAGGAGATTTGGCATGACGAATTGTTCCTCTAGTCCCGTCCCACTGCAGAAAGGAGACAAACTTGTTCTTGAGCAGTGCCCAAAGACTCCTATGGAACGAGAAGAAATGACCAAATATCCTTATGCATCTCTTGCAGGGAGTTTGATGTATTCACAGGTATGTACAAGACCTGATATCAGTCATGCAGTTGGTATGCTGGGTAGATTTCAAAGTAACCCAGGAATCGCTCATTGAAAAGCTGCAAAGAAGGTGCTGAGATACCTAAAGGGAACAAGGAATAACATGCTCACCTATAGAAAATCAAGTTACCTACAGGTAACTGGTTATTCTGATTCAGACCTTACTGGATGTCCTGACACTAGGATCTGCGCTCTTGGCTATGTGTACCTCTTATATGGAGGTGCAATATCATGGAGAAGCTAGAAATTTGAGATGCTTTTCGGATCCACCATGATGGCTGAATACCTAGCATGTTATGAGGCTTCAATTCAAGAAACATGGCTGCGTAATTTTGTCTCACAATTTGGCACTTTAAGTTTTATCTCTAAGCCACTAACTGTCTACTGCGACAATGAAGCTGCAACATTTTTCTCCAAGCATGATAGGATAACCAAAGGTTCCAAACACATGGACCTGAAATGCCTACTACTGAAGCAAGACGTTAAACTAAAGAAAATTGTAGTTGAATCGATAAGTACAGACTTATAAGTGGCAGACATATTCACGAAAGGATTACCTCCAAAGAACTTTCAGAGACATACTGATAGCATGGGTCTTGCAGATAGTTCCTAATTATCTTATTATTATGCCACTTATTTTGTACTTAGCTAGACATAACAATTATCGAGCTCTTAATAATTTGGACATCTTTTATTTCTGTTTTATAATGTGTGAACATTTATATTTAGATAAATAATAACAGAAACAGTCTTTTGCTTCAAGACATTATGTGACTATTAAGTTATGCTCATCTACGGTCTAGTTATGAAAGTTGTCAATGTCATAGTACATGGAAGTAAGCATGTTGCAAAATAACATGTACATGTCATGACTTACATTGACCACTAGATTAGCCAAGACACTTATGACCGACTAAAGAAAAGTTTAGCATATCATGCGCGCCTTATGACCTTAATACGAAAACATTAATGGATTTTATTATTGACCAAGTGGGAGACTGTAAGGAAATTTGACCGTTTTGTAAGGAAATTAATATGAAAACATTAATGAATTTTCCTTCCTTATTTTGTAAGGAAATTTGACCGTTTCCTTTCTCAAACATTTCCTTCCGCATTTTGTAGTCAATAGAATATAAAGGATTTTCATACTAATATGCTAATCAATAAAACGATTATAATCTAGAGCGTTAACTTCTCTCATCTTGATCTTGATGGACGATCAAGATTAAGTTTACAAATCTGAAAATTTGGTCCTCTCTCTACCTATAAATATTAATTTTGTCCATCACAAAGGATATAGAAAAAAACACATAAAGAAAGATATAGGAAAAGCGAGAGAAACCATTTCCTTCATCCATTGAAACAGCTTTCGACAACAATCATTGTTGATTCATATACGAGATGTCTGAAGGTATGTTTTATTGATTCATTATATATGTGATAATCATGTAATTCTAGATCTTAGTGTTTATGTTATTCGCAAGATATAGATTACACCCACATCAATAAATTCTGCTTTTTAACCATCCCAGAATTATCACGTTCAAACAAATCTTTACTTAAAGAATTTGAATTTTTTTTAGCACGTAAATTATTTTCCAATAATATGGAACAAATGATGGATTTCTACGTCTAACTGTTTAAATAATGTCTAATTTTAGGGGAGTTTAGACCCCTAACATTCTACACGAGACAATCAATCATGATGAAGTGGTAGAAGCGCTCTTTCATTTCAAGGTGAGAAGAGTTAGCACAATTAGTTTTATTCTTTTTGACTTCCTTGATTTTGATTTAATATTATTAATCATGTTAGCCCACACTGGATTAATTATTACATCACCTAGCAATGGCCTTAAACTAGAAATTCTCCTATTCGTGCACTTTTCTACTAATTTTCAGTCTGGTTTGGATCCCTTGGAATTATCAGAAGCAATGTTCTTGTCAACCATGAAAATAAGTGGATGTAACATTTTCATCAGGCTTAGTAGGTTTATTACAAGGTCAATACGCAGAAGATGAACCAGTCTATCGCCCAAGTTTTGAGTGTGCCTACATCAACAAGAGATGACCAGAGTGAAACCGCTATTGTGCGCATCATCACGTGGCAACCTGGCCCGAAAATTCAAACGTTTTGTGTAAAGAGTTGCGATGGGCAGAAGAGTAATCTTCTGTCATTAAAGTCGCATGAATAATACGAAATTCTCTTTGCCGTTTAAATATTTAATCAAATAAAATCATAACAGTAATTTCAAAAACCTACCTTTGACTTTGAAATTAAACGCGATCCGCTACGTGAGAAGAATAGAAATAGAATTTTATCGCTTAAACACAATTATTTTTAATCCTTTCCGCCTTTAATAACAAAAGAAAACAATATGAACAATATAAATAATTTTCTTATCAACTTTAGATCAGAGATGACGAGTTAAGACATCTAATCAAATTTAGGATATGGATGTAAATCAATATATTTCATCTCATTAATTGTCTAGGGAAATGATAATGATAATTAATTATAGTTGACTATACTACACAGTTTTATATTACAATTAGTTTTGTCGTTCGTTTTTATTAAAACAACATTAAAAGTAATAATGATTGGACAATTTTAATCGAAGTAACAGTGAATTTTCTTTACTATGTTTTATCATATCATCAAATTTGAGTTACAAATTATTCTTTATCATACTAGTCTTAGTTATGGTTGCACAATTGAAAAAATAGAAAATCTACGTATAATTTATTTCGATAACGACTTAATTAGTCACAATTGAATTAGTTGGATTCATATGTATTGATGAAATACTAGATTGAAAAAAGTTCAACTATGAGAAATTTTGAATCTGTTGTTTAAAGTTAGAAAGAGAAACAGTCAAGTTATGATTTTGAGAAAAAAAATTTGGAAATGTGGGCTTTAATAGGTGAGTGCGTGAAGTATTTGATTGGGGTGAGAGGATAAATGATTTGAGAATGTGTTTATATGGGTGTAAATAGTATCATCTGTAATAAAACATATTTAAAATTACTAAATACACATCTAGTTTTAAACAACATTTGCTTTCTTCTTAACCTTAAACCACATCACCGTAAAATAATGTTACTTTCATCAACCAACGTGTAACGACCCGCAAATTTATCACTTTGATAAATTATATTTATTTTTAAATTTATTCAAATAAAAGGTTGATAATACAAGTAATATTTTTTTTGAGTGATAATAAGTACTAGTATTCTTATTTTTGAATAGATATTTACATAAATATTTTTTTCGAAATTTTAATTGATAAAATGGCCCAAAACTATTTCATCAATAACCAGCTCTATAATCATAAAACGTCGCGCACAGAGCTGGATACATACATTTATTTTTATAATTGAACAAGAATATGAAATAAAATTTATTATTTTATTTTTGAAAATTAAATGTATTTATGTCATTACCAATAATGACTGAGATTTCACGGTTTAATTAATTATTTTAGTTATGCAAATAATTTTTTTAAATGATGATAATCCATTTTGAATACTTGGTGATAATAAATCATTTATAATTTTTTATAAAGATATGTATTTAATTTGAAAATATATGGAAAAACCGATATCTCTTCATTGGTATAATAATAATTATTGTAAACCATTTTAATATTAATTTATATGGTTTTATGATTCAAATGTGATCGTTTTAATTCATTAAAATGATAAGAAATTTAATTTCAGTTTTTTACAAATATATGTATATTAACTAAAAAGTGGAAATATGACCGAAAATGAAATTCGGAATTCATAACGATTCAATGTGTAGAAGTTATGTAACGTTATGGATTATATGTGACATACGTATGCACATATACAACTTAATAACATATAAGTTAACCACAAATTAAAAATTAAAACATAATAAATTAAAATAAAATAAAATTACAACACTCCTTAAAACAAGGAAACTTGTTTTAAGAAGCATGTTTCAGGGAACATTGTTTTAAGGGATGATAACTGTTCTTTTGACGATGGTAATGGTGATGGATATTGATAGTGTTTTAGATATTTTTTACAACTTCAAGCCTATAAATACAAGGCATCCCCTTTCATTTTCTTACACGCTTCTTCCTCTCAATTCCTAAGCTTCTTTCTACTTCCTCCAAGCTTCTTTAATGGCTTCCATGCATTGGAAAAATATTTGCAAAGTTATGAAAAAATATTGGCTAAAATATATACACATGTATATGTTATCGATCCACTTCAAAACAAGCTCAAAAACTCCTCCATTCCACTTCTTAAATTCACGGCCATCCACCATCACCACCATGCCAATCCCTTCCAACTCTTTTAGCTTGGGCCATGGCCTTCCTAAGGTCTTATACTCGATTCCATAAGCTCCGGTGCGACGGTGAATGAGCATAACTGATTTAAAGTTAGATCATTCGAATCTAAGGTGAGAAACTCTTACTTATATTATACTTTTGAATGATGATATGATGTTTGGAATGGATGTATAATATGCTTTGATCGCCAAGTTTGGTTGTTTAATATGAATGTTGAATATATAAACATATCACGGAAAGACACGTCGATAATCACAAAGAAAATCTCTTTCCTCCATTTAATGAATTGGTGTACATGGAATGTTAAACCTATGTAAAAAGGTTTAAAAATGATTTTGAAATGTTTTATAAACATATGAAAGTGTTTTGGTGAAGTTTGAAAGGTAACTGAAAATTTAGTCAAAATTAGGCGTCGCGCGTAACGGCAGTTCGCGATTTCGCGCCGTAAAAGTCAAATGAGTATATCGGATGGAACATAGCTCGGAATTCGTCGAGATAATTTTTTTTTGAATTATGATACCCATAGTTTTCAAACAAAGAAGAAAATCGAGATTTCGATAAGTGGATTTTGAAACAAGAGTAAAACAAGTTTTTAAAAAAATCGCGGTTTTGTAGTTCGGAATCCATAAAAGGGATTTTTTAAAATAGTATTTTAGAATTGTTTAAAAATATGAAATAAATTTTAGAAATCTTTTAAATTTTTTTAAAAGTGGTTTTAGTTGTGAAAATAAATTTTCAAATGATAGAAAGTCGTTTTGATCAATATAGCTTAAAAAACACCTTTTGCAACACTTTTCTGTGACTTTTGAAATATAGTTTTAAACGCGGCCATTCTTTTCCAAATGTTTTGAAAATGTTTTTAATGATTGATAAAATATTTTAAAGGTGATTTGAAGGATTAATGGAGTGGTTAAAGAAATGATTAAAAGTTAGTAGAAGATGTAAAATGATTTAGAGTCGATCAAATAACTTGACTGCCTTACGGGTGGTAGAGAGATAGTGTCTAGGCTTGAGTTCGAAAAAACTGTTTCCTGCTCCTCTGGCTATCTGGACTGGCCCTACGGATGGGATGGTAAATTTTATTTACTCAGATCAAAACTATGCAAAGTATAAAGGATATGGTTTTCCAAATATAAATAACTTGGATTTTATGAGGATAATCTTATTGTACTTGGTGTTAATGCCCAAAGAGGAACTCGTACTATTCGTGGAATTTAAAAGGTGATTTCATCGTTATTCCATGCGTAGTATTTGTTGAATACGAGATTGATATTTAATAGAATTAGATGATTTCCATAGATTCTGCTTACTTAATGTTTACTTTTTTTGGGATTAATATCCTAGATAACATGATTTTAACTCAATCACAATTTTAAGTTTTGAATTAAAAAATCTTTGTTAGATTTAACCAAAATGATTTAGAAATATTTACCTAAGAAAAAATGAAATGATTTCGAACTATTCCAAGTTAGAAAAAGGTTTAAGTAATCAAAGGATTTGATAAGAGAGATTTAATGATTCTGAATATGCCGGAAGGAATATTTTAGAAATATATATATCTCCAATGGAGATTTTGATAAAAAGAACTTAATCAATTAAAGAACGATTCCCTATTCACAGAACATCATTTTATCGATGATTGGTTCGAAGGAACTGGGGTCGGATTCCTATCCGAAGACCACTTCGAACCAATTTACGTATGCGAAGTGAAGATATGGATATGATTTGGAAAATGGAGTGTAGGGTTGCTTGTCGCTGACCCTTGGGGGAAAATTCGCATATCAAATTATGTGGCAGTAGCGCTTCATTTAAGATCTTTGATGCAACGATTTCTCGCTACTAATTCTACGGGTAACTCACGACTGGATGTGGTAGGAGAGTGCATTTGGTTTGTTCCGTTCCTAAACAGTTTGTATGGATGAATGTCTGACGTTGCATTCTCTAGTTCATTGATTGATCTCTATGAACGTATCATCTTTTTGGTGGCAGAGAAGATAACTTCTCTTAGCATATCACCATTTTCTGAGATGTACGAGCTCAGAAGTTATACGTTTGTAGAAATCAGTTGTGTGATCATGGAATGGCAGTGTGGCATTCAAAGTGGAATGTGCTATGTGAAAGGTAAAATGTTACCTCAGGCCTCGTCAACTGGAAATGGCATAAATATGGTAGATGCGGTAGGACTAAGTGGGTCGCTGCCACTAGGAGATGGTCATCACCTTTCTGGATAACCCCCTATATATTGGGTATGATGTGTATATTATGAGACATCTCAGATAGGTCGATAACGACCAGGGTGATGACACATTCGGTACTATCAAACGAAGGAGTAGGTTGATTCTGTGTTGGTATAGGCGTTTAGTATTTGGCAACTAGGTACATCCCTCTAGAGGTGTACTGTACGGAAGATAGTCCATCACTATATCATTTTTATGGAATCCATTCTTTGAACGAGCCTTGTAATGTTTTTTTTATAAAGCCTAACATATCTAGAATTTAATAATGGAAACAATTTCGGCTAAAATTCATAAGTTTACTTGCAAATGTTTTCAGAAGAATGTCATTAAAATAGTATCTCCATATTTTGCGTAGAAAATGGTTTAGTTATCATAAGGTAAAAACATATTCCGTGTTTATGTGCGACATGTTCTTATGAGATACCCTTTCTTTTCAAAACGCGTATTTTGTGTTTCTCACACCAGTCCCATGATTGACCGGGAGTTTATTTTCCTTTTCCCTTAAACTATGGGGGCCCTAATTTTCCTGGGCTATCTAGTTGTCGGGTTTAGTTACAAGAAATTTGGAAGAGCACAGAGCATGGAGTTGGAAGATTATTCTAAAAATTGTTATCCATTTCCACCACACTCATGGACTATTGTATTCCGCATTTGTAAGGACAAATATTTGTAACTGTCCATGTTTAACTCTAATAAATGTATTTAAATTTTCCGTTGTAAAGATCATATGTTGAAATAATATATGTTATTTCATTCGTGTGAGATTTTGTTATGTCTTTATTTTCTTTCTTACCTTAACGATCAGGTTCCTAGCACTTGGATTTGCGGCACGTGAATACCAATGATGAATTAGTCTCGATTTTCGAGGGTATAAAATCCCTGGATGCTACATTTGGTATCAGAGTTTAGGTTGAACGAACACTTAGGCTTTAGTAGGATAGATTCTCATCAGAGATAAGGTTATCAATACCCTAGGATGAGTAACTCATTAGAGATTGGGTTAGTAACACCCTAAAATGAGTTTGAGAGTATTATATATGAGCGCGCATTTGTTAATATATAAATGATTTTTTGGAAAATGGTAAATGAAATAGTTTTACCTAGGATTATATTTTGAATATATAGAATATTTTTTAATATAGTTATTTAAGAAAATTTTAATACTCAGTTAATATCATTGACTAATTGGTTGTTTAAATTTAAAAGTTTAAATATGAACACCCCGTGAATTTAGTTTCACAATTTGACTATGGGATATTCGATAAATAATAATGTTAGTTTAAGATTAAGAAATTTATTTAAGTTAAATAAATCTTATGAATATGTTTATACAAGTGATTTCATGAAATGGATTTATAAAACATTCTTTATAAAGAATTTTTGAGAATTTAAATTTTGGTATTTTTGAAAGGAATTTCAAATGATTTTTGGAAAAAGAATAATAATACTATTATTTCTAAAATGGGATTTTGAAAACAAAAAATAATTTTATGACTAATTGATCCTAGTGGCTCGAAAGTAACTAAAAATTGGCAAGAGATGCGAACGGATGGTAAACGCTTCTTTTAAGTATTCCCCTTCGTGTTAAGGAAATATGTAATACTTTGGTGGTACCCGGTTCCTTAGTACCATTTCTGTGTTACTCGATCAATATAATTTTCTAAAGTAAAAAAGGATAATATGAATCATTAGTTGACAAATTAATTAATGGTTGTAAATTTTTATCAAAGTGTAATATCTTAATTGATAAGCGTGGGTATGCTTTGATCTTTAGAAGGAATGATTAAATTTATTAATCAATGGTTTTGGTTTTGTAGTAAACGATGTTTTAGCAATATTTTTTTAAACCCTTGAATGACACTTTGGAAGAAATCTTATGGATATATTTAGATCATTAATAATGGGATTTTAAAGATAAAAACAAGTATTGGAGTCTTTTAGAAAAAGATAGAAAATATTATAATTAGCATATTATTAAAAGAGAAGTTCATTTTGATAATAATTGTTTTAACCTCTTTGATTATATTTTAAAGGTAAGAAAAGAAGAAGAAAAACTTGTTAAATATACTCGTAACATTTGAATAAGTATATAAATACCTTTTAAGTATTAAAACAGGTATAAGCAAAGAGAATTTATATATAAAGGAAGTTTTAATTAATTAAGGAGTGTTAATTGATAAAGGAAGTTTTAACTAAATAAAGAATGTTTTCACATTTAATATTAGCTAAAGAAAGCTTATGGTGATTTATCAATTTAATGAATTATTTTGAAAACGAGTTTTCCAGAAACCATTAAGATATGTTTAGAGACGTGTTAGTAAAAAGATATTTATCTTTTGAAAAGAAAAGTGTTTTTAAGTAGAAATATTTGGAAATAAAAATGTAAAATGGTTATGTATAAAGAAGTTTTATTAAATACAAAGGTGTTTGCATTTGATGTTGTTTAAAAGGAGCAAATTATAATATATATTATAATAAAGGTAAGTTATCTTTAACTGCAATAATTTCTTAGAAATGTTAGCAAACAGTCAAATATAAAGAAGCATCTTTATAGAAATGTTCGAATAAAGAATGGGAGATTTATGAAACGTTTTCATATTTTTTTTTGAAATATTATTAAATTTCTATGAAATATGTGGATCATTTAATCACATAATTTGATCTAAGATTTGAGTATAGAGCATTGAGGTGTTTACACCGGTCCGAAAAAAAATTTATCGCTCGATTCTTGACTACGAACATTGATGAGGGTTTGTTGTTAGATACTTGAATTTTCTATCATAGTTAAGAGCTATGCAAGGAAAAACTAAAGTTCTGATCGGAAAGCATGGTCAAAGTCCTTACTAAAGGATTGGGGGATCAATATTAGTTCAGAAGTAAGTTGTGAATTCGAATAGAAGATCGAATCAGATATTGCAAATGATCTATATACATCGTACGAGTGTAAGTTTAAAAGTAAATATTTTGGTTAAAATCTTTGGGTTTTTGGTTTTGGTAATTTCGGGGATGAAATTCTTTTAATAGGGGAAGTACGTAAGGACCCACAAATTTATCACTTTGATAAATAATATTTATTTTTAAATTTATCAAAATAAAAGGTTGATAATACAAATAATATTTTTTTTGAGTGACAGTAAGTAATAGTATTATTACTTTGAATAGATATTTACAAAAATATTTTCTTCGAAATTTAAATTGATAAAATGGCTGAAAACTATTTTATCAATAACTAGCTCTATAATCATAAAACGTCATGCACGGAGCTGGATACATACGCTTATTTTTATAATTGAACAAGAATATGAAATAAAATTTAATATTTTATTTTTGGAAATTAAACGTATTTATGTCATCACCAATAATGCCATCGTATTTAAATATAGATTTATGAATTTAAACTGAGATTTAATGATTTAATTAATTATTTTAATTGTTCAAATAGTTTTTTTAAATGATGATATATCATTTTGAATACTTACTGATAATAAATCATTCATAATAATTTTATAAATATATATATATATATATATATATATATATATATGATTTTAAAATATAAGGAAAAATCGATATCGCTTTATCGGTATAGTAGCAATTATTGCAAATAATTTTTAATATTAATTTATATGGTTTTATAATTCAAATGTGATCATTTTAATTCATTTAAAATGATAAGAAATTTGATGTTAAATTTTGTTTACAAATATATGTATATTAACTAAGAAGTGGAAATATGATCGGAAATCATAATCGGAATTCGAACGATTCAACTTGTAGAAGTTGTGCAACTTTGTGGATTATATGTGACATACATATGCATATATACAACTTAATAAAATATAAATTTACCATAAATTAAATAAACTAAAATATGATTAATTAAAATAAAATAAAAAGACAACATTCCTTAAAACAAGGAACCATGTTTTAAGGAGCATGTTTTAGGGAACCTTGTTTTAAGGGATGGTAAGGGTTCTTTTGGTGATGGTGATGGATAATAATGGTGGTTTAGATATTTTTTTAACTTCAAGCCTATAAATACAAGGCATCCCCTTTCACTTTCTTACACACTTCTTCCTCTCATTTCCTAAGCTTCTTTCTCCTTCCTCCAAGCTTCTTTAGTGGCTTCCATGCGTTGGAAAAATATTTGCAAAGTTATGGCAAAATATTCGCTAATATATATATATATATATATATATATATATATATATATATATATATATATACACACACACACACACATGTATATGTTATCGATCCACTTCAAAACAACCTCAAGAACTCCTCCATTCCACTTCCTAAAATCACGGCCTTTCCACCACATCTAGCTTTAGCTGTGGCATTCCTAAGGTCTTAGACTCGATTCCATAAGCTCCGGTGTGACGGTAGCGGAGCTTTAGTCGATTTAAAGTTAGATTTTTGAATCTAAGGTGAGAAACTCTTATATTATATTTTTAGATGATCGTATGATATTTGTAATGGATGTTTAATATGTTTTGATCATCAAGTTTGGTTATTGAATATGAATGTTGAATGTATATAAAAGTCATGGAAAGATACGTCGATAAGCACAAAGGAAATCACTTTCCTCTATTTAATTAATTGGTGTGTATGGAATGTTAAACCTCTTTAAAAAGGTTTAAAAAATGATTCTGAAATGTTTTATAAATATATTAAAGTGTTTTGGTGAAGTTTGAAAGGTAACTGAAAATTTAGTCAAAATTAGGTGTCTCGCGTAACGGCAATTCGGCATTTCATACCGTAAAAGTCAAACAAGTATATAGGATGGAATATTGCATGGAATTCTTCGAGATAATAATTTTCCAAACTATGAAATCTATAGTTTTCAAAAAAGAAAGAAAATTGAGATTTCGAAAAGTGGATTTTGAAATATGTGTAAAACAAGTTTTTGAAAAAAATCATGGTTTGGTAGTTCGGAAACCATAAAAGGGATTTTTTATATAAAAATAGGTATTTTTAAATTGTTTAAAAAATAAAATAAATTCTAAAAATCTTTTAAAATGCTTTGAAAGTGATTTGAGTTATAAAAACAAATTTCCAAATGATAGAAAGTCGTTTTGATCAATAGCTTAAAAGCACTTTTTGTAGAACTTTTTTGCAGCACTTTTCTATACTTTTTGAAATATAGTTTTAAACACAACCATTCTTTTCCAAATCTTTTAAAAATGTTTTTAATGATTAATAAAGTATTTTAAAGGTGATTTGAAAGATTTATGGAGTGGTTAAAGAAATGATTAAAAGTTAGTAGGAAATGGTAAATGAATTAGAGTCGATCAAATAACTTGAACGCCTTATGGGTGGTAGAGAGATAATGTCTAGGCTTAAGTTTGAAAAATCAGTTTCCTGCTCTTTCTGGCTATGCGGACTGGCCCGACGGATGGGATGGTAAATTTTATTTACTTGGATCAAAATATTTCAAAGTATAAAGGATATGGTTTTCCAAATATAAATGACTTGGATTTTATGGGAATATTCTTATTGTACTCGGTGTTAAAGCCCAAAGAGGGAGCGTGTAATATTCGTGGAATTTAAAATGTGATTTCACTATTATTTCACCCATTGGATTTGTTAAATACGGGAATTGATATTGAGTAGAACTTGTTTTGGGATTAACATCCTAGATAACATGGTTTTAACTCAATCAATATTTTGAGTTTTGAATTAAGAAATCTTTGTTAAGATTTAAAAAAATGATTTGAACATATTTTCCTACGCAAAAAATAAAATGATTTTGAATTATTCCAAGTTTAAAAAAAGGGTTGAAGTAATCAAAGGATTTGATAAGAGAGGTTTAATGATTCCGTATATACCGGAAGGGATGTTTTAGAAATATATATCTCCAAAGGAGATTTTGATTAAAAGAACTTAATCAATTAAAGAATGATTTCTTATTCATAGAACATATTTTTATAGGTGATTGGTTCAAAGGAACTGGGTTGGATTCCTATCTGAAGACCACTTTGAACTAATTTATGTATTCGAAGTGAAGATATGGATATTATTTGGAAGATGAAGTGTAGGGCTGCTTGTCACTAACCCGGGGGGGGGGGGGGATTCCCATATCATATTATGGGGCAGTGGTTTTTCATTTAAGATCTTCGATACATGGACTTCTTGCTACTAATCTAGGGGTAACTCACGACAAGATATAATAGGAGAGTACCTTCAATTTGTCCTGTTCCCGGACAACTAGTATGGATAAATGTCTGACGTTGCATTTCTAATTACATTGATTGATCTCTATGAACGTATCATCTGTTTGTTGGCGGAGAATGTAACTTCTCTTAGCTTAACACCATTTCGCGAGATGTACGAGCCCAGACGTTATATGTTTGTAGAAATCAGTTGTGTGATCATCGAATGGCAATGTGGCATTCAAATTGGAATGTGCTATGTGAAAGGTAAAACGTTACCTCATGCCTCATCAACCAGAAATGGCAAAAACAAGGTAGATGGTTTGCTCCCATTAGGAGATGGTCACCACCTTTCTAAATAACCCTCTATATATCGGGTATGTTATGTATGTTATGAGACGTCTCGGATTGGTCGATAAAGACCGAGGTGATTTCATATTCGGTCCTATCCAGCGAAGGGGTAGGTTGGTTCAGTGTTGGTAGAGGTGTTCAATATCTAGACCCTAGGTACATCCCTGTACAGGTACACTGTACGAAAGATAGTCCCTCACCTTGTCATTTATATGGAGCCCATTCTCTGAACGAGCCTTGTAAGAGTTTTATTTTTAGAGCTTAACATATCCAGAATTTAATAATGGTAACAATTTCGGCTAAGATTCATATATTTACTTGAAAACGTTTTTAAAGAATGTCATTAAAAACAATATCCCCGTATTTTGCGTAGCAAATTGTTTGGTTATCATAAGGTAAAAACATGTTCCATGTTTATGTGCGGTTTGGTCTTATGAGATGTATTTTCTTTTCAAAACACATATTTTGAGTTTCTCACACCAATCACATGACTAACCTGGAGTTTATATTCCTTTACCCTAAAACTCCAGGTGCCCTAATTCTCCCAGGCAGTCAAGTAGTCAGGTTTAGTTAGAAGAAATCTAGAAGAGCTCGGAGCACGGTGTTAGAAGATTCTTCTGAAGATTGTTATCCATTTCCACCATATTCATGGACTATTGTATTCCGCATTTGTAAGGACAGATATTTATAACTGTCCATGTTTACTCTGATAAATGAATTTAAATTTTCTGCTGTAAATATTATATGTTGAAATAATATATGTTATTTCATTCATGTGAGAATCTGTTTTGTCTTTATTTTTATTTTTACCCTTAAGGATCGGGTTTCCGGCACTTGGATTTATGGCATGTGAATACCAATGATGTATTAATGTTGATTTTCAAGGGTCAAAAATTCATGTTCGTTACACAATGTATCATTAAAAAACTTGAATCCTACATGTAAATATGGATAATGATAAACAAGGTGAAGATGGGAATAAGTTATTCATGTATGATCAATTAATTTTTAGGTTTTTTATTAGAGTAATTGTAATGACCTGTAATTTAACTACTTTGAAAATGTGATATTTAATTTATTTTTAATATTTAGATATAGAATTTTCAAACTCAATTGCCATATTTTATTTGATAAATAAAAATGATGATCTCATTTTTAGAATTTGATTACAAAATCAAGAAGTTGGATTTTCGTCAAAAAAAAGACAAAGCCGGTTTTCGATAAAATTTAATATATATTCAAATAATTGTTGTAAATGTAAATAACTCTTTTTAGTGGTTATATAATTATATGATAATAAAATAAATTTGATTTATAACGATTTTATAAACATAAATGCTTATTTATGAAAATTGACAAATTTTGTCGCACGTTGACAAATGAGCGTCGTATTTTTACAATTAGATTTTAGTTTCTTTAATATGGTTTTTATAACTTAAATAAACTTTTTTAATTATTTAAAAATGATAATAAACTTATTTTTAATGTTTGTTTACATAAATAAATAGTTTAGCAAAAACGTCAAAATATGACCGTAAAACATTTTGTCGAAAATCAACATTTTGTTCAATAAAAGTTCACAATGTTGTTGCACCTTTATTTACATATACATGTACACATATATTTAAATAGGATGTATTAATAAAGTCACTAAATAAGATTTCTTTTTCTAAATGAGTTTAGAAATTTCAAGAATATCATTAATAGAAGTAATCATAAAAGGACAAACATGTCAAAATCAAATCTAAACAAAACCTTACTTTATTTTACTAAATACTTAAGTGATTAAGACATAAAATTGTGAAGTGAAACGTGATGGTAAGTGTTGAAAAAGTAAGTTTACTTAAAGGTTAAGTAAGAGCATTTTTGTCGTTTCAAGTTATAATATTTTATTCCAAAACTTTTCCAATAAATACCACCCTTTCATTCTTTTATTTCTTCACCCCTTCTCTTCTCTCTTTTCTAGAGATTTCTTCTTCTTCTTCCTTAGAGTTATAATGGCTTCTTTTCTTCTCTTCTCTTACTTTCTTAAAAACATATTAAATCAATTTCAAACTCCGTCAAACTTTGTCAAAGACTTTAGAATATCATTAGAACATGGTTTAGCACCTAAAAAGTGGATGAATGATAGAGTATGGAGAAATATCCCCTTGGCTGTGAGCAAAAGGATGGAGCGGAGTGGTGATGATGACCATGAACTTTGTGAAGGAAGAGGATGGTTTTGGATGGCGTTTTGATGGAGTAGAAAATGTTAGAAGAAGTGTCGTTGAAATGAATGTTGGTAGGAAGAATGGTTCAAATTATGGTTAGAACTCGATTTAAATACATATTTCTTATAATTTGAAATTAATATAAAATGGTTAGCATGAGTATTAAAAGTAGTTATGATGTTATGATAATTAACACTATTTAGTTGTTAATATGAATGTCTGGATGTTATATGGATGAGTTTTGTTGAATGGATGAATTGTTGATGATAATTTATTGGCATCTTAGCTAAATTGGTTATGTTTACTTATTTGAAATGATTAACCATTCCCTTTCTTAAATAAGACCATTTATATGGTATATTTGGAATAGTAAGCCTCTTTTATAAATCAACTTTGGGAAGGAAATTCATTTTGGAAAAACGATAAAATTGATTTAGAAATCCAAAAGTTTTTAAAAAACAAACAATTGAAGTTATTTTGGAAATGGAAGTTAATATTTGAGATTCTAAAGGTAATGAATTTTGAAGGTTTAAAGTTTCAAAAATAAATAGTATATGGTTTAAAAAGTTTAAAAGATGGCAATTTTAATATTATAATAATATATAAGTTATTTTGAAATAAGTGAAAAATAGATATTAATAATCAAAATGATAAATTATTGATTTTACATAGTTTATAAGCAAACAAAAACTTGTTTGGACGTGTTGTGATAAATATTGTAAAACAAGTCAAAAGTAGGCATGTCGTGCAATGGTAGTTCGCGATTTCGTGCCGAAGAATTCAAATGAGTATATGAAGTGGAATATAGCTCGAAAATATTTGAAATAAGAATTTGATAGATCCTTATAACTATAGTTTTCAAATGGAAAAGAAAAACCAAGATTTCATCTTGTAGATTTTAAAATATGTCCAAATCAAGTTTCAAGAAAATCGCGCTTTCGCAGTTAAGTGACCAAAGTACAAAATTCTTTAAAATGGATATTGTTAAATATTTAAAAATATGAAATAATTTTGATAAATATATTAAAATGTTTAAAAGAGATTTGACTTATAAATACGGACTTTTTAATGGTAGAAAAGTTGTTTTAATCATAAGCTCTTAATAGCACTTTTCTATAACAGTTTTACTAAACTTTAGAATGAAGATTTAAAATTAACCATTCTTTCCCGAACCTTTTATAAACATCTTTAAATAAATAAATTAGTATTTTAAAAATGATTTTAAATTTTTAATAAGAGTTTAAATAAATGGTTAAGAGGAACAATTTATAACACTTAAACAATATAAAATCATTTCCTTGAATGTAATAACAAACAGAGTATGCGAAAACGACTAGTAGATTTGTCCCACCTGTGAGATCTGGAAAGATAAAACAAGATGTGTAACTAAGGTTAGAAATAGAGCAACGAGTGCCCTAAAATTACCTGGCCTATGTTTTCTCTTTAAATAAGCCGATTCGAAAACTATTTTCCAAACACGATCGAGTTGGCTTTCGATATATATTCCATTATGTTCGAAATAGAGGGAAAATATTATAATCGCCGGGCGGCATGCTTTTTTTCGAGTTCGAAATTTTTTCGGGTGAATAGTGTTTTGCAATTTTTTATAAAAGGACCTCAGATTTTCTACTTTTCACTCAAAAACCTAATCTGCAAGCCCTAGCCGCCAATTAGCATTCGACGACCAGAAACATCCATCGTTCCACTTTGATAATCTCGTAGTCCATTCATCTTCACGTCTCGACCACTAAAGCAATATTGTATAGCTCAGCACGAGCTTCAATCTGGACGATGGAGATCGAGTTTGATGCGGAAAAGACGAGGTTACAGCGCCGCATTCGAATTGCGCTTGAAGTGAAAATTTGTGGGCTTGGGACAACCGAACTCGATGATGCTTACGGCGGTGGGGCACGAGACGTGAGCTTCGCGACGATGGTACTCGATTGTTTTCTAGTGGTCGGTAGGAGGCGCGAAAATTCGATGATGATTGGCGGCCGAGTGGGTTATTCACGTGAAGATGTTGAACGAGGAAGAAGAACAAGCATCCGCCAGATTTTGAAGATGCAGATCGAATGGCCAGAAATGAAAGTAGGGTTTTAAAATATAAAAGGAAAATGAAATAAATTTATATATATATATATATGTGTGTGTGTGTGTGTGCGTATATATATATATATAAATCGTATAAACTTTGTAACATCATAACTTTGTCATACAAGGTCCTTTTTTGGCGAAATGAAATACGTTGGTCCGTATTAACGAGCATTACTTTTTAGAGCTGGTTTGGAGTTGATTGAAACTAGTGTAAATTTTGGATAAAATTAAACGGCTGTGTAGTTTTATTCGGAATAAAACACTACAAAAGCTATAAGAATCAATGTGAGTACAACTCACTCTTTCTGACTCACTGATATTTTTATATAAGTGAGAAATAATTTTAATAATGATGATTGATGATTATTTGGATGATATATGATATATTATAAATATTGATTGGTATTTGAATATATTTCTGCCTATTGTAGTAGATGAGACCCTACACGTCCCCGTATATGAGCGGATGACCCTTTGTACTCGCATCTGCCTCGAAGCGGACATTGTACACATATTTCTAATATGTATATTTGTTGCAAGTGATAGGTTGGAGGCATCCAACTGGATTCCTCACCAGAATTGGTTTTATTTAGAGATATTTATATATATGCTGCTATCATATGATATATGATGTTTTGGATGTCGTGATTGATGTATTTGGTGTTGTTGTAGCATTGGGCCTATTTTGGAATTTTCAAAATGTTAAAGTGATAGATTTCAAATTAAAAAGGATTTCAAAGTGATTTTGAAAATAGACGTTCAATTAGTTTTTTTTAATTGTTAAGGAAATGGATTTATTTTAAATAAATAAAGAGTTATAATTTTTATGTTATAAAAATTATGATTCTTGTAAAATATAACCAGAATGTGATTTTTGAAATATGGAGTTATTTATTTTGTAAAATAGTTTAAATTGGTATTTTTGAAATTATTGTAAATGTTTTATATATATGATTTATAAAATCGAAATTTTATAAATCAAAACGATGGGATTGTTAAGGAGTTTTGAAAGTGTTAAAATGAAGTGTAAATAAAGAGATTTATAAGTAACTAACTTATAATTTGGATTTTGGCATATAAAAGAGAATATAAGTTTGGTTAATAAACGAATTTTGTGTATTGAAGTTTTTATAAAATATGAATAGAATTTATAAACTTTGTTTTATTAATCCGAAATCAATTGATTTTGACAAGTTAAATATGGAAGTTTATTAAAGGAATTTCATTCATGATTTTGGACAGTGGATAATCCTTTAATAAATATGTAGAGTTAATGAATTTGGTAATAGGAGTTGTATCCACGATTTTGGACAGTGGATTATCCTTTAATAAATGTATAGAAATATTGGATTTGGTAAATGAACTGTATCCACAATTTTTGGACAGTGGATAATCCTTAAAATAAATATATAGAAATATTGGATTTGGTAAATGAACTGTATTCACGATTTTGGACAGTGAATAATCTTTTAAATAAAATGCATATTTTGGAAAGTGATATTTTACTGGTTTGAAGATGTTTTAAAATGTGTTAAGTGTCGAATATATAGATTTCAACATTCTTTGTTGAAATAGACGTGTTCGAGAAATACGTAAATGATGGACTATAACACTGTTGTAATAGTTAATGATTTTCAAAAGGAAATGTTTTTGTATAGTATATGGGATTTATATATCTATCTTATTTTCGAATCCCTATACTAGTGATTTTGGGTTGTCGTAACGATGTTTTACGCAATATTCGTTTTGTCCCGAATAAATGTGTTTTAAGAGAACGTTTTCCTTAAAGAATAAAATATATACTTAATCCCGATTTAAGTATACGTAATATTTTCTAATTGTTGAAAATAAAGAGATTTGTGAATAGGCTTATACAGTCGAAATAAGTATATGGAAATGTTTTCCAATATAAACTTTGAAGTGGTTTTGAGAATATATCTTTTTAAAGATAATTTGAAGTGAATATGTGGCAAGTGATTTAATTAATAAAAGATTAATTAAAAGGGCCTAGTGATTGCTTATAGTGCTAAATGTTTGTTTGTTTGCTTGTTTTGATAGTTAAATAACCGACTATCAAATTTGGCCATTTTAGTTCCTCGACTTGATATGGGAACTATTTAGTCGTACACTTAGTATGTGGCCTTCTGTGCAGACTTGATTATCATTTGTGTTGAGGATGTTGATTCATATAGTGCGGAGTGTTCCTCCAATCTATCGAGCTTCCTTCTTGGCCAGACGAATAGAAAGTTGAAAGTTGGAAAAGTGATAAGTCTATGAGACTTAGTTTCTATGTGAGGCTGAGAATTGCTTTTGCGTTGTTGGTGCGAAGAGACCGGGATCGATTTATTCGAAAACCACTATGGACCGACGTATATGCGTTTGATTGTGTAGGTTATCGATGATATTGATATTTAGAATTTTCATAGTGGGGGACTGCTTGTTGATCGTTTGGGGTTAAAATCCCAATACACATATAGTAGCAGTGGTCTTTTCATTGTGAAATATCCAATGCGAGGACTATTCGCTACTAATCCTATGGATTTTCCGACAGGATGTGGTAGGAAAGTACCTTCGGTTTGTCCTATTCCTGGACAACTTGTATGGATATTTGTCTGACACTGCATTTCTAAAGATTACGTACATTGCTTTTTATAAATGTACATCAGTGGTGGAGGAGAAGGCAACTTCTCTTAGCTTAACATTCTCCTTGAGACGTACGAGCTTAAGGGTTGTATTTTTGTGGAAGATAATTAGTAGTCAACGAAAATGGCCATGTGGCATTTAAAGTGACGTGACTGTGATTTATGAAAGGTAATTGTTACTTCAGGCCTCATCAACCGAAAATGACCGAAACATGTTTAGATTCAGCAGGGCTAAGTAGGTCGCTCCTAAGTAAGATATGATCATCCTCTTTTAGATATAACTTTATACGCTATGACGTCGTGTATCTGATTATTGTGGTTCGTATGCTTCGAGGGCCATCAGTAAAGGTCGGTAACGATCGGAGGATGACATATTCGGTATCATCTAGTTATAGAGGTGGGTTGATCTTGTGTTGGTAGAGGGCGGATGTTCTGTCCCTCGAGACATCCGTCTAGAGGTGTACCCATCGGAAGGTAGTCCCTTCACCTGGTCATTTGTATGAAAATCCAAATTCCACTACGTATCTATCATTTTATTTGTAGAATCAAGTATGCTAGAATTTAATAATGGTAACAATTTCGGCTATTTTGAATATTATTTGTGGAATAGACACTATTATAATATAAGATGATTTGATATGAAATGTGTTAGTTATCGTAAGGTAAAAATATGTCTGTGTTTATGTGCGGGCGTGTCTTACGAGATACTTTTGTTTTTTATTAAGGAAAAGTTTGGTAATTTAATAAATTCAGTTGAGTGTATTTCTCACGCTGGTTTACTAGACTGATCCGAGCGTTCTTCCATTTCAATGCTCGGGTCAGACTGAGTATATTTACAGGTTTAGATTTGTGCTTTTGGAGCTTCAGCAATAGAGCTGAAGATCTTCATTTTCGTACACACGAATCTGTTTTGATTACCAGCAATTGTGAGTATGGGTTATTATAACTGTCTTGGTCGATAATTATTGTTTGGTTATTGAAATCTGATTGATGTATGAATATATACAGTTTCTATTTTGTAAAGATCGTTGATATGATATATTATGTTTTCCACTGCGATATGAGATTCTGTATTGTTCTGTTTGGTTTTATCTTCTTTCTTCTCTTCTCTTCTTCTCTCTTCTTTTCTTTTTCTTGACTTTCCGTCAGTCTGTGCTTTTTGGATCGGACATGTGTGATTTATTGTCGATTCAAAGGGTACGGAATTGCGGTTCGTCACATTTTCGTTTTCTATAAACTAATTTTGTTTTTAGTCAAATTGGGTTGTTGTGTCAATTTTTGGAAGAAACAAGTAAGCAAATTATGCATTAGATGATAGTTTATTTTCAATAAAACAAGTATCTAATTGATATGCACCACATTATCTATACAAAGAGACAAAAAAAAGATGTACTTAAATCGTAGGCCATTTCGGCAAAAAGTAAAAACTGGTGCGCAAAAAAAAGAAAATTTGAAAGCAACTTCTCTAAGAATACAACGAATAAGAACTTGAAACGATGTAACCCAATTGTTTTCCGGTTATTTATGTGGTAGGAGCTGAGATGAGTCACTAGTATCAAACAGAGACTGGTTGGATTGGTGATGCCAGTGTTAAAAGAAGCTGAAACTAGTCTTTGATCTTAATATAAAGTAAGCATGGTAAATAAAAGTTGTATAATATTATTTGAATTAAAGGAACAAGTTTCAAAACCATTTGTGGATTGGGTTAACTCACTTACTAAAAAAAAAAGCAATTTCACTGATAAGAGACGACATGTGCAATCCATACATGTTGTGAGTCCCAAGTATAATTTTATATTTAAGTAAAATTTACTTGCTATCTTTTTTAATGAAAGTAATATTTTTTTTGTTGAACTTATCGCTATTCTAACATTATATTCATTAATATGTTCACATGTGATTACGTCAAAAGGTCATGCATGAGTAGTTATAGTTCAAAGAACATAACCAAGAGTTTTAAAGACCCGACCCAATCTCGGTTCGATCACGATTAACCTTTAATTTTGGAGCGCTATAGCTTTGAAAATAAAAAAAAATTGCGCTTACAAGAATCCAAGGTCTAATATCAAAATCTTGAAAAAACCTCTAAAACGACCTTTTTGAAGCACTTGTTTAAATCTGAGGAAAAATTAACGTTTCTCTTTTCATTTCACATAATCAATTTAAAAATTATTTTATAAGCTTAAGCATCAAATTATTGGATTATTCTATCAATTTTGAACGACATGATAGATTGTTAACGCATATTTTATGAATCATTTTTGAATCGACCTTTTTTCGTCTTAAAAAAAATAAGAAAATTAACAATTTTATGGCAAATAAATTATTATAGAATTATTCCAATTAATATATATTATGAAATGTTCAAAAATAATTGTTTCAAAGTTCAATATATTAAATATAATCTGTTCAGTTGGCAATTTTCCACTTTGCAAATAGACCACTTTTTTCTGGTCTATTTAGTTGGCGATTTTCGAAAAATCGCCTAAAGGAAATAACATATTTTCTAGTTATCGACTTTTAGACAATCGCCAACGTAGGAAAGCTTTTTTCTTTGGGCGATTTTTGAAAAATCGTCCGAAAGCCTGCTATAAAACCAACCAGCACCCTTCTTCACTCTCAACTTTACCAAACTCATCATGAAATTCCTGAACCTTCTCAAACCCTATTTCTTCACAGAAAGCCCAAAAAAAGTCCGATTCTCATAAGATATAATCAAAGCTTCTCAACAACTAGGTGTAATCTTCGGTAAAAGATAATATTTATCGATTTCTAATTTATTTATGTTAACTAAAATCCTAGTTCAGATCCGTTGTGTACTCTAATCAATGTTGACGTACTCGCAGTTTAATTAGACATTGATGATTGGGAGATCGACGATGAGACGATGTTGAAATATTACGATGATTTTGAAGCTCAAAGGAACATTACGCATCTAAGTGATGTAGAATTTGTTCCAGAAAAGTAATTTGAGCCGATACAATAAAAGTTTCATTCGGGAACATCATCTCTCAATACTCGCTTACGCGAAGTTGTAACGAACCAAAGGCTAGGCAAGCAAATTTCCATTGACGGTAAAATACTATGTCCTGGTAATCCTATAGGTCCTACGCTACCGTCCTGTGCATATCCAATATGCCAATGTAGCGATGAATGCATGGTTTTCGTAGCCAAAACTAAAACTAATGTCGAATGAAGATTTTACGGTTGTGCTTCGTACGAAGATCACATGATGAATCCTGACGAAGTGGGGTGCTGTAATTTTATGAAGTGGATCGATCCTCCACTGTGTGCTCGAGGAATGGAATACGCCCTAGAAATGCAAGCTAAAGTTAGGCATTTGAAAAATTAGTTGAAGAAATGAATAAAAAATATTAGTAAAGAAGAAAATGTCATCTTTAGCTAATGCTCGCAATGGATACGTTTGACAAACCGTTTCTGATCAAAAACCCTACGTTGGGTAGTTTATTTATTTTCATGTAATTGATGGATATTTTTATGTTTCATAGAATGTATGTTATTAGATTTGTGTTATTAGTTCTATATGTTATTAGTACTCTGTAATTGATGGATATTCTCATGTTTCGTAAAATGTTTGTTTGATTTTCTTTGAAATTGATGGTCATATCCATGTAATTGTCGTCGGATGAATTTACATGGTCTTATAGAGTTATTTGGAGGAATATACAGAGCATGCACGCTAGGGTTGTTTTCGTATTTTTATAGGATGTGTTGGTGCAGTAAATATGTTTGGATTTTTCAAAAATCGCACGTGGGCGATTTTTTGCGGTTTTTGAAAAATCGCCCACTGTTTTACCTGTAACAAAATAGACAACCGAGCTCCCCCCACTCACTCTTAAAACATTCAAGCTAACTCGAAAAAACCGTTTTCGGGTATTAAATCTCCCCTCACCCAAAAAATTTCAATTTTCATTGCTTTTTAATCAAATTCGAAGCTCATTCGAACCATGGCTTCTACATCCGGAATAGTGGAGGATATTGGTAATGCATTTATCTCCAATTTCTTGATTTAGGGCATTTTAAGGGTTTTCTAGATTTTATATTTCTGCAAAATTTTGTGAAAGCTATATGTTATAGATTGCATTAGGGTTTTTTTGCAGGTGTATGTTCATTCAATTGCGTATACCTTAGTATAGATTGAAGAAAATTAAATTTATGATGATTAAGGGTTGAATACATTAATCTTTGTGTTATAGATTATATCAAGATGGAAGCGTTTTTTACTTACAGCCTAGATACCGCACGTCTAGTGAAGCGTATATGATGGTAATTTCCTATGATTTTCATTTCATAAATTGTGTAAATATTAATATATGTACATGTAATGTTAAACAGAGCGAAGAAGCAGATTTCACCATCGATCACTCAATTTCTCTCATAAAAGTCACTTCACATCATCCTAGAGTATTAGAGGAGATTGATCGAGCGGGCTTTTTAACAGTACTACGGTTAGGCTATCTCTAGTTAGATCATCATCTGGTCATAGCTCTTTCAATAGATGGAGACCGATGACATCTACATTCCATTTTCCTGTCGGAGAGATGACGATCACATTAGAGGATGTGGCTGTGCTTTTAGGTTTGCTTATAGAAGGCAATCCAGTGATGAGTGAGGACCATCATGATTATATTTATTTGTGCACGGATTTGCTTGGTATTACACCTCCTCCGTAACAAGTCAGGGGTAACGACATGGAAGAAGTGAAATGGTCTAGACACGCTGTAGCTAATGCTACACCTGCCGATGCCACATAGGTTCAGATCCAGCAGCAGGCTCGAGCCATTGTTCTACACCTCATTACATTCCGTTTGATGTTCGATCATCCAAAAATCGCATGGACTTGAAATGGCTACCATATTTAACCGATCTCGATCAGTGTTCCTAGTACTCATGGGGTAGTGCTGTTTTGGCGTACACCTATATGTAGCTCTCCAATCTCGCTCTTATGATGACTAAGCTTATTAGGCGGATGTTTGATACTTGTTCAGGTACACATATACTTTATCTTGCTACTTATGTGCTGGACCATTTTTGTAATATGTTGTAAACTGCTGAATTGTTTTTTCCCTATAGATTTGGTCATGGACATATCTACTAGTCGGAGGGATACAAGTCAGAACTGTTGTCGTCGATCACCCACAGCCTCTTGGATCTCGGTATAACTTCTTGTCCTTTGAAAATTAATTTTCTAATTTGAAATTTTTTATGCTAAAAGATTGTTTCTTTGCTTGTTAACAGATGGATTGGTCCAAACAAGACCTCTCAGACCCCCCCTACGGAATGTATGCTTCTACCGCAACGGCTAGATGTTCTATACCCAGCTACGGTGACCTGGACTCTATACACACAGGATGTATTGTAGGGTATTTTAGCTATATGTACAGTCGCTAGATATCTGTGGACTGCTAGGCTTCCACTCATTCGCACTACTCGTACTACACACCACCTACCTGATCGGGTATGCGCCAGTTTGCAATGGCGCAACATATTCTACAAAACGCTCCATTTTATACCGGCGGGTATCAAGAGGGGGAAATTGCAAATGCTATGGAGATATGAAATCAACGCCATTTGTTTACGCAATTTGATAGCCGATTACCCCTCTAGAGACATATATGAGGTGGTATTGGCACATCATCCGTAGATATGTTCTTCAGGCGCCTATATAGGCTATTCCCCGCCATTTATACACCCCTCATGCCCCTTTTAAGGGAAACATTGTCAGTATACTCAACCCCGTCAATTTATATATATTTTGAAATAAAGATAACTAATTCTCTTTGCGTTCTACAGGCTGATGGAATTTACAAGGCGTGGGAAACCGTAGAAAGGCTCGAACAGTGTCTAGAGCACGATGCACAGTCGAAGGGGATGTGCATGAACATCAAAACCTTCTACACGCAGTCTTGGGAAGGAACAAGTTAGACAGGTTGAGACGTCCTTCCCTCCTACACCTCCACCTCCAACAGACATACCTACACCTCTCGAAGGGCCACTGCCGCTCCTACTTACTTACAGTCGGCGACACAGAAGAGGTGAAGGAACTTTGTTCGAAGAAGGACCTTTTGTGATGACCCGCCATTCATCTCCACAGAATGACGCATCATCTTGAAGAAAGAAAGGGATAGAAAAGAGAAAAGAAAGAAGAGAAAGAAGAAACAACATCAGAATCTCAACAGCGGAACGAATAAATTATATTAATAACATAAGTATTACATAGTATACAACAATTATCTGAGTTATAAAGACAATACATCACATAATAGACAGTTATAAACACCTATCTAGTTATTATAACTCAATACAATACAAAGAAACCACTCAGAGATACCAACACAGCGGAACACTATATAACTACAACGCAGAAGCCTCCTACTCCATTGCTCCTCCACAATTCGTCAAAGTTATCCTGAATCCCTTGGCTACTCATAAAAATTTGAGTACCAAAGAGTTTAAGAAAAAAAGAAATAAACTCCGTGTCGGACATGGGTCTGGTGTGAGTAACAGGTTAAAGTTGCTTAACTTTTGAAAAACCTTTGAAAAGAAAGGTATCACGTAAGACTTCCCACACATAAACATGGAAAAGTTTTTACCTTACGCTAACCAAAACATTTGATAGGAAATCTAGTGATATTCTAATAGGTCTAGGGTTTTCAAGTAAATAAGAAATAGTTGAAATTGTCGCATCTATTAAATTCCAGCTACTAGCCACAAAAGTGGGTAATACAATCAAAACCGAGGGCACTTATTGGATTTTGGATTCCATACAATGGTAGAGCTAACGGGGTACCGCCCGTCACAGTACGTGGCCTAGATCAACGTACCGAGGATCACTCCCAATCCCCTGCAACACAATGCCGGAACCATTCCTTATTGAACAGTTTCGAACAAGACCACCCCGCAGTTGTGATTAGCAACCGCACCACACAGCCGAAATAAAGGAACATCTAGATAGGGGTAAATCTCGTCCTACTTGGGCATGACCCACTTAGCCTTGCTGCACCTCCCTGTTTTAGCCATTCCCGGTTGATGAGGCTTGAGGCTACGATTACCTTTATAGGACACATCACTTAGAATGCTCATCGTCCACCTGACGAAGTTCTGAAAGCATTCAATCCATACAAGTTCGTTCGGGGTTCGAACGAAACCGAAGGCATTATCTCGTTACAGTCATTTTGAAATCGCCCTCAGAGTTAACGACGATAACCCTTGCACTCTGAATCTTCATCTTCACTTGAGATTCACGACCTATCGTTAATTTGGATCGATGTGGTTTTCGGATATCCAAATATGGAAACCCGATCTCGGTCTCATCGAATCCAAAACGTGTCCTTTAAGGCCAAGTTGTTTTAAAGTTTAAAACAATTTCAATTCATTATCTATATACACACAGATAGATAATTCATAACATCACAGTAGATAATCAACATTATCATCACCAATAGATAATCCATCATCATTATAAACAGATAATCCATATTATCATTCCAATGCAACCAAAGAATCCATATCACACAGCATTACTCATCTCATAGCTGAGATTACAAACCATTCAGGGCAACCAATATCATCCATTCATAGATAAGCAATGATTTAATGATCACACCATCTATAATTAATTTAAAATGAATTAAATTAATTACTTTATCTCTAATTAATTTAAAATGAATTAAATTAATTACATCATCTTTAATTAATTTAATTTAAATTAAATTAATTACTTCATCATTTTAAATCTTGCTTACTTAACCATTAATTGATTACAAATCAATTAATCAATCACCATCTCATTATTCATTTCAATTAATCATTTCTGATTATCAATTTCCTAATTACAATAAGTAATTAGCTTTTAAATTAATTACACAAGTTAATTATACTTAACACTTACAATAATTAACTTTTAATTACTTAATCGATTAATTAACTAAAATTAATTACATTAATCCTTTATTAATTAATTACTTCATTTATTAATTATTCCTTAACTAATAAATTCTAAATTTACATCATTAATTTTATTAATTAATGATTTCTAATTACATTTAATCAAGCTCTCTATATAAATTAATTACATTAAGCAATTAATCTGCAATTAAACCACACATATATTAATCACCCTTGATTAATAACAATCCAGTAATTAACTACCCTTAATTACTTCATTAATAAATTACTCCTTAATTTATTATCTCAATTAATCCCTTGATTAATTTCAAAGTAATTTAATCTAAATTACTTCCATAAATAAACATCTTTAATTACATCCAGTAATTATCAATTAATTACTTCCCTAAGTAATTACAATCCCATTAATTACATAGAGTAATTATTCATCAAATCATCAAGTGTTTAAATTAATTAAACTTAATTAATTAATCTAAACTAATCACATTAAACTTAATTAATTACATTAAGTAATTAACTCATTAATTACTTCCATTAAGTAATTAAACTTAAATAATTTCAAAAATGATTATTATTAATTAATTAATCTAATTAATTATCAAAATTAATCACATTAATTAATTGTTAAATAATCTTAAGTTAACGACCTTCATTAACAATTCTTTAATTCTTTCTTAAGAAATTAACTCAAATTAACCATTATTAATTACAAATTAATTAATATTTAATTACCAATTAATTAATCTCTAATTATTAAATTAATTAAGTGTTAATTAAAATCTTAATTAATCCTTAATTACTTGACTAATTAAATCTTCAATCATTAATTAAAATCTAATTAACAACCCTTAATTACAATTTAATTAACCTCAATTAATTAATCTTAAGTTTTAATTAATCATTTTAAAAACTCTTAATTATTTAATTAATCATCCATATCATTAATTAATTAAATAATTAATTACCCATTTAAATTAACTTAATAATTTAAATGAATCCAAATTCTTAAATTCTAACTTAATTTAAGGAAACATTTCTTACTTAATTAAAGTATTTAAAAACACTTTGTTTCAAATTTACTTTAAATTTCATTTTAAAATTTTAAAATTTTAAAATGAATACAATTTTATTTCAACAAGGTTTAAAAACAATTTAAAACCTTTTTATCTCATATGTTAAAGAAACATCCATTTTATAAAATAAGAGTTTAAAAGAATTTAAACCAAATTCATTTTTTAAATTCAAATTAGTTCAAAATACACTTTAAACATTTCCAAGTTATTTAAAAACAAATTCAATTTAAAATTTCCTTTAATTTTCAAAACTTAATCACAGCTTTAAATCTCATTCCAGTTTTAACTTAAATTTTAAAAGCTTTACTTACATTTACATCTTCATTTTAAAATTCAAATTATTTAACCATTTTCTAAAATAGTTAAAACAAATTAAATTTAAAAACTTATTTTATTTTAAAAACTTAAATTCAAACCAAATTCCATATTTTTAAAATTAGATTTAAACTTATTTTAAATTCCTATTTTACAAATTAAACTCCAGTTTTAAATTTAAAACTAAATACACTTAAAAGTTGTTTAAAACTAGATTTAAATTTTAAAATTTAAATTATTTCAAATCTCAGATTCAAACTACTTTGAACTCGTATTCAAATTCTGATTTTAAACTTAGTTTAAATTTCCAGTTTGCATTTTTAAACTTTACTTTAAAACTTTAAAAACAGAACAGGCTTTCTGTTTTATCTAAAACCGGAAACAAACAATATACTCGAGCCCACTCAAAAAAACTTCGAGTCCAAAGTTTGACTGCTTCGAGTTAAAACTCAAATCCCTAGAGACCGACGCGAGGCCACCAAACCTGTAACCACCCAATCATTTCACCAGCATATCCACATTCCTCTGTGCACCTGTATAGTGCCTCCGGCCACCGCTGACCAACTATGCGACCACCCCACAGTCGACATTCAACTCCTTGGACCATCCAAACAACAACCCGATCGACACTTGCTCTAATTCAAAATCGCGACCAAAATTCCCAAACCTGGAACAAAACAGTACCCACTTCAATCCCAACCTGTCAACGTCTCCCCCTTGAAACTCCGACCACCATCGCCTTTGATACTCCGGCAAAGACTCGTCAACCCTCCAACCTCCATTCTCTAAAACCCCAAGCAACTCGATCAACAGAGGAGATCGAACCCAAGTAAAAACTGTAACCCAATAATACTAGGGTTCCAAAGCTTCAAATCAAAATCATCAGCACCAAAATGTAATACAACCCAATCTGATAATTTACTCCTCATCCCTAATCACTCCTCCACCTCCAGGAGCAAATTCAACTCAATCGAACACATAAATCATCTGTGTTAACCCCAAAAGTAAAATACAGTAAATTTTGAACTGCTCTCTGGAATTAACACTAAAAATTGTAATATTATTTTTAAAAATCATGCTTTTGTTTTATGATTTGATTTATAACCCTGAAACATGAATTATAATGTTTGAATTTTTCACTTATACAAATTTTGCTCTGTTATTTTTATTTCCAGTCAATACAGAAATTTATTTAACCTATATAAAATTTTAAATTTTACTTTATCATGTAATACACAAGTTTCATTTAAATATTAAATCATAACAACAACCAGATCAAAAGAAAAAAAAGAATTTTTGTTGCTTGTGCTTATACTGTAAACAGTCAATAACTTAGATGAATTAAACATGCATTCATTCATAAACATAGATATACTCAGAAATGTATTTGACAATATATATAAGCCTACTTATTCCTATGGATAAATTAAACAACCATATTATATACTTAAATTTAAAATGTGAAGTTACTCACCTGAAACTTTGATGAGCAGAGCACAGGTTTTTGAATAACCCTTGAATCCTTTAAACTTGTTTGAATGCTTTTATTATTGTTTTATCAACCTTAAACTTGAACGCTTGCTGATGTCTTTAACTTGCATGCAGTGGCCACTTTCCAGATTGCAGAAAACAAAATGCAGACTTTTGTACTGGAAATATATAAGTAGCTTGATTTTCCAGATTTTTGAAAAACTGAATGCATGCTGGAAAATGTTTTACAGGTTTGAGAATGAAGAATTTAATTATTGGTTTTTGAAGGAGGAAATGGTTTTTGCATTTGAAAATGAGGATGGTAACAGATTTGAAAAAAATGCAGTTTGCTATGCATTTTGAAATATGTTATAGAGAATTTTTGTTTGAAGATGAACTATGGGTTTTGATTTTGAGGATTGTTTCAGCTGAAAGAATTTCTTAGTTTAGGAATGAATATGAGAAAAAGGAAAGGAAAGAAAGAATGCATGTTTATATAACTTATTTATGATTTATTTTAAAATCAAAGAAAAATAAAAATACAAATTTTGACTAAAATATGAACACTTGTTAATATCTTTGTGTGTTTAAATTACACATGTTAAATTATGCTCTAGGATGTTTACATATGTTCCTTTAATTAATTAGTATTTATAATAAAGTGTTAATGAAAGTTTTTAACAAAATTAATTAGTTTACAAATACTTAGTTATAAGCATAGTTAATTTAAATAAAATTTATAAAAGAGATTATAACTTACTTGTTACTTAAATGAATAAATGTTTCATATTTTAATTTGTATTTTAAACTTCATATTCAATTTACAAATCATATTTATTAATCAATATTTTAAAAAGAAAATAAACAAACATTTTTATAACTTTATTTTAATCTAAATTAATATCCAAACTTAAGTTAAAATATATTTTAAACAAATAAAACATTTATCTTATGTATTTAAAATCATATAGTTATTTATAAAATAGCTTTGAAAAGCTTAAATCAAAAATAAATCATAATTTCCCAATTACCAAAATATTTGAAATTAGAAAATATGCCGTATTAATTTAATTTAAAACCAAACTCATATATTTAAAATATATATAAATATATATACATATTATAAATAGAATAAATTCACTAACTAAATATTTAATAAAAGAAGATTATTAAATCAATTCAAATTTATTTACAAAAATTATCAAATCAATTTAATTTTAAATACAGATTATTAAATTGATATTGTCCAAAAATTCCGGGATATCACACCTTTGACGTTACAACACCCGGAAGATTTCACCCATGGACCTTCTCAACCGCCATGTACATTTGATCCTTCCACCGAGATCGAGGAAGAAGAGTATATGTCCCAATGGCCGTAACATCGTCGTCGTACGCATATGGAACATCATTGCTTGTGTAGATGATACGTGCATTATATTGGATATAGATATGTACTTTTAAGTGTGTTGTGTATGGTATGATTGTGTTATTGTCGTTGACATGGACATGCATTTGATAGTTTATTACGTACATTGGAATGTGAATTAAAGATGTTATTATGTGGCTTTCATGAACAACTTGGGTGCGATGCATTGGAATGTGATTAAAGGTGTTATTGCTTGGTATGAACATGCATTTGATATTTCTGTATGATGTGGCTTTCATGAACAACTTGCTGTTGTCTGTCATCCATCACACCTTTGATCCTTGTAGATCGTGGCCTCCTCGGTTGCCGTCTGTAACGACCCGTTAATTTGATAAATAAATTGGTTGAATTAATAAGATTTGTGTAATTAAATTTAGAAAGAAATAAAAAATTTATAATTTATATTGAAGTAAATGTTAAGAATATATTGTAGCCATGGTTATTAAGAACTAATTATTGACAATTTAAGTAAAATCACAATGAAAATGAAATTGTGTATATTGTTGCACTTGGGTATAATAAAAATATAAAATAAGTAAATAAGTGTAAGTGCTGTATAACTAAAGAAATTTTTATATTATTAATAGTAATTGAATGAGTTCGGTAATATGTATGTAATTATAAAAAATTGGTTGAAGTATGATAAACCTAAGTGTAACCTTGGCCTGTAAACAATTATTATAAGTTACCTGTTTAATTTGTTGATTGAATTGGAATGGGAAATAAATTCTAATAAAAATATAATTAAAGGTTACATTTATGGGAATGAGAATGTGTTAAGTAAATGAAAGGTAAACAATACTAGTCAAGGTTAATAAATTTATGCATTAAAGGGAATACCAATTAATGAAAAGAAATCTAAATGTTATGTTTGGCTATAGATTGAGCATAAGTGAATGAAATTTAGCGTTTTGAAAATAAATGATAACTTTGATTTGTAAGTAATAAAAGCCTATTTTTGAGACTAAAGGTTAACGGTAATGATTTTGTATGTTGCCTATTTATTAGCTTGTTAATGGAAATTGAAAATAAACTTTAATAAATGTAAATAAATGTTATGTTAATGTGAAATGAAATCCCAATAAAGGAAGTAACGCAAATATTATATTTGGCAAAATTTCAATATAAGTGAAAATTATAGTTAATGCACAATTGCAAGATTTTAATTGATTTTATTTAGTAAATTAGGAAATAAAATTTAATAAATATAATTAAATATTTTGTTAATCTAAATTATGATAATATTTGAAAGTAAAGTCCATTCCATTAAATCGTAAATTAAGAAATAAATAATGTGTATTTTACATTTTATTTGATACGTTTCAATTTTATTTCTTACATTTATATTTCCCCACCTTTTGATTTCCTACCTCTTTATTTACCTATTTATTAATTTCCTACCATAACTTATTCCTCAATATCTATAGTCGTTCCTTGCATGTAGCCTATCAATTCACGTGATGATAGGAAGAGTTCTCATTTTCCTTTTATTCTTTTTTTAAATAGGAATTAAATCCATTCATTTTCTCTTTCCGTTTTAGAACATTGATTGCTTGACGTTTCTTCCACATGATTGCTATGAGAAACTCCTCTAATATTTATTTTCTTTTCAGGTAAAAGACTTCTCATTCCATCATAAAATTTCGGCCACAAACATCTCTAAAAATATTGGTAATGGCTTCTTCCATTTACACTTTTCATTTCATTTTTTCTATTGATTTTTCAATGTTTTGCCTTGATTCTTCCATAGCTTTGCTCGGCCTATACCCTCCACCATCTCCTCCACTGACCCTATCACTTCATCCACATCATCATCCATGACCTAACCACCAGCCCCACTGATTTAGTTCAGGCCGTGAGCGCCTAGATGAAGCAATTCCACAAAACAAGGTCAAAAACTCCAAAACAAGGTACATAGCTGAGCTAGTTTCAACATCTCCTTCATTGTTGACCACGGCCACCACCTCTAGCCTCCACCACCAACAAGTGTCATCACCATTAGCCTTGTTTCAGATCTGATCGGACCTGTAGCAGCCCTGGCCGAGCCATATGGACCCATAGGCTGAGCCTAGATGGTGACCAAACTCCTCTCTAGCCTTGCCTTTTGACCTTATTTCCACTAGCAACTCCAAATCTTCCTATTATCTTGCCTAACCATGCTATATGAGTCCAAACCAGATCCTTTTCCACCTATAAGACCATCATGGTCGAGCCTAAAGCATGTTAGGGTCAAGCAATATTGAGTTGTGGTCAAGAGAAATTGATTGAAAAGCTTAGTGAAGTCATTTGTCTAATTCTATTTCCATTCTTATTCAATTGATCTTTGTATTGTAAAGGTATATTTATTTTGCTTTGTTTTTTTTTGAATACAAGATTAACGTCTTGGCTCTCTCTCCACTCAGATCAAGTCGTGCCATCATGCTTTTAGACTTTCTTTTGTGTGTGTGTTGTTTGCAAACTCCAACTTGTAGATGTGAGTATTTCTCACCAGACATTCTATACTTATATAATTAGTAAATTGACACCATTTGAATCTGTAGATTATATTATTAAGTATAACTGCCTGCGATGATCATATGATGTTCACCCTGTTTATACATCTATCATATCATCTGTTACTGTTATATGATGTTATTCTGTTTATGTATATCAGTTTATCACACTGCAAGTCCCCTGTAGAATAGAATCACTATGGGTTGAAATGATATATACCCGAATGGACTTTAGAATAGGGAAAATCGTTATGGGATGAAATGATCGGCCTGAAAGATTTTTATTTATTTCATGTTACTTGGGATTGTGGGTTTGAAATGATAGAACCCGGTTTTCTTTGTAAATTACGAATTGAAATGCTATATTATCTGTATCATTCGACTTATGTTAGAAAATTTTATACATACCCGTGGTTAATATATTTTTTTCTAAAATCTTTAAAATATGTTAAAAATATAAATATTATGATATTTTGATTTAAATTTAAATTAAAAATGATTTTTTAAAAGTAGTATTGAGTTTCTACAAATTATAAGTGAAATAAATTAGTGGTAAAGTAGAAATTTGAAATATAAGTTACTTTTGGAACTTATGATTTTATTTTTAAATGGAGTTTAAATTAAGTAAGAAAGTATGATAAATAGATTTACATTTGAATTTAAAAATGATTTTTATAAAATGTTATTTATTTTTCTAATGAATTAAAAATAGTTAAATAAATGAATGAGAAAATGAAAATTGAATTATAACTTAACTTGATAAAATGGGATATGTATTTTAAAAATAAAGGTTGAGTTATGAAAATAAAAATGGAATTTAAATTAACTTACAAAATGGTAAATTTAAAGAATAAGTAAATGAAAATGTTATGAAATGGTATATTGATTTGAATAAGTGAATTATCAAAAATTTGATATTAAATTGTAAAATTTCACTTTATAAAAGCATCACTTAAAAGGGGTATTTAAATGATCATTTTAAAAAGGTGTGAAAATATGACTTTTATAAGTTAAAATTTGTTTAAATAAAATATTAATTGTTTACGAAATGTTAGTGAAAACTTGGAATTTAAATAACGGCATTTTTGAAATGCTAGCATTTCTGAAGTAAAAGACATTACAACATTTTGTAATGCTGTAATTGATATAAATGAACTAAAAGACTAAAATTGAACTAAAGGCTATGATAGCACTTTGTAAGTGTTGTAGTTGTAGAAACTAAACTAAAAAATATTATAGCATATCCGTAAATGTTATCTTATTTAAAATGATTTGTTTTCAAATGTAAATTTACCGTAGCATTTTCTAAATGCTGCGGTTGAAATTTCACTGTTTAAATAAATTGAAGTAAATAAATGAATTCTGAAAATGGTAAAATTTTGAGAATTGTATATTTGATTAATAAATATAATAACTTCACTTTAATTGGTTTAATTGGAATATTTAATTGGTTTAATTGGAATATTTAATTGGTTTAATTGGAATATTTAAATTTTCTTTGATATATAAACCATTTTGAAATAAGATTTGAAATGATATTTAAATGTGGTTCTGGAAAGGTATGACATTTTGATATTTGAAATGAATTTGAAGTGATATTGAATTTTGAAATGATATTTGATTTAGAAGTATAAAATACCATTTTGGAATTTTAACCACGGGATGTATTAAATTTATGGTTTAAAACTGATCCTTAGAGGATGAGCGATCCCAAGCATCCTTTAAGTTATTGTGCATTACTACTACAGTTCACTTGAGTTGGTTTACATTATATAAGTATGTATGTCCTGACTTAAGTGTTTCGTGTTTTATTTTACGTTCGGGTCAGCCTGAGTATTTACAGCTTAGCTTTGGATTTTTTTCTGAAGCTAGAAATCGCTGGAGATTCTACTTGTCTAGTTGTCTATTCTCTTTCAGTTTCAGTTGTTCTATTTCAGCTCTGGTATTTATAAATTTCTATGTAATTGAGATTCCTATTGTATATGTTTTTCAAACTGCTATTATGTATTTTGTTTTGAGAGTTATTATAGTAGCTTCATGAAATACTATGGTATTATAATTTCCGCTACGAGTTATTCTGATATTTCTATGTCTGTGATTCTGTGACTGTATTTCATTTGCTCCAAATTTTATCACAATTTGCTATTTTGAATTATTCAAGTCAGACATGTATGGGTTATTATCGATTTGAATGGTCCAAAATAGTGGGTCGTTACATTCGGTATCAGAGCTTTGGTTTTAGGAAAATCTTAGCCTGCGGGGCAAAGACTCGTTAGAGATAGGGTGGAGTGAAATCAATCTTAGAATCATTTCTTTGTGAGGGAACATATTTTCGAAGTATAAAATGATTTTCAAATGATTTTAAAGGATTTTTAAAGATTATTTTGGTATAAATTTTCTCATTTTGAAATCAAGATTTTCTAAACTTCGTCCCTTCGGTATCCACCTTGTTAGTAATCTCTTGGTTAGGACTCTTATCGATTAGGATTCCTTGAATTTTGGAACGCTCTCACTTATTCTGAAATCCATTTCTGCCTCCCCTATCTGTATTCTTTTGATTTTGGAGCATTGCATAAACTCCACTTTGAATAACCTCTATAAAGATCGATGATTCCACAAATCTTTGAATGATTTATAAAGGGGGGAACTCCTTTACAATTGGCATTGATTCACCGGAGATTTCTGTATCCTCGGTTTACGATGCTATCTACCTTCTGCTATACCTGGATTTTATCTTTGGCATTCGAATGTTGATTTTCCTTAGATTTCCGCATTGATTATATTCCTGAGGTCATGGTTGACTCGGCTAAGGTCACCCGCGATTTATATAGTCTTATCCATCTTCTGTTTGGTAATTAAATTTCTCATCTTTGTTTGAGCTTATCTCCGAATTAGAATTCTATTTGATTATGGTTCCTCTAAATTTGAATCTCTGTTTGTTTTGAAATCTATCCTTGGATTATCCTTGGAAATTTGTTGTTAGTTGTATTTTGAATTTTGTGCATACATCGAAATTGTTATTTTGATAAGGATGACCGCATTTTATATAAAAGTGAAATGTTTTCGATAAGGATTATATACCTTTTAAAAATGAGAGTCTGAAATTTTGAAAGGATTTGAAATTTTGAAATTTTTATAAGAAACTGATTTATATAAAAATGATTTATAACTGAAGGGCTTTGAATTTGAATTTCGAGGAATTGAACTCTGGTATTTCGAAATCTTGGTTTAAGATTTCAAAAATATATAATAATAATACGATTTAAAAGTATTTTTCGGATAAGAAATGTTTCAAAAGAGTTCAAATGAATTCCAACGATTTAGAAGAAATTTCAATGAAGTTTTCAAGAAAATAGAAGTCCAGAACTCACTTTTGTCGCTAGAAAATAATTTCGGTGATGAGTGCACGCATCATCGACATTGATTTTCGAGTTTCAGAGTGAGGAAGAGGCAACTCTGGTAGCTTTGCTATGCGAGTGATTTTGTGAAACAAATTTTGATTTCAAATTTTGAAGTACGATTTGATTTTTGAAAGATATATGTATATATGTTTGAAATGATTTAAACTAATCCGGTGTTCAGTCCTCGAGTTCAGATTTGTTTTGGTATAAGCTTATCTATTGAAATTGATTTCACTGACTATTTTGAAGGTTCGAGCACTTCCAAATCAAGGTTAACTTTTCAAAGCTAAGTAATTTTGAAAAGTATAAAGTATATAAGTTTAGCTTTGTATGTTTCAATATGATTTAAATGAGTTTGAAATGTTTTATTAAGTAAATGAATAAGACTATTTTTAATTATATTAATTTGAAATTCTGTTTCAAAATGTTTCGAATAAAATTTAGTTCTAAAAGCTTGACTTTGGAACATCTTTTATAAAACTATATATATGTAGGATAGTGATTTGCAAAAGTAAAAAAATTGGATCTTTTGAATAGAAATAAATAGTTTAAAGGTTTTAAAGGTATAGTTATAAATTTGGAAACCATTTTGGGTATAATTGATTTTGAGAAAATATTTGGTTTTGAAAATAGATTGGAATTTAAAACCAGTATTTATATGATGATTTTGGGAAAGGAATTTGTTTGACCTAAATTATGTTAATTTGGAAACTGGGATTATTTTCTAAACCTATTATTTTGGAAACTTGGAAACTGAAGATATTTAATTTGGAAGAAATAACTTGGTGAAATCGTATATGATTTTGAAACTGAATTGATATTGAAATGATTAGAAATTGAGAACCTTGTGTTATTAAGTACTGGATTTGGAAGTTGTCGAACTTATATAAAATGGATTTGTATAAGTATGAAGTTGATTTGGAAACTATTGATTTGAAAGGTACTCAATTTGGAAAGAGAAATCTTATATAATCGAAGTCTATATAAGTATGATATTTGAAAGTGATTTGAAAGGGTATTATATGATATATATTTTCGAAGTAAAGATATGGAAAGTGCCTTCTTCTTGATATCCGCTATGTGGCCACATTGTGGATTTATTCTATCGAGATTGTTCTCTCTGATTTTTGGTTTTCCGGATGTGATACTCGAGTGTCCCACCGTGGCGTAACCCATGGTATTTTTTCTTGACACGACTGCGTAGCGAAATTCGCCTGGCTGAGATGGCCCAGTGGTACAGATGTTTCCTGGGGGATTCAGGCGTACTTATTGTATATCCTGTGATCTACGTAGGTCGTTTTAGTAGCGAAATCCGCAGGGATGAGAAAGATTACGGATATGGATGTTTCCTGTGGGATTTAGGCGTAACCTTTGTGTATCTGTGGTCTACTGGTCATCATGGTGAAATTCGCAGGGCTGAGAAAGCTTACGGATAGGGATGTTTCCTGGCGGATTCAGGCGTAACCTTTGTGTATCTGCGATCCATGGTTGGACAAATGGTTTGGTTGTTTTGTTTGGATTGTACTTTCCATATCTGTTTTTAAAGGTTTTTCAAGTATTTTCCCTGGGTGTTGAAACAAGTCTACTAAGTATCTGGAGAATTCTAGCATTGCGCCTGATCAACGCACTGCCAGAGTCTACAGGAACAAGGATAAACTTGTTAAGACATCGAGTTATAAAAGTATTTTGATAAAGTATCATATAAAGGATATTTTGATCATTTATTTTACCTTTCTAAATAATTAAACTTTATATAATTTTAAAATAGTGGTTCATCCTTGTCTTTCAACCTATTTTTCCTTATAGCCATTCCTACTTTCCACCTTGATAAACTTACCTATAACAACATTTATCAGATATAATTTTAATCTTCTTGTCATCTTGTCATAGTCCTATTTCATTCTATTTTTTCTGTGTTTTCTGTACCTTGTTACTTTTCGGGGACAAAAAGTTTTGAGTGGGGGAGAGTGTAACGACACGTAAATTTTGATAATAAATTGGTTGAATTAATAAGATTTTTGTAATTAAATTTTGAAAGAAATAAAAAATTTATAATTTATATTAAGGTAAATGTTAAGAATGTATTGTAGCCACGATTATTAAGAACTAATTATTGACAATTTAAGTAAAATCACAATGAAAATGAAATTGTGTATATTGTTGCACTTGGGTATAAAAAATATATAGAATAAGTAAATAAGTGTAAGTGCTGTATAACTAAAGGAATTTATATATTATTAATAGTAATTGAATGAATTCGGTAATATGTATGTAATTATAAAAATTTGGTTGAAGTATGATAAACCTAAGTGTAACCTTGGCTTGTAAACAATTATTATAAGTTACATGTTTAATTTGTTGATTGAATTGGAATGGAAAATAAAATTCTAACAAAATAATAATTAAAGGTTACATTTATGGGAATGAGAATGTGTTAAGTAAATGAAAGGTAAACAATACTAGTCAAGGTTAATAAATTTATGTATTGAAAGGAATACCAATTAATGAAAAGAAATCTAAACGTTATGTTTGGCTATAGATTGAGCATAAGTGAATGAAATTTAGAGTTTTGAAAATAAATGATAACTTTGATTTTTAAGTAATAAAAGCCTATTTATGAGACTAAAGGTTAACGGTAATGATTTTGTATGCTTCCTATTTATTAGCTTGTTAATGGAAATTGAAAATAAATTTAATAAATGTAAATAAATGTTATGTTAATGTGAAATGAAATACCAATAAAGGAAGTAATGAAAATGTTACATTTGGCAAAATTTCAATATAAGTGGAAATTATAGTTAATGCACAATAGCAAGATTTTAATTGATTTTATTTAGTAAATTGGAAACTAAATTTTAATAAATATAATTAAATATTTTGTTAATGTAAATTATGATAATATTTGAAAGTAATGTCCATTCCATCAAATTGTAAATTAAGAAATAAATAATGTGTATTTTACATTTTATTTGATACGTTTCAATTTTAATTCTTACCTTTATATTTCCCCACCTTTTGATTTCCTACCTCTTTATTTACCTATTTATTTATTTCCTACCTTAACTTACTCCTCAATAACCATAGCCGTTCCTTACATGTAGCCTATCAATTCACATGAAGATAGGAAGAGTTCTCATTTTCCTTTTATTCTTTTTTTTTAAATAGGAATTAAATCCCTTCATTTTCTCTTGCCGTTTTAGAACAATGATTGCTTGACCGTTTCTTGCACATGATGGCCATGAGAAACTCCTTTAATATTTATTTTCTTTTCAAGTAAAAGACTTCTCATTCCATTATAAAATTTCGGCCATGAACATCTCTGAAAATATTGGCAATGGCTTCTTCCATTTACACTTTTCTTTTCATTTTTTTTCTATTGATTTTTCAATGTTTTGCCTTGATTCTTCCATAGCTTTGCTTGGCCTATACCCTCCACCATCTCCTCAAACGACCCTACCACTTCCTCTACATCATCATCCACGACCTAACCACCTGCCCCACTGATTTAATTCAGGCCATGACCGCCTAGATGAAGCAATTCCACAAAACAAGGTCAAAAACTCCAAAACAAGGTACATAGCCGAGCTAGTTTTAACATCTCCTTCATTGTTGACCACGACCACCACCTTTAGCCTCCACCACCAGCAAGTGTCATCACCAATAGCCTTGTTTCAGATCTAACCTGACATGTAGCAGCCCTGGCCGAGCCAAATGGACCCATAGGCCGAGCCTAGATGGTGACCAAACTCCTCTCTAGCCTTGCCTTTTGACCTTATTTCCATTAGTAACGCCAAACTCTTCCAAATATCTTGCCTAACCATGCTATATGAGTCCAAACTAGATCCTTTTCCACCTATAAGACCATCATGGTCGAGCCTAAAGCATTTTAGGGTCAAGCAATGTTGAGTTGCGGTCAAGAGAAATTGATTGAAAAGCTTTGTGAAGTCATTTGTCTAATTCTATTTCCATTCTTATTCGATTGATCTTTGTATTGTAAAGGTATATTTATTTTGCTTTGTTTTTTTTGAATACAAGATTAACGTCTTGGCTCTCTCTCCACTTAAATCAAGTCATGCCGTCGTGCTTTTGGACTTTCTTTTATGAGTGTTGTTTGCAAACTCCAGCTTGTAGATGTGAGTATTTCTCACCAGACATTCTGTGCTTATATAATTAGTAAATTGACACCATTCGAATCTGTAGATTATATTATTACGTATAACTACCTGTGATGATCATATGATGTTCACCCTGTTTATACATCTATCATATCATCAGTTACTATTATATGATGTTATTCTGTTTATGTATATCAGTTTATCACACTGCAAGTTCCTTGTAGAATAGAATCACTATGGGTTGAAATGATATATACCCGAATGGACTTTAGAATAGGGAAAAATCGTTATGGGTTGAAATGATAGGCCTGAACAATTTTTATTTATTTCATGTTACTTGGGATTGCGGGTTTGAAATGATAGAATCCGTTTTCTTTATAAATTACGGATTGAAATGATATATTATCTGTATCATTTGACTTATGTTAGAAAATTTTATACAGACGCGTGGTTAATATAAATTTTTCTAAAATCTTTAAAATATGTTAACAATATAAATATTATGATATTTTGATTTAAATTTAAATTAAAAATGATTTTCTAAAAGTAGTATTGAGTTTCTACAAATTATAAGTGAAATAAATTAGTGGTAAAGTAGAAATTTGAAATATAAGTTACTTTTGGAACTTATGATTTTATCTTTAAATGGAGTTTAAATTAAGTAAGAAAGTATGATAAATAGATTTACATTTGAATTTAAAAATGATTTTTATAAAGTGTTATTTATTTTTCTAATGAAATAAAAATAGTTAAATAAATGAATGAGAAAATGAAATTGAATTATAACTTAACTTGAAAAATAGGAAATGTATTTTAAAAATAAAGGTTAAGTTATGAAAATAAGAATGGAATTTAAATTTAACTTATAAAATGGTAAATTTAAAGAATAAGTAAATGAAAATGTTATGAAATGGTATATTGATTTTAGTAAGTGAATTATTAAAAATTTGATACTAAATTGTAAAATTTCACTTTATAAAATCATTACTTAAAAGGGTATTTAAATGATCACTTTAAAAAAGTGTGAAAATTTGATTTTTATAAGTTAAAATTTGTTTAAATAAAAAAATTAATTGTTTATGAAATGTTAGTGAAAACTTGGAATCTAATTAACGACATTTTTGAAATGCTAGCATTTTCGAAGTAAAAGACATTACAGCATTTTGTAATGCTGTAATTGATACAAATGAACTAAAAGACTAAAATTGAACTAAGAGCTATTATAGCACTTTGTAAGTGTTGTGGTTATAGAAACTAAACTAAAAACTATTACAGCATATCTGTAAATGTTATATTAGTTAAAATGTTTTGTTTTCAAATGTAAATTTACCGTAGCATTTTCTAAATGCTGCGAAAGTTGAAATTTCACTGTTTAAATAAATTGAAGCAAATAAATGAATTCTGAAAATGGTAAAATTTTGAAAATTGTATATTTGATTATTAAGTATAATAACTTCACTTTAATTGGTTTAATTAGAATATTTAATTGGTTTAATTGGAATATTTGAATTTTCTTTGATATATAAACCATTTTGAAATAAGATTTGAAATGATATTTAAATGTGGTTCTGGAAAGGTACGACATTTTGATATTTGAAATGAATTTGAAGTGATATTGAATTTTGAAATGATATTTGATTTATAAGTATAAAATACCATTTTGGAATTTTAATCACGGGATGTATTAAATTTATGGTTTAAAACTGATCCTTAGAGGATGGGCAATCTCAAGCATCCTTTAAGTTATTGTGCATTTCTACTACAGTTCACTTGAGTTAGTTTACATTATTTAAGTATGTATGTCCTTACTCGAGTGTTTCGTCTTTTACTTTACGCTCGGGTCAGCCTGAGTATTTACAGCTTAGCTTTGGATTTCTTTCTGGAGCTAGGAATCGTTGGAGATTCTACTTGTCTAGTTATCTATTCTCTTTCAGTTTCAGTTGTTCTATTTCAGCTCTGGTATTCATAAACTTCTATGTAATTGAGATTTCTATTGTATATGTTTTTCAAACTGATATTATGTATTTTGTTTTGAGAGTTATTATAGTAGCTTCATGAACTACTATGGTATTTTAATTTCCACTGCGAGTTATTCTGATATTTCTGTGTCTGTGATTGTATTTCATTTGCTCCAAATTTTATCACAATCTGTTATTTCGAATTATTCAAGTCAGACATGTGTGAATTATTGTCTATTTGAATGGTCCAAAAATAGTGGGTCGTTACACCGTCTCATAGTCGTCGGCAATATCCGAGGACCGTTATATGTGCCCCAATATCTCCTATCACGCACGGGATGAAACTCAGGCTTATAAGCAGCTTGTAGTTGTCAACCGAGTACCAGCTTGATGCTAAGTCATAGTGTACTCTATTAAACCCACCTGTTTGCGTCGAACAAGCTGCCATTACATGAGAACATGATATCTTCTACAGTATCGGAACGTTGCATGTGCACCAGCAGTTGGTGCCGTCGATTATAACTTTGTATTCATCACCAATGTAGCAAATTACCTGCTATTCAGTTTGGCTAAATCATACTAGTTTGCAGCGACACGCTTCACTGGCTCTTTCTGCTATTTTGGCTTCCCACTTTGAAGTCAAGCATGTTGCTAGTTCATCTGTAATTTGGCGATGCTTATAGAAATATTCAAATGGGCGATAGAATGTTCATGCAACCAAAGCCTTTATAGGTAATGATCTAGCTCCTTTCAATACACCGTTAAAACTTCCAGAAGCATTAGTTGTCATTACATGAAAGCATCCTCCATCGTGTTTGCACAAAGCACTGTTTTCTTCAAAATTTCCCAGACTCTGCTCGATCCACTCATGTTGCACGCCTGCTTGTTGCTCTGATCACTTCTCTAATTTTCATGTACTCAACTAGCTTGTACGCGCACGCTGCTGAATAAAATAACCCTGTCAATCGCTTCTCTCTTAATCCTTCCGCTTGGAAGTTGGCTTTTATATGTCTTTCACAATAACGATGTTTGTGCGGTTGTCGTCATTTTCCATGTAAAACTTTTGGAATTTCTTTGATCCCATCGGATATGAAAGTAATGCAATGACTGCAAACACTATGTATGAATTCTAGCATGCAAGAAAAAAAAACAAACCCTAAGAATCACATGACTCCAATTCAACTACTGCGCATGCCAAAGAAAAAAGACAACCATCTACATCTACCGCGGTTGCAACAAGCAATGTGCCTTTGTATTTACCATACAAGTGTGTTCCGTTAATACCTAACAAAGGCCGACAATGCATAAAACTGTAATGCAAGGCCCAAATGCCCAAAAATCACGATCGAACACTGCCACTTCGTCATGTGTCACATGACCTAGATAGCAGAGGTTCATTCTTTTTATCTCATCAAAGAGTTATGGTAAAGTCGAGAATGATTCTGCCTAATCACCATAAATTCTCTCTATTGCTTTGCTTAATGCTCACCACACTTTCTTGTAACTTATGTTGATGAACAACTGATCACGCACAAGCACTTGAACTGTACCAGCTGAAATATCCAAATCGACTTTGACAATTTTGTCACAAGAAATTTCGAAATTGCTTGCTTATGGTTGGAATTAACTATTGGGTTAACATAAATGTGTTCTTTTGGATACTCCCAAATTTCCCACCATCTCGACTCATATTTTTTTAACACTACGGCATGTATTCTCCAAGAACAATTACCTTCAACGTTGCATATAACATTATATTGTGTTTTGTTTGACTTTATTATCTTGTATGAAACATCATGCAGAATTGACCATTCCGTTAATTGTTGAAGAAACTTCTCTTTTGTCTCAAAAACCATTCCAACACTAAAACCACCTTGAACGCAAGCGGTTGAAATTCGTTCGTCGGAAAATTGAAGATTAGCAACAACAGATCTTGCCAACATTTGAGCGGTGCAAACATCATCATCCAAGGCACTTCCATTTATGGTTCATCACTATCTGCATCATTGTCATCTGCTGTGGAGAAGTCATAGTTCAAAGGCTCGTTGTTAACTTGCATTCTTTGTATCCAAGAGTCTTCATTAACATTCATAGAAGCAATGACCATGCTATCTACATGAGGTTCTTCACCCATGGCTTCATTCCCACCAACATCCATATCATTGTCAAAATTTACATACGGAGAATGGATGGATGGTCCAGCACTCCACTGTGCATTAGAATCAACTGTCATATACCTCATTGAAATGTAGAAGTCAACTAACCGACAATACATACCAAACAAGACGAAAAATATAGCCCAATCTGTAAACATAACTTTGACTCATATCATATATTTCGGATGGATTAGGATACATTGACTGTGAAAAATTTGCATTAACATGTTCATCGCTTTCGTCATTCTAAATATTTTGCTGTTGGAAGCTGTTTAAATTACGGAAAAGCACAAAAAAATTAACTACATAATAATACATCTACCAGTTCATCAAAAAAAATTACCTCGTACTCGTATTTGCATCCCTAGGGGGGTTGCAATAAATGTTGCTTTGTTGCGTAAATGGCTGCGAGTTTTCGTACTGCATAAACCCGTACTGCATAGATAGAGGACGGTATCTTCCATCGATTGCATAAGGATTGCTATAGCTAGGAGATACATAGTCAGTAGATGAATCCGCAGTCTCCAACATCTGCGTATAGCATCCAATTCCAATACTCACAACATGAGATGTCACCTGCTGTTCTTGTTGTTGCTTTGCAACTTTTCCTACGTATAACTCAATAAATTTTGCAACAACAGAAAGCATTACTTCTACATCATTATCGTCCGCTAATGTTATTACAACCCGAATCCGTAGGCCAGTTAACCACTAGTTCAATTTCAAATTCTTCTTTATTAATCTTCGTCGTTTTGTACACAACTTCTTTTAATTCCGTCAATTTGCAACCTTTTCGCACTCTTCCTGGTTTACAAATACCACCAACATATTTACAAATCTTTTGATCGTCGACAATTAGTTCGCTGTCGTAGTAGCAAAGCATAGGAATCATATTTCTCGCCATTCTACATATCAATATAAAAATCATTCAGTATGTATACATTAAACCAATTTTTTACCTTAATATAACCAATTACTTAGTTCATCGAACTTCATAAATTACACAAAAAAACCAGTGCTTACTAATTTTATCTTCAACTAGATGAAATTTGCTAAGCAACATCGACTGAATCTATATATTTTGCACTAAACCAAGGTTTTAAAGAGTATAAATATTGATTTCAAAATAGAGCTGCCAATAGAAATCTTTTTTTTAGTTTTATGGAAAAGGTGGAAGTGAAAGAGGAAGGTAGGTTGCTGGTTGGCTTAGTTAGGCTTTTGGGTGATTTTTCAAAAATCACCCAAAGAAAAGCTTTCCTACGTTGGCGATTTTCTAAAAGTCACCAAGTAGGAAATATGCTATTTCCTTTAGACGATTTTTGGACAATCGCTTGTTGGTGATTTTTGGAAAATCGCCAACTATGTAAACAAAAAAAAAGTGGTCTATTTCTATAATTATTTTTAAAACTAAGCTAATTTTATTATTACTTTCTAAAACAAGCCTATATTGATAAAATTACCTTTTATGAATCATTGTTGAATTGAACCTTTTTCATCTTAAAAAAACAAGAAAATTTACAATTTTATGATAAATAAATTGTTATACAATTATTTCAATTAATATCTATTTTGAAATGTTCAAAATAATTGTTTCAAAGTTCAATATATTAAATATAATCAGTTAAATTTTAGCATTAATTGAAACAATTTTACATTTAAATAAAAAACAAAAAAAACGATATATGCGGTTTTCACAGTCTGACCGGTTGAACAACTAGATCTTTCGATATTGCGCAAATACGGTTCGGTCCTCGAAAGTATGTCATAAACTCTATAATATTAAAGCTCATTAATGAGGGGACAACATGTCGAATTTCATAATTGTACATTAATATCTTTACAAAATAAAATAGTACTTGTAATATTCAAACTAGGTCTGTCAATGGATAACCGAAAACATCGAAATCTGTCCACAACCGCATCTGAAAAGAGGATAATATCCGATATCCAAAAAAAAGATGTGGATGCGAATACGAAGACATTCGAATCCGATAATTATCCATCCGGTTTTTGTCAATATTATAGTTCAAATTATGTGTATTTTAGTGCAGTGAAAGATATTTGTTTATTATTTTATTGTGTTAGTAGTTTATATTATATTCACTTAATGCTTTATAACAGCTCGAAACTATTTATCATTATCATATTTGTTAATTTTTAACATTTTTATAATAAATGGGATTGAAAAATATTTATGTTAAACTAAAATTTTCTTTTTATAATTCTTAATTTATCGGTCCTTGGCGTATAGGATAATTATCCGATATCCGTTGGATGCGGATATACGATATCCGAAAATAATTTTGAATGTGAATGCGGATATGGCACTATCCGCATCCGAAAGGATCCGTTTACAGATCTAATTCAAACGATCCACCACGAGAAGGAATGATTGTTTATCAATGTATTTATGTAATGTAAAAAAGAAGATTATTCTGCCACCGAGGACATCCCAAACATGATCGCAGTTGTAGCACCATCAACAAGGAGATCATGGCCACTGATATACGCAGCCTGATCAGATACCAGAAACAAAGCAGCTTCAGCAACATTTTTTTTGAAAGAGAGTAAAAAAGGGCCCAGCCCAAATACAAAAAAGGCAAACGGGTAGAATACCCGAAACCAATCTCACTAAAACATAATACAAACCCCAGCCGACTCAATACATACTCCAGAAAAGCAAACCAAAAAAAGAAAAAAAATGGCGACCGATAATTATACATCGCCACCACCATTCTTCGCTTCACTGCTATCTCCACCACCATACTTCACACCACTGCTTTTGCCTCTCTCCCAGTAAGAGGGGCATTCGTTAAAAGTTCCTCTCATACCAATAATCTCTTCGTTAGTGAAAGTATAGTTCTGATGAAGTTGATTTCTGGTGAAATCAACAGATCTGTTGTCATAGCGACTCAGATCTGTTGGTTTATCCTTCTGCAAAGCATAACGCGCTTGATTGGAATTCTTATGAGCACTGTAGGAAATATTTTCATGATTGGGGACAGAGTTGACTCTGTTATCGGCACTTGATGGAGAAAGCTCTTCAGAAAACAAATTCCCCGTCCTAAAATACTTTGGATGAGAAAGAATTTGTTCCAGATGCTTACTGCCAGCTTCGATACTCCAACCATCAGCTAAAATAGCGAATTTGGTTTGATCTTTCATTTTTTCTTAGATTTACGAATCAAGATCTGACAGTCAGTTTCAATTATAAACCATAACTGCTCTTTACTGCTGCTGGCTTTATTATGAACACGAGAATTTCTTTCTCTCCATATGTGATAAACTGCAGTAGTGATATATATGTGAGCATGATCTCTTTCATAAGATTTCCCTTTGAACTTATTGTTAAACAGCTGAATAATATGCTTGAGCTCTATAATGTTGTTGATATGAATATCCAGGTTAGCTTTAATATGACTCCATATAAACTGTGAATAACTGCAGCAAAAAAAATAGATGATTAGAACTTTCATTATCTAGACTGCATAAGGAACATAGTGAACTTGAAGTATTACCCCATTTATTTAATCTGTCCTAAGTTGGCAATTTATTATGTAAAGCAAAAAAAGTAATAGCCATCTTGGGGTTGTTCACTCTATTCCAAATACAACCATACCAATCTACTGTAGTGACTTTATTTCTAATGGCATTCCATGTATTTTTGAAAGAGAATTTCCCTTTATTATCAGCTTTCCATGTCCAGTAATCACAGTCTGCATTATTATCGATAATGATCTTACAAATTTCATCACTATGAGGATAAGTAATTGGATGAATTTGAGGTTGCCATTGATTGTCAATAATAATAGAAGACACTGTAACATTAGGGTCCCCAAAAATAACTAGATTACTCCAACCTGTTTTATTGACAAATGAGTCATTATGAAACCAAGAATCAAACCATAAACTAGTTTCATTACCTGATTTAAAATTTCTATCCAAAAGAGACTTACCAATATCTCTGCAGTTTAAGATATGTTTCCAAGTATTGGACTGCTTACTGTTTGGAGTAACATTCCAGAAATTACCTTTTCTGAGATATTTAGCCTTCATCCAATTTGCCCATAGTGAATCTGCACTCAGAAATCTCCAGAGCAATTTTAAATGACAAGTAAGACTAAGATCCTTCATGTTTCTAATGCCAAACCCACCTTCATCCTTAGGTTTACAAACTGTATCCCAACTAATTTTGTGGTATTTACCTCTCCACAAAAAAATTGCACATCTGTCATCTAGTTTTTTTATAGAAGCAGCTGGGATATGAAAAGTTTGTAGCCAGTATAGAATAATAGCATAAACTACAGTTTTGATAAGTTCAACTCTTCCTGCAATAGATAATAGTTTACTAGACCAAGTTTCCATTTTATCTGGAATTTTATCCAATAAGATAGCACAGTCAGAATCCTTTAATTGATTAACAGATAATGGTAAACCCAGATATTTAATAGGGAGATTACCTTCAGAAATTTTTAGAACATTAAGAAAATCATTTTTATAGCTGCTGAATTTACTGAAATATGCTTTACTTTTATCTATGTTTATTTGCAGACCTACATATTTATTCAGTTTATCAAAAATACTTTTAATAGAAATTGCATTATTTCTATTGGCCTTAATAAAGACCATTAGATCATCAGCATATATAAGGTGATTAATACAAGGTTGGACCCTATTTATGGGATTAATATTCCCTTTAATAGTTTCTATTTCAATTAAAACAGAAAAGTATTCCATCACCATTGTAAATAAGTATGGAGACAGGGGGTCACCTTGTCTAATACCCCTATTACTTTTGATAAAACCTACAGGTTTACCTTGAATAAGAATAGAAAAAGTAGGAGTATCAATACATTCCATAATTAGATCACAGAATTTGCTAGGAAAGCCCATACACTTCATGATATGAAAAATAAACTGCCTATTAACTTTATCATAAGCTTTCTGTAAATCAATCTTTAAACACACATTGTCACCATTTTTTGTATTGAAATTCCTAACCATCTCGTGGGCTAACATGGAATTTTCAGATATTAGCCTACCAGGGATAAAAGCACTCTGATTTTCAGAGACGATGAAAGGCAGAATTTTTTTAATTCTGTTGCTTAATATAGTAGAAATGATTTTGTATATGAAGTTGCAACATGAAATTGGTCTATAATCACCAATATTAGATGGATTTTTCTTTTTAGGAATAAGAGTAATGAAAGTGTGATTTATGCTTTTAAGTAATTTGCCTTTATCCATAAATTCATTAATGACTTCAAAAATTTAATTTTGAATGTTAACCCATTGATTTTTATAGAACTTAGCATTAAACCCATAGGACCTGGACTTTTGTTATCACCTACTTTGAAAATGATATGTTTTATTTCCTCTATTGAAATAGGAGCAAGTAAAATATCTGATGCATTGTCTTTCAAAATATTTTTACAAATAATATGAGGAAATTCTTTAGCACCAGACTCATTAAAGTAAAGGTTTTCAAAATACTCAATAGCTTCATTAGCAATTTTGGAATAATCATTTGAAATATTACCAGCAAAATCTATGATATTGCCAATATGATTAATATGCTTTCTACTACTCATTTTAGCATAAATTTTTTTTGTACATTCATCCCCAAAAGTTAACCAATCTACCTTGGCTTTGTTTGGCATTAACTGTATTTTTATAGATTTCATTAGAAAGATTTTTCTGATTATTAAAAAAACTGCTAACAATATTCAGATTTTTTGGATTATTATCCATTTGGCTCTGAAGAATTTTACCCTCCTTTCTCAAAAAGTTCAGACTATTATTATTATTACTACTATTATTATTCCAGATTTTGATATTAGATTTAATATTTTTCAAAAGCATACAAAACTGAAATTGTTTAGTGCCACTGCATGAAAAGTTTAAACTATTTTCCATCAAATTATTAAAATTATCTTCCAGCACCCAACTATTTTTAAATCTAAATGGGGCAGCTTTCTTATTTAAATTAGCATTGTTGGAAAAGTTTATCATAAGAGGGGTACGATCACTAGAATTTTGCTCAAGAGTTGAACATATAAAATCAGAAAAATTATTTGAAAATTCCTTGTTGATTAAAATTCTGTCCAATTTACAATGAATGTTCTTAGCCAAACCAGATTTCCAAGTAAACTTATTTCCATTTGTATTTGGTTCCATAAGACCAGTGTTTAAAAGAAAATTATTAACTTTATCAAATTTGCTATGAGGAATTTTTTTTCCACCAAATTTCTCAGAAACATGAAACACAGTATTGAAATCTCCCAAAATAATCCAAGGGAAATTATATTTTGAGCTCATAACAGTCAGTTGATGCCATAAATCATTTCTTTCAGTTTCAAAGTTACTACCATAAACACTAGTAATTTGAATCAAGAAACCACCTATATTTTTAAATTGACAGTCTATAAACTGTTTGTCTTTATTTATATTTAAGTTTATCCAAATATTGGAGTCCAAAATAACAATGATTCTACCTTTACAATTACAATCATTGTTATTTGTAGATTTCCAATTACTAGATAACTTTAAACAAAAATTCTCATAACTTTCATCATTCATTTTGTTTTCAAGAAGAGCAACAATGGTAGGTTTGTACATATTAATCATATATAAAATATCAGATTGCTTAGCAGGGGAATTCATACCCTTGACATTCCAAACAAACACAGACATAAAAATAATATTAAGAGGAAATTCAGATGGTACCTGACATAGAGGAATACTTACCTCTTCTCTTATTATCAGCACTCTTGGCTTTTAACCTTGTAGACATCTCATTCCATTCTGGATTAATAGAGATGTACTTTTGTTTGAAGACTTTCTTCTCTTTACTTCCCTTCAATTTACCAGTAGCCTTTGGTTTTGGAATGTGTAAATTAGAAATGTCAAATTGGTCTGCAGCTTCTAACATATCTAGTTCATTAACTTCCTTATGTTCTGTTACAGGAACCTTAATCAGAGAAATATCGAAAGCTATGCGAGGCAATGTAGAGTCAACGAGCTATGCAATTGCAGCCTGCTTCGGAGGAGAGACCTTCTTGCAAGGCAATGTTGAGTCGATATCTACCCTGTCCTCAATATCTGCGGCAATTTCTGAAGGAGACTCCTCTAGTGGTGGATTATTACTGATTTGGCTAATATCTTTATGCAAAATTTTATGTATTTTTGTACCATCAATCTCTGTAACTAAACATGGCTCTGATAAAGGAGGGGTTTCAGAGCTAAAGACCTTTACATTAACATTCCCCTCCACTGCATATTGGTTCATAACATTTGAAATTTTACAAGATTCTTTATACTGGTGAACTTCCATTGCTATGATCTGATCATCTTGATAAGTGAGCACCACGGTATTATTTTCTTGATCGGAAATGAAACATTCTTGATTGATCCGATCATTGTCTTTATGACTTCTTGAATGATTTATTGAATCTTTATTAAAATTTGGCTTTTGAAAAATGCCTGAATTATCTTCTTGAAGATTACCTCTGTTTTGATTACTGGTTTTGGGTATCCACATTTGTTTTGGATTACACTACTCTCTGGTGTGACCAAAACATTTACATATATTGCATTTCGGTGGAACCCGTTCATACTCCACTCTTTGTGAGATGTTTTCACCATTGTACAGAGTGATATTGATCTCCTCTGGAAGTTCATCAGTCGCAGAAACTTCCACAAGAAGGCGAGCGTAATTCAATCTCGTCTTTAAGGTAGTAGCTGCGTCCATTTTAATGGGTTTTCCTATAATACTGGCCATGACACTAAAAGCTTCTCTGTTCCACAGTTTTAGATTAACGCATGGTAATCTTACCCAAATGGGCATAGATGTAAATAAATCCCTGTCCATTTTCAAAGAATCAGACCACTTTCTCACTATGATGAGTTTGCCATTATAGAAATATGGTCCATTCTACAAAACTGAAGAGCAATCTATAGAATCTTTGAATTTGACAAGAAAGAATCCATTCTCTCTTGTATAAACTTCAAAATCACCAATCGGCTTCCATACTCTTTGGATGTAAGATTTAAAAAACACATAGTATGGTTTGGTTCCCACAGCATACACTAGAACAGAATTGTTCCATATTTCAGTTGCTCTTTTACATACCTCTTCCTTCACCAGACCATACTTTTTGTTTTTGATCTTGATTGGTGCAATGTGCTCTAGATTGCAATCTTCATCATTGGGTTCTTGAGGCTGGTCAGCAACAATATCAGCCCAAGATTTGCGGCCTTGATCTCTATTCAATGAGATGGCTATCGGTTTTTTCATTAGGGGCAGACTTTGTACGTTCTTACCCTGATTGTTGGTCCGAAACCGATCATCTCTGCCTTTTCTGCTATCCCTATTAAAACCAGATGGAAACTCCTGAGGTTTCTTGGCCTCTTTTCTCTTCTGCTGTTTAGATTGGACTAAAATGAAACCATCATTATCAACATTGGTAACCCCTGATGGCTTTCTGATGTGAGATGCCTCAGGTGGTCTGATTAGAGAAGATTGGGAGAGATTTGAGGAAGAAAGATGAGGGAGATGATTTTCCCCCATGGCTAAGAGGAAACCCTAAATTTTAGTCTAATTCTATTATTATTTGGAAGATAGCTTCAGCAACATGGACAGTCTTAAGCTCCACACCTTTTAAAGTGGTCATAGATTCTACGAAGGACTCAAACGTATCCGCGTTAGGACCATAGGGCCCACAATTTAAGGGCGTAGCAACTCCAAAAGGAGACACGCAATTGACTCGTATTCCATGAGGCCCAAGTTCACCAGTCACAGCCCTAACCAAGCCCAACAAGGCATGTTTTGAGACTGTGAAGGCTGCATACCCAAGGCCAGCCCGTTGGGCTACGACACTAGCAGTACACAATATGGATCTACGGACTCCTTTGGCGATCATTGCACTACTAGAACTATAGTGTACTCCAACGCCCAATTTCCAACGGCCTCCAACGGCATTTCCAACGGCTTCCAACGGCTCGTTGGATCTTGACGTAACCGTTTGAAGCCGTTGGAAATTAGCCGTTTGCGGCCGTTGGAAGCCGTTGGAAAATTTCCTGCATATTTTCCAGAGACCGATCTTTCAGCTCATTCCATCCTTCTCTTCACAACTTTCCCCCAATTTCCAACATTCCACCACCTCCAATCTTCAGCTGCCGGCCCAAACACCATCCCAACCACCTCCAACGCCATCTAGAAGCTGCTCCTGCCCATCTCCACCCTTCTAGCTCTCCAAATCGGTAATTTTGCTAAACCTAATATTTAGCTTTTTTTTATTTAGGGTTTAATTCGGATGTTGATTGATTCCTACTTGTTAGTGTATGCATATTACACCATGTTATCCCCTAATTGCAACTATTATACCATAATGAACAAGTTATTATTACCGATTGAAAATTTTGTAATTTAGGATATTGCATTATAGTTTATGTTGATTTGGTTAGTATATTAAACGTATGTGCGTGATAGAGTTTATTGCATTTGAAAGCCGTTAGAATGGATATTTCATTTGTGCGAACACGAGTTTTGTATTTGTGCGGATACGTGAATTGATTTAGTGTGTAAATGAATTTGTAATAAATGAATTTTGTGTACAAATTTTGTGTATAAATGAATTTAGTTCTTATGTAATAAAACAGTAAAATATAAACCAATATTAGTTAAAAGAGTTATATATTTAAATTTAATATAAACAAATATTTAAATCCTTAGATATATTTGGCCCCGTCTGACAAGTGTTGTATATGATCGTTTTAGGGATATTCGTTTTTTCCACAAAACGGACAACTCTAATCATCTGATACATCATTTGTCGGATTTGTCCCTGTATTGGACAAGTTACAAACACTATAAAATAATTATATTCCGTCAATCATATCACTTTAAACGGTTCACAAAATTTCGATGACATTTCCTTTACGTTCCTTGTGTACACGCATTTGTGTACGATACAAGGAACACGGGGGAAATGCTGTCGAAATTTTGTGAATCGTTTAAAATGATATGATTTACGAAATATAATTACTATTGTGTTTGTAATGGGAAGTAGGATGACCGACCATCAAAAAAAGACACATAAGTGGCAACGAAACAATAGTTGCTTATTTAAAATAAAGTTTGTGAAATTAGCAGTTTACGGCCGTTGATACTCTATCATAGGTTTTCTAGTAGGAAATATTATTTAAAATAAAGTTTGTGAAATTAGCAGTTTATTTATAACATTTTTACTCTATCATAGGTTTTCTAGTAGGGAAACATGGTCAAATACTTTAATGATCGGAGCTAGATGTATCAAAGAAGGGAAATTAGTGGCGCAATAAGCGAACATTTTCTAAAAGGGGTACAAGTGTTCATCGAATTTGCTATAAGTAATATTGCAAACGATGAAGAAATTCGTTGTCCGTGTAGTAGATGCAAATTGTTGAACTATTTAGAACCGAATATGGCTAAGGTTCATTTGCGCCAATTCGATTTCGTACCCAATTATTTGCTGTGGGATCTTCATGGAGAAATTGTAGCCCCTAATAATCAAGAACAGTCGGTGGAGGTCATCAGCGAAGAAGGTAGTACGAATCTCATAGAACATATGGTCGAAGATGCAGCACGATCAATGTTCCCTATCGTTGTAATTGATAACGACAATGTTAACATCGAAGAGGAACCAAATGTTGGAGCTAAAAAAATATATGATTTATTGGATCATGCTAAAAAAACCCTTTGGAATGGATGTTTAAGCGGCTCTCAATTATCGGTAACTGCAGAATACATTGCAATGAAATCAAAATACGACCTTACAGAAGCTGGATTTACGGCTGTTGTGCAAGCTGCTAAACGTCATATGCCATCCGATAATTTAATGTGCGAAAATTATTATGAAGTGAAAAAACTTATGTCATCTTTCGGTTTGCCATATCAAAAAATAGATACATGTTTAAAGGGTTGCATGTTGTATTGGAAAGAAGACATCAATCTTAGAAATTGTAAAATATGTAATCAGGAAAGATACAAATCGAGGAAAAAGAAGGGAAAAGAAGTTCCGTACAAGCATATGCATTATTTGCCCCTCACCCCTAGACTTCAACGATTATATGCATCATCTGTAACAGCGCATCATATGAGATGGCACAGTGTGAGAACATCTCAAGAAGGTACGTTGACACACCCAGCCGATGGAGAAGCATGGAAATATTTTGACAAGAAATATCCCGATTTCGCAGTGGAGAGCCAAAATGTTAGACTAGGTTTATGTACAGACCGCTTTGTTGGATCATAGGTTTTGATTACTGACAAGACACAACAATCCATGAATCTACGACTACGATAACAACCAGACTCATCGACTCAATATATAGTTTGTATAGTTATATATATTTTTTAACAAGAGTCATCAAATATGTATATAGAGTCTAGTTTAGTGCTTTGTTAAAATCTTTCCTCAAGAATCATCATTCACATTCAAATAAACTCTCATGCATATTTTAATCAAAATCAAGTTTTCAAAAAAATGCATGGAGCGGGGCTCGAACCCAGGTCACTAGTTTGGAAGGCAAGTACTCTAACCAAATGAGCTACTACTGTTTTATACTTGAAAAAATGATCCGTGCATATAACATCAGGTCGGTCGACCGACCAGAATTTTCGGCTGGCTGAACCTGTTGTTAGTGCACAGATATGCTCTATTTTCTACACGATTTTAAACTCAGTTGACCGGTCAGAATTTTCAGTCAACCGACCTGAACATAACAGCTAGTTTTCTGAAGAGTTGCTATTATTCATGAAGAGGAATGTCCATCAATCCAAGAGATACGGACAAAACTTTTTATTGAAACTCTTCATGAAAGATTATAACAATTCTACAACTATATAAACATGTTCAAGTCACTTCTACAATCACCAATTCTTGTTTATAATTCTGAAATCTATTTTCTATTAATTTCTACAAATAAAAGCATTCATTCTTATTTAATATCACTAGAATCCTTGGTTTAAATCATAAACTTCGATTCTACGTGATTATCTTCCTTCTAAATCTTCACACACATATATACTCTTGAGGATTTGATTATAGGAAAGTTGTAATATCAAAAGACAATCAGTATTATTCAGAACACATTCGTCAACAAACTATTTGTATTGAAGTTAAAGTCCTCTTCGGCTGTTGAGGCGGAAAAATTCCTGTTCGGCTGCTCAGGTGTCGTATACCTATTCCTCCGGGTTAAGTGAGGGGTTTAGTTTAAATCCAGAGGATATTCTAGGACTGGACGTAGAACGGGAAGTTCGAACCAGTATAAAAATTCCTGATGTGCTTACTTTAATTTTTATTTTACTGCTATTATCAGTTTTCGCATTTATATACCATATTACACGATCCTTAGCGCTACACGTACACTTTCATTTGGTATCAGAGCCTGGTATTCTAGAGATCGTAACAACATTCTAGAATAAATGGCTACAAAGAGATCTAGTCAAGGCAATAAGAAGAGGAAAAGCAATAAAGAAAAATCGAAGGAGCAAACAAACAAATGCTTCATGGCAAAAGATAATGAGGTTAGTGATCTAACTTTTGATGATATGATAGAAATAAATTCAAAACTTCTAGACACTTTAAAAAGTCTCAAAAGAAAATATAAGGAAGCTCTGGAAAATCAGAAGAAAGCAGAATTCGAAAGAGATATGCTTAAAGACGAGAAGAAAATATTAGAAGAAGAACTTGAGAAAATTCAAAATTCCCTCTTTGACAATTCTCAACTCGCTCTATTAAGTCAAGAAATAGAAGCTCAAAAAGAAAAGAATAATGCTCTAGCTTCTGAAAATCATGAGTTAAAAACAAAAATTAAAATTGTTGAGTTAGATAACACTAATCTCAAAACTAAGCTTGATGACATTACTAAAAATATTTTCAATTTTAATAAAGGGAGAGAAAATTTATCCAGGATTATTGAAAATTCTCAACCTGCTTCAAATAAGAAGGGATTAGGTTATGTTAAAAATTCAAAAGCTCACAATGATAAAAGTGGTTTAGGATATAATAAAACTGATCGTAGAAATAGCACTAGATATGCTTTCATGTATAGTAAAAATGATAGTGCTAGTACTAAATTTCGAGTAAAGACTAAATCCAATTTTTATAGAAATTCAAATACTACTATGACCTATAATGTTGATAATTTTTCTAGAAGTACCAAATCATTAGCAGGAAATATGAATAAAAATTATCTTAGTATTTGGGTTCCTGTTAATTGGAAAAATAGAGAAAAATACATTGATGATTATTTTGATATGGTAGTTAATAATGAAAATTATATTTATAAAGGTTCAACCACACCTAAATGGGTATGGTTTCCTAAAAATTAGGAAATTATAAGAACCTTGGGTATCGCATGCTTTAAATGTTAATTTTTTTCCTGATGCCTTACATTATAAGTAGTAGTTATTTTGTTTTATATTGCTCTATGTTAACACTTATGTAAAATATATTTTATATCATCATATAAACTCTCATTTTTGTCGATGACAAAGGGGAGAAAGATATTGCTCTCTAACACTATTTGCAGGAATAAACCGTGCAAGCACAGATTAAAAAAAAAGAGATTAATTATTTATAGAAATATATAGCATAGATTCAGGGGGAGAAATCTATACACAATTACAGGAAGATATTCAGTGAGAGAGATAAGATCAACAAAAGCTTGTCAAAGATTTGTTCGCAGAAGATGGAGTTGTCATCATCAAAAAGGGGGAGAATGTTGGATCATAGGTTTTGATTACTGACAAGACACAACAATCCACGAATCTACGACTACGATAACAACCAGACTCATCGGCTCAATATATAGTTTGTATAGTTATATATATTTTTTAACAAGAGTCATCAAATATGTATATAGAGTCTAGTTTAGTGCTTTGTTAAAATCTTTCCTCAAGAATCATCATTCACATTCAAATAAACTTGCATGCATATTTTAATCAAAATCAAGTTTTCAAAAAAAATGCATGGAGCGGGGCTCAAACCCAGGTCACTAGTTTGGAAGGAAAGTACTCTAACCAAATGAGCTACTACTGTTTTATACTTGAAAAAATGATCTGTGCACATAACATCAGGTCGGTCGACCGGCCAGAATTTTCGGCTGACTGAACCTGTTGTTAGTGCACAGATATGCTCTGTTTTCTACACGATTTTAAATTCAGTTGACCGGCCAGAATTTTCAGTCAACCGACCTGAACATAATGGCTAGTTTTCTGAAGAGTTGCTATTATTCATGAAGAGGAATGTCCCTCAATCCAAGAGATACAGACACAACTTTTGATTGAAACTCTTCATGAAAGATTATAACTATTCTACAACTATATAAACATGTTCAAGTCACTTCTACAATCACCGATTCTTGTTTATAATTCAGAAATCTATTCTCTATTTATTTCTGCAAATAAAAGCATTCATTCTTATTTAATATCACTAGAATCCTTGATTTAAATCATAAACTTCGATTCTACGTGATTATCTTCCTTCTAAATCTTCACACACATATATACTCTTAAGGATTTGATTATAGGAAAGTTGTACTATCAAAAGACAATTAGTGTTATTCAGAACACATTCGTTAACAAACTATTTGTATTGAAGTTAAAGTCCTCTTCGGCTGTTGAGGCGGAAAAATTCTTGTTCGGCTGCTCAGGTGTCGTATACCTATTCCTCCGGGTTAAGTGAGGGGTTTAATTTAAATCCAGAGGATATTCTGGGACTGGACGTAGAACGGGAAGTTCGAACCAGTATAAAAATTCCTGGTATGCTTACTTTAATTTTTATTTTACTGCTATTATCAGTTTCCGCATTTATATACCATATTACACGATCCTTAGTACTACACGTACACTTTCAGGCTTCTCACCGTTTTCTCAGTTTGGTTCTAAATATTCATCTTGGCCTATATTAATCACACCTTACAATCTACCTCCGTGGATGTGTATGAAAACTCCATATATGTTTCTCACGATTGTCGTCCCTGGTCCTGATGATCCGACACAGGGCATTGATGTTTACTTACAACCGTTAATCGAAGAGTTGAAAATATTATGGTATGAAGGAGTTGAAACATACGACATATCAAAAAATAAAAAATTTCGGATGTTCGCTTCTTTGTTATGGACTATTAGCGATTTTTCTGCATATGCAATGCTTTCGGGTTAGAGTATGGCCGGTCGTTTTGCTTGTCCTTATTGCATGGAAGAAACACGAGCATTTTCTTTGCCAAATGGAAAGAAAATTTCATGGTTTGATTGTCATCGATGTTTTCTTCATATTAATCACCCTTTTAGAAGAGACAAAAAAACTTCATAGCTAATAGATATGAGACTCTACGACCACCAGCGGTTTGGTTAAGCGAGGATATATATGAACTTGTAAAAGATTATCCAAAGATACACGAGACCGGACAACAAGAAGAAATTCAAGGTAAATCGACGTTTCATAATTGGTGCAAACAAAGTATATTCTGGGAATTGCCTTATTGGAAAAATCTATTAATCCGTCATTACATTGACGTGATGCATAACGAAAAAAACGTATTTGATAATGTGTTTTATACAGTTTTGAATGTGAAGGGCAAGACTAAGGACAATTTGAAATCTAGACGTGATATAAAGCAAATATGCAATCGTCCTGAGCTTCATATGACTCCCGACAATAAAAAACCCAAAGCATGCTATGAACTAGACAACAACCAAGTTAAAGTACTGTTACAATGGGTGGAAGGATTACGATTTTTCGATGGAATTTCCTCTAATCTTCGTAGATGTGTCGACTATAAAAATGGGAGACTGAGTGGAATGAAAAGCCATGATTGTCATGTAATGATGGAAAATTTGTTACCCATCGCTTTCAAAGAATTATTACTGGTAAAAGTTTGGACGGTAATAACAGAACTTAGTTTATTTTACAAGGAGCTTTGTTCAACTACGTTAAAAGTTGACCGTCTACTTAAACTTGAAGAAGAAATTCCTATACTGCTCTGCAAACTGGAGAAAATATTTCCTCCGGGTTTCTTTAATGTAATGGAGCATTTACCTGTTCATCTTCTATATGAAGCACGTCTTCGAGGTCCTGTGCAATATGGATGGATGTATCCATTCGAAAGGTATGTTACTATATTGAGTATGTAAATGTTGATTTAAGTATAAATATAGTAGTTAATACTTAACCCAAATATTTTTTATTAGGTACTTAAATCATTTAAAGAAAAAAGTGAGACAAAAAGCTCGAGTTGAAGGTTCTATTTGCAAATCATATATCGAAGAAGAAGCTTCTTTCTTTTTCTATCATTATTTTAAAGGCCATGTGAACTTGTCATTTGTAAGTGTTTCACGTAATGACGATCAGGCCGTTGAACAAGATTCTTCTTCTGAATCAGTATTATCTATTTTTAAACAACATGGCCGACATGCTGGAAAATGTGAGGAAGTATGGCTAGATGATAAAGAATACCATGTAGCACACACATATATTCTTCTTAATTGTCCTGAAGTTGCACCATTTGTTAGGTAATTAGCATATTCCAAGTTTTGTTAAATTTAATACTACACGTGTGAATAAATAATAATGTAATATATCATGTTTGTGTTTGCAGTATTTATGAATCACAAAATCCAGGCGGCGATTTAAGCAAAGATTTCAGTACTTGGTTTTCGAAAAACGTTTCTGATCCCACAAATAATGTGCTCGATAAAGGACTGAAACATTTGGCATTTGGACCGAAAAGAAAAGTTAATACGTATCCAATATTTTTTTTTACTGGATATAAATTCAACACCAAAGAATACGGTGCTGAAAAATTAACAAACAATACTGGTGTATTTGTTAAAGGCAGTGATGACCCTAATAATCATATAAATGATTTTTATGGCGTGTTAACTCAGATATTGCAGTTGACATATTTTACAAGACCCGTGGAGGATGTTTATTTGTTTAGATGCAACTGGTTCAGCAATGTTCCAGGTTCTGGTATTAACGTGCATCCAAAATATAATCTTATAGAAATTAAACATACCTCGCGTTATCAAAAGTACGACCCATTTATACTAGCCAAACAAGCCCTACAAGCTTATTATGCCCCTTATCCATCTCTAAAAAGGGATAAAGCAGATTGGTCTGCGGTTTTTAAAACCAAAGCAAGATTTACGTTCGATGGACAAAATATTCCAGACGAACAAGCCTATCAAGCAGATCAAGAGGAAAATGCTGAAATAGCAATTACAGACGATCAAACTGATTTTGGACCTTTAAATGATGAGACAAATGTATTAGTCGAAGCATTTGAGAGTGTAGAGGAAAACGACATAGAGCACGAAACCGAGTCTGGATCAGAAAACGATGAGGACGACTGAGTAATATCCGGTAATTTTTAAAAGTATTCACATTACATTGTTCTCTGATTAATAATGCATTTATCCAATTTATACAATTTTAATGACAATAAGTGTATACTCACACACTCAACACATACACAACATGACACATTTGTAGCATATTGTATTACATTTTTTAATGGTTCATCATATCATGATTATTATGAATTGTATATGTATGTATATATGGCAGGTATATATATTATGTCCAGTTCCGGTTCTGGTTCTGGGTCTCAGCGACGTGGCTCTTCACGTCATATTGGAGAGAGTAGTGGTGAGCCACCAGCTCGGCCACTTGTTTACTTGCAGCCTAAGGCTGATGAGACGTAAGTATCATAATTAGCAAGCATAGCATTTTAATTTTTTAATTGTACATGATATATCTACAATTGTCTAAAGTTCAATTTTATATTTAAGGCAGTGGATTTGAGTTGGAGCCATCCAAAGTGGTTCTGAACATTTCGAAGCAGGAGTACATGGCTAGGATGACCGATTGCTGGCCCAAGTGGGGCAAGATCCCCGACGACGTGAGAGAGACGATTTGGCAAGATTTTCTGGTAAGTTTATACCGCTTTACAAGATGATTAATTTAATACAAATAAATAATTAGTAATATTTTCTCATTGTACAGGGCGCCATAGATTTGCAAGAGCCTAACATCAATTTAGTTCAGCGACACTGGAACTTCAGGATTGCGAAGAACTATAGGGAGACTATATCGGAGATTAAAAAAGTAGGAAAGAAGCCCAAGTGGATGAGCGCGACTGTATGGGAGAAGTGGGTTGAGTGGTGGAACTCTGAGGAGTTAAAGGTAAATCTACAATAAATCTCAGCAACTTTTTTATCGTTTAATAAATAATTAATCATTGTAAATTTGCAGGAGGAGTCAGCTAGGAACTCGGCAAACAGGAGCAGGAATCCTATATCACACCATGGAGGCTCCAAATCTTTCCAGCATCACCGCGAAGATTTGGTAAATTTATCTATTATCACATTTGTATATCGATCAGTTCAGTAATTAGTTATGTACAGTTAAATTATCCAAATTATCAATTGCAGGAACGAGCTCGTGGAGGCTCTGTTGGCTTAGTGGACGTGTTTGCTCACACCCACGCGTCTAGGCAAGTAGATGAGGCTGGCAATATCATATATCAGTGGGGTGATCAAGATAGGGCGACCGAGGCATATGTATGCATTTTTTAATTTCTAATACATATACCGATAAGTTTATTAATTTCTAGCTATGCAAAATAATTACATGCTACTATTTTTCAACTGAAATTGTTTTTTTTCATTATAGTCGAGGTTGCAGGAGGCACAGGCTTATGCGTTTCAGCAGTCTGGTCGTGATGCGCTGACACAGGAGGAGCAGGATAACATTTTTACCGCTATTATGGATCCGGCGCAACGGAGTAGACGTTTTGGCTTCGGGAACCTAACGGTAATTAATCCTTTTACATATGTACAAAAAATCAGCGTTTAGATATAGAATGTTATAATATTTTAAATGCTGAGATAACCCTTTTGCTATTATTTCTATTTGCAGGCTCGACAGGCTCGACAAGCTCAAAAAGATCGAGACAAAGAAGAAATCAAGGAGCTTAGAGCTATGGTTGAGCAACTACGGGAGGAGAATCGTCTACGAGCCATCCAGGTGGAGCAGCTGGATCAAAAGCTTGCGCAGTATTTGCAAAATCATGGTACCCTTCCTTCGTCGTCTGGTGCTTCTGGAGGCGACGAGGATCCTTGAGGAGGTATGTTTTTGAGTATTTGTGTTTGAACAATGTATATATTGACTTGGAGATGTTTTGATGTTGATGGTGATGTTGTATATATTGGTACGGAGTGGGTGAGAAATATTTTGATGGTATGTACATGGTTTATTGACATTTGTTGATGGTATGTACGTTGATGGTATATTTTGTGATGTTTGATCGATTTGGTTTGTTTATATTGGTGTTTTATTGATTTATGTGTGTTGTTTGTATTGATATTGATATATATATATATATATATATATATATGTGTGTGGAATTGATTGGAAATGGAATGGATTGGAAATGGTGTGGGTGGAAGGTAAATAGGCTTGCTGTTTTACTGCAAAATAAACCTAGTATTTCCAACGGCTTCCAACGGCTTATTGCCCATTTTATTGTAACGGTTTCTAACGGATTTCAACGGCTCCAAGCCGTTAGCGGTCGTTGGAAATTCCGTTGGAAATGGTCCGTTGGATCCGTTGGAAAGCGTTGGAAGGCGTGGGATTTATTCCAACGGCTTCCAACGGCCGCCAATGGCTATGAGCCGTTGGAATAGCCGTATTATCTTGTAGTGTTGCATGTGCACTGTGCTTGATTGCGGCTAATGCACCACCAACGTTGACCGTCATGACTTTGGTTAGGTCCATGAGATTGAGGTCTGCTATGGGGGTTGGCAAGCCGAGTATGCCAGTGTTGATGTCCGTAAGTTGCTATGGTGTAGTTCACCGTTTCCTGCATTTGTTTCTCATCTGTCACATCGCAATGTTGGTACGTACATCTATGTCCACCTACGCAGTAACACAGACGTATGCTTGCTTCATCATTGGTATAATTTATCGGGTGAGAATTGTTTCATTTTCTCTTTTGTAGTAATAATAATAAGAAAATACGTAGATCCCTCTAACATGGTGCATGATATAATCACACTGCAGTCTGCACTATATGAGTACGCATGCATTCAGTTTAGTAATGTGAACATTGAATAAGGACGGTTTAGTTAGTTATCATTCAGTTCCATGGTTAATTAAATGATTCATACCTTTAAAATCGGAGGATATGTTGATCCTGTGAGCAACTTGTAAACCAAGCTCATCCTGAATGTCAGCGATGACCGCAATAGCACCATTTGCAACGAACAATTCAGTGGAGGTCTCTCCAATGCCGCTGGCCGCTCCTGCTATTATTGCCACCTTTCCTTCTAATCTGTTTGTTTCTATCAAATTTAATTATTTGTAATAAATATACATATACATATATATACATATAGATATACAATATATGTATGTATATATGTATATGTATGTATGTATTTGTACAATGCAAGGAGAAGGAATTTACCTAAGCTTAGACATACTAATTGTATTGTATGCTCTGAGTTCGATCCACAAAGTGAATTGTGTGCGTAAGGGCTCTTTCATTATATACATGGATATGAGTATACTTTTTTAGACATACTTAATTAGGACATTATCAATTTTCAATATTCTTCAAGGTAACAGGAGAAACTAGCACATTTTTTATATTATCATTTGCGTCTTCTCTAGCACGTTAATTTGCAAAAAGTCTTCCACCACAAAAATATTTAATTTCATCCATCACCTTTCCAAGCAAAGGCACCACATTTGTATAAGTTTCAATTAATTGACCGTACTACTTGACAAATCTAAAATCTGTCCGCATCCGCATTCAAAAAAGATGAACATCCGATATCCTAAAAAATGGATACGGATGCGGATACGGAGACATCTGCATCTGAAAATTATCCAAAATATTCGATATCCTAAAAAATATCGAATAATTATATATATATAGATTAAAAAAACCCCGCATCATACAAACTTCCAATCGTATGTTTCAAGGTCAGCCATTAACAAGAGTTTTAAGGGAAGTAAAGTTAGAAAAAACAAGAGCAAAGCTTAGGGTAATCCAAATCAAAAAGGAATCTCAACCTTCTTAAACCATTAAAGATGAATAATAGTTATGCATCTCATATTTTTAAGTATCATTTTCAGTTTTAAGCATAAATCCAATTTTTTTGCTTATATCATAATATGTTATGATAGTTTGAAAAATTATATGCTTATTAGTGAGTTTATGGAATTTATTTATGAAACTAAGTTATATGTATGTATTATAAAACCTATAATATAACATCCAAATGACTTAAGATTTTGATATGACGTTAGAAACATTATTTTTGAAATTCGGTTTTTAATTTCATAATTTTTTGATTTAATAAGAATATTTAGTGAATTTCCTAAGGTTGGAAAATGATTTATTTCGGGTTTAATTATTAAGTATAATTAAATTAGGTTTTTTGGTCTCGAAATTTCGAAATTTTTATATGTAAAAGAAGATAATAAATTGGATTTATCATGATTTTTAGGAATTATTCCCAAGCGTTTATGATTTAATATGATATTATTTGAGCTAGAAAGGCTTAATTAGTATATTTAAATATTAATACAAAATGAAAAATTTGCTAAGTGCATTTTAAAGAAATGACAAATCTACTCCTTAATCGTTTTTTGAAAAAGATTTTGGTAAAGCAAATGTTATCCAATAAGATTTTGATAAACAATTGGGGTTTGGTGAAAGAAACTACTTTTCACGGTAATAAAACAGTTTTTCCATTAATTACAACCTTGCCAATGCCAAAGTTCATGATGTCGCCCCTATCTCACTGCCTTTATCGTCTTTGATATCAATCAAAAGCAGTGCATAAAGTATTAATTTAAGTTGATAAGGAATACATCGACTTGATTGAAGTAGGAAGCCAGCAACAATGTCGACATCGTGATCTTCGAAGTGGATAGGGTCGTTTTCTTTAACTTATGAAGTGTTAAAGTACCTAAAAAAGTGTTCGTAAAAATAAATAGTCATATGTATAAACATTGCAACATATTGGTTATAATTTGCAGCACAAATAAGTGTTATACTAGCCGGTATACATGTAAATAATTCGCTGAAAAATGGAGTGTTTTGTAATTTTTACATATGATATGTATTGTGACGCTTCCCTCCTTTCCATCAGTTTCAGGCCGCATAAAATTATTATTATTTTAAGTAGGGTTTCACGCGATACCCACTCTTTCGACTTCGATGACGACAAGTGGCTTCTGGAGCGGTCCTTCTTCTCTAGGAAACATTGAAGACGGCTTTTCGTGGCTGCGACATTGACGACCGTTGGCAATATCGAGATTCATAACATAGACTTCGGATTCAACACGTGTAAGTCTTACTTCTGCAAACAATGTTTGGTACCACTTTTTGTGAAAAGTTTAAACATCGTTTTAGTTTCTAGAGATAGAATTAACAAACGAGCTATAATGTGGTTTTAAGATTTTTATGTCCAGAGATCTTATACATGTGTTGGCATGTCAAGCTAATAATCTTTCATTATGTACTTTGATAGATATTGGATGACACATATTGAACATGCTGATTTTACAAACCTGAAGGATTAAGTAGAAATGCATTATTGTGACTTGCTTAAGCAGGCTTGTTAAGGGGATAAAAATATGTTGAAAATGCAAAAGAAAATTACCTTGTTATTTTACTATATGGGTTATAGTCTTATAAGAAATTTAAAGAATTTCGTTTCTGTAGTTCGGCTACTCCTTTTTAAGAGGTTGAGCGTAATTTGAATTATAGTTCATATGTAAAATAATGCTTCTTTGATCTCCGTAACTAATTTTGAAAACTGTAATACTTGTGGCTATTACTAAAATATAGTGGCTATATAAATGTTCCTTTTTAGAAATTGACTATAATTTTTAGGAATAACCATCATTTCAACTTTGTTATGGTTGCATTGTTTCAACTGACGGTTGTATAAATGAAGTGCAATAGTTCAACTACATATATTTTTTGGTATAGTTATAAAAGAAATTAGTATACACAAAATGATAAGTGTATTTTGTAACATTAGTTGGTAATTGACTTCATCTGCTTTCAGTTACCCATACCATTGCAATATGGTTGGTTGAGTTGATTGATCTTACGTATTTTTTGCAGCTGTCTAAAAGAAACTGCCTGTACTACAAAAATATAATCTATCAGATTTCTTGCTAAATGTAATTTGATCTCAATAGAGATTTGATAATTTGCAGAATGCAATAGAAGAGAAATGAAACAAAGATGAATGTAATGATATTTCTCAGATATCTTACAACTGATCGTTACAGGACTATTTATATAAGTATATCTTTTATAATTGGGCTAGAATGGTAAAGCCCAATTACAAGATACATATTCGCTTTGCTCTGATACATTAATATATCCTTCTGAGGATAGCAAGCCATCAGTTTGATATTTCCAATATCCCCCCTCAAAGCGATTAGGGTTAGGTCACCAAAATCTCTCCGCCGCCTCACAATGAAAATGTTTGGAATCGAGGAGAAAACTACAGATCAGGGCTTTGGTGACAAAGACAGAACATCATCTCGACTCATTGTTGAGATTGCTGTCAAGATCTTCTCTGGATTGATGTCCTTTTGTTCTGTGGGCTTATCAGGTTTGATGATATTTCTCCCGACCTTCAGTTCTTCTCGAAATCGAACAAAGCTCCTTGCGGTAAGTGGCTGGTACGTGACTAATTTGAAGCTTTCCCTTTTGAATTTGTTCTCTTACAAAGTATAGATCTATTTCTATATGCTTCGCTCTTGAGTGAAGTACGGGATTTGCTGAAAGATAGACCGTGCTTAAGTTGTCACACCACACTGTTGGTTTGATGTTTGTGTTTATCTGTAGTTCATGCATAAGTGACTGTATCCACATGACTTCCACTGTTGCACTGGCCACGCTTCGATACTCTTCCTCAGTGCTAGATTTAGATATTGTATTTTGTTTCTTTGAGCACCAGGAAACTGGATTTTCACCTATGTAGATGCATTAGCCTGTGGTGGATCTCCTGTCATCAGGATCTGTAGCCCAGTCGGCATCTGCATAGCCAGTTATATTAAGGTGTTTGCCCTTCTTTAGTGAAATTCCATAGTCCAGTGTTCCTTTTAAATATCATAGTATTCTTTTGACTGCTTTCCAGTGTTGATCCAATGGTCTCTGCATGAATTGACAAACTTTGTTAACACTATATGACACATCTGGTCTAGGTATGGTGACATATTGTAATGCCCCAACTAGACTCCTATATTGTTTATCATTAAATAAGGCTTCTCCTCTGTTTTTAGATAAGTGTTGACTGCCTATCATTGGAGTTGGTTGAGGGTTTGCATTTGTCATTTTTTCTTTCTGTAGTAATTCCTTGATATACTTAGTTTGACACAGCATGACTTCTGAATGTGATATTTGCTTAACCTCTATGCACAGGAAGTAATTTACATTTCCTAGATTCTTAATTGAGAACTCCCTGTCAAGATGCCGTGTGATTTTGTTGATTTCTGCATCATTGTTACCTGTAACAATCAGATCATCAACATAAATGAGTATATAGATTGTAATAGTATTATCAATTCTTGTAAACAGTGAATTGTCTGACTTTGTGGATTGAAACCCCATATTATATAAGGTGTTTTTAACTTGTCAAACCACACTCTTGGTGCTTGCTTGAGGCCATATATGGCCTTGTTTAACCTGCACACAAGATTACTGCCCTGTTGATACCCTGGTGACTGATGCATATATACTTCCTCTTTTAATTCTCCATTGAGAAAGGCATTATTCACATCCAGTTGTCTAATTTGCCAATCATTATAGATAGCTATGGTGAGAATAATTCTGATAGTTGTTTGCTTTATTACTGGTGAAAAGGTTTCATTGAAATCAAATCCATGTTCCTGTGTGTATCCTTTTGCCACCAGTCTTGCTTTGTGTCTGTCAATAGTGCCATCTGGTTTCTTCTTTAATTTGTATGTCCACTTGCATCCTATGACATTTTTGTCTTTGGGTAGAGAAACCAGATTCCATGTTTTGTTTTTGATGAGAGAATTATATTCATCATTCATTGCTGTTCTCCAAAATTTGTTTTTGACTGCTTGATCGAATGTTTCTGGTTCCTCTGATATGATGGATGAATACACTTTGGGTTTAAAAATCACACTCTTTGATCTGGTGATCATATGATTTCCAGTTATAATTCTGTCTTCATTGTGTGATACTTCATTGTCTTGACTTGTGTTGTTTCCTGATCCACTATTCTGAGTGTTTGATTCAGATTGACTCATATTTTGTGTTGAATTTGACTCTTCTTCAGGTAAGTCAGTTGGCTCTGCCTGACCTGGTTGAACAGACATTGTGTGTTGTGATGCAGAGCTTACTGGGTTATCTTCAATTGCTGTCTGAGTCCACTCTGATGGATGCACATGTATAGATGGTATTGATGCATTTGGATTATACACTTTCCCTGTTGTCTTGATACAGATATCAGAGTAGGGATAAACATGCTCATTAAAAACTACATGTCTACTTATAAATATCTTGCCATTGCTATCAATACACTTGTAGCCTTTTTGATTTGATGCGTATCCAAGAAATGTACATAGAGTGGATCTAAAATTTAACTTATGTGTGTTGTATGGTCTAGTGTAAGGAAAGCACAAACACCCAAAAGTTTTTAGAAGTTGATAGTCAGGTTTTATACTGAATAATTTTTCCATTGGACTTTTATCATTTAGTACTTTGGTTGGTAGCCTGTTTATCAGGTGCACTGCAGTACTAAATGATTCAGGCCAGAATTTCATGGGTAACTTTGCCTGAGCGAGTAATGCTAAACCTGACTCCACAATATGTCTGTGTTTTCTCTCCCCTAAGCCATTTTGTTCAGAAGTATAGGGGCATGTTATTCTATGAATTATCCCATTTTTGCTAAAATAGTCATTAAGAGTTTTGAATTCTCCACCACCATCAGTTTGTATAATTTTAACTTAATGGTTGGTTTGTTTTTCGACTTGTGTAATAAAGTGTATGGTGATTTGGTGTGCTTCATTTTTGGTTTTTAAAAAATACACCCAAGTGTATCTTGTAAATGCATCAACAAAGGATATATAATATTTATATCCATAGTCAGAGTAGATTGGGGATGGACCCCAGAGATCAGTAGCAACTAACATTAGTGGTCTATCATATTGAGTCATAGAATCTGAGAAAGATAATTTGTGACTCTTACCCATTTGAAAAAATGTACAAATATAAGGTAGATTAACATCAAAAGGAATTTTATTTTCTGATAACACCTTTCTTACAATATTTGCACTGGGGTGACCTAGCTTATAGTGCCAGATATCAAAGTTGCTCGGTTTCTTTTCACTTTGAGCAAGTTCAGAAACATTACACATCTCAACACATTTGTTAGAATTTGTGTTTCTTGACTCAACAAGATTAAACCTATACAGACCCTTCACTGCTTCACCCTGCAATAAAATTTCTTTTGTTAGAATATCTCTAACTAGGCAGTACTTAGGGTAGAATTCAAAATATACACTGTTATCACTTGCAAACTGCGATACACTTAATAAATTTTTCTTTATCTGTGGAACCATTAAGAGATTATTGAGATATAGTTTTCTTTCACCTTTGATGTAAGCAATACCAGTGTGTGTGTGATCTTTACTGCCTCACCATTACCCATGTGTATGGTTTTATTACCTTTGTACTACTTGTTCCCTAGATTCAGATTCTCCAAATTGTTAGTGATGTGATTGGTTGCACCAGAGTCAGGATACCAGCTTTCATCTAGTATTTGATCTGATCTGTTAGTGTCATTTTGATTGTTTTCCCTGTTACTGCTTGATTGATTACTTGTGTCTTGTTGTATTTGAGCTACGTTTGCACTCCCATTCCTTTGATTGCTTGAGTTTTGACCCGGTGTATAGTTCATGTTGAGTCTGAAGTAACACCTTGGGGCAGTGTGACCAATTTTCTCACATATTTGACACTTTGGCCTATTGTTGTTGTTGTATCTACCTCTGCCTCTGCCTCTGGTAGATGGATTGACTTTATTATTATTGCTATATTGATTCTTGCCTCTGTGTCCCACTGCATAATTGACTGTCATGTCAGTATCTGTAGGTTTCTTGAATTCAAGCCTACCTTCGTGGGCAAGAAGTATAGCATGTACATCCTCTAGAGTTGTTGTTGTTCTTTGAGAGGAAATAACAGCAACAACAGATTCATAATCCTCACTTAAACCACTTAATATGATTAGTACTTGTTCAGTTGATGATACTTTATGACCTGCTGCCTCAAGAAGATCACATGTTGTTTTGATTTTTGCAAGATATTCGCCCATTGTGGTGTTTTCTTTCCTAATACTATAAAGTTGTCTTTTATGATGCATTACTTTGGCAGCTGACTGTGAATTGAAGATTCTCTCAACTGTTGTCCATACATCATTTACTGTTTTGATGCAATCACCTGTGGCAGTAGTTTTATACTTATGGATGAAAGTAACCAAGAACAGATTAAACTATCTTGTCTTTGATACTTTACAAATTCTGGGTTATTAACTGTTGTGTTTTCTGAACTAGTGATGAATCTTGGTGGAATCCTTATAGTCCCATTAAGAAAATCTTCAAGCCCATACATTCTGACAGCTGTCTCAACCTGAGCTTTCCACAGAAGGTAGCTATCTTCTTCCGGATGAACTGTGACTAGTTGGCTCTGTGGGCTAACTATAGTCTTGATGAGATTCTCTATGGAAGTTTGATCGAATTCAGAAGTAGATGATGTTGCTGAGCTATTGGCCATGATGCAAGAACCAGGAGATTGAAAAAGAGAGTTTAATGCAGTCTTGGATCAAGAACTGCTACCTGTGGGTTTAACTGTGTAGGAGAAGAAGGAAAATACAAGAATTGCTCTAAAAATCCTCAAAATATCAGGTAAGTTCAACTAATGACCCAAAAGATTGATTCTGATGATGGCTTTTTCTGATATGGTGCAGTTCCTTGATGTTTTGATGGATTTTGTGATGATTTCTTTTCTTGTGATGAATTCAAGGCTTTTCTTTGTTTTTTAAAAAGTGATGCAGCCAGTATCTATGCTAGGCATGGCATCTCTTTTGTTTTCTTGAGTTAAAGTTTTGAGTTCCTCTAATCTCAGATGATGATAGAATATTCTGATGAGATTCTTGAAACTGATTGCACCAAATGATGATCTCTGATGGTGTTTATGTTTCAAGATTGCCGTTAGGCTATGAAATGTTTTGATACCATATCAGATTTCTTGCTAAATGTAATTTGATCTCAATAGAGTTTTGATAATTTACAGAATGTAATAGAAGAGAAATAAAACAAAGATGAATGTAATGATATTTCTTAGATATCTTACAACTGATCGTTACAGGACTATTTATATAAGTATATCTTTTATAAATGTGCTAGAATGGTAAAGCCCAATTACAAGATACATATTCGCTTTGCTCTGATACATTAGTATATCCTTCTGAAGATAGCAAGTCATCAGTTCGATATTTCCAATATAATCAACTAAGAGCATATATATACCGATTGCTAACTATATATCAAGAAACTAAATTTTCATGCCATGTGTTTTTCCAGCCGATTCTTCTCATAGTGCAACTATGGAAAGTAGTTACTATGTGCATGCCAAGTTGGAAACATAACAATCAATCTGATTCAACAATTGTAGTGGATCGATTGTCAAAATTAAGCTTTTATTTTATGCTTTGGTTTCGATTTTCATGTGTTGCTTCACCTAATTCTCAAACGTTATCCATATTGGTTTGTTTGATCAGTTTGATTCAAATTTTAATGATCTTTTTTTTTTAATTTCGTATAAAGGTTCATTTTAGCATAAAGTAGAATTTTCCTGAATGGACTTCAACATCAAGTGTTGCTATTTCTTAAGTTTAGTTCTTACATGAGATTATTACTCATGCAATTTTGAACTTAGTTATAAAATTTGAACTTAACTTTCAGTCTGGAGGTTTATAGTTAGAATGAGTTTATTTTTGAAACCTAGTTATAAAATTTGAACATAAGGTTTTCTTATATATGTTACATGAATAATTCATATTTAGGCTGCATCTTTGGAGCTTTGCTTTGAAAACGAGGTCTGGTAAGCTAGAATTTGTCTAACTAAACTTCAGAAAAAAGGTTAAACGAAGAGAGAAAACGGTATAAATCAAATCAGTCTATGGAAGCAGATTAAAAAAAATTGATATTGGACTTCCAAAATAAAGATGGTTTATTTTGGAATCCTTTTTGATTTACTCAGAGAAATGGACTTGGAAAAAAAGGTTGACATGAAATACAAGAACGGTCTAAACTAAATGTAACCACCACCAAAAAGTTTAGTTATCCTCTCAACATCTTCCTCACAACCCCAACCTTTCACATTACGGCACAACATCAAAAGGTCCCATAATGCAAACAAAAAATTGATTGACAGTTCAGTATAACAATTAATAATTAGCTAATATTCAGATACAACATATGAATCGACATAGCACAAATCATAACTGGAAAAAAGTGTTAAAATCTTGATTATACTATGTTTATCTAGGCATTCTATGGGAGTGTTCATGAATATCAGTTATAAAATATAACTCTTAGCCTAAATTATTCAAAATATTTAGGTAGAGATATTAAAGATTTAGAATAGTAAGTGCATAATAGTATAACATCATTATTATTTAATATGCACTCCTATATTGTGTTCGAATTTAATTATTTAGCAACAAACTTTATTATATTGTTTATGTGTATGTGTGTGTATAAAGAGAGAGATGATAGTGTGGCTTATCTTTCTGAAAGGAAAATAATGAAAGAAACAAACTAATATTCCAAAACCGAGGTCTGTTATGTGTTCCCAACCAGTCTGAAACTCAAAAATACATGAAGAAATAAAAATGTAACGTCCCGAAAATTTTCGACTTTCGAAAATTCAACATCGATACTCACTTTATCGACTGCCGAGAAATCGAAGGCCGGAAACCCGAAATGTTATGGTTTAAGAAAAAGAAAAGAGACAGAAGAAGAGATAAGAAGATAGAAAATAGAGAGAAAAGAAAATAGGAGAATAGAGCGGAATAGAAAACAACTGAACAACATCAGAATCTCACAATTCGCAGCGGAACAACATATAATAGATAAATGAATAATCTTTAAACAAAGATCTATATCAGTTATTACATTTTATACATTACATCATATCATCATTACATCAGAGTGTACAACAACAACAAACAACATCAAACAGCGGAAAAAGAAATACTATATAAACTAGTAATACGCCATGCCATCCAGCTTGCCTCCAGCAATTCCAGAATATCCAGAATATCCTGATAAACCTAACTCTTGACAACCTGTGTGGAAATTGGTGGGCACCCAGAGTTTAGGAAGGAAAACAATAAACTCCGAGTCAGTCATGTGACTGGTGTGAGAACTCAAAACAGTTTATTTATCTTTAAAATCAAAATAGAGGAATATTTTTAAAGTCAATTCGCAATGCTTTTAAAAATGAGACTACCATAAGGCCTCCCGCACACACACACAATGCAAACGCAGAATCGGAGGAGATTTCTCCTTATGATAGTCAAAGATGCTTGATACGCATTAAAAAGAGCATTTGATATTATTATTATTAGTGCATAGTGTAGAAAAAATTCATTTCGAAAGTAGAATATAAATCTTAGCCAGCATAGACATTCCGAACTATGCCTACTATAGCTAACTATGTTCAATAGCAGGTTACCGCCACATTCCATGGCAGGTTATACAACTAAAACCGTACAAGTCTCGTATTGTTTCTTTGGATTTCCAACGAATGATCAGGCCAAGGAACTTCCCATTGCCACATGAGAATGCCTCTGGATGGACATCCCCGAGAACCAAACCGGATCTCTACCAACACAAGGCCGGGTTACCCCTAACTGAGTAACAACCGACCGAATATGCCATCCCCCGGTCCTTTGGGACCTTTTCACCGAGCGCTCGAAATCAATTCACACAATCATAAAGTGTTTTCAACATGATTAAGTATCTGGGCTCCATACCATGATACCACCCTTTTCTAGAAGGAAATGCACACATCCTAAAGGGCGCTACCCCTCATAACCTTGCTGCATCTTTCCTGTTTTGACCATTCCGGGGTGTGAGGATCGACGAAGTCACGTCCACAAAAACATACTTTATTCAAAAGCCATGCTTTGGGTCAACAAATGATCATAGAAATGATCACCAGGATAGACGATCAAATAAACGATCCTATCACAAAAAATCAACACAATGATCATTTACAGCAACACTCAGCATGTCACATTAACAAATTGGGAATATATCGCTGATAACGTTCAACTACATAACCTCTGAGCTCATACGTCTCAGAGAAGGGTGTTAAGCTAAAAGAATAAATTCTCCGCCACCAACAGAAATATATTTGAATGAAATCTGCTTTATATCTCAATTTGTAACGTCAGACATACAATCCATACAAGTCTGTTCCGGGCTCGAACAAAACCGAAGGCACTTACAAAGAAGTCCTTGCAATCCGGATATTCACAATCCTGATCGGATTTCCCATCACTTAGGGAGTCTCTATACCGTTGCAACTCAGTGCAGAGACAATCGACAGGTCATCCTATCGCTCTCGCAAATACCGGGTCTTCAACACCGATCTTCAAATGCAATTCATAACGACGTATCACATATTCGGAATGGGTTATACGACCCCATGGTCCTTTCCCGGTTAACCCGAATAGTGAGCGCTTATTCAAAAATAAGTGTGGCATTCAAATTCAAACAAATCACATCAAATACCTTTCAAAGGTAAATATTGATAGTCGGTTATTGAACTATCAATTGATATGCACACATCACCAGATTCCAAATAATTTTCCAAATTATTTATTTTCCAAAAATATCTTTACAAGATATATTATTTTTAATACTTCAGAAATAAATCAATATTTATTTTTAAACAAGTTCCCCTTTTTATTCATAAATTCCACAGTGAATTTTCATTCCAAAATATCCATGCATATACGATTTCAATTATTCATTTCAATTTATCTTCAAAAAGATAAATTCTCAAAGTATTCACTTTATATTGGAAAACATTTCCATACTTATTTAATAAGTAATTCACAAATTTTATTTTTTTTCAACACTTAGAAACTATTCAATATACTTAAATCGAGATTAAGTATATATTTCATTCTTTAAGGAAATCATTCTCTTAAACATATTTATTTAGGCCAAAACGAATGTTACGTAAAACATCGTTACGACGTCCCAAAATCACTAGTATAGGGATTCGAAATTAAAATAGATATATAAATCCCAATACTATACAAAACATTTCCTTTCGGAAATCATTTACTATAACAACAGTGTTATAGTCTACCATTTCCTTCTATTTCTCGAAAACGTCTATTTCAACAATAAATGTTGAAATCTATGGTTTCGAATCTTAACATCTTTTGAAAACATCGTTAGATCGTTTTAATTCTGTTTAAAATATCACATTCAAAACAATTTCTTTAACATATTATTCACTATTCAAAAACGTGAATATACTACGTCAACAAATTTCATCACTTCTATTCATTTTATGTCAAAGGATTATTCACTGTCTAAAACGTGAATATAGCTTCATAAATAAGTTCCAACAATTTACTTATCAAAATAAGTCGTTTGCAGATTTATAAAACAACGTTTATAAATTCTATTTCTATTTATTTTATAACAACTCCTTTATAAATTCCTTTATTAACCTATTCAGTTTATAACTCAGTTTTAAAGCAAAAGTTCATATCATAAGTGAAATACTTATAATTTATTTGTTTGAAAAATCATTCCTTTGAACTTCATAATTATAAATCCTATAACTTATAAGATTCAATTATTTATCCAATTCTATTCCTTCAATAACTTCTATAAATTTTATAAACCTACTGCTTATAAGATTCCATTTATAACTTCACCGTTTAAAATTCTACAAATTTCATTCGGTTATGAAATTCATTCACAATTCATTCTAACACTTATAAAAACTCGTTTTATAATTCAAATGTTTTAATTTATAAATATCAATTTATAAATCCTTTAAAAAATCAATTTATACTATTATTTTAAAACATCTTTAATCTCCTTTATAATTTCACCATTTTGATTTATAAAATAATTAAATTTTATAAATCCTATTTTTAAACTTTTTATAATAGATTCAAAAATTCCGATTAAACTATTTTATAAAAATTAAAATTTATACGTTTATTTATTTAATATGAATCAATTCCAAAATATTTATAACGTATACTTTCAAAAATCACTTTAAAATCATTTTAAAATTCCAAATTTGGTCAAATGATGCTACATACCAAATAGTCAATCACGACAACAACGACATCATATATCGATATGATAGTCCATCAAATATCAAAATATCTGAAATCAAATAAATACTGTTGAGGAATCCAGTTGGATCCCTCCAACCTGTTTTCCTGCATCCACAAACATTAGCACAATACCAATTCCGCTCCAGTACAGAATTATCGCGGTATATGGGATTTAAAATATTATCCGCTTAATAGACGGCGCAATAGGGTCTCATCCGCTATACAAATGCGGAAAATCAATAACTCCAATATATACATATGCCAATATATATATATATATATATATATATATTGCTATTATATATAATACCAATTTCACTGTTTATGAAATATTCGCGGTATATGTTTTTAATAAATAACATCCGCTTACTAACGGCGCATAATGTCTATTTTAACAATCAATAGATAACCATCATCATTCAAACATGCAATCAAATATTTTAAATCTAACTATTTAAAATAAAATCGAAACTGATTCGATTGAGTGAGAAGTTCTCACCTTAATTTTATTTCCGTTTTAGCGATTTATTTCGAATAAAATTAAACGTGCGTTTAATTTTACCCGAAATTCTCACTGACTCCAATCGTCTCCAATCCAGTTGCATCACGTAGAGCTCGTTCATACGATTACAACGCAACTGGTTTCGCGCGTTTTCGACCTCGTATGAAAAAGTTATGAATTTTTGAAGTTTGTACACGATTTAAACTAAAATTTACAACATAACTTAAATATTTTAAACCTAAACTATTATCTACCGTTGATTCCAAACCCCAAGCCATCCTGACCGTGCGCACCATCTCCTTCCTCACGTACATCCCCCAGGTGATAAATGCACGGCCGAACCCACCTTATTGAAAAAACCCTAATTCACACACCCACAAACGACGACAAAATCCCATCATAACTGCACCACCTTGAAGCTCCACACGAATGCTACCCACGGCCACAATATAGGCGAACTCGGTGGTCCCTATTGCACGCAAAACAAGGCCGAACGGCCCCTCTTTGAACTCGAATCCCCATTGATCCACTTCGAGTTTTTCAATCATAACCGTTGGATGCCAAGAGCTTGTTGAGCTCAACACTTTTGTAGTTGATGACTTCGTGAATTGATTCACGGATTTTGAGAAAATTGGGGGAGATTGACGATGCTTTCTGGCCATTCAATTCAGAGGTGGCGGCTGCATATAGTTAGGTTTAGGGTTTAGTTATTTTTATTTTTTTTGGAAATTAAGGTCTATTTATAGAGAATTTTATGAACACTATTCATTCCGATTTTCCAAACTCCGATTTACGCGCCGAAACTGACGTTCCTAGGGTTTATCCCGCGTTTCGGACACAATGGAACAGGTTTCGAAAGCTAATTCGATCATCTGTGCGAGTTATGGCTACAAACGTTCAATTTAGATTAAACCGATTTAAACGATTTTCTAGGCGTTTTAATTAGTACCGGACAAACGGTAAATCCAATTGACACGAAACTTGAAAACTTACAATAATATCACATTACGGATCCGATGAAACTAGTTTCGTCGAAATCCGAGACTTTTTGAAAAATGGCTATTTTAACTCGCCAAATTAATATTAAAAACAATTCGATGCGTTTCGAGCTGCCACGATCAAACGACAACTCCGATTGCTACGAAAATTGAAATCCGATAATAACTAACTATTACGGATCTAATGGAACTAGTTTCGTCCAATTCTGAGACTGTTCAAAAATTGGATATTTTACAGTCGATAGTTAAATATTAAAATATTCAATTTTCACAAATTAACTTTAAATTCGATTTTAAAATTTCTAAAATATCATTCTAACTCCAATATGATAAAATAAAATTTTACAAATCATTTTCAATCATATTTAACTCAATTTTTTAATTATTTCCATAATTTCACATATTAAATTATTGATTTAATTATCCAATTAAATCCAATTATTCGAATTAAAATTTATTTGACTTATAAATTCACTTATTAATATTTAAAATTAATTAAATATTCAAATTTTAATTACTAAAAATCCTGGGTCGTTACAAAAAAGATGTGGAGCATATACATAACTAATCCCACTAATAACTCTTTTCTCAAATGAATAAGTTTTAATTCATTTCAAAGATGTGGAATGTGAAATTTTTGATCAAAAGATTCAACTTTAATTCCATGAAATATTTCATTTGTTATTAGACAATTAGAAAAATAGGATATTATATGTGATGATGGTAAGCCTAGTTAAGTAGCAATTGGTGGTGGTTACATTTAGCATAAATATATTTCATGGAAGCAACTTGAAACTCAACACACTTTACCTATTGCTTCAAAATATTATCCACCGAAAGAAGGATGTTATTTAAGTGCCAGATTAAATTTACTGATCCATTAGCTCATGTCGATGGGCTTAGAGTTGGTAACCAATTTTTTACCCAAAGGATTTGAAGAGTATGCTTAATAATATGATATTAGTAGGGTGGTTCTGTCAGAGAACAGTGTTAATTAGTATGGTTTATCGAGATGCTAAAGCAAAGAATAATGCTTTGTGCATCGCTAGACAATATAGAAACATTTGGCTTTTAATGGTGTAAGAACATACTACTTCTAGGTAGAAATTGATTATTCAAACCAAAATAAAAAAATAGATGAAAAGTACATTGGTAGCAATGAATTTATTCTTAGTTATGAAGTTGTCGAGTTCAGTATTTTGAGCCAGTGGGTTAATATTGCGGAAGGGGTCGAAACTTCGAAGAGGAAAAGCTTCAATGTTGCCAAAAATTATGTTAAACTAGCTTGTATGGTTATGTTGACAAACATGTTATTTTGGTCACATTTTTAAATTAGGGGTTTTTAGGCTCAAGGAAAAAGTTAGAGAAAAATTTAGTTTTAAGGACAAGAAGTTTGTTTTTTAGGCTGAAAGACACTTTTTAGTGTAAATCACAGAATGATAGTTGTAACTATCATTTTCAGTTTACACTAAAAAGTGTCTTTCAAACTAAAAAGCAAACTTGTTGTCTCCAAGACTAATTTTTTTTGCAACTTCTTCCTTGTGTCTATTTACCTGTTTAAATTATATTGGTATTATTATTTTATGGTTTACCAAACTGTACAAATTTAGCATATGTGTAACAATTTCTTATTTTCTGACTGCTTCAGGCATTTCTAGCAATATCAGCGGACATGGAGTCCTTAAATGTTTAACCGATTATTAGTCAGCATGAAAACTAATACGTTAATAGAAATTCTAGAAACTATAATTGAGACAAATGGTCTAAAATGAATAGGGATGAGAAATCCAGAATTGATTTATTTATATTGCACATCATCATATTATACTGTTTTGAATTGTTTTAACCATTGTGGATGCAGGAGAACGGTATATGGTTTTATAAAGGTTTTGAGATACTAGTGAGAGGAAAATCTGTTCCACTAAGCGGCATGGTCTCATTAGATATCTAAATGATTTCAGATGATAGATTATTATTCATACCAGGCTTTATATCTGACTTGAAGTTTATATTTTCCTCTTACATTCTCGGTACTCGATTTATTTTGAGTAGTTTGAGAGTTGAGTTTTTTAGGTACCTCTTAAGACGAACAAGCTTCTGGAGATGTGCATGAAGCATGATAGCTATTTAGAGTTCCCTTTTCGTTTGATTTTGTTGTGTTATTTGCAATTGCAAAGTTGTTATATTGTTTTTATATACTCTGATCATCCAATGGGGCATATTCATATGTCACTTTTAGCATATGTTGTAATAAATATATTTTCTCCAAATGTGATTTGCGAATTTGGGATTATGTAATGAATTGGAAATATTTTGAAATGAAATGTGATTTTGTTAGAAGTTTATTTTTTTCTATATTCATATGTTTTTGTGCATCAATGAATCTAGCACCGCCGTATTTGATTGTCGAGGATTTATAACTATGGATGACTGCAGCGTCCGTAGCCATTAGTTTCGCGTCTCCAAGTAGGGGGATGTTACACTTATATTATCTTAGAGACAGTTATATAGTTTATTTTAGAGATTTGGGATTTATAAACTCTATTATTTTGGCTTTTGTATAATCTGTGAACTTGTCACAATCTGATGTTCTTATTTATGGTTCATTTGATTATATCACTGTCTCTCTTGCATTACATCTATATTAATATATCATATCTTGGTTGTTTGCTGTGAGATGTTCTATAGGTTATTTTCTTGGATTTTTGTTACTTTACACCCTTGGCTACCATCCTACGTTAGCCAGGTTTCTCCATGGCCTATACAGGTGAGTACGGTGGTGTAGGATGATCTTCATATTTGGTATCAGAGCTCAGGTTGCACGACCTAAGTTGATACTTGGATACATTAGAGACAATGAAGAAGCTATCACCTTTGAATGGATTGAGCAATATATGAGAGAGTGTACTTGTTATATTTGGTTTTCGAAACTATGTAGTAGTATAGATATAGGGTATATAAGTCGCATTGCATTCGTAGATACCACTTATTCCTTTTAGAAGACTAATCATTCTCATTACAACTTATAAGAATGAGCTGGCTAACAAGAAATGCTTCTAGGAACTCCATTTATGGAGTCGAGAAGGGGCGGGATCGGGGGCTGCTAACCCCGACTTGCAGAACATGTTTGCTGAGAAGGTGCGAAATATGGTTTAAATTGTCCAAGTTGCTCCCGCTACGGCTGTCGGTGTTGGTGCTGGTGCTTTAGTGCAAGCGTCGAGGGCTAACTTTGCTAGACTAATTAAGGATTACTCTACTCTAGGGGCAAACTGTTCCTTGGAATGGAATTGCAATAACATGCCTTTTTCAATGAATGTTGACACTGACACATGCAAGGTATTCACGTGCCGAATACAAGTGACAGAAAGGCTAATTGTTAGGGTAAAATGTGAAGAAAATGAAATAGAACAAGGAGGAAGGAACACAATATCATAATCTCGCTAGGGGAATTGTAATATTAATATCAAAAGAACAGTACAGAGGGTTACTTGGATACAAAAATTTCAGAGTTACAATACCTAGGTATTATCATTAGCCTGGACAGTTATAAATGCATGTCCTAATAAATGTCGATATGTACAGTATAATAATGCAGCAAAAATAAGAACACTATGATAAGAAAAACATCCAACTCATCTCCTCTAGCTCCAATGAACATCAACGAAAGCCCGCCTTTCCCAAACTACTTGAAAGAGCACGTGAGGAATTTAGGGAAAACAAAAGCCATGTGGGTTAGCTAAACCCCAGGTTATACAGCCAACTCTCTCTTTAGCCATTTTCGATGTCGAGGTCGCGTTCGACATATTTCTCACGGGTCTTCATCATTCACAAAGAACATGAATACCCAATCGGATTCCCACATCTCAAATAGATCTCAAAACCACACATGGATTTCAACATTATGGAAATATTCCAAGAGATCGAACGTGTATCTCAGCCTTGAAGTGGTTTTCGATAAGTAAAACACTTTCTGATCCTGGCTTCTTCAAGACTGAATCGATAAATTTGGTCATTCAATAATAATGAGAACAATCGCATATGGAAACCATGTCTAGTATACTTATCACATTTCTCATCTCACACTATTACTCGATCAAGAGTGAAGTTGGTAGGTTAGGGTTTGATTGCTCATATCCCTACTCAAGCATCTGTATTAACTCCCATAGATAGACAAGCCTACTTCATCGGCTTTTAGTGCTAAGTATAGGACTAAATGTTTTCCATAAACGAGTAAACATATAAAGAACGATTAAGTCATATAAGAAAATTCTAATCCCCTTTTTGTTTAATTAATCTTTTATTAATAAAAACTCTTTTATTCCTAAAACTTCTTTTATCTAATAAAACCTCATTTATCTTTACTATCCATTTGCACTCTTTTCAATACTTCAAAAAGTATTTATAGACTTATCTCAAATGGTATAAGTATAATCACAAATTATTAACAAGATTTCTTACCTTGAGGCTTTGCTTTTTCTATTTTTTTCCAAAAGATTCCTTACTTATAATTTCCTTCAAAATATTTGTTTTAAGGCTCTAACTACTATCACAAATCCATTCAAAAGGTTAAAGACTAATGTTACTCAAACATTGTCATTACAAACTCAAAACTGTTTCACTTATGCTTATATTTAAAACATTCTTTAGAAAGATCTACTAACATTCATAAGTATAATAAAAAAGAGTTAAAAATCAATGTAATTAACACATTGTCACAACAATTCCAAACCATTCCATACTTGGATTATCTTTAAAAACATTCCTTTTTAAAGGTCTAAGATAATATTTGGTTAAGTCGATAGTTGACTAAGCGATTATATGGTTAAGAATGATCGCTTATAGAAATCACGATTCGTATACTTAACTTGTTTTTGACATTCCAACTTAACTATTCCTCATCTAGGAGTGAAGTCGGGTAAGTTAGAACATTGGTTGCATCAAAGCCTTGCCTAGATACTTCATTCTTGAATCTCACAAATAGATAAATCTACCTCTTCGACTTTTCGTGCTAAGTATAGTATTTATGACTTTCATAAACGAGTAAGAAAACAATATGATTAACCCGTTTCAGACATTATTGACTTAATTATTCCTCGACTAAGCGGGAAATCAAAAGGTTAGAGCACTATTACTCATATCCCTTTTCGACACTAATCTTAACTCTCACAAATAGATATGTATATTTCATCGGCTTTTAGCATTAAGCAAAGTTAATTTCTTTTCAAAAAAATAAGTAAACAACGAGATAACACATTTCGATATTCCAACTTAACTATTCATCGTCCAAGGGGGAAAATTATAGGTTAGAGCTCTATTGCTCACATCTCTGCTCGATGTCAACCTTAACTCTCACAAATAGGAAATCTACCTCGTTGGCTTTTAGTGTTAAGCCTAATCAACTACCATTTTCAAAACTTATATATATGTTTGTACCAAAATTAGGCACAACACTCATCGGATGTGTTTGAAGAAATAAAATGAAGAATATAAATGGAAAAGGAGAAAGATCTAACAAACACACCAATCAATAAACAAGAAAAACACACAAAAACACACAGATTTAGAGTGGTTCGGCATATGGCCTATGTCCACTATGAAATGCCTGACTTTTATTGATTTTTGCTTACTGGTTACAATGAGTTACAATAGCAAAATTCGAGTACAATAGTGATTTCGACAGAGTCTAGACGTAGAAGAGCCAAAAGTCCCTTTTCAGTAGGTCCTGGGCTGCTATGTATAAGCCTAGGCAGCAAATATCTTGTTTAGATCTCGAAAGACCTCTTCTCTCACATGGGTTGGCCCACGTGATCGATCCTCGGTCATTTGAACTCGATCCGTAAGCGATACGAATGAAATTCATATCGATCAAGATTTTTTCCAATTGAGTCGAGATCGATCATGAGCATTCCCGAGGTTGTTCGCAAGCTCCTGTGAAAAATTGGTGGCATTTGGACTTGTAGATCTTGAGTTATGATCGACGTAAGTTTGGATTTTTCGAAGGCTGTTGAATTTGCATCGCTTCCTATTCGCATCGCTTCTTGTTCGCATCGCTTCTGGGCATGTGCTTGCTAAGTGACATGGCGCTAACTTTTAGGATCGATCAAACTCTTTATGCCGGGCGACCGAGTCTTCCATTTGAATGTGAAGTGTTCTATCGACCTAGGATATTCCTTTCGTATCGCTTTATTGCACTCAATTTCGTATCGATCCCTCGCACCCTACTTCGTACCGATCCTTTATAATTGCTTCGTGTCGATACGAACTTATATTTTTCTTATCGATAACTCAGAGGCCATTTCGTATTTCTTAATGATTGGGTTCGTATCGACGGGGGGTGTTGATTTCGTATCGATATGTGGCCGATCGATACGAAGCAAGTTTGGTAGTGGATCGATATGAAGTGAACTCACGTGTTATTGTAGATGGATGCAAAGTGGGTGAGTTTGGATGGATACGAAGCGGGTTTGTCCAGATGGATACGAGCAAAAGCTTGTCTACGGATGGATACGAAATGGACCAATGCGAACAGAGGGATACGAACAAAACGTTCTTTTCCCAGTATTTGATCGATCCTTAGCTTGAGCATACGAACTCCGATCGACTTGAAATTTGGAATGTTGGCTTTCATGGCTTTGCTCGTCATGTCATATCAATTATAGCTGGATCTAGACTTAGGAAAAATTCATCAACATCCATAGCGAACCCGTGTATAATTGTTTTTTGGGATGAACTGTCTTTGATTTTCAGTCAATTTCTTGGTGTCATGGCCTTGCCAAAAGGCGAGATACATTTGCCCCCCAAGGTACGTCTTGTGAGGAAATGACGTACTTTGAAAAGTTGCAATCTTCATTTCGAAAAGTTTCATCCGACTTGTTGAACAGTTGTTGTCTTCTCATCGAAACATGAACCTTCGATTGATCTTCAGTAGTACAAATAATGAACTGTTGACTGTCGATTGTTATATTGCACTGTTGTAACTGAGTATTAAATGATAGCAAACTATTGTTCACTATTGTAATTGTCACCCGGTGATCATTCAACTCTTGTGAATTTTGAGAATTGGATATTAGTTTGACATACATGCACGTATGTTAATCTGACTCTCGTTAGCGTTCACACGTTCACTAGTCGCTGTAAGCTTTGTCGTATCAAATTCCGTATCGATCCTTTCCTGAATCGATGTGAAATTCGAGTTGTAACAATGCTTGATGGTTTTTTTAGAGTTTCTCTTCGTATCGAACCTTTCCTAGATTGAGTTTAAATGTTTGGATGCATGCTTCGTATCAATGGCTATCGATACGGACATGATAGTTTCTCTAGGATGCTTCGTATCGATGGATACGAAGCTTTCATGGTGTCTGAATAGATGGATATGAATCCGACACTTTGCGTTGACGGAGTTGAGTAGTTCAAGTGCAATTTCACTTCAATTTTCGTATCGATATGTAGATGGATATGAACTGGTCGGATACAATCGTGTTGATGGACACGAAGCTTTGCCTTCGCATCGATGAAGGTAACCGGTCTTCTTGGTTAAACCACTGGGATACGTAGCATCTTTTTTACTTGGTTACGAACTCATATAAAGGGTTTTGGACTTAGCCAAATTTATTATTTATGTCTATTCTCTTATTTGCTTTTGAATCAATCAAGAACTCGGGAGGAAAGAATTACCTCCATCCCCAAATCATTACAACTCTCTAACCCCTAGTAACTACATCTTTATTTAGGTAATTATGCAACAAATTCATGTTTGAAAATGATGAGACTCAAGATTCAACACCACTCATTCGTATTCACGGTCGAGTTTGGCCAAGAGGAGGCCGAAGATGGTCGGGGAAGGAGGAGATGGTTTCTATGTTGCTTGAGTTGACCGAAGAAGATGAAGTGTAGATGGATACACAGCCACTCGTATCGATCTTGGACCAAGGGATGCAATTCATATCATCCTGGATGCAATAGAACTTCGCATTGAGTGAATGAAGCATTTCATATCGGTAGAAGGAGGACTTTCATATCGATCAACTAATGATGATCTTCATATAAATCTAGAGCGATCGATACAAAATCCAAGGTCTAGTGATCGATACGGAACAAAGAGGATTTTACACCAATACGAAATGACTTACTTGTGATCGATACGCAGCATCGTTCCATGACTGATACGAATTATGCTTCCTTTGATGGATATGAACTGTACTCTGGGTGATCGATACGAATGGCGTTTCTAGTGATTGATCCAAGTCCAAAATTTGATGGATGCGAAATCTCTACACACTTGAACATTTGACTCCGAGAAGCTTCTGTCCTACATAACTGGATTTAGCCATTTCGTCGCATATTTAACTGCCTTTCGAAGCTCGTCGATGGAACTGTAACTTAACAAAATCTGACGAACATTAACTAGGATCGATCATCGAAGTCTAAATGGCACAGTTGTGACGGTCAGCGATGACGGTTGCTCCGATCGAATCTCGAAATCTTATCATTTGAATATTTTCTCAAATTCTATAGAATTTTCTTTAGTATTATGTAGCATTGCACAATACATTCATGCACTTCACATTGGGGAACACACAGGCTTATTATCATCTAATGATGGTTTTTATTGGGTTGATTAGTTATGGAACCTGGAAGTTCGCAACAGCAGAAGACTCAAAGTCCACTTCCCCCGACAATAGAGATGTCGGCCACTGCAGCAGAAGTCAATTCCAGCTCCAAATGAGCTGCCAGGAGCAATCTTTATAGGGAATCCATAAGATTCTGTACCGTCTAATGCCTCTGAGGATATGTTAGGAAGAATTTGCCTGAGGCACGGGCTATCGTTGGATGATGTCCTACTACTGGGGCCAAATGACAGGCCATACTCTCCCCTAGAAGGGTTCACGCTTTTAACAAACATTCATGTACGGCTGGAACACTTCCTCCATTTAACCAATATATTCAAGAATTGCTAGCTTTCTTTGGAATCGCTCTGTCACAGTTACAACTAAATGGATATGCATTGCTGAATAGTCTATTCATTGTTTTCATGGAGCATCTCTTTCGACCCCCGACTCTAGAAGGTGTCAGATTATTGTTCAACGTTAAGAGTCGGGGAGATAATCCCTCATTCACATTCCTAGAGGCAATTAGGAACTGCTAAATGGTGACTGGATCCTGAACTAGGCTTAGCTACTTCAAGACGGAGTGGTTTTACGTTCGGTTCCCTCCAAGGTTTGCCAAACGGTGGTTAGTTAGACATAAGTGCCTCAATTTCACTGTTGATAAACATGATAGTTGTAATCAATATTGAATCTAGTATTTTCTTTCCTTTACAGCCTCAATTCCATGACACGAAGGTGCCTAATTTAAAGAATTAGTACGAATTCTTCAAGAGGTGCCTGGTGAGATGAGAGAAATTGACTCGGTGTTGATAGATTAAAATTTGAGGGTCGTTAGGCTAATTGACCAAGACTAGAGCATAAGACTTGAGGGATCACTTAGGGCAACCCCAGCGAGACGGGTGAAGCGTAGGGCTCCCGGGATTGTAATTACCGAGGAGGGTGATGAAGAAGATACGTCCACTAATGATGAACCCATAGCCGGGCCCCTAGATAGTTCTTGGGATTTAGAGGGGGAGGAAAGGCAAGGCAGTTTGCCCATAAGCGTCATAAGTCTTCAAGATGGAAATCCATAGCCATGTTCCTACCAGCCTTTGGTGTTAGAATTTTGGAGACTCCTCTCTCACAAATGGAGAATCCTTTCGAAGGACTCGCCAACATTCCAATTTCGGACTATGTGTCGCTCCAATACGACACCGGATTTGAAGGGCTTCAAAGCTCTTTAGATTTAAGCGAGTCACTTCTTACGAATGTGGCCGACATAACCGGTTGGTCGGGGTGTTTGGCATATGCATACATGCACTTCATGACGCTACACGATTTCCAATCATAAGTTTTCATTTTTGGAGATTACCGATTCTGCTTCTTCTACTTTACAGATACGATGACAAGGCGAGAATCTATGCTAGGAAGCCTTCACTCGACATGCCAGTCATCCGATTCATATTATCAGTCCCGTAGAAGGGAAGCCGATAGAGACCGCGATCGCGGTTATTCTAGCCAGGAGCGTTATGAAAGAGAGAGGGACAGAGATAGAGAATATAGACATCGATTCCCGTCACGTTCTCCGCCTCCTCGGGCTCCAACATAACCTTCCAGCCATGGCAAACAACCCTCGGAACCTTCACGCCAAAGGCCGCCTTCTCCAGTTCAAAGGTTTGATTCATAGCGCCAGAGGACCGAAGTCGAAACTCCTAGTATTACTGAGCAAGCTGTCGCTGAACCCACTGGGGAGGGAGCGATCAGAATCGCCCAGCTGAAAAAGGATTTCCCAAATATTTTCTTTAACGGCTTCATCTTTCCTCTGCATCTAAAGAGAATTCCAATTGAAGCAGAACAAACTATGCACGATTACATCCATGATGTTTATAGCCAGTACCGGGAGTGGATGAAGACTGTGGATAAAGCATCAGCAGTGGCCTTTGAGCGGGCAAAAACATTTGAAAAATTAGAAGTTGATCTCGCTCAAAAGGACCGCATAATACAAGTGCTTAACAATGAGCCTGAATCTTCCATAAAATCGGAAATAGTGGCCAATAAGAAAGCCGACGAGGTAAACCAGTCTATGGAAGGATGAGACAGATGCATTTTTCCTTGGTTGAGGAGATAGGCTATCAAAACACCACTGTTATGGCCGAAAGGGGTGTTGTGCTAAAGGAACTTGAGGAGCTTAAGGCCAAATTTGCCAAAATCGTCAAAGAGAAAGATGAAGCAAACAAAGAACCTAGGAGGCGTGCGAACAGGCCATGGTGTTTAGGAATGAGAGGGATGCGGTAGCACTTAAAATTCAAGAAGTCGAGGCCAGGGTCGAAAATGAGTGAAGATGGCAGAGACCAGGTTGGAAGCCGATATCGAAGATCTTCTTGTCACATACTACACCTATGTTTTGAAGCAACAAAACTTAACCTGGCTTGATAACTATCCATTACACTTATATACTGCCTGGGGCCGCTTGATGGAAGACGAGAAGGTAGAACACCAAGTTGAAGCAATTGATGAATTCGAACTAGAGAACCGGGTGCTGAGTGAAGATGAAAGAAAAGTTCTCCACGACATCACGGCCACATATGAAAAGGAGAAACTGGATACTCGATATTTGAAGGTTAGAGAGGGTTCTGGTGTTGAGCACCACGATGCAGGTTCTGAAACTCTTACGTCAAGCCTACCTGAATCTACATATGCGGGCTGATCCTCTGTCCGTTCCTATATTTAATCCTAATCAACCGCAGTTGTCTCCAGTTCGCGAGCAAGTTTCTGAAGCTGCTCCACCACCCGTGAGTCAACCTGAGGAAGGTATTCTAAACACCTCTTATGCTCATTCAAAGTTGGAAGGATTACTTGAAGCAATCACTAATAATTTTTTCTTTGTCTCTATTCAGTGACAGGAGCTACATCAACCATGCCCTCCTGTAACCCAAGAGTCACACCACGCGTAGGAGACGCGTATTACAGAAGCGACTACTACAACGGCTACTTCACCAACCGACAGAGCATAGTGGAGCATGCTTACTTTTAATGAATAGATGATGGAGGAACTTTTCGATCACCATAGTGACCCTTTTGTTGATCTGCCATTTATCACGGGTGGAGGCGCACCAGTGACCAGCTCTTCGGGCCCAACTGCTAGCATTCCCGACGATGACTAAACAATTCACGAAGAGGAGGTAATAGCCGAAATTAATGCCAAGATGGAAGCAGCTACACAGTCTAGTAGCTTTAGAGGTGGGATGGCGGGCCCTGCTCCGGCTCCTTTACGAATGATTTCTCCTGGTGGCACAGTCGTCGACATAAGTGTGCCTCCTCTGCCTTCTAACATTGATCCTATTCCTCCGACTCTTCCTGCGGGAAGCATTCCAATCCATGTGAGTTAAGAGGAGGAAGTTAACATAATGACCTCGATTGGAGATCAATCGCCAAAAGGCAAGGGCTCAAAGAGGCAGCCCAGTGGCAGTTCCAGTGGGTCGACATCGAGGAAGAAGAAGAAGAAATTAGAGAATAAACATTTCTTCTCGGCTCATTTTTGGTAGATGGATAGGAATTTCCTTTCGTTTTTTGTAGGCCGTGTGTAAACGCAGGTTCGACCCCTATTAGCAGGATTATTTGGAATAATTTTGTACTTATCCCTTTCTTTCAAAGAATAGTTGAAATAAAGTTCCATTTTGTCTTCGGCTCAGTTTGTGTTCATTTGTTAAAGCATTTCAGTGCTCGAACTTCCATTCAATACACTTATGAAGTTTTAGTCTTTGAATCAAACTCGGGTTTAGTCGCTAAGTTCTGGAGCTACGGCTTCGGGTCGCGATCGAGCGTTAAGTCAAATTCCGATGCTGCATTGTCTAATTCAGTGGCTGACATTAAAGTTCTGCCCCCAGTTCTGGGGATAAATTGAAAATATTGGTTAGCAGTCGCTGTTTGCCTTTGACACATCGATCTTAACTTTATGAAACGAAGCTGAAACAAGACAAGTTCGAGTAGTTGGACCACACTCGCTCATCAATTGGTAATTGCATCCACACTCTAGGTATTGCTCTTGTTTGCCGACGGTCGATTATGCCCGCTTGAGATTTAGAGATATTTCGACGCTCCGGGGACTTAAGTTACTTCACGAGTGGTCAGTCACACTCGTTTGATGCTTAGAACTTTGTCCATGCTCTAGGGACTTAGATTGATTCGTGGGTGATCAGTCATACCTGATTTTTGTTTATACTCCTGCCGTGCTTTGGGGTCTTGGAGTTATCTTACGGGTGGTCGCTTCACACCAGGTTTGTGTTTACACTCCAATCTGTACTCCAGAGATTTTAGAGTTAGTCGATGTTTATACTCCAGTTTACACTCTCGGAATCTGGAGTCAGTTGATGTTTATACTCCAGCTCGCTCTCTAGGAATCCAGAGTTAGTTGATGTTTATACTCCGGTTCGTACTCTGGGAATCCAGAGTTAGTTGACGGGTGGTCAATCACACCCATTTGGTATTTATGTTTATACTTCAGTTCACACTCCGGGAATTTGAAGTTGGCCGACAGATGGTCAGTCACGTCTATTTAGGCTATAGGATTTCGTTCGCACTCCGAGAATGACAGATATATCAGGGTCATGGATGGTCGACTCACAACCACCCTGAGTTAACAAGCAAGGTTGTTAGATGGACGGGTCAATCCTTCTAGAATTTGGTTTGAATACGGATGAAGTCGTTATGTGGACAGATCTACCCTCTACGAAACCACATTTGTAAGTTTATACTCCAGTTCGCACTCCGGGAATCTGGAGTTAGAGGATTGTCGTGTATCAATCCTTTTTTGGCTTTAGTATGATGACTCGCTCCCGAGCTCGGGTTACACTTTGCGAGTGACTGGTCGTATCATGGTTACTCTCTATTTGAATAAATCCAACCGTATGATGGAACTTAGCTCTTCGTGCATTGTGATGGTCGTATGACGCATTTTAAAAAATCCCAGCTCTGGCTCGAAGAGATTGCATTTTATTACTGAAATAAGAAAATACAACAAAGTCAATTGCCTTATTACAAATTCAAATTTTGAAATGCATAAACAAATTGCAAATGAAAAGTAAAATGAATAAATAAAAAGAGCCTGTTATGTGTAGTGGCGATGAAGACTCTCGTTGCTCCAGGCTCTCGGTAGAGTAAGACCGTCAACGATCGATAATTTAAATGTGCCATCTTCGAGCTTTTGTTCAATGACATACAGCCCTTCCCATGTTGGCTTCGTATGTGAAGGAACCGGGTAAATTCTCTTAAGGACAAGATCACCAAGTTCGAAGTCAGATCATAATATGTCCTACGATGAGAAGGTACTTCCATATCGACTGGAATAACAGCTTTTGAACCATAGGAAAGAGAGAATGGAGTATGACCGGTCGTGGATTTATGGGTTGTCCGATAATCCCATAGGGCCATAGGTAGTTCACCGACCCATTTGCCCTCGGCCTTTTTCAGTCGTTTCTTCAAAATGGACTTTATAATTTTGTTAACAGCTTCAACCTATCTATTTGCTTGAGGGTGTGCAACTACAGAGAATTTCTTCTGGATGTGGAATCGTTGACAGAAATTCTTAAATTCAACACCGTCAAATTAGGTTCCGTTATCGGTGATGATGTTATATGGGAGACCAAATCGACAGATAATGTTGCGTATTACAAAGTTGATCACTTTATTTGTTGTGATAGTAGCGAGGGGATCAACTTGTGCCCACTTCGTAAAGTAATCTACTGTAACGATGGCATACTTGGCACCACGTTTAGCTAAAGGTAGAGAACCAATAATGTCAATGCCCTATACTGCAAACGGCCACGGACTGACCATCTGAGTTATTTCGGTAGGCAGGGCTCTTGGAATCCGAGCGTGTTTTTGACATCTGTCACATTTTCTAGCGTAATCCAATGCATCGCGATTTACAGTCAGCCAATGGTATCCATATCGGACCACTTTCTTGGCAAGAGCTTGCCCCAAAGTGTGATGGCCACATTCTCCTTCGTGTATGTCATGCAGTACTCGTTTGATTTCATCATGAGTGATACATCGGAGTAAAGGAACAGAGTACCTTCTTCTATACATGACTCCATTCTGAATAGTGAACCGCGAAGCTTTTCGAAGAACTTGTCTCCTGTCACTCATGCACTCAGGTAGGGTCCCATGCTCGAGATAGTTTCTGAATGGATTCATCCATGACTCCTTATCGGGAATGACGTTAAATACCCAATTTGTTTCCATCTGATCGATGCTCGGGGAAGATAATGTTTCCACAAGAACGATTCCCATATGATGTGCCTCACCTACATAGGCTAACTTTGCTAACGAATCGGCTTTCTGGTTGCGCTCTCGGGGTATGTAATAGAGGGCCTAATAATCGAAATGATTCAATATTTCCTGAACCCAAGCAAGGTAAGCAGCCAGTCTCCGGTCTCTGTCTTGGCACTCCCCTCGAACTTGACACACGGCCAATTGCGAATCAAAATAAATCTTCATAGCAATAATTCTTGAATCGCTGGCAAGCCTTAATCCAATGAGTATGGCTTCGTATTCAGCTTCGTTTTTGGTCATACGAAAATCGAACTTTAAAGCATGGAATATAGATCGGCCTTCGGGAGTCTAAAGTACACCTCCGGCGCTTGAGCAACGGTCATTTAATGCATCATTAGTATGCAGCTTCTAGATATACTTGGTAGATTCACTGATTTCGAGCAAGTCCTCCAGGATTGTGAATTCAGTGATGAAGTCTGTTAGGACTTGTCCTTAGATAGCCCGCCTTGGAGTGTAAGTAATGTCAAACTGATATAACTTGATGTTCCACTTGAGTAACCTACCAGACGTCTCATGCCGTGTAAGGACCTGTTGTAACAGCTGGTCGGTGTATACAATGATAACATGATCCTGGAATATGGACGGAGCTTCCTTGAGCAATGACAAGACAATAAGCCAACTTTTCTAGCTTCAAATATTTTCTTTCTACTCCGATCGGTCGTTTCCTAATGTAATACGCTAGTCGTCGTATTCGGTCCTCCTCCCGAATTAGGGCAGCGCTGATTGTGCTTTCTGACACCGCCAAGTAGATGTACAATCTCTCGTGATCAATAGGCTTTGACAGAATGGGTGGTGTGGAAAGGTTTTGAACCAGTGCTAGGAATGTGTCCTCACATTTTGTAGTCCATTCAAAGTTCCTTTTCCCTTTTCTGATCAAATCGAAGAAGGGAACGCATTTGTCAGTGGATTTTGAAATGAACCTACTCAGTGCTGCCACTTTACCGTTGAGGCTCTGGACTTGCTTTATTGTTTTTGGAGTCTCAAGATTTCAGATTGCCCAGATCTTTTCGGGATTGGCTTCGATTCCTAAAGCATTGATGATAAAACAAAAAAAATTCTAGATGCAACCCCAAAGTGACATTTCAATTGTTGAGATTCATTCTATATTCTCGGAGGATGTTAAACATCGATTCCAGGTCTTTGATATGACCAGTGGAATATCGCGACTTCACAAGCATGTCATCCACATATACCTCCATGGTTTTTCTGATCTAGTTAGTGAACATTCGATTAATTAACTATTGGTAAGTAACTCCAGCATTCTTGAGCCCAAATGGCATAACTTTTCAGCAGTAAAGTCCCAGATTAGTGACACAGCTGGTATGATCCTGATCGAGCAAGTGCACGGGTATCTGATTGTAGCTAGAATACGCATCCATGAAGGATAAGAGTTCATGTCCAGCTGTTGCATCTACGAGTTAATCGATTCGGGGAAATGGAAAACTGTGTTAAGGGAAAGCTTTAATCGATTCTGAGTAATCAACACATCTTTTCCATTTCCTATTTGCTTTCAAACAAGCACATGATTGGTCACCCATTTCGAATATAGTGCATCTCAGATAAACCCATTCGATTTGAGTTTGTTTAACTCTTCCTTAAGGGCGGTAGATCACTCTGGACCCATACCATGCCTTTTTTGCATGACCGGGACATGCCGTTGGTCAATATTCAATATGTGGCTCGCGATCTCCGAGGAGATTCCACACATGTTGTGACGACCTGCAAATCCATACCCTTTGAATCGACTATAAACCACATATATCTGATCCAAAAAGTATAGACCGATAGAAAGTTGGAAGAAAGAAAAGAAGAGAGAAGAAGAAAAGAAAAGAAAGAGAGAAGATAGAACCAAACAGAACAATACAGAATCTCACATCGCAGTGGAAACCATATAATATCATATCAATGATCTTTACAAAACAGAACTGTATATACATAAATCAATCAGTGTACAACAATAAACAATAACTATCAGCATGGATAGTTATAATAACCCACCCTCACAATTGCTGATAATATAAACAACAACTAAGCAACGGATAATCAAAACAAATACGTGTACACGAAAATGAAGATCTTCAGCTCTACTGCTGAAGCATCTACAGCACCAATACGAACCTGTAAATATACTCGGTCTGACCTGAACATTGAAAAATAAGAATGCCCGGATCAGTCTGGTAAACCAGCGCAAGAAACACATTCAAGTGAATTTATTAAGTTACCAAACTTTTCCTTTATCGAAACAAAAGTATCTCATAAGACAAGTCCACAAATAAATGCGGACATGTTTTTACCTTACGATAACTAAAACATCTCATATCAAATCATCTGATATTATACTAGTGTCTAGTATACAAATAATATTAATCATAATCGAAATTGTTACACTGATTAAATTCCAGCATATAGCCCAAATTGGGTAATACAATCAAATTGGCAGGTACGTAGTGGAGTTTGGATTTCCATACAAATGACCAGGTGAAGAGACTACCTTCTGGATGGGTACACCTATAGATGGATGCCTTGAGGCACAGAACATCTGCCCTCTACCAACACAAGACCGGCCCACCTCTATAACTAGATGGTATCGGATATGTCATCCTTCGGTCGTTACCGACCTTTTTGGAGGGCCCCTCGTAGCATACAAACCACAATAATCAGATACACCACGTCATACCATGTAAAGATATATCTAAAAGAGGATGATCATACCCTACTTGAGAGCGATCCTCTTAGTCTTGCCGCATATAACCCTGTTTTGGTCATTTCCGGTTGAGGAAGCCTGAGGTAACGATTACCTTTCACATATCATATATCACATCACTTAGAATCCCACACGGCCATTTCCGTTGAATACTAATTGCCTTCCACAAAAATACAACCCTTGGGCTCATACGTCTCAAGGAGGGTGTTAAGATAAGAGAAGTTGCCTTCTCTGCCACCACTGATATACGTTTATAAAAACCAATGTACGTAATATTTAGAAATACAATGTCAGACAAACATCCATACAAGTTTTCCAGGAACAGGACAAACCAAAGGTACTTTCCTACCACATCATATCGGGAAATCCCTAGGATTAGTAGCGAATAGTCCTCGCATTGGATATTTCATAATGAAGATACCACTGCTACTATAAGTATATTGAGATTTTAACCCCAAAACGATCAACAAGCAGTCCCCCACTATGAAAATACTAAAAATCAATATCATCACAAGCAACCTGCACAATCGTCGCATATACGTTGGTCCAAAGTGGTTTTCAGATAAATTTGATCTCGGTCTCTTCACACCAACAACGCAAAAGTATTTCTCAACCTAGCATAGAAACTAAGTCACATAGACTTATCACGTCTCCAACTTTCATCTTGCCATCCTTCGGGCCAAGAAGGAAGCTCGATGGATTGGATTAATACTCTGCACTATACAAATCAATATCCTCAACACAAACGATAATCAAGCCTACACAGAAGGCTACGTACTAAGTGTATGACTAAATAGTTACCACATTAAGTCAAGGAACTAAAATGGTCAAATTTGATAGTCGGTTATTTAACTATCAAAGCAAACAAATAAATATTTAGCACCATAAACAATCACTGGGCCCTTTTAATTAATCTTTTATTAATTACATCATTTTCTAAATATTCACTTTAGATTATCTTTAAAAAGATATATTCTTAAACCACTTCCCATTTCACTACTCGAATACATTTCCATGTGCTTATTGAATAATAAGTAATCCACAAACCTCTTTATTTTCAACACTAAGAAAATATCACATATACTTAAATCACGATTAAGTATATATTCTATTCTTTGAGGAAAACGTTCTCTTTAAACACATTTATTTGGGTCAAAACGAATGTTGCGTAAAACATCGTTACGACAATCCAAAATCACTAGTATAGGGATTCGAAAATTAGATAGATATATAAACCCCAATACTATACAAAAACATTTCCTTTCGAACATCATTTACTATAACAACAATGTTATAGTCCATCATTTCCTTACTTCTCGAAAATGTATACTCCGACAATGAATGTTAAAATCTATGGTTTCGATACTTACACATTTTAAAACATATTCAAATGGTTTAACTCCATTTGAAATATCACTTCCTAAAATATTTAATTATTTCAAGAGAATATTCACTGTCCAAAATAGTGAATGTACTTCATTTACCAAATTCAACATTTCTACACATTAATTAAAGGATAACCCACTGTCCAAAATCGTGGATATACTTCTCTAACCAAAATCAATACTATTTCACATTAAATTTAAAAGGATAATTCACCGTCCAAAATCATGAATATAATCCCTTTAAATAAACTTCTAAATTTAACTTAACAAATTCAATTTATTTCGGATTTATAAAGCAATGTTTATAAATTCCATTTATTATTTGTACAAACTTCAATTTATAAAATCCCTTAATTAACCGATTCCATTTATCTCTTATTTATATGCCAAAAATCCAAATTACAAGTTAATTACTTATAAATCATCTATTTACAAAATCATTCTTTTTATAATTCTTAAATTACAAGTCTTATTTGCTTATAAGATTCATTTACAACTCCATCTTATCATTTACAAAACTCCCTTATAATCCCAATATTTAGATTTATAAAATATCAACTTTACAAATCTTAAATATAAACCATTTATAATAAGTCAGAAATCTCCATTTACACTATTTCACAAAATAGTTAACTTTATATTTCAAAAATCACATTTCAATTATATTTCCCAAAAATCATAATTTTTATAACATGAAAAATATAACATTTATTTATTTAAAATAAATCCATTTACTTTAATAATTCAAAATCCAGTAAAACATCTATTTTCAAAATCACTTGAAATCCTTTTTAAATTTGGAAATCATCACTTTAACATTTTTAAAATTTCGAAAATAGGCTCAATACTGCAACAGCACTAAATACATCAATCACGACATCCAAAATATCATATATCATATGATAACAACATATATCATAATATTTGTAAATAAATTAACATGGGGAGGAATCCAGTTGGATCCCTCCAACCTATCACCGCAACAAATATACATATTACAATATGTGTACAATGTCCGCTACGAGGCAGACGCGTACAAAGGGTCATCTGCTCATACACGGGAACGTATGTGGTCTCATTTGCTCCAATAGGTAGGAATATATCCAAATACGAATCAATATATCGTATATCATCCAACAATCATCAGTCATCAAAAATAAATTTTATTCTCTCTTATATAAAAATATCAATGAGTCAAAAAGAGTGAGTTGTACTCACATTGGTTTCACCAGCAGTTGTAGTGTTTTATTCCGAATAAAATTAAACAGCCGTTTAATTTTACCCAAAATTTATACTAGCTTCAATTAACTCCAAACCAGCTCTAAAATGTAGTGGATGTCAATACGGACCCAATGCAACTTGCTCATCAAAAATAGACCTCGTATGAAAAAGTTATGAGGTTTTAAAGTTTACACGAATTAAAATAAATCAATTTATATTTTCTTTTTTTATTTTTAAAACCTAAAACAAATCAGAGCTGTTGATTTCAATACCCTAGAATCTTGGCCGTCGAACGTTGCTTCTTCCCCATCGTTTGAAAAAAACGCGAATGAAACCCAAAAGCCGCCATTTTGCCATCCATTTATGCTCCATCTTCGTTCACTTATAGGTTGATCTAACTCCACCAATACATGCACCTACCCAAGCCTCACCTACGGCCAAAGCCTTGTGAAGCTCGACCTCCTCTGTGCGTGGAAATTCGTGCATGAACACGAAGCCTTCAATCCTAAATTGTCGTCGATCTGTAGCTCTAAAACCCATCATCACCGTTGATCTGAGAGATCTCTTCGCCCTCTTCGTCTTTGTAGTTGAAAGTTTCTCGTATAGGTGGATGGACCATGAGATATTTGAGGAGGAAAGAAATGAGTTTTCAGCCATTGAAATTATAGGTAGCGGCCTGCCCTAGCTTTTTTAGGGTTTAGTGAAATTTAGAAAAAGCTTGGTCCTTTAATAGAAAATTATGCGACATTATTCATTGTCAAATTTTTTTCGAACTTCAAATGTAGCATGCCACCTGACGTTTATAATGTTTTACCCATATTTCAAACACAATAGAATATATATCAGGAGCCAACTTGATCATATTTGAAAGATAGATTTTCGGATTGAATTATTTAAATTTAAAATTTACTTAAACGAATTTCTACGCGTTTTAGCTTCCCTTGGACAAACCGTAAATCCAACTGACACGAAATGTGAAATCTTATAATAATATAATATTACGGATCCAATGATACTGGTTTCATCAAAATCCAAGATTGTGTGAAAAATGACTATTTTTACATGTTAGTTAATTATTAACATATTCAATTTTAACAAATTAGCTTTTTATTCAATTTTAAAAGTTCTCTAACATCATTCTAATTCAAATAGAATGAATTCAACATTATAATTCATTTTAATTCACATTAAATCCAAATTCCAACTATTTCAGCAATTTCAAATATTAAGTTAACAATTTAATTATCCAATTAAATCATTATATTCGAAATATAATTTATTCAGCTTATAAAATTAACTTGTGAATATTTAAAATTAATTAGATATACTAATTTCAAATGACTGAAATTCTAGGTCGTTACACATGTCAAAATGCGTCCAGGAAAATACTTCGAGGTTTGCTCGAAGAAATTCAATCAATTCCTCATGCATCTGTTGGCTTAGCTAAGATCCTATCTTTATCATTTTAGAATCATCATTATCGTCGATCGGAACATCAATCGTTAGTTCAGCCGGGGAAGCTTGACTGTCACTACTTTCTTCTTCATTTTCGGTATCTCTAAGGGTCAAGATCCCTTGGGAATTGGTTGGGGGTGCTTGGGCCTTGGCTCAGGCGTCAATTGTCAATTCTCAGCAAAATGGACGCAGTGAGATTCCTCTACATCCTTTCCTTTTTCCTTTCGATGCGTCTCTCACAGCTCAGCAACATTATAGGCTCATTCAACAGCCTGGTCTCCCTGAACGACTCCAACCCCATTGTCGGTAGGGAATTTTAAAGTCAGACACCAAGGGGCAATGGAAGCTCTGAATTCAACTAGGACCGGTTGGCCCAAGAAAACATTGTATGGCGATTCTATGTCCAACATAACAAACTGTAATATCCGGACTCTCTGGCGTCTCCAACTCCCAACTCCACTAGTAGTTCCACACTCCAGTGGGTATAGTTACGCTCCCATTGAAGTCATGAATACGAGACTGACAAGGCTTCAAGTCTTTTGTTTCCATTTTCATTTGATCATAAGCTCGCTTAATCAATATGTTCACTGAGCTTCCACTATCCACTAAGAACCTCTTCATCCAGGCAGGACCTACTTGAGCTGATATGACAGGTGGATCAATGGTCAGGGGTTCGACCCTGTCGGTATCCCTGTCTTAAAATATGATGTCGTCTGTCATCGTTTTCTGTTGCTTGGCCGAAGCCCCGTCTTTCAAATTACTACAACATTCGAAGCTCGCATGCTTAATAGAACTGGCATACGACTCCATGTCCTTCCAGCTTCAGTCTGCTGGATGAGGACCACCACTAATAATATTAATCACCAACCTCCCGTTGGTACGAGCGGGTTCCTTCGGTCTCGTCTGATTTGGTATATGATTTTGATTCGATGGGTCCGCACCTCCTGACTGCGGCGTCCGCACAAACTGCTCCAACTTTCTCTCACGTATCAACTTCTCAATAATATCCTTTAAATGATGGCATTCATTCGTGTTATGGCCATAGCTATCGTGGAATCTACAAAACTTCCCCTTTTGAATCTATTTTTCCGCTGATTGCTTCATAGTAGGTTTCTTATATTGAATAGTATTGCAGGTTTGTAAATACACATTTTCCAGTGACGTATTTAAAGGAGTATAATTGTCAAACCTAGAAGCTCTACATCATGACCCAGGATTCTGATCCCGTTTCATGTTTTGATTTCCATTGCCTTTTTGTTGACTTTGTTTGTTCTGTATGTTCAATTGCACCTTTCCGGAACTTTCCCCGGTTTGTTTAACAGCGACATTGCTTTGAATTCCTTCCACACTGGGCCCTATGTCATCCTTTTTCCTAGACTGTTTTGCATCCTCCTTTCTCAAGAACTGGGCTGCCTTGGAATAGAAACGGTCCAGTGATGTAGGGGGTTTTCTGGCCAACTAGTTGCCAAATCCAGAATCAGGATCAATCCCTTTAGTTAATGCCATCAGAATTGAGTTGTCATTAGGATTACTAATCTCAACGTATGCAGCATGAAACCTCTCCAGATAGCATCTAAGTGTCTTTCCAGGAGCTTGAGTGACACTAGACAAAGTATTAACATCTTTTGGCCTTATGACATGCATGCGAAATTGTTCAACAAACTTTGTTGCCAACTGGCCAAAACATGAGATAGATCGGGGTGGTAAATGAGTAAACCACATAGTTTCTATGCCCCCTAGTGAGATCAGGAAACTTCAGCACTTGACCGCATCATCGGCTCGTGCAGCATTTATTAACCATTCGTACTTTAAGATGTGCTGGTTTGGATCAGAGCTCCCTTCATAAATTGGTAGAGTTGGCATTTTGAATCGTTGAGGCAGTTCAGCATAGAGTATATCATCGGTGAAAGAGGTATGACTCCGGGAGATTCCCCAGCCATCATTGGTGAGACCCCGACTTTCACGGACCATCTTACGGATCATCGTCGGGATGTACGACATCTGGACATTTTGAGCATGCTGAGCCAAGGTATGGTCGGGTTCCACAATGCGAGGATGGGCCAGTCGCGGTCGATGGGTCCATATCTCGCCTCCTTGGTTTGGGTTCTCGGGACATATGGTTCAGGAGTATATTCATGTTGGCGATGGTTCGGATTTGTCTAGTTTTAGGCATCAACTCCCAATTCAATAGTAGTGGTGGCAGTGCGGTTGTCGTTAATATGATAAGGAACATTACCCTTTCGGGAGGAGGGTCCAGTCTGATGGCTGGCTGATGGGCCAACTCTCGGTTGCCCAAGATTCAGTGTATGATGATTTCCTATAGCTTGGGTATAACTTCCGTCCAGCCGAGGGCCCGTGGGTCTGCGGTTAAATTTAAAAGAGGCAAAACTTTCAGTGAATGAATATGAAGCTTGATTCCTTCTGGATCTCCTTGTCTTTGCTGATTCAGTTGATTCGTCAATTCCGCGTTAGCACGGATTTGCTGAGTAAGCTACTAGTGGCTTTGAGTCAGTTCTTACATTAGTAGTTGAAATTCTTTCGCGGTGACAGGGCCTTGCGGATCTGAAGGTCCAGCAGCATTCTAGTAGTTAGGAGGAAGTTGTGCAGGTTCTCTCTATACATCCTTCTGGATCTGCAGCCACTGAAGTAATCCTAGTGTTGACCATGATGGATAGCGAAGCTCTTTCCTAGACTTGGTGAAAATCTGAATAGGATGAAAGAACTTTAGACTTGAAATCTGGATCTTCTCCTTAGATTATTGCAATCCGATATCGGTAGTAGATCCAACGAGTAGGAGAAAAATGGGTTTTCTCAGTGAAAGCACCAAAGAGTTTGTACCAAAATTAGGCACACACTCTTCGAATGCGTTTGAAGAGATAAAATGAAGAATATAAATGAAAAAGAAGGAAGATCAAACAAACGCCCCAATTGATAAACAAGAAAAATGCATAGAGAAACACAGATTAGAGTGGTTTCCACTATGAAATGGCTGACTTTAATTGATTTTGCTTACTGGTTACAATGAGTTACATAAGTAAAATTAGAGTACAAAGTGATTTCGGCAGAGTCTAGACGTAGACGAACCAAAATTCTCTTTTCAGTAGGTCCTAGGCTACTATTTATAGGCATAGGTAGTAAATATCTCACTCAGATCTCGAAAGACCTCTTATCTCACGTGGATGGGCCCACGTGATCGATCCTTGATCGTTTGAACTCGATCCATGATCGATATGAATGAAATTCGTATCGATCAAGATTTTGCCCAATCGAGTCTAGATCGATCATGAACATTCCTGAAGTTGTATGCAAGCTCTTGTGAAAAGTTTGTTGCATTTGGACTTGTAGATCCCGAGTTATGATCGATGCAAGTTTCGATTTTTCGAAGGCTGTTGAATTTGCATCGCTTCCTGTTCGCATTGATTCTTGTTCGCATCGCTTCTAGTTCGCATTGCTTCTAGGCACGTGCTTGCTAGGTGACGTGGTGCTAACTTTTAGGATCGATCCACTCTTTATGTCGAGTGACCGAGTCTTCCATTTGAATGTGCCTTGTTCTTCGACCAAGGATATTCCTTTCGTATCGCTTTATCACACCCAACATCGTATTGATCCCTCGCACCCTACTTCATATAGATCCTTTATAATTGCTTCATATCGACACGAACTTATGTTCTTCGTATCGATAACTCAGAGGCCATTTCTTATCGCTTATTGGTTGGGTTCGTATCGACGGGGGTGTTGATTTCATATCGATCTATGGCCGATCGATACGAAGCATGTATGGCAGTGGATCGATATGAAGTGGAATCATGTGAAACTGCAGATGGATGCAAAGTGGGTGAGTTTGAATGGATATGAAGCGGGTTTTCCTAGGTGGATACGAAGAGAATCTTATCTACAATGGATACGAAATGGACCGATGCGAACAGAGGGATATGAACAAAGCGTTCTTCTCCATAATTTGATTGACCCGTAACTTGAGCATACGAACTCCGATCTACTTGAAATTTGAAACATTAGCTTTCATGGCTTTGCTCGTCATGTCATATCAATTGTAGCTCGATCCGGACTCGGGAAAAAATCACTAGCATCCATAGCGAACCTATGTATAACCGTTTTTTGGAATGAATTGTCTTTGATTTTTAGTCAATTTCTTGGTGTCACAGCCTTGCCAAAAGGCAGGATAACAATTTATACTTTGAAAATACTTGCAAATAGGTTCTAAATATCTATGTGAAATGTTACTTGAAAACAACTAATTTATAATTTGATGAAAAACATGTTTTATATTATAAAACTCTTTAGTTTGAAAATACATATATAATTATTGAAAATATATTTAAACTTAAAACCAACTTTAGAAAATATCTATGCTTAGAGAAAAATACCAAAAACATTGGTCCTAAACACTTAAATCCCTAAGCAACTTACTACAACATTTAAAACATTGTTAAATTTTTTTTGCTAAAGAACACATTGAAAAGCACAATCTTTGCGACTAGTTTTAATCACTTAAAATTTTATTTGACTTAAATTTTTAGATAAGCACTACCCTCATGGTACTTAAAAACCATAAAAAACCTAAGAATACCTTCCCATTTATTTAATAAAATTCCCGAAAATAGACTGTACTTACAAAGTGTATATAAAACCACCTTTTGTCCTAACTTTCACAACTTTTGTTAACAATTACTATAACTTTACAAACCATTTCTTTACTATCCAATACACCAAAATATGTATAGAAAACAACTAAATCAAATTACCCCAAGTTAAGATTATCAATATCCAAATTACACATGTTAAAGTTAAGGGATATCAAAGTACAATTACAATGATTATTCTCTCTTCAAACACTTTCAAAAATATTTCAATTCAACATACAATCCAGACAACAATTTAAACATTAAGTCAAGTCCACACTATATATGGTTAGTTCTCACCTTAAGAGTGTATTTTTTAGGTTTTTGCAAGAGGTCACTACCACATTCTACCTTCTATGAAAGGTCACAAAGGAACCTCCCACCCACAGGCTACCTTTACACCTTTACATCTTTACTTAAAAGCTAAGTCATTCCTTAAAAGCTCATTTTCAAATATTTTTGATGACATCACCCATGACATCATCAGAAAGTATATTTCCATAAATGGTAAAAAGTTTACATTTGATTTATTGATTTCCTAAGCAAATAAGTGTATTTAAAAAAATCTTAACTTCTTCTGACGGTAAAAAAGCTGTTTGTCGATAAAACAAATTTTGGTTACATTATCGATATTTCTTCAAAGTATTTATTTTGTAAACATTTTTTAAAATAATTTTACCATCATTAGATATGATTTAAAAGGAGTTTAACAGGCTTATTAAATCATTTTAATAGCATTAAATCTATGGTTCAAATATTTAAAAACGAAGTATCCGAAATTCCAATTCATTACAGGAATCAACCATCGAAGTGCATGATTACTTAGACACCTGCGAATGCATCTTTGAGAATATGGAGTTGGAAGATGAGATGAGGAGGAATATGGCCTCTAGACATCTTCAGGAAAGAGCTATGGAATGGTGGAGCACCTTTAAGATTACTACTCCCGGGGACCAAATTACTTCAGAGCAGTTTAAGGCGAGGTTTGAAGAGAATTATATATTGGCCACTCAAAAGTAGGTGCTCTTATGAAAGTTTGCTGAATTGGGATAGAGGATATGTCTATTTCGGAGGATGTAACTGAGTTTGACATACTATCGAAGTAAGGTCTTTCGTTCATCGATACTTAGCTCAAGAATTGGTTTTATTTTAAGAACGAGCGATTGTCCTTCTTCGACCCTTACTTCCTAACTGGAGAGCGGATAGCTAGTGTGTTCCACTTATTGAACATGATCTATGGTTAGTTATTGACCCAAAATGAGAAGTTTATCATGGACTTGGATGATTGTCTTAGAGAGAAACTAATAGGGCATATTGCTGAGCCATTTGAAAAGCTGCTGGAGAAGGCTCTTCGACACTAGAGTCTATATCCTAAGCCTAAGTCGGTTGTTTCTCCCAAGGATGAGCCAAAGCTGCAAATTAGTGGGAGAAGGCAACATGAAGTGGGACAAAAATAACAACATGAAGCAATTTTAGAAGAGAGGTCAAAAGAAGGGCAAATGGGAGCCTACTTGCTATAATTATGGGAATAAGGGCCATCTTTTTAGAGACTACAAGGTGTAAGGCAAGAAGTGCTATAACTATAACAAGCCTGGACATATGAAGAAGGATTGTCTAGAACTATCGAGGACTAACAAGATTGCGTCAGCTTATGCTTTGAACGTTGTTCTAGCTTCATCAAGTGTTCCATCAACAAAGGAGAAGGGAAAGAGCGTTGTTATATAAGGTATGCTTTCTATTTCTGATACACCTGTACATATTTTATTTGATATCATGGCTTCACATTCCTTCAAATCTAGTGATTTGGTAGATAGATTGGGATTGATCCAAGATAGTTGATCGCCTTTGATTGTCACAAACCTTGTTGAAGGACCGACTAGTCTTTGCATGGTTTGTCAAGACTTAGCCTTATCGAGTCATGTAAGTTTGTTTCCTTGTGATGGCTTTGTTTAGGATTTTGTAGGGTTCAATATTATTCTGCGGATGGACTGGCTATAGAAGTATGGAGTAGTGGTGGATTATGAGAGGCCGTCGGTGACGATGGGGATAGATGATGGGCGTAGGTCAAAGATAGGTTACATGTCTGACGATGAGGTGATGTTTATCATTATGTACTCACTCGGGATCCCATAAAATAGGTTGTTATCCATGCCTATAGCAAGGGAGTACCCGGACATATTCAAGGAGGTGATCGGATAACCACTACAAAAGGAGATAGAGTTCCGTATAGATTTGGTAAAAGATGCCAAAGCAATTGTTATACCATTGAGGCGTATGACGCCAAAAGAGTGGAAGGAACTAAAGGAATGACCAATTGCAACAACGGTTCATTCAACGAAGTATATCTGAGTGGGGAGCACATGTAGTGTTCGCCACTAAGGTGGATGACTCTTTGAGATTTTACGTAGATTACCATGAGTTGAATAAGGTAATAGAGAAGAACAAGTATCCACTTATACGTATTAATGACTTGTTCGATCAGATCCATGGTGCTAAGGTGTCCTTTTAGTTGGACCTTGCGATGTAGTTTCATCAATTGAGAGTGGAAAAGAAAAGTGTGTCAATAATAGTGTTTCGTACGCCATCTGGATTCTATGAGTGGTTGGTTATGCTGTTTAGGCTGACCAACGCACTAGCATACTTTGTTGATCTTATGAACTATATTTTAAGGTATCAGCTAAGTTTGTATTTGAGTTCGTAGACAATATCCTTGTTTATTTGAGGATAGAGGAAGAACATAAGGAGCATTTGAGGATTGTGCTCGAGGTGTTGAGAAAGCACCGACTGAAGGTGAAGTTTTGAAGTGTCACTGTTGGAAGAGGGAAGTGTGATTTTTGGGTCATGTTATTCTGAGTAGGGTATTGCTACAGATTCTGCGAAGATGGCTACAGTAAAAGACAAGGATCAACCCAAGACCACAATAGACGTGAGAAGTTTCTTTGGATTAATGGGATGATATAGACTTTTATCAAGGACTTCTCTAAAGTAGATGCATCGTTAACCAACTTAACAAAGAATAATCGGACTTTTATTTGGGACGCAAGGTACAAGCATGCCTTTGTAAGTCCGAAGGAGTGCTTGATGAGTGCATTAGTGTTAGTCATTACGAATGGGAATAAGGAGCTAACAGTATACACAGACGCATGTGGTACTGGACTAGGTGCGGTGTTAATATAGGGGAAAAGGTTGTTTCCTATGCCAGTCGATAACTAAAATCGCACGAGAAGAAATTTCCAACTCACAATTTGGAGTTTGCGGTGATAGTATTCTCTTTCAAGATATGAAGGCATTATTTTCTTGAGCGAGGTTCTAGTTGTATGCGGACCATAAGTCGTTGGAGTATCTATTCTCTCAAAAGTACCTTAACCTTCATTGGAAGCTTTGGTTAGAGTTCCTAATCTGCTATGACTTTGACATTTCCTATACGTCTGGCAAGGGAAATGCGATCGATAATGCATTCATTAGGAGACATGCTAGCTAGGGAGCGTTGTTCCTAGAGTGAAAGAAGTTGGAGTGTATCGTTGGCTATGTGTTAATACCCTAGGTATTGATTTTGATGACAACAACCACATAAATATTACTACTAACATATGATTGAGTTATGCAGTCATATCAGATATATTATGGAGACATTTACAGAGATAAACAAGAATACAGTGGAAGCAAATGAGTTATAGAAGAAAGTTAATCAGAGCAATTGAAGAACAAAACCCAACTAGAGAAGAATGGTGAAGAGTAAAGGTGTTTGAAGTGACGAGGAGTTGGTTGAATCATCGAATATCTTGTTAAAGATCCGATGGCAATTATACTTAAAGATTATCAACCACTGACCTCAACCGAATCACAAAAATCCATAAATATAAGGTAATTTGAAATGTTGAAAATTTGCAACACTTATTAGTGTTTCCGTTCATTTTGCGACACACCCATGTCGACATAGGTGTACCTAGGATGTCAACATGCTAGGTGTTTTTCGGAATTTCAAATTTTAAATGAAGAGACATTTCCTTCCACCCCTTTACCAAAAGGTCATGTCTCTTCAACCGCTATATAAAGGCCTTTGAAAATGAATTTTAACATCAAGATTTTCGTTTTCTCTTACTCCTTCTTCTCCAAACATTTGCAAAAGAAATCCATTGCATACTGTTCTAATCTCCTTGCAAATCGATACTATCTCACTCCAATTCTTCACCGATTTGCAAACCACACGACATCAGAAAGTTGTACATGAATTCACATCATTCTCTCTTTGATTTCAACATATTCCTCAAAGAATTCAAAGATATATTGCCATTGGAGGTCTATAGGATCATTGTACCGAAACTACAAGAATCTATATTGACGATATGACTACTTGCCATAGTTTATTATTGGTGATAAGGAGAAGGTGTTCTTATAGCCTATAAAATCAAGAGGATGTCTCTTGTAGCCCGTGAAACCAAGATTGTAAAGATGTTCTTGCCACCCGTGGAAAGTAAGCGATTATAGTGGAATTCTGCACAATAGATTGCAGGACTGGATGTAGGATTGGTAATTCGAACCAGTATAAAAATCTGGGTGTTATTTACATTACTGAATTTTACTTTATTATTTACTTATTCCCTGATTACTTCTTTCTGTTTGCAATTTGAGTAAATACAGTTTTACATTCATAAGTAATGAATACATATTTCACCACTTCTATTGCCTGAATAGCCTTAAGATCCAACATTGTGTCGTAGACGCTCCAATTTCCAACATTCGGTATCAGAACATTAGTTTTCAAAAATTCATAACTTGGTTTTTGAAAAATTATAAATGGATAACGACACTATTAACACATTTTTTAACATTTTTGTAGAAGGACAATCTACCACTAGACCCCCTCTATTTGATGGTAGTTGTTATGCATATTGGGCATGTAGGATGAAATGTTATTTGCATTCTAATGATTTGGATATTTGGAACGTTACCCAAATAGAGTACATAGAGCCTCAAACTGAATATTCAAAATGGACATTAGACCAAAAGGAACAAGCACTTAATAACTCTAAGGCCATGAACATTTTATTTTTCTCTTTAGATAGAAATGAATTTAATCGAGTGTCTATTTGTATTCTGCATGTGAGATTTGGAGAACACTACAAGTCACACATGAAGGCACCAGTATAGTAAAACAAACAAAGATATCTATGCTAACTAACCAGTTTCAACTCTTTCAAATGAAACCAAAAGAGTCTATTTCTGATATGTATTTTAGGTTTCAAGATATAGTACATACCTTAATATCATTAGGAAAGAAAATTACCGAACAAGACCAAATCAAAAAGATCTTGATTTCACTTCCTATTGAATGGGATCAGAAGACTCTAGCAATCGAAGAAGCCAATGATATCAGTATTATGAAAATAGAAGATTAAGTTGGTAACCTAATGTCCTGTGAAGTAAAGTTGCAGATTAGAAAGGAGAATCAGGCAAATGAGAAGAAATCACTAGCACATAGTGCTATGATCGACAACAATGAACCAGATGATGATGCTGTTGATGATGACATCGAGTTTATGACCAAGAAGTTCAAGAAATTCTTGAAGTATTGTATAATAGACAAACTTTGAAAAACTAATAAGGAGAGGAAATCAAAGTACTTTTCAAACACTTTCAATAAGGAGAGGAAATACGCATTCAAAGCAAAATGGGATAATTCAGATACATCATCAAGTGATAGTGATTCAGAAATGGAAAATGCCAACATGTGCTTCATGGCAAAGGATGACCAAATATGGAATTTTAATAAAGAGATTACTAATGTTTTGAATGATATGTATCAAGGATATAAAATACTTAGGAAAGAGTACAACAATAGTTTGGCAGAGATAGATTAAAAATATTTAATGAAAGGTTAACTAAAGAAAAACAATGTCTAGAAGAAGAAATTGAAAGACTTAATGGGTATAATGATGAAAAAGATTTGACACTTGAAAGTTTTGAAAAACTAAAAAGTAAAAATGAATCCTTGAAATCAGAATATCTTCCAATGAAGTCACAGATCACTAATCTGAATGACAAAATAACATCTTTAGACAATGTTATTCTTAACCGTAATAAGGATTTTGACAAAATGTAAACTGATATTGATAAATTTAAAAAAGGGAAGGATAATTTAGAAAAATAATTATCTACATCTAAACACACTAGGATTAAACATGGACTTGGATATACCCCTAAGGCTAAATCAAAGAAAAATAGTACTCAATGTACTAAGTTTGTTAAGGCTACCAAGTTCAAATCAAAACCTAGGAAATTAAAGTTAAAACCTCCAAATAGGTTCATTAATTTATGGGTTCCAAAAAGGTTGGATGATATTGAAAAATAAAAAATATTAATAATTTTATTAATAAGGTTCGTTCATCTAATGATTATATTTTGAAAGGACATTCAAACTCTTCATGGGTTTGGCGTCCAAAACTTAACCGCATGGACCCCAAAACAGAAAGGGTACAAGTGTGCATATTTAATAATTTTTCAGGTACCAAACAATGTATACCAGATTGCAGATGCTCAAAGCATATGACAAGAAATCTATTGAACTTTGGATAAATATAAAAAGGATTTGTTATTGGCATCGGCAAAGTCGGTAACTCTAAAACTCATCTTATTATTGGAAATTTTGTTTCATGTTTTGAATTGCTTTGGTTTCCCCTTACGTGTTTTATTTATATGCATTTATTTTTATATATAAACTCTGCATATTGTCTAGCGATGATTTAAGTGAATCTTTTTCGCTCTTTTTGTTGATGACAAAAGGGGAGCAAATGTATAAATATACTAGGCAAAATGATGGGGGTGCATATAGGTGGGGGGAGTCAAGTATAAAAGTATTATATTTTATCGCTCAAATATTTATATGGTTGTCATCATCAAAAAGAGAGATATTTTTAACACACAATGTATTGATTTTGATGACAACACCACATAAATATTACTACTAACGTATCTACGAGTTATGCAGTCATATCAGATATATTATGGAGACATTTACAGAGATAAACAAGATTGCAGTGGAAGCAAATGAATTATAGAAGAAGGTTAATCAGAGCAATTGAAGAACAAAACCCAATTAGAGAAGAATGCTGAAAGATAAAGGTGTTTGAAGTGATGAGGAGTTGGTAGCACCTTGGAAAATCTTGTTAAAGATCTGATGGCAATTACACTTGAAGATCATCAACCATTAAGCTCAACCGAATCCCAAAAATCCATCAATATAAGTACTAACTTGATAATAAGACCTTCCTTGATTGAGCGGATTGTTATTTTTAGAGATGAGATGCTAAGCTAGCCCGATTATGGCAAAGATTTAGGAAGGAGTAAAGTTTGACTAGATAAAGTTGTACGGGCTCGACCATACTAGTTGGCTCCGTAAGGATGAGAGATTTCTTGCTCTCGATGTCGATGGGTTAAGGGATGAGGTGTCACGTGAGTGTCACCATTCGAGATTGACTATAAATCTCGATGGTAATAAAATGCATCATTATATGAGACAAACATTTTACTGAGAAGAGATAAAGAAGGATATTGGAGCATTCATCTCGTAGTGCATGAACTATCAATTGGTAAAGGTAGAGCAAAAGAAGCCGAGTGATTTTCTTCAACCGCTTGAGGTTCCCAACTGGAAATAGGAAAAGTTTCAATGGACTGCCGGAGACCAGAGGAGGGTACGAAGCATTTGGGTCATAGTTAATAGATTGATGAAGAGGGCTTGATCCATATCCGTCAAGTCTAGTAGGACGGCATCCAAATTCGCCGAGTTGTATATGATGTGGGTGGTGCGATTCATGGTGTGGCGAAGAGCATTGTAAGCGACCAAGACCCTTTGTTCAATAGCTAGTTTTGGAAGAGTTTGCAAGTGGTGTTGAGCACAACTTGCATCTTAGTACAGCTTATCATCCACAAACTAATGGGCAGACCGAGAGGGTGAAACATATCTTAGAGGATCTCTTGTGAGCGTGCATTCTCGATTTCGATGGCTTGTGAGACAATCATTTGCACTTAGTATATTTTGCGTACAATAATAGTTATCGATCCATCATTAGTATGGCAACTTTTGGGGCATTGTATGGTCAACCGTGTAATGATCCTTCATGTTGGTGGGAAGTGAGTGAGAAACTGATACTTGGACCAAATATGATTTTAGAGAGATTTAGAAGAAAATAGAGATAATTCGGCAAAGAATGAAAGCTACGTAGGATAGAAAGAAGAGCAACAATGATAGAAGAAGACGTGATTTAGAGATTATGGTGTTTGTCAAGAACTCTCCGTTGAAGAATGTTGTTTGTTCGGTACTAAGGGAAAGTTGGTGCCGAGACTCGTTGGTCCTTTTCCGATACTTAAGATGATTGAGAATCAACATATAGAGTTGACTTACCTCAGAATGAGCGATATATAATATTACATAAATTGCAACATGCATAAAATGACTAGCAACATATATGTATGTATGTATGTATATTTGTGTATGTATGTAATTGTACAATGCAAGGAGAAAGAACTTACCTAAGCTTAGACATACTAATTGTATTGTATGCTCTAAGTTCGATCCACAAGTTGAATTGTGTGCATCAAAGTTCTTTCATTATACATAGGGATATAAGTATGCTCTTTTTTGACATAATTAGGACATTATCAATTTTCAATATTCTGCAAGGTAACAAGAGCAACAAGCACATTTTTTATATTATCATTTGCGTCGGCTCTGCTAGCACAATAAGGAGAGTCTTCCACTCCAAAAATATTTAATTACATCCATCACCATTCCAAGCAAAGGTTCCATACATTTCTTAATCTGTGCAAGTTTCAATTATTTGACCACCCAAAAAATCTGAAATCCATCCACATCAGTATCCAAAAATGATAAATATCCAATATTCTAAAACATGGATGCAATTACGAAGACCACATCGAAAAATTATACGTCCAATTTTTGTCAAGAGTATAGTTTATTTTATATGTATTTTAGTACAATAAAAAAATATTTATTATTTTTTCCTAAAGGAAAGGATACATGGGGCAAGACCACACAACCATAAATGCACAACAAATAAAATAGTACGTCCGACTAACAAACCTAGTCGGTAGCCACATAAATCAACTTGTCATAACAAACCAAAGGTCCTAGATAACATCCATCATAAAAATATATACATACATATAATTATACATATAGATAAAAAAAAACCCGCATCATATAAACTTCCAATCATACATTGTCGATGCTTCGATCAGCAGCTCCATTATTGTTGCTTCCTGCCGAATCTAAAGGGGCAGCATTAGGAAAGAAGAACTAAAGCAGTCCAGTCTAAGCTACTGTCCAAACACAGTAAAGACACATAATTGTAACGACTCCTATATTATGTATCGTAGGATCGTAAAATATTATTTTTAAATTCGTACAAGGTCGTATGACTTTATAACTTTGAAAAATGCCTACTAGTGACATTTCCCATCTTTATACTTTTTTCGAATGAATTTACTTGTAACAGCTATTACTTTTGATAGAAGCCGAATTAACATTAGCGACCACTTCCATTGGAAAGATATGATAGTTTTCCTTTCCATTGCATGATCATAATAGTTAGTACTATGCAGTACCATGGAACTATACCAGTACTTATATTATCTTAAAGAATGGTATAGAGTTTATTTTAGAGATTTGGGATATATAAACTCTATTATTTTAGTTTTTGCATAATCTGTGAACTTGTCGCACATTGATGTTCTTATTTGTGGTTCATTTGATTATATCATTGTCTCGTCTATTTTACATCTATGTTACTATTTATATTTTTTTTGTGCTATGAGATGTTCTATTGGTTTTATGCCAGAATTTTTGTTAATTACACCCTTGGCCACTGTCTTGCATCGGCCAGGTACCTCCACAACCTATATAAGTATACTGAGTATGGAGGTGTAGGGCAGTCATCATATTTGGTATCAGAGCTTAGGTTTCTTATAGCACCTAAGTTGATACCTAGATACATTAGAAGATAATGAAGGATTTATCGCCTTAGAATGGATGGAGTGATATATGAGTGAGTGTACTTGTCATATTTTGGTTTTTGAAATTATATAGTAGTATATATGGTGTATATAATTCGCATTGCATTCTTGGCACCGCTTATTCCATTTAGAGAGATCGACCATTCTTATTACAGCTTATAAGAATCAGGTGGCTAACAAGGAATGCTTCTAGAAACTCCATTTCCCAAGTCAAGGAGGGGGTGGGATCGGGGGCTGCTAACCACGACTTATAGAACTTGTTCATCGAGATGGTGTGAAACATGGTTCAAAATGCCCAAGTTGCTCCTGCTGTGGCTATTAGTGTTGGTGCCCCAATGCAAGCACTGAGGGCTGACATTGCCAAAGTAAATAAGGATTACTCTGCTCTTGACGCAAACTATTCCTCGGAATGGAATTGCGAGGACACTCCTTTTGGACCCCTAAATGTCGACACTAATACATCCATGGTATTCTTGTGTCGAACACTCAAGTGCTGGAAAGATTAATTATTAGGGTAAAATAAAAGGGAAATGAAATAGAAGAAGTAAGAAGAAACACAATATCAGAATCTTGGTAGCGAAACGGTAATTATAATATTAAAGGAACAGTACAAAGGGTTACTCCAATATAGAAATTTCGGAGTTATAATACCTAGGTACTATCATCAGCCTAGAAATTTATAACTGCATATCCTTACAAATGCTGATATGTATAATATAGTAACACAATGAAAATAAGAATACTATGGTAAGTAAAACATCCAGCTCATCTCCTCGAGCTTCAATGAACATCAGCGAAAACCTTCCATTCTCAAACTACTCGAAAGAGTACGCATGAAATTTAGGGAAAACAAAAATCAAGCGCTAGATATAAGTCAGATACGAGAAACTTAAGATATATGTGGCTAGCATATATCAGTAATTTTACGACCAAATGGAATGCCACAACTGCTATCCCCTCAAAAGTGTGACCATCAAATAAGTATATAAGGTGATATAATAGATAATTTCTAGGGTAAGAATATAAATATATAACACAACTGGAATGGGAACATTGGTTACATTCAACAACGTATTATAGGGTATAATCAAAACCGATAAGGTACATTAGCATAATGGATTTGCTACAGAGACACCTCTAGTAAACTGAAGTGGATCTCCATGCACAAGGATCAAAAAATACCTTTTGAGTGTCGTATATCTGTAGATAAAATATACGATGAGGTAAACACATGGATCCCATCATCGAAACATAACCATGAAAAACTAGAACCAAATATCATCAACTCCCACCAACAAACAATCGATAAATATCTCTAGATATAGGGTTGATAACACCCTGATGCGGGTCAGCTAAACCCTAAGTTGTGCAGCCCACTCTGTCTTTAACCATTTCCGATGTCGAGGTCATGTTTGGCATCTTTCATACGGTCTTCGTCATTTAAACAAAACAAAAATTCCCAATTGGACTCCCATGTCTCGAATAGATCTCAAAACCACACATCGATTCAAGCATCTCGAACATATCCACTTCCAAGAGATAGAACATGTATCTCAGTCTTGAAGTGGTTTTCGATAAGTAAAACACTTACCGATCTCAGTCTCCTCAAGACTGAATCAGAAAATTTGGTCATTCAATAATAAGGAGAACGAACACATATGGAAACCAAGTCTCGTATATTCATCACATTTTCGATATTTTCATCTCACACTATCATTCGTTCAAGACAGAAGCCGGTGGATTAGAGCTTTAATACCCATATCCCTACTCAAACATCAGTCTTAACTCCCATAGATAGACAAGCCAAATTCATCGATTTTAAGAGCTAAGTATATGAATAAATGTTTTTGACAAATGAGCAAATATACAAAGAACGATTAAGTCACATGAGCGACATTTAATCCCCTTTTTGTTTGATTAATCTTTTATTAATTAAAATGTCTTTTATTAGTAAAACTTCTTTTGTATTATAAAAGTTCATATATCAATTTTGCCTATTCATTTGTACTCTTTTTATTTGTAACAGCCCATATCTTAATGGGCCTAAATTTCGATAAAAATCGAAACCCTAGTCCATCAAAGCACAGATCGTTGGATTTGGTACCTGCAAATAAGCATGACCATTACCAAAGATTGATAGAAATCTAAACTTACAGTTGAAATAATAATTGGATAAATACTGACTATGTCCACTACCTTGGAATCAAGGGAATTTCATGGTCTCGTATTGCTACATCACCATCAAGCATGAGAGAAAAGAAAAATTTCCAACAACAAAGCATATCAAGCTCCAGTGACATCTTCCTCTATATATATCATGTGGGTCGTAATGAGGAGGCGGTAAGAACAATGTTATGGTGACTGGAAAAATCTATAAACTGTCCATAATATAAATTCATAATGACTGGTTTTCATAATTGGTATGTCCATTAAGGTTAGCAATTCTAATTTGACATTGCATTGCACACACGATTACTTACCTGCCCCTTCCTAACGTACGAAATACCGACAAAGTCTCATCAATCACTAATACTTCCAAACCAATTTGCCACTCAATACTTCAAAAAATGAAGTGAACTTATATAATCATCAAAAAATACTTTTATAAGAGAAATAGGCAGACTCCGCCATTTAAGACCTCAACCATGGTAGACCCCATCACTTAAGACCTATTGCCAAAGTGGTTTTCTAACAATGTTGTCAATAGTCGGTGGGTCCTAGTTAGAAGACCTCTAACTGCTATTAAGGTTTCCAACATTTAATGTCCAGCTATTATCGCATCTAACCCTAATAAAATTGTGCCATGAAAAAGGCAGTACTCAAGCCACTTAATACGTTTAAAAGGACTAGGCGGACTTTTAACTATTTATTTCCTATATTCTAGGTAGGTTCTACATCACTTAATATCTATTCTCTAGGTGGATTCCTCATTATACTATTGTTATTATGACTTTAGCAATGTTAGAGACTATACCCATGCCACTTAAAACCTCATTAATAAGCACTAGGTAGACCCCTGATCATTTAACACCTATTTATAGGCAGGCCTTTGCCATTTAATACCTAGCCCCAAGGTGGAAGCCTCACTGGTACTAGCTGGCTGGCATCGCTTGGAATCTCACTTGGTTACTTAATACTTCCTTTTAGGACAGAGGCGAACCCTTAGATCAGTGGCTTAATACCTCAAACCCAAAGCAAACCCTACCTGCGTATCCACTATCACTCTTAATTGTAAATATGGAATCTCATTAGCTTACTTCTTTCAATGGAGAGGCAGGCCCTAAAATAGCCACTTAACACATCAATACTAAAGTAAACCTTTTAGAGACATCGTTATTTATTTGGAATCTCCCTAAATTACTTAATACTTTCTTTTAGGAGAGAGGCAGACTATACAGCCACTTTATACCTCAAACTAGAAGCAAACCCTTATGGAGATATCATTCATCACTCCTAATTCCAAATTTGGATCATTTAATACTTTTCAATTAATTAATTAGGCCCAATCTCTCATGTCGTCATGGGTCCTAGAATTATTGATATCTCACATTAGTAGTAAGTGCACCCGACTTTCGATAGCCTCAAAGTGAAGGGCGGTCTTCCATCGAGTGACTCTACTGACCTCGCATCACTAACCTGCTAAGTGCAATTAATTATCCTAAGTCTTTATTTATATTATCTTAGGTAGACTTTGGACTTAGCTTACTAATTCACTTTTTATTTAAGGCAATAAGATTTACCTTACATTCTTATCTACCCATAAATCCCCTTTTAATGCTCATAAATGTCAATTTGTGCATAAAATCCTAATGGAGATTTTCTAAGTCATGTATGTATGATTACTAATTTCAAATTAGTAACCTTTTTAACTATTCCATAGTTTTTAATTCAACTTCTTTATTTATCAGTCTCATTAATTCATATACCCTATCAAATTATTTTTCATTTATTGCCCATTAATTATGGTTACAATCTTTTATATCCTATTAATTATGGAAATTCCTTATTTATTGCCCATCAGTAGGAATTACTACATTTCCAAATTCTACCTATTTGTTTTTCTAAATATAATAATAACTAATGAACATTATGCATAAATAATGCACGAATAAACGTTGTTCTCCTTCTTCAACGTAATAAAAACGTATAAACTACTTATCCTTATCCAAATATATCCCAGTCATAAGTACGTAACTAGAATAAGTTTTTCATACTTAATTTGCTAGAGTTAAATTTCTTATGAAGATTTCTTGCTATGATTTCCATAAATTGGTTTTAACACAAATGGAAAAAATTACTACGTTTGAAATTATAGGGAATGGATAATTTCTTTTTATTTGGAATAAACAATGTAAACTATAAAAAACAAGTTAATACTTTACACATCTCTTTACTTTTTGTTTTATTCCTTTTTGAATCAAGCATCGCCTTTCTCTAATTAAGAGTGGAAAAAGTAAACAAATTTATAAAAATTAAATGGATGTTCTTCCCATAAATGTAAACTATAGAAAATCTACAACTTAACACAAATTTGGGCAATAACCCAAAAATCCCAATTTACACCCAATTATAGATCTGGGATAAAAATATATAGCATTTAAATTCTAAAATCTTTTGGACTGATTTTCAGATATACGTGTAAACATATTTCAAATTAAGTCTAAAACAAGAATGTGTAGGTAATAGTTGTCTATACTAATTTAAGCCTATAATTCACAAATAAAATTTATTTATGCATGAGAATAAATGTATGTCAATTGAATGGATTTAAAATCATAAAAAATATATAAAAGCTCTCATACCTTTTAAAAGTGACCCAGATCTCCAGATTTGAAGTAGAACCTTAAATTCAACTCCAAACTTTCCTTAATTAAAGAAAAATGTATAAAAGGTTATATGCATACATTAAAAATATAGATCTGAGAAGAGATATGGGATTGGGAGAGAAAATAAATAAAAATATACAAATATATATATAATTTACCTCAAATACGCATACAATTGATTCTCTTCTCTACTACTTTTAATTAGATTTCTATTCTTCTCCAGTTTGTATGAATATGGATATAAATATCTTTATAATTTAGAAAGAAAGTGGAGAATAAGAAATGGTAGAGCTTCCCTATTGCTTCCAAAAAAATGAGAAGAGAAGGGAATATTAGGCCTGAATTTATAGGTATTAGAATCAACCATAACCGTTCGATTTAAAATATTAAATCCGAATCGTTGCACGCCTAAAGGTGACCGGTCGACCGCATATGGAGCACCGATCGATCGACCGCTATGGGTCAATCGGTCCTAATGATAGGTCTGCCTGTAGGCCTGGGCGATTAATATTTAAACGTTAATTTATCTATTCAAATTATTTCCCTTTTGAATTTTTTTTCATCCGTAACTTCTTCATTTCGACTCTGATCGCAAAACTCAAAATAATAAAGTTTCTCGGAATTTTGTAACAAATGCAATGTTCAAGTTTCAAGATCAAATTCTATTTTTGGAGTCTAGTTAATTAACTAACTAACTAATTAAGTAACTAACGCTAAATTACGTGGTCACATTCTTTCCCCCTTAAAAAGAATTTCATCCCCAAAATTTCACCAGTGACTGTCTTGGTTTTGGTTCCTAATTTTCGTAAACCACAAAACCAGTGAGCGTATAACCAATTTTGTAACCAAACTTACACAAGTGCATAGTGTATTACTGTATTAACACACAGAAAATATATATGCAGAATGATTCTAAATGGGATCCTACTATATGAATTCATTTCTTTTGAAAACATTTTTGAAAACATGATGCAAACAACCTACATATATACTGACAGTTCCGTATGTATGTAGCTTTTTGAAAAGTCTTTTCAACTAAAATCCCATATTCCTACGAATATAAGTATAAAGCAACCAATTTTGCATCCACTTCCTACCATCTAATAACCTAATGCATCGAAAAAAATTGCTTCCGAAACTTTACTCGTATGCTGAAAAAAGGAATTTAGGTGGAGAATATAACATTCTTACCACACTATAATCTTTCTATTCCCATAGTACAGTGGAAATTTCCTCGCTGCCCCGGATTTGATCCAAATTTTCCACGTACAAAACATATAAGGAGGCTTATTTCTAGATTTAAAATGGAATTAAGTCTAAAAATAGACTCACACACATCATTGACAAGGTATCAAATAGAAATTCCAAGGCTGAAACAGTTTTTTCCTTATTATTGCTTGTATTTATCACATTGTTGATCGTAATGCACCACCAAATCTGCAAATTCTAACTCTATTTGTCTTCCCTACACCTATAATGTGGCCTTCAAAATCAAAGATTTCACAAAAATCTTTCTCATTTTTCAAATTCATACGTCAAAATAAGTTAGATGCACATCTTCCACTGAAATCAATTTTTTGAACAAAAACTCTATAAATAATTTAAGAGCCAAAAAAATTAGAATCTAAAAACTTTTTTTTCGAAAGAGAAATTTTCAAATCAAGAGGAAAATTTTCAAAATATTTTCCCTTTCAGTAATTTTAATAAATCAAACCACAATTTTATTATAGTCGGAAGTCGGTTATGTGATAAACGCATAAACCAAATTCTAAAATTCTACGATTAATCTTTACTCATAAAACTTGACATTTCATTTAAAAATGTCATCACATTTATTATTCAAAAAAATTAGCTTTTGAGGAACATGAACAATGACCCGTGATACCAAAACAACTTTATCACGTCCTTGGCTGAAATTTTCCAGTTATTCTAAACTTCTGGTCTTATATTGCATTTAATGTTAGTTAAGTGTTTTTACGAGATTCTCATATTTATACCGCTTCTTTACTATACAAATATAAGAGGGATTGCATACAATAACACGGTAAATAAATAGGAACTCATAATATCATACGTACCCATTACAAGAGACAACTAACAGTTACAACCTAAAAGAAAAGAACAAATGCTGGAAGAAGAAAAGACAACGATACCATAAATCCTAAAATAATGCTACAGACTACGAGATGCCTTGCTCCACGGCTGGAGCTCGATCCATTGTTGCGACTCTTAAATGGTCGTAGCATAGTGGCTATGCTCCCAATCTCATGCCGTTGGCGTTGCTGGTATTGCTGACGACTTCGAATTTGCCATGTTCCTAAGGAAGGATCTAATGGTGGTAGAAGGAACCTTCTACTAAACTGCTTCTCTATAGAGGTTCACCCGTATTACCTAAAGACAAGAGTGGATAGGTGAAAATACGAATAGTGACTTTGTGAGTGCTAATCCTTGATCAACAAATTGCATCATAAGGGTGTGGATCCATTTGACGGCGATGCCGCCAATACTAAGCATAGGTGTTCTTTTGCTCCAAGGATAAATCTGGTCATAACTTCCCAATGATGATGTTGTGTCAAATGATGCACATAATCAAACAAGCAATCAGATGTAGATTATACATCTTCAAAACACTGACATCTTAGGAAAAGATCTGTTGTAAAAATCTTTGAGTCGGTCACTTCAAAATTATCTAAGTTTGTGTACTTTGCGGAGGCCTCGAAAATCTCAGCGAGATCATCATTAATGAGCTCAATCAAGATAACCTTCACCTTTGAACAAATCAGACAATTGACTCCATCGAAAAGCAGATGCAACATGGTTAACATTCGTGCTCAAAAGTATCGAAGGCAAGGGTCGGTGCAAATCTTACCGCAAGAATATCTCTTCCATCCCAAAAGCGAGGAAACCTTCTACTCATTTCCAGTCTAGCCAAGTGGCTTCTTAAGGGTTGAGTCCATAATGGTACGAGGAAAAACCAATGGTGAGGAAAGGTGTCTTGGCTAGGAGATGGTTGGAGGGAGGAAATATGGTTTAGATTTAGAGTGGTGGTGAGGCGAGATCTAACGTGCAAAACCTACAAGAAGGGGATGTGAGGCTTCAGCTCCTAGGGGAAAACGACGTCGTTTAGGGAGGAAACAAAAGAGAGAGGCTGCAAGATGGAGAAGGAGGATGACGGAGATTGGGTTCAGCTTGTTGAGGACGGAGAACGAAAGAGTGCAACTAGGGAAATATGAACGCGATTTTTATAGTCCTGTTCTAGGTTAAAGTTGTGCCAAAACTTATTAATCGATAGACCACTTTAGGTTACCGCTAGATGGTCAACCGCTGGATGGGCTTTGGGCATTAGTTGAACCTAGACCCAATTAGGATTAGATTAAATAATAATTACTATTTCACGCCATCTCCTTCAATTTGACACGATTCAAAAAATTCGTTTCATCATCACAGTGGTGTCAAAGCCTACCGTCCAGTCCCATACCATGCTCCAATAATTTACAGCAGTCTCAATAAAACTGCTGCAACCAACAATAATTCCAAAAACCCAAAAATACCCAAACTATTAAAACCTACCTACTTTGAATGGAAATATTTCTTTCAATAGCTGGTGGGTATTGCAATAATTCAAACTACATACGCCAATAAAATTGAATGTTATTCCTTTTTTGTTTGTACCTTAAAGAAAGAAAATATAAAAACCTCAATTTTATAAATTGAAAAATCACCGAGCTAAATATATGCTCCTTTATACTTGTTTCTAAATTATATAAGCTATTTCATTCCAAAACTTCCCTTAAAAATTAAAATTATATGTATAAATATTTCAAGGTTTTCGAAAAACCTTTTTGAAGTACAAATTTCCTGAAATTGGAAAACTATTACTTGCCACAAATCAAAACAAACCTTTATTGATATATATATATATAAGGATTTCAAAAATTAATATTTTATAAACTAAAAATTTCTTAACATGACCAACCAAGTGGTATACATGTTTCTTTGAAAATTAGAATTTCAATATTTTCTCATGATAAAATTTGCAAAATAAATCATCGGAAAAAGAAATCCTCTGAAAATCCTTTTTCCAAACTCCAAGGAATTTGCAAAATATACTTTATAAAATTTCCCTCACCGGTTTTGGACAAAGGAATTTACATTAATTTTCCAAATAAAATCCGGCTTGCCTCAAAGAAGTGATCAACGAATGCACCCTAGCAAAAACTTGCTTTCGGACAATAGTGACATATAGACTCTAATTTCCCGCCCATCTAGAATAAATATGTGTCTCTGACCAAAATCACAAGGTAGTTTGAATCTCAACCATCAAGTCAAACACCTCAAGTCTTCGAGATTCTGCCGTATGTTGTACTCGTGCTCTTCATTATTAGCGCCTTACGCACCGCCAGCACTCTTCGGGGTACTTCAGAGTTTACATGAAAATCTTTACTCTAAAATGTTTCCAACCCATAGGTTCTTTGCACATTCCCTTGGAGTGAAACTACAACTACTTCTATAGTTGGGACTCATAGAATCTTATATAAAAATATAATATTACTACATAGAAAAGTACAAACATGTTCTCTCAATTCACCCTAATTCCTCAGATATACTAATCTAAGCTCTTATACCAAAAGTAACAACCATAAGTCACCCCTCAAAGAGCATGGATACGAATGGTAACCATAGACTTTCTTGTTTTACGGCCAGCCTCAAAACTATCAACCAACCCTCATTGCCAGGACATGAAGGGGAAAGAGACAAAGCTTCGCCACCATTCACAATGCGAGAACCCCCTATCACGTAAGCATAATCATGCCAACAAGGTCTGGTGACTGGAAAATATATAAACTATCCATAACATAAATTTATAACGGCTGATTTTCATTTAATTGTTATGTCCATTAAGGTTAGCAATTCTAATCTAACCTTGCAATGCACAAATGATTACTTGCCTACCCCTTCCCAAGATACAAAATACAGATGAAGTCTCATCAACCACCCAATTCTTCCAAGCCCATTTTCCACTTAATACTTCTAAATATAAAGCGGGCTTCTATAATCACCATGTAATACCTTTAAAAGAGAAATAGGCAAACTACGCCATTTAAGACCTCAATCATGGTAGACATCGTCATTTAAGACATATTCCCAAGTTAGTTACCTAACACTGTTGTCAATGGTCAGTGGTCCTAACTACAAAGACCTATAACCACTATTTAACGCTTCAAACATTTAATATCCAACCATTACCGCATCTAGCTTCAATACAATTATAGCCATCTAAGAGACAGTACCCAAGCCACTTAATACCTTTAAAAGGACTAGGTGGACTTCTAACCATTTAATGCCTATATTCTTGGCAGGTCCTACATCACCTAATACCTATCCCCCATGTGGACTCCTTACTGATGCTATCGTTATTACAGCCTTAGCAATGTGAGAGATTATACCCAAGCCACTTAATACCTCATTAATAAGGACTAGGCAAACCTCTAATCAATTAACACCTATTTATAAGTAGCCTTTGTTTTTTAAATCATAACCCCAAGGCGGACTCCTCACTAGTATTATCTAGCTAGCATTGCTTGGAATCTCACTAGGTTACTTACTTAATACTTTTTAGGAGAGAGGCAAACCCTTAGATCAATCACTTAATACCTCAGACTCGAAGCGAAACCTTCTCAAGATATCCACTACCAGTATCAATTATAAATTTGGAATCTCATTAAGTTGCTTCTTTCGGTAGGGAGGTCGGCCTTAAAATAGCCACTTACTGAATTAAACCCTTTTAGAGACTTTCTTATTTATTCAGAATCTTATTAGGTTACTTAATACTTCCTTTTGGGAGAGAGGCAAACCCTACAACCACTTAATATCTCAAACCAGAAGCGAACCCCTATGGAGATATCTCTCACCTCTCCTAATTCCAAATTTGGACCATTTAGAATTTTTCAATTAAGAAAGTAGGCCTAGTCTCTCACACTATCATAAATCCTGGGATTAAGGGTATCTTAAATCAGTAGTAAGTGCACCTGACTGCTGGTAGCCTCAAAGTGAAGGGCAGTCATCCATCGAGTGACTCTACCGACCTCGCATCACTAACCTACTAAGTCCAATTAACCATCATAAGTCTTTAATTATATTACCTTAGGTACACATTGGAGCTAGCTTACTAATTTCCTTTTTATTTAAGGCAATAAAATTCACCTTAAATGCTTATCTACCCATAAATCCTCTTTTAATGATCATAAATGTCAATTTGTCCATAAAATCCTAACGGACATTTCCTAAGATATTTATATATGATTACTACTTTCAAATTAGTAATCTTTTTAACTATTCCATACTTATTGATTCAATTTCTTTATTTATCAGTCCCATTAATCAGTTTACATTATCAAATTATTTCACATTAATTTCTTATTAATTAGGGTTACGATCCTTTATTTTCTATTAATTATTAGCATTTCTAATTTATTTACCATTAATAGAAATTAATAAATTTTCGAATTCTACATATTTGCTTTTCTAAATATAATAATAACTAACGAACATTACACAAAAATAACTTACGAATAAACACTATTCTCCATTATTATCACAATAAATACATATAAACTACTTGTTCTTATCTAAATATATTTTAGTCATACATATGTAACTAGAATATGTTTTCCATATTTAATTTTCTAGAATTAAATTCTTTAGGAAGATTTTCCGCTATGGTTTCCATAAATTGGTTTTAACACGAAAAAAAAAGATTTACTACATTTGAAATTACAAGGAATGGACAATTTCTTTTTATTTGGAATAAATAGTGTAAACTACGGAGAATAAATCTGTACTTTACATATCTCTTTCCTTTTTGTTTTATATCTTATTAAATCAAGCATCGCCTTTTTGAGTCAAAAGTGGAAAATGTAAATTTTTTTATAAAAGTCAAACGGATATTCTTTCCACAAATTAAACTATGGAAATTCTACAACTTAACAAAAATTTAGGCAAAATCCTGTTTTACACCCAAGTAGAGATGTGGATTAAAAATATACAACATTCAAATTCTAAAATCTTTGAGACTGATTTCCAGGTCTAAGTATAAACATATTTTAAATTAAGTCTGAAACAAGAATTTGTAGGCAATAGTTTTCTATATTAATTTAAGCCAACAATTCATAAATTAAATTTATTTAGGCATAAAAATCAAATATATACCAACGGAATAGATTTAAAATCATAAATATATAAAATTTTCCACTCACCTTTTATAAGAGATCCAAATCTTCAGATTTGAAGTAGAACCTTAAATTCATATCCAAATCCTCTTTAATCTAAGAAATATGTATAAAAAGATATATATATTTTACAAATTTAGAAAGAAATTTGGGATTGGGAGAGAAAATAGATATGATATACAAATATATATATGTGTGTGTGTGTGTGTATTACCTAAATATGCATATTGTTGATTCTTTTATTTTCAGATTTCTATTCTTCCCCAATTTCTATGAATATAGATATAAATTTCTTGTTTTTATAATTTAGAAAGAAAGTGAAGAGTAAGAAATGGTATAGCTTCACTACTGCCTCTAGAAAAATATAAAAAGAGAAGGGAAGGTTAGGCCTAAATTTATAGGTACTAGAATCAACAACAACCGTAAGAGTTAAAACATTAAATTCGGGCTATTGTCGCCTAGGTTTATTGCAGCCGCCTATAGGCGATCGGTCGACTGCATATGAAGCATCGGTTCGACCACTATGGGTTGACCAGTCCCAGTGACAGGTCTGCCTTTCGGCCTAGGCGATTGTAACACCAAATATTTTTGGTAACATTATTTAGGATATTTAATTAGTCAATTTAAATAAAATAATGTATTGATTAAGGGATTGAGATTTGTTTCAACTAAGGGATAACCGTGCCATTTAAACAATGAAGTAAAAGAGGAGTTTAACATGAAATATAGAAGGGGTAAAATAGGAAAGAGGTCATTCCTATATCTTTTACCCTTGGTTGTGTATCCTATACATGTTCATTTCATTTGTTCAAAATTTTAAAAGCTAAGGTCGGCTAACATTGACAAGAGCTAGAGAAAGAAAGAGAAAGGGGAAGCTTAATCAACATCAAATTCATTCAAATCCCATATCCTTAATGCCTAAAGCTAAGGTGAATAATGTTTACATCTCTCATTAGTTTTGTTTTCGGTTTTAAGGAGAAATCCAAAATGTTTTGCAATGTTTTGCCATGTTTTTGAATAATGGAATGATTATATATACTTATTGATGATTGATGCATGTTCATATTGATTTTATGATATGTTTTAAGGCAAAAAAACTTATTAGAAATTTAAATGCCTTGAAGATTTTTATATAGACCAGAAATAATATTTTGAAGATGGCTTTCAATTTTTAGAATTTTTATGAATTTTATATGAATTTTCGAGTAAAGAAAATGTTATTTTGGGTTATAAATTGTTTACGGTTAAATAATAAAAGGTTTGGGTCTGAAAATTTTATATGTTTGAAAAATATTAAAAGAGATTTTCTGGAATTTTTGTAGATTTTTCCTAAGTATTTTAATGGATATATAAAATTATTTAAGGTATGAGACTTAAATGTTTTATATTTATAAAAGGAAAATGGGCTCTTTGCAAATAATTCAAATATGTTATTTCTGGAAATTGGCAGCACTTTTAGAGAAGTAAAATGGCAACCAATCAGATTTAGACAAACAAGGCAGGTTTGGTACGAAAGAAATAGTTTAAAAGAACAAGTAAATAGGTTTTTCACTGTTTCGATGCTTTCGGCACCAGGATCCGCCTCTTTACCTTCGCATCCGACATAATCAAAACCAATGTGCATGGTATTAAGGAACAGGTACATAGTGAATTGGATGTAGGCGAAAGGTAGTGGATCGAAACTAGGCATTCCGAAAGGATTGAGGCTTTAATTTGTTTTTTAAATAAAAATGTGCTTGTTTGCTTTCGCCTAAGAAGCTTTCGGCTTAGTTAGCTTTTGACTAAGTCAAATGGATTTAAAGGAAATAGTTTCAATTGGGTTGCGCCCTTGTTTTTAAATAACTCCTTTCGACTAAGTCGAAACCTTTTGCTGCCGCCTTTTTGCCCTTTGACCCAGAGGGTTTCGAAGGGGTACTTTGTTTTCTAAAATTTAGCTGCTTCTTCAACGCTTTCAAAGTGATGGTTTCGACACCATCACTACTTTACTTAGGAATGCTTTCGAAAGGTAGGCTTTCGACTTAAATGGTTTTAATGACCATTTTTATCAATTGAAGTATAACCCAAATGGTTTCGAAAGAGATGATTTAAATAATTTCGAAAAGAGGAGCTTTTGACTTTAATGGGTTTATGATCCTTTTGCTCTACTTGAAGGCATAATCCAAATGGTTTCGACCGAGATGGTTTTCAATGGTTTCAAAAGGTTTCCACGTGTTTTAAATTGAATCCAAAGGCTTTCAAAAGGTTTAGACTTGATGCTTATGAAAAGTTTTTAATAAGGTTTTGAAGGAGTGGTTCTCGAATGGTATTAAAGGATTCGAAAGGTATGATTTTCTGGGTGTTTCGAAAGGAGTAAAAGGAAGGGTTTTATAAGGGTTTCGAAAGGCAATGTTTAAATGATTTAAAGAAAGATGACAAAGGCTTTAAAGCTAGGAAGGTTTTTCAGAGGTTTTAGAAGGGTTTTTGAGAATGGTTTTGAAAGGAAGATTTTGGCCTTTCAGCCAAGATTAAAGGAAGGGTTTTACTTGGTTTCGAAAGGGGTACTTTCAATAGATTTGGGGGGGAGGGGGACTTTCAAAGATTTAAATGTTTTAGGTAAAGTGTGTGTGTGTGTGTGTATGTGTGTGTATAGCATGGCAAGGTGATTTTGCGTAAAGCATAGAATATATAAATTTTCATTATTTAAGTTTGATTTAAAGGCTTAAATCATTTTGAAAGGGTTTTCAAGGAAAATTATAGGAAGGGATTCCTAAGTAAATTGATTCGGATATTAGAATACCAGATGAGGCTAGTATAGGGATGTGCCCTATATATTAGCTATTAGCCCTAGCTAATTTTGTACAAAATTCCAGTGTGTAGGGCTTTGTCATAGGTAAGACTAAAATTATTAATACACATAGAAAGGAATATATGTTGTATACAGATAGGTTATTGGTGAGCCTGCAAAACCATTAGCATTAGATGATCCTGGGAGATGTTAAGGACGGACCATCCAAAAGAGAAGTATTTAATATATAGTTAAGGACAGATCATCCATAAGAAGAGGAGTGTCTAACACATGTTATACAAATTTTGATATGTTTTCTAGTAAGTTCGAGTCAGCCAAAGGTTAACAGTTGGCCAAACAAAACTATAAAGTTTGAACAGATAGTTCATTTATTACCTGACATGTATGTTCACATAATAATGCTTTATAGATTTGAACCAGTTTTGGTTGTAGGAAAGGATTTGCAAAAGATATGTTTTAAAAGGATGTAAGTGGGGGGAAACCCATTTCGCTAAGCGGCGTGGTCTCACTTAACATAAAATGACAGAGATGAACAGTATTATTCACACCATGATTTATATCTAAATCGAAATTTTTGTTTTCCTTAACTCTCGGGTGCTCAAAATTGATTTAAGTAGGATGAGCGTTGAGGTTTTTGTTTTGACGAATAAAGCTTTCAAAGACGAGCAGGTGGCTAATGGATAACTAATTATGAGTACAGAGTACTTTGTTCATTTCCGCTATGTATTAAGTCAGATATGACTATATTGTTGTGATCAACCAAGGGGGCATCCTCGGCATATTTTGTAATTAATATATTTGATCATTGTTTGGGAAACGTAAAGGATTATGTAACTTGGATATGAATTATTTTTTTGAAACGTAATCAACAAAATGTTGTTTTTAAAATCTATTATTTGTTCATATTCAAGTACTTCTGATATTAGGGATACCATTAGCATTACCATATTTTGTCACAAAAAGTTAATACTATAGATGACTACAGCATATGTAGCACTTAGCTTTTGACCTCCAGATATAGGATGTTACAACTTGGTATCAGAGCATAGGTTTATGAAAAATTTTAAACTAAAAATGGTTTTTGAAAACTTAATTCTAAAGAATTAGAGTAAGATATTTGTTAGGTTATGATTTTGTATGTCATGAGGTTTGAATACAGATATGGAAGGTAGAAGAGGAAGAGTTAACCAGGAGGGAAAGGAACCAATGGGAATGCCAGGCCGAGGAGAGGTCAAGGTCAGCCACACGCAGAGAATGTGGGTGCAGGAGTCCCGCAAGTTATAATGGAAGGTATATATCGGTTCTTCATAAAAATGGTGCAAGCGGGTGTTGCTACTGGAGTTGCGGAAGGAGAAGTTTCGAGAGCTTCAGTTGTCAACGACTATGCTAAGTTGAGTATAGACAAAACTAAGCTCGAAGGGAAGCCATTTATTGGAACAAAGGATGCCATTGATGTGGAAAACTGGTTGTTGCACTACGAAAGGATTTATACAGATTTGGGGCTCAATGATGAGCAGAGGAGGAGGTTGGTATCGAGAAACAGCTTTAGAAAGCTGCTTTGTTTTCATGGAATAGTGTGACTGTGGCAGTGGATGAGGGAACTATGACCTGGGCAAAGTTTAAGAGGAGGTTCAAGTAGAGGTTCACGTCGGTAATGGTTCAGTATGTTTTGATTAGGAAGTTTGCTGAGCTAGAACAGAGAGAGATGACCGTTCTGGATATGCCAGTTGATTTGAAGAGTTAGTCCGATATGGTTATGCAGTTGTTGATATAGTGATGAAGAGGAATGAGAAGTTTATCAGGGGATTGAGGCCTGAATTGGCCAGGGCTACTTTATGCATATTAGAGAACCCTGTGATGTGGTTATAGAGATAGCTTGGAGATATGAAGAGATGCTCGATTGTTAGGAGAAGAATAAGGTGAAAGAAGTCCATGTTGGGCAGAAGAGGAAGTTCTTTCACAAGAAGGGTGCTCAGAAGGGTGGAGCAACCAAGAAGTGGACATCTGAGGTGGTCTGTTTTAAGTGCGACAAGAAGGGTCATTTCGCCAATGAATATCGTATTGGAAAGGCTAAGGAAGTGATCAGGAAGAAGAACGTTAGGTGCTTCAACTGCGATCGGATAGGCCACTATAAGAATCAATGCAAGAGCCTGCTAAGGGTGGAAAGGGCAAGGTGTATGCATTGGAGCCTGCTGCTTCTAAGCCAACAGCTCAGGAGAAAGGAAAGGCGGTTTTGGGAGGTACAATTCAGATCCATGGTATGTTTGTTAGCGTTCTATTTGATATTGGTGCATCACATTCTTTTATATTCAGATGTTTGATAGATAAGCTTAACCTAGAAACACATATTTACTTGCTTTCATACAGTTTGCTAATTCAATAGAACGGTACGCAACTCTAGGGTTGAGATGTGACCGGTTAGAGTTTGACCTATTAGGTCATACATTTGTTTACAGTTTGCATATGTTTGATTTTGTGGGGTTCGAAATTATTTTTGGGATGGATTGGTTATATGATGGTAGGATATTTCGCCAGGATAGGAAAATATCGCTTAGGCACCCTGATTGTAGCGAACGGACTGTTATACGATAGAAGGTTCTAGTGGTGAGATGAATGCTTCATTAGGTGTTATGGAGTTAGAGGATGAGTTGACTTGAGTTTTCGTTGTTAGAGAATTCTTGGATATGTTTGAGCCAGTAGTTGGATTGTCGTCATAATGATCTATTGAGTTTCAGATAGATTTGATTCACGGAGCAGAACTAGTGTGTAGATCGCCAAGCAGAATGGCCCCTTTAGAGATGAGGGAGTTGAAGGTGCAATTGGTAGATTTAGAAGACAAGTGTTTTATTAGGCCAAGTAGTTAGCCATGGGGAGCAGCCGTAGTGTTTGCTAAGAAGTCAGACGGATCGTTAAGGCTATGTATCGATTATCGTAAGTTGAATGAGAAGACAATAAAAAATCGATATCCATTGCCAAGGATTAACGATTTGTTCGATCAGTTAAGTGGAGCCAAGATATTTTATCAGTTGGATTTGGCGACGGGTTTCCATCATCTCAAAGTAGCATAGGATGTATACCTTTAACAGCATTTACGACCAGATATGATCATACGAGTGGTTAGTTATGTCGTCCAGACTAACTAATGCGTCGGCAATTCTTTATGGATTTGATGAACCGAGTTTTCCGAGAGCACTTAGATAGGTTCGTATTGATTTTTATAAATGATATCTTGATATACTCTAAGGATGAAAGAGAGCAAGAAGTTCATCTTAGAGTTGTGCTTGAGAGCTAAGGCAACATCAACTGAAAGAGAAATTTCAAAATGTCACTTTTGGAAGATGGAAGTGAAGTTTCTAGGTCTTGTAGTCTTAGGGAAAGGGTTGTTAGTAATTCGACTAAGATTGAAGCGATGAATAGTTGGAAGAGACCGAAGACAGTGATGGAGGTAAAGACTTTCCTTGGGTTAGCTGTTTATTACTGGAGGTTCATTAAGGATTTTCATGGATAGCGGCACCGATGACAAAGCTAACAAGAAAGGATGTGAAGTTTGTGTGGACCGATAAGTGTGACGAAGCATTCCAAAGTTTGAAACACTTATTGACCCATGCACCTGTGTTGGTTATTCTAAAAGGGAATCAAGATTTGGTGGTTTAGACCAATGTGTGTGGAACAATATTAGGAGTTATACTAATGCAGAAAGGTAAAGTGATTGCATATGCATCTAGACATCTTAGAATGCATAAAGTCAGGTATCCGATGCATGATTTGGAACTAGCTGCAGTGGTTTTTGCATTGAAGGTGTAAAGACATTACCTTTTATAAGAGAGGTTTGAGTTATATAAAGATCATAAGTCATTGAAGTATTTTTATCTTAGAAGGAGCTAAACATGAGAGAGCAGAGGTAGTTAGAGTTTATCATTGCTTATGAATTTGGGATCGAGTACACACCGGGGAAAGGCAACAAGGTTGCAGATGCGCTTAGCAAAAAACATCAGAATGCAGTGTTGGCGATGATTGCTGAGTGGAAAGATTTAGAAGCATTAGCAGACTGCTGAGTGCAATGGAGATCTGAGGCTGGGTCTAGCGGAGAAACCATAGAATTATCTTGTTTGGAAGTTCGACCAATGATGATCGAGAGGATTGCTTCTAAACAGGAGGAGGATCCGGTATTAGCTGAACTGATCAGGAAGTTAAGGGAAGGAACTAAGAGCGATGACTTGAAAATTTTTAGTCTTGACTAGAATGGATGGTAGAGAGAAAAAGGAAGATTATGTATTCTGAGTGTAGGAAACATAAGAAAATAAGTCTTGGAGGAATCCATCGTTCAATGTTCTCTATTCATCAATAGGAAATTAAGATGTATCGGGATATGAAAATATGTTTCTTCTGGGAAGGTATGAAGCGGGATATTAGTTTATGGGTAAAGCAGAGCGGTTTACTACAATCGCTTGAAGTTCCCGATTGGAAATGGGAAAAGTTTTGATGGATTTCATTGATGGATTGTTGAAGACCAGAGGAGGTTACAATAACATTTGGTCATAGTCGATAGATTAACGAAGAGTGCTCGATCCATACCCATCAAGTCTAGTAGGAGGACATCCACATTAGCCAAGTTGTATATGAAGTGGGTTGCGCGATTCCATGGTGTAGCGAAAAGCATTGCTAGCGACCAAAGCCCTGTGTTCACTAGTGGGTTTTAGAAGAGCTTACAAGAGATGTTGGGGACAAGTTGCATCTTAATACAGCATATCACCCACAAACTGATGGATACACCAAGAGGGTGAATTGTATCTTAGAGGATCTCTTGCGAGCTTGCATTCTCAATTTTAGTGGCTCATGATGATCATTTGCACTCAGTAGAGTTTGCATATAATATTATTAGTTCAGCAATAGTATAGAAACATTAGAGGCTTTATATGGCCGACCGTGGAATGCTCCTTTATGTTGGTAGGAAGTAAGCGAGAAATTAATACTTGAGCCACATATGATTACAGAGCCTTCAAAGGAAATAGAGACCATTCAGCAATGATGAAAGATGCTCAAGTAGGCAGAAGAGCCACACTGATAGGAGAAGACGTGATTTAGAATTCATGGTGTTTATCAAGAATTCTTTGCTGAAGAATATCGTTGGATTCGGTACTAAAGGGAAGTTGGCGCCGAGATTCATTGATCATTTTTCAATAGTTGAGAGGATTGAGAAAGCATACAGAGTCGACTTACCTTAGAAGATGACGAGCGTGCACAACGTTCCACATCTTTCACTTGCAAAAGTTTGTGCATGACTCAAACGTCATAGTTGAACCAAATCAGTTTGATGATATCGAGATAAAACTAGAAGCATCAAGACTTCATAGGCCTCCATATCATCAGACATGATACGAAGTAGGATACGAAGAATGACGGTAGAGCCGGTAAAGGTTTAGTGGAATGAAAGCAAAGGCGATTGTACTTGGGAGATCGAGGAAAGCATGAGGACCACTTATTCGAAGCTCTTTACTTGGTGAGACTTATGTTTATCGCATTTACATTCACTTTCGATGTCGAATAGGATAGTTTAGTATTCTACATGTTAGGGTAGGCATAAATATCATTACCTACTTATATATGCATGTTTGATGTTTGATATGTTTGCTCATGAATGTAAGGCATGCGGGGTAGCTATATTGATTTTATCTTATTTGTGTTGGGATTTTGAGGGCGAAATTCCTAAAAGAGGGGAGAGTGTAACGATCCATATTTTATGTATTAAATGATCATAAAATGTTATTTTTAAATTCATATAAGGGCATATAACTCTATAACTTTGGGAAATGCCTACTAGTGGCATTTCCTATTCGTAGAAATTTTCTGGATGATTTTATCCTTGAAAAATTGTAATGGCTATAACTTCTGATAGATGTCGAAATAGCGTTCGACACCACTTCCATTGAAAATATATTATGGTTTCTCTTTCTATAAAGTGGTCATGCGATTTGGACTTTTTGATTAGGAGATATGGATGTTTGAAGAATGACAGTTTTTGGAGTAGCTTAGTGAGTAAATAGTAAGTTTGGGGGGCAAGTCCACTAATCCATTTCGGGTTTGGCTATAATAGGCTAAACCATTATCCCAAATCACTTTAACCACTTCTTAAATAGATCTAAGCTTCTATTAACTTATTCTACACCTATAACCTTTGCTTTTCTCCTCCAAATCAAGTTTAAATCATAGATTATATAAGGGTAGATTAGCAAGAGGATTTACTGGAAATCTTCAAATCCACATTTTTGGAGAAGAAAATTTGGAGTTTGGCTGTTGATTTTCGAATTTGCCTCGATTTACGTGCAAAACTTGAATTTTGGAGGTGTTATTGAGTGATTTATCATCTCTCACCTACATGTATATGTATGTTTTGACATGTTTTAATCTCATTTTTAAAGCCAAAATCATGTTTTGGGATTGTTTGAAAGTGGAATACGAAGTAAAATTGAATTTAAAATGTCTTAAAGTTTTCTAATCATATTAATCTGATATATGATTATCTTGATGTAAGTTAGGCTATGTTAGAGACATATTATAGGATGATTTGCCATGAATAATTATATGTTTGCATGTTTGAAATGTTGTTTGGTGCATGTATGGCATTTTCTTGTATGCTTGAAATGTTCATCGGAGCGACTTAGAGTTAGGAATCTGAAACCAGGCTTCGATGGATTGACTAGGGATTGTTAAGAGTCTTATTGATGCATATGGAAGGCAATGAATCGAAGAATGGAGCGTAGCATTGAAGTCGATGTGAAATTAGAAGTTGGAGTTACTATAACATTTTGATTTAGGGAAGGTCTGTTTAGTGCTAGGAATGCTTGGAGTCAGGATGTGTTGGCTCGGGTTTTACTTCGGATCGGTGGGAAGAAAATTGGATAGCAGATGCTGTCCGATGATGCTATGGTTCAGGGGGATTAGACCAGGTTTCCTATCCGGGTTATTCTTGGAGTTTGGTTTGAGGAGACTCGGTCTAGACCCGAGCAAGAAATTCGGTTTGATGCCTCTAAGGTACTTCGAGTTGAAGGTTTGGCTGCTTTGGGTCTTGGCTCCATCAACATCGGGCTCGGTTCAGGTACTACCGAACAGAGTATGGGAGTTGAGGAACTAGCATCCCAGCATGGCGGTACTTCGGGAATTTCTTCATGGCATGCTCCGCGATACTTAGATGTCATATGGAGGGAAGCAAGCAAACCTAAACGACTCGAGATGACCTTGGATCTCGTGTGGCGATTAATGAAGCGATAGCGTAATGCTTCGACATGATGATGACGACGACTTCAAAACATTAGTACGATGGATCTACGACTTACGATGGGCGTCTAAGGGCATTTTGAAGATGACGACTTAACGATGAGAGTCGTGACGGTGACAAGGGCAAGTTCAATAATGGGGCTTGGGAGTAGAGTTTACAACTATGTTCCACTTTAGAGATAGCCAGGTTGGAATAACGATTAAGTTCCATTATGGAGATGCATGCAAGTGGATCATTGATAACTTGGAGGTTTCTAGTGTGCTTATAAAGAAGAGGTATATGGGGATGCCTACCTGAATTTGCTATTGTGTCCAGATCTTGTGATAGTAGACTACCCTAGGCTTTTGCGATTATGGGCTTGGTTCCTAGCCTTTCGAAGTAGCATGAATTCAAGCAACAATGAAGCTGGGATTTCGATTGAGCCCTTGGTTTGCGATTGTGTCATATGATTTATCTATATCCAATGCACACGAGTGACTGCGAGGATGGTATGATGGTTGCTATGTTTGCCATAATTGTATACCACTTTATGTGTCACAGGATGTTGGTATTTTCGACCATATACCTAGATACTGAACACTGTACTTCGGTTGTAGTACATTTACGTGAAGATGATAATATATTAGCATATAGTGATTGTTATGTGCTAACTCTTTGGATGCAAGGATAAGTCGGGTATGATTCTTCATACCCTATGTCCCTATTTACTATATACAATTTTTATAGTATTTTTGAGATGATGTATCGCTCACACCAGACTGTTGCCTCACGCGAGGTTTATGCTTTCTTCTTGTTATCTCGAGTACTCTTAAATGAGTAGATTAGGGATGATAGGTCTGAATAGCGCATTGAGTTGTACCGAGTATGATCATGGGCCTGCACTTTCATAAATACATACATACATACATACATACATACATACATATATATATACATATATATATATATATATATATATATATTTGGAGCTTACTATCGCTCATATTTTGTTGTGTAGTATTGTGGAGCTATACATGCACTTTTATTATCTCAGAGATAGTTATAGAGTTTATTTTAGAGATTTGAAATGTATAAACTCTATTTTAGCTTTTGTATAATCTGTGAACTTATTGCACTATGATGTTCTTATTTATGATTCATTTGATTATATCATTGTCTCGCATGTTTTGTATCTATGTTATTATATTATATTTTTCCTATGCATTGTGAGATGTTCTACTGGTTCTTTGCTTGGATTTTTTTTTGTTACTTTATACCCTTGGCTACCATCCTACATATGTTAGGTACCTCCACAGTGCACTATACAGGTATATTGGGTACCGAAGGTCTAGAGAAATCATTATAATAATCTTATTAGCCACGGATATACAGATGTGAGACTTTTTATTAAAACGATGATTATCTCTTTCCGACCAAACTGCCCAACCAAAAGCTAGGAAAAGAAGGGACTCAGAGTTAGAATAGTAGGAAGACCAAAGCTCCTACAGCTCATCTATAGAGATATCGATGCCTATATTCCGGTCGAGGCACACAGTGCCCAAACCTGATAACTAAAATAGCAATGTAAAAAAATGTGTATGGAAGAATCTATATTGTCGGAAGAAAAAATCAGGTGATAACTAAAACCAAAGATTTTTGAGCTAGCAATTTAGTTGTGTTAAGCTTATTCAACATAATGAGCCACATACGGACTTTAGACCTTGGAAGAGCGTTAAGATGCCAGAGAGATAATTTCACTGCCAAAAAAAAGAGACGAATCGATTCCTGCAATTAGGGCTCACTACCTCTTAAACGAAGTTGTCGTCTAGCAAAATCGTTTCAATGACTTACATATTCTGTGTTTCGAAAATGATTCAGGTACATATCAGAGAAGTTGTAGAAAGAGTCATCATCCTTTGTTGGATGTTAAAAGTGGCAACAAGCTTAATGCAGAAAGGTTGTCTCCAATGATGACAGAAGTGAAATTGATGTTGCAAAAATCACCTTGGAAAACTTGGAATACATAGATATAAGTATTTGAGGCTAGGCCAAACAGGGTCAGGAAATAGGAGGAAAGCACAATTCCATTCCGCCAAGGGTTATGCCAGAATAAAGACCCTCTTCCACTATCAATTTTTATTGACATACTAATGTGAAGTTCCTTGCAGCAAAGAAGAATACATTTCCAAAAATATGAAGCTAGTGAAGGAGGTTGAAACTTGAGGTCAAACACATGGAAATTACCTTGGTAATAGCAATTATTGACCCATATCGCCAAGGGCTTGGAGCTCCCACGTACCAACTCCCATCCCTATTTACCTTGATGAGATTTATTGAATTGGGGTAGATTTATTATGCAAAGGCCTCCATCCCTCTTTGGTCTACAGAACCTATCCCAACCTACTAAACAATTTAAAGAAGAAATGTTGTCTGATCCCTTCCATATGAAGGCCTCCTAATGGAATCTATCCTCTTAATGACCCAAGTTGGAGCTTTAAAGAAAGCCATCCAATATGTTGGAAGGGAGGATATGAAAGAGTTAACAAGTGTTAGTCTTCCCACATGTGATAAGGATGAGTCTTTCCCCCCCGCTAACCTACTTCTTATTTTACCTAATAAAATTATCCAATCAAATTGTTTCAACTTTCCTAGGAAAATAGAAAGGCCTAAATATGAGATAGAATAGGGCAGGATTGAGCAGTTTAAGGTGATAGCTACTAAAGAAGCAATTACAGGGTCTTGATCAGTTATTGTCACCGAACTTTTATAGAAGTTTATTTGCAGACATGATATTAAAACAATGTAGCCACATTAATTTTAAAAAAGCAATAGAGCTAGAATAGGAAAAGGACAATAGTATGGTATCATCCCCATTGGAATGAATTAAGACCAAAAGGAATAAGATTACTATGTCAAAAGACCCGAGGCACAAGCAAGATCAATCATACGGACGAAGGAGTCTACAGTAAGTTTGAAAAGTAGGAGGGAGATGAGGTCCCCTTGCTTGAGCCCTTTAGAAGGTTGAAAAAGATCATCTCTCCTGCCATTAATGCAAATTAAAAGGAGGTGGATGCAAGAGTGAAACTAATCCAAGTAGTGAACTTGGAAAGCCCCTTTGCCATAAAACATTCGGATAAATTTCTAGCTAATTGAATCAAATGCTTTAGCAAAATCCAACTTAACAATGGAATTGCTAATCCGTTTAAAGGTGCAGTAATTAATCACTTCTCGAACCACCACCGCGTTGTTAAGAAGGGATCTACCTAAAGTGAAGATAGATTGCCCGAAGGAGTCCATGAGAGGCTTTAAGTGGTTGACAAGACCTTTGGGATTAACTTAAAAATCATATTTTCAAGGCTAATTGCCTGAAAGTTAGATGTGGAAGAGGCTCCTTCACATTTAGGGATTAAGACAATGTTGGCATAATTCCTTCTAGAAATTAGCTTAGGGTTTGAATGAAATTCTTCGAAGACTTTTAGGATGCTGAACTTAAGAAATTCTAGATATCTTTTGAAGAAAGAGGGAAGAAAACCATCTGGTCCGAAGGCTTTGTCACCTGCAATCTCAGAGAGCGCCTCCTAGATTTCATCGATCTCAAACTTACGATCAATGGCTAATGGGATATTAGATGTCGCTGGCAAAATTAAGCTCCAATTCATAACGTCTAGGAAGGAATTTGGCCTTTGAAGAATAGCCTTAAAATGGGTTGTAAAGGCTTCTAGCATGTCAGATTTTTCAGTCATCTTCTTCCATCATGACAAATACTAGAGATAGCATTAGATTTGTGCCTGCCATTTGCATTTCAATGGAAATAGGCCATGTTGAGATCTCCCTCCTTTAACCATTGAGCCTTGGAATTTTTCTTCCAAGCAACTTCTTCTTTCTTCATACTTTTCAATTCAAATTTAAGCTCAGAAAGATCATATCCGTTAGCGAGGAGAGAGGAGTAAATTCTTCCAAGATATTAAGGCCTAAGACCTGATTTTGTAGTGACTACTTTTTGGCCTTAATGGAGCCCAACAGAAGATTGTTGTTTCAAAGCTTTGTGAAGCAGGCATAGCTTAGTAACTAAAATCTTGAAAGCCGAACCAGAAAGTCAAAAAACAGCCCAAAGCCCTTCAACCATTTCGTCGAAACGTAGCTCAAAAGTCTAGAAATTCTCAAATTTAAAATGGGGACAGCATAGAGTATCATCACCAGATTCAAGCAGCACAGGACAAAGATCCAAGACTAATGATGGAAGACCTTGAGCAGAGGAAAAAGGGTGCATGTCTTCCCAGGAAATGTTAAAGAAGAACTTATCTAGTTTGGCAAGAGAAGGGATACTAAGTTTATTATACCTGGTAAAAGCATGGTTATTAATAAGCAAGTTATTAAGGCCATAGGAACTAATGAAATTAGTAAAAGCATCTATATTGGGAGAGACAAAGTTATTGTTCGCTCTGCGAGGAATCTAGTAATACTAAAGTCTTATCCAGAATCCAAGGACCGTTAATATGAGATGCAAACATCGAATATTCATTCCAAAGGTCAAGATGTTCGGGGAAAGAATATGGACCATAAAAATTAGAAACGAAGTAGAGAATGCCCAAATTTTTTTTTTAACTACGTGAAGAACATTGAAGGCTTTGAGCCCTTGCATTAAAGAACTCTTAGATTCATCCCATTAGGTTATAATACTACCTTTAGAATCTACATCATCTATGGAGGCCCACCCCAATAAAAGACCCCCTTCTAAACACCTCAAAGTAGATGGACAGAGGCAACTCAACTTAGATTCTTATACAAGCAAGAGATCAAGAAGCAAAGGCCGAACAATTTTTTTCATTAGAGCACACTTATGTAAACACCCTAGACACCCAATATTCCAAGTGAAAATTTTCATGAAAAACCAAAAATCTCTCACATTTAAGATTCTTAAAAACTGATACAACCATAGGAGAAGCAAATACCAAACTCACTTGCAGTAGAAATAATTGATGAGGATTGAAGAGAAATTAAAATTTTAGGTACGAACATACAACCTTCCAATAGATGACCGCCACTCCGAAACATAAGGCGATGCTCCACCTAACAACTAGCACCAGATTGGAAGCAGGTGCGATCTCATAGGCAGTTAGCATAGCTGGAGGAGGAGTGCTGAATAGCTGGAGATTTGTCTCGATATCAATCATTTGCGCGGTATCACTACAAGCATTAAATCCAAAATTCATTTAATAATCCAAGTCCATATCCTGCTTAAGGTAGAAGCTTCTATCTTTGGAAGTCATCGGAGCAACATGAAGATGAAGCCACATTTAGAAGGACTTGGCACCTTACGATACAGTTCAATGTCGTCAAAGGATGCAATAGTCACAACCTGCTTACCTAGTACTATCTCCTCCCTTCTGGATTGAATTAAGGCCTCTTCGGAAATCACATCATCTAGAAATCTTAAAGGAGGAGACGGGAAAGAAGACCACAATTGCAAACCTTCATCATTGAAGAGTACACTGGCTTTTCTGACCGGAATCTGAGGTTGTCTGCCTCTCCGAGTATGATATGTTTAGGTGGAATAGGAGGTGGCGATGAACCCAATGTTCATAGCCGAACCCGAAGAAATGACCAAAGGCTTCTGAAACGATGGATCTAGTAACAGCTGCTGTCTTATCTAGATGAATCTTCATAAACATGAATTTATTGTCTGTTGTGGCCCAAGCACAGTGATCAGCTATGGCAAAATCTACAGTGGGGACAAAAGTGATCTGAGTTCAACGTCCCCATGAAGAAATGGAGGCAGCATAGAGATACAAATCTAGAAAGCATTAGAGAACTCTCGCTTGAAGTTCTCCTTACACATTGCCTCGCAAACATAGTGCCACTCTTCTTATAGAAGAATCCTTTCTTAATAGTGACCCCAAGCAACTAGCGGTCAGGAAAGCGGAACATGAACGAGCGGTTGAAATTAATAGTGATATGCTAGCTCTTGCGATGCAAATGAAATTCAAGGCATCTATATACCAAAGAATACTCACTACAAAAATAACAACGTGTAATTGGGCATCAAGTAGTTTTGCCTTGTTAGCATGTAGGAAGATAGATGAGGAATTTATAGAGCTTGGAGAAATAAAAGTGTAATCACGAGAATAAAAGGAATAAAGAATAAAAGGAATAGGTGCTGTTTGAAGTTTATTTTCATTCGATTCTCTTATTACATATACAAAATGCGGGCTGTATATCTTTCTAGGCCAATCCGCAGCCCATTTATATTTTTCTTTTATAAATACAACAGTAGGATGAAGCATATTATTATCTCTCCTCTAATATCATATTGAGTAAATAATAAAGAAGAGAATCATTTTCTCTGTTTTCTCAAGTTGGTATCAGAGCCGATAATAAAAAAAAAAATACTTAAGAGCAGAATAGATTGATTCAATTTCTCTCATCGGAAAAAATATCATCACTTGAGAGTGTCTGCACACAAGCAGATTGTTGTGTACAGTATTTTATCAGAATGTTCATCACTTGAATCCAGTGCCATGCCAAGAAGTGTCTCAGAAGATCCTCATCATCGACACCTTATCGGCTGCACTGAATCATTAGAATTCTCAAGTTTCCAGTCAACTTACCCACTGTGCCGTGCCAAGAAGTAGGAGTCAAAAAATCATCATCCTCCTCCTAACTACGGTTGCATTTCTTGATTTGTTCCAGCACTTCGTTTTCTTGTTTTCATCCTCTTTCAAATTCCTCACAGTGCCTGATAATCAAGATGGGTGAAGAAAGCAGCAACACTGCTGCATCACCAAAATCAGACTCAAGAACTGGTCAAGATCAGTCAAGCATCACCCAAGATCTCATCAAATCCATCATCAAACCACAGAGCCAAGTAATCACCATTCAGTTAGATGAATCTAACTACCTCCTATGGAAGTTTCAGGTTAAGACAGCAATAAGGGGCTATGGCTTGCAAGAATTTGTCTATGGTACAATGATCATCCCACCAAGATTCACTGTAGACAATGAAGGAAAGTTAATCAATAATAAATATTACATCACTCATGAAAGACAAGACAACCTAATTAGTTCCTGGCTACTGTCTTCCATAGGCACAAACTTGTTGCCACAATTAGTTGGATGTAAGACTGCCCATGAAATCTGGCATATAATTGAACAGATATTCAGTTCACAATCTGCAGCAAGAATAATGCAGTACAAAAGACAGTTGCAAAACTTGAGCAAAGATAATGCAAGTATGAGAGATTATCTGTCCAAAGCCAAAAGCATTGTGATCAATTGGCTTGTGCTAATCACAAGATAACAGATACAAAGCAAATATTGTGTATACTAAGTGGTTTGGATGATGAATATGAAGCAGTAGTTGTCATCATATCATCAAATGAAAAACTACCATCACTCCAGAATGTACAGGCAATGCTTATTGCTCATGAGGGCAGAATAGAGCAAAAGAGACCAACAAACTTGGAATACAATGTAAATCATGTAATAGAAACTAGTCAAACAACTATAGAGGTGGTCAATCCAACAGAAGCAGAAATAGAGGTGGAAGATGGAAATACAACAATAACAGTAAACCAAGATGTCAAATATGTTAAAGATATAGTCATACTGCAAATAAGTGATATTTCAGGTTTGATGCAAGTTTCACACCAGCACAACAGAGTAATAACAATACAAGGTCACAAAATCTTAGTGCCAATATGGTAAACATGCATCAAGAACCAAAATCAGAAAATGCAGACACTAGCACAGCAAGAATTGAGGACATTCATGATGATAGTTGGTACCCAGATTCTGGTGCAACCAACCATGTGACAAGCAACTTGAATCAGTTAAATCTTGGCAACAGGGAATACAAAGGTAAACGGTTACTTTATATGGGTAATGGTAAATCTGCATACATATCTCATATTGGAAATGCAAGGATTAATGGTACCAGGCAACTTTATCTCAAGAATTTACTGAGAGTACCATTAATTAGAAAAAAATTGATGAGTGTTTCACAATTTGCCAAAGACAATAATGTCTACTTTGAATTTCACTCAACATACTGCTTAGTAAAAGATAATCTAACTGATGAAGTTCTATTGCAGGGTAGAGAACACGACGGGTTATAAAAATTTGATGCCACAAGTTCAAGAAAATCTAAACATGAAAGCAAATGGTGTCATGTTTCTGAAACTAGAAATGTTGAAAAGTATGTTGAATTATTTGGTTTTTGGCACTGTAAACTAGGATATCCTAGTATAAATATTATAAAACATGTACTGAGCAAATGTGATGGTATTCTTGTTGATAAAATTCCTAGCTCTTACATATGGACATATTGTCAGTTAGGCAAAAGTCATGAACTTGCATTTCCAGATTCTGAGACTGTGTAAAATAATCCTCTTGAACTAATTGCAACAGATCTCTGTGGACCTGCTCCAGTTAGTACTGATTATGGTTACAAATACTATATTTCTTTCATTGATGCTCACTCTAGATTTGTATGGATTTACTTCTTAAAATCAAAATATGAGACTAACAATGCAGTGATGTAATTTATTGCAAATGCTGAGAGACAGACAAATAATCAGGTAAAACCTTTCAGTCAGATGGAGGTAAGGAATTTCTGCCATTAAGAAAATTCTTTCAAAGCAAAGGAATCACACACAGAATCACATGCCCCTATACTTCATAGCAAAATGGTCTTATAGAGAGAAAACACAGACATATTGTTGAAACGGGCTTAACTTTATTAGCACAAGCATCTATGCCACTTAAATTCTGGCCAGATGCATTTTCTATAGCAGTCTACTTAATTAATAGACTGCCTACAAAGGTTCTTGAATACAAGAGTCCTTTGGAAGTGCTAACCAAAGTTAAACCAAATTATCAAAACTTAAAAGTATTTTGATGCCAGTGTTTTCCCTATTTAAGACCATACAACTCACACAAACTTGATTATAGATCAAAACCATGCACATTCATAGGCTATCCTATTAATCAAAAGGGTTACAAATGTCTTGATAGCAATGGTAGGGTATATATATCTAGACATGTTATATTTAATGAAAATGTATTCCCTTTTAGCAACGCAGATATCAAAACATCTCAGAAAATATGCCATACCAAATTCTCCATACCTCCAATATCATTCTCACCTGAAGTAATCATACCAATTCAAAGCAAAGGTGATGATGATGAAAGAGATCCTGACTCACAACACACAATGCCCATCAATGAGCCAGGTCTTCAGCAAATTGAAGAATCATCAAAGACTGGTAATATTGAATCAGAAAGTAACTGTTCTGGAGATCCATGCTTAGTATTGAATGACCAACAGTCAATCAATACCCAACAAGAGACCACTAATGATGATAGTAATCAATCTACTGCTCCTGCAAACACTGGTCATCACATGATAGCAAGGGCAAAAAGTGGTATTTTTAAACCAAAAATATACAGTGCCGAACTTGATATAAGCGAGCCAAGCACTTATCAACAGGCAATTGTTGATAACAATTGGAGAATTGCCATGGCAGAGGAATATGATGCATTGATCAAATATAAAACTTGGGATCTTATCCCACTTTCCAGGGATAAAAATGTCATAGGATGTAAATGGACATACAAACTGAAGAAAAATCCAGATGGCTCAATTCTTAGGCACAAAGCAAGATTGGTAGGAAAAGGGTATTCACAACAAAATGTGTTTGATTTTAATGAAACTTTTTTCCCAGTTGTGAAACCCACATCAATCAGGATAATATTGACAATTGCTTTGCATAAGAATTGGGCTATTCAACAATTAGATGTTAATAATGCTTTTCTTAATGGTGATTTACAGGAAGAAGTATACATGGAGCAACCATATGGATTCACAAAAAAGGCAATGAGGAACTGGTGTGCAAACTTAATAAAGCACTCTATGGTCTTAAGCAAGCCCCAAGAGTCTGGTTTGACAAGTTCAAAACTATACTATCCAGTCATGGCTACAATCAAACAAAATCTGATAATTCCTTATTTACTAAATTCCTTAATCACACTGTGACTTATGTACTAATTTATGTAGATGATTTTATTATTACAGGAAACAGCAAGTTAGAGATCTGTCACATAACACAATGTCTAAAGAAGGAATTTTCCATCAAAGAGTTAGGTGAACTGAATTACTTTCTGGGGATTGAAGTCAAAAGGTTATCAAAGTCAGAGATGCAATTAAGTCAGAAAAAATACATCAATGACATTTTAATAAGAGCCAAGATGGAGAAAGCAAATTCACTTCCTACTCCAATGACTAGCAATTTACATCTATCAAAAAATAAAGGAGAACCAATACTAAATGATAAACAGTATAGAAGTATAGTGGAAGCACTTCAGTATGTCACAATAACTAGGCTTGACATATCTTATAGTGTCAATAAAGTGAACCAGTTTGTGCAAAAACAACTAGACAATCATTGGAAGGCAGTAAAGAGAATTTTAAGGTATCTCAAAGGATCAATTAATCAAGGATTGATTTTACAATCATGTTCATCACTTTACATCAATGGCTACTCTGATTCAGATTGGGCAACTGACACTGATGACAAAAGGTCTACCACTGGCTACTGTGTGTTTCTAGGCAATAATCCCGTATCATGGTGTGTAAAAAAACAGTCAACAACGTCTAGATCCAGCACTGAGGCTGAATACCGCAGCATAGCTAGTGCTACTGCTGAAATCATGTGGATAAAATCACTACTAAGTGAATTACATGTTGCATTTAACACCAAAGCCGCTATACGGTGTGACAATCAAAGCTTTACCGCACTTACTGCCAACCCAATTCTACACTCTCGTATGAAACACATGGAACTAGACCTATACTTCGTACGAGAGCAAGTTATTAAAGGAGAACTCAAGGTCAATTACATACCTTCCACTTACCAGAAGGTCGATGTTCTAACCAAACCACTCTCGAGGCCGAACTTTGTTCGATCCAGACGAGAGCTTAATGTTGACGAAGCTGACACCAATCTGAGGTCAAACACTCAGATCTATATTCCCAAATCTCCTCGAGCAACTTCTGAGGCATCCAACAACGTCCAAGTTTCAGACACCTCAACATGTGCTCATGTCAAAGATAATCTCTCTAATTTGTGACTTTATTCTCAGATCTACACCTCTGTGTCACTATGAATTTATTCAAAGCATCCATCTTTCTCCAATTTAATTTAAGCTCGATGTCTCAAGACATTGTAGATCTCGAACAAGTCAGATCATAGTTTCTTTCTTCCGCTTGTCAATTTTGATCTCGGCAGCATGATCTAATTATCGCTCGCAAACCCTAACCCCAATTTGGGTTTGAGGGGGAAAATAAAAGGAATAAAGAATAAAAGGAATAGCTGCTATCTGAAGTTTATTTTCATTCGATTCTCTTATTACATATACAAAATGGGGGCTGTATATCTTTCTGGGCCAACCCATTTATATTTTTCTTTTATAAATACGACAGTAGACTGAAGCATATTATTATCTCTCCTGTAATATCATACTGCATAAATAATAAAGAAGAGAATTATTTTCTCTGTTTTCTCAAGTACAAGAAAAAGATTGCCACCTTTTAGAAGGAAAAAGTGGGGGAACGTGTTGAGCAACAGGACAAAGTGAATCGGCATTTTACAGACTCGAAGCGATGATGCAAGTGACACTGCGTTGATCAATCTTTTCAGTCTCTTTGAATAATGCCTGTATTTTCCACATCTGAAGCGCAACACTGCATTCCTGCAATTTCTCGCCACGTGCCCCCTAAGTCCAGACCTAAAACATTTCTTTTTTACTTAATTTTTTCCATGAATGACACCACACATCCACCATAATGCCTTCTAGCAGTTGCTGCAGATTTTGAATTTGAAGTTGCCAACTATACAGGAGAAGAAAAATCATCAGCGCCACTACCACCCTAAAGGTTGGATCTGAAAACCTCCACATAAGATCTGGACCCATAAGAGGTAAAGAAGGAAATACCATTCCTTAAACTTGCTTCAAAGACATAGGATCACAATTATCATCGGACTCCACTTGTTTATCTTGTGGTCCACTCCTGAAGGAGGCGATCCCTAGGTGAGAGGAGACAAGACGCATTGGAATCAGCTTGAGACCGAGGAGGAGGACGCCTGACAGGAGAGCGAAGGAAATTGAAGGAGTTGGATGCCATTCCCTAAAACTTTGATTATTGCACTGTTATTCGTTGCTTATTATTTTGAAGTTTTAACTAGAAAAAATATTTATTTATTTATTTATTATTTTATTAAGTTAATAGTTTATATTTTAACCGTTAAAAATTATTTTCTATCATCATATTTAATGATTTTGCGTATTTTTACAATAATGGGATTAAAAAATTATTATGTTTATGTTAAACAAGAATAATCTACTTATATTTCTTGTTTGTCAATTGTTGGCATAGGATAACCATCTGATATCTGCTTGTACTCGCTGCTATCAGATATCCAAAAAGAATTTCAGATGCGGATATAACACTATCTACATCAAAAAGTCATCCATTTACATGCCTAAATAATAGTTCTATTTGACTTATGAGCCATAAAAAATGCCAAGCTTGTGCTTGTTCAGCCAATGGATTAGCAGTTTAAGCCGAAATACTTTTATTAATGACTTTATATATGTATAAGATCTTGCAAAATAAGCTTAATAATATAGTTTAAATTTTTTTCGAAGGAAGGGTGTGGGTCAAAAAATTTAGGTAATAGGTCAAGCTTCAAAAATTCAAAAGCAACTTGTTTTTATTCAACAATGATCATAGTAGCTGCATGATAGCAATGGCAGTGGAATGGTCGGCGATGATGGCGCCTTGTGGTGTGCAACATCGTTTGTGGGTTATGAGAATTCGAGCTCAAGATTGAGCAGAAGATTTGATTTTTGATGGAGACTGGATGATGGCGAGGGTAAAGGAGACAAAGATGATTCAACAATCGTGATGATGGGGAGACGATGTTGTTGCAGATTATTTTTTCTATTGAAACATTAACCAGTAATGTTATACATAGCATTTTATTTAGATAGGATTGTTTAGTTTAACATTTTACATATTTGGTTTTTAGATTTGAATATAGTAATAATATATAACATTTATGATTTTCTATGAACATAACATAAATGTGTAAATGCTAGCTGTAATTTTTATTTTTATTTTTATTTTTATATATGAATATAGCATTACATTGACATAATGCTACTTTAGTTTAACATTTATACACTATTTAAATGAATAATGCAAATAATGCTAATTTAATCTGGCAAATTGTTTTGTTTTTTTAGTGGGTAAATATTATAATTCTCATTTTTGTTTTGTATATATGTGTATAGCATTTCGTTCGTATGGTGCTAATACAATTATATTTACAAACTATATATATGAATTACGCAGATAATGCAATATTTTTAAAGAATAACACAATTACATAAAGAAATCCAATTTTTGTTATGGTTTTTCAGGATTTCTAAGAAATTGATTAAAAAGATAAAAGAAAGTAAAAAAAGCAAGCACACATTTTCTTTTAATCTTTTTTTATCCATTCCCCAAAGAAAAAATAGATTACACCACAATTCTCTCTAAAGGAGAAAATAAAACTACTTACATAGCTCTAAAAGTATATCTCAACTACTCACGCAAAAGTTTAAAATAATTTTAATCATTAAATGATATACCAATGCAAACCATTCACAAAGCAAAACATATATATTACCTCCCCAAATATCTCTTTTACAGATTATGTTACTATATAATTCCTTAGATTTCTTTCCATTCAATTCGAAGGGTGCTTTCAAAGGATATCAAATTTTGTTCATGGAATGAAATCTTCCATTGATTACACAAATTTACTTTGCTTAACATTCACTACTTAGATCGTTACCACCACAAATGAATTTGGTTTCACAAATCATCTTCCACACCACATCCATAATTATACCTTCTTCCAAAAATCAGTATACTAACGTGTCGGGTAATTATAATAATCCACCTCCGCACAATTATTCAGTAGTTTCACATTAGTTTAAAATATTCCACCAACATTCAAACCACCTAAATATGCATCATCTTCAATGGAACATGCATCCAACATCCATTTAAAATGCTTATAGTATCACAAACACCTCATGTGGGTTTTGTAGGTCTCTTTTGCTTGTTCCATCCCGATTTAGATAAATTTGCCAACTTGGATTTGGAAAATCCCTGTGTCCTCCACCATCTTTCCAATAAATTCCAATAAATTATTAATTCCACCTTTTAAACGTTAAATTTTTCTATATGTCTTCCATGCTCTTGTAATTCAATATTGATTCTGAAAATTTGCATCATTTTTACTCAAGTTACCATTGTGAAATGAGATTCCTTTTAGTTGATGGAAAAGTGTCCGACTCTTGTGAGTTTTAGTGCCTCCCCATCAAACATTTTCAACCAACTGTGCTTATGCCATGGATCTTCATGTTGCAACCATTATAGCTTATTCCACCTTGTCCTTTTGCTTTCTATAGTTAACGAACGACACATTGTTCTTGTATATATGGAAATAAGCACCTAAATCAAATTTCCACCATTTATCATTGCATTTGTTAGGCATATCAATGGATAATTTTGGATGCGTACAATGTCATATCCGTATGTACATTCAAATTCATTTTATGATATTGAATATTTGCATTCATGAATTCAAACGAATACTAAATAATTATCTTATCCGCTAACGATTGATAAATAAAGAAAATATAAATAGAAAATTTGGATTTGACATTTTTTTTCAAATCCTATTATTTACAAATGTGTTAAAAATAAATAAATATGAAGATAATAAGTAGTTTTGAGTAGTTAATATGCATTAAATGCATACAATATAAACTAGTAACTTAATAGAATAACAAATACAAATCTTTCATTTTACTAAAATCTTTACTACTAATAAAAAGAATTCATCGAAAGATTTACTTCATGTCCTTTTGAAATTTCAAATATACCCTTTTACATCTCATAGAGAAATAGTATTCAAATATAGAGATATAGCCTGTTATTTTTTAAGTACAACTGTTAGTCACCGTGAAGAACTACAGTGTGCGTTCACAAGATGAAGTATCCGAGTGTACCATATTGTCTGTAATTTAGATGAAAGTTCATCGATCGAAGTTTTGCCTGATTCTGAGTTAGTATGAAGAAGTTATTGCAGTCTGAACAAAAAAAATAGCGAACTCTACACTAGGCGGAGCTCAAATATGGAGATGTGGTAGCCTGTTATTCTCTAGGTACAACCGTCTGTCGTCATGCAGAACTACAATGTGCATTCACAAGATGAAGTACCCGAGTGTTCCATATTGTTCGCAATTTAGGTGAGAGTTAATTGATTGAAGTCTTGCCGATTTCGAATTAGTATGAAGAAGTTATTGCAGTCTGAATAAAAAATATAGTGGCTTCTGCACTAGCGGAGTTCAAATATGAGGATGTGGTAGTATGTTATTTTCTAAGTAAACTGTCAGTCCCCATGGAGAACTGCAGCGTGCGTTCACAAGATGATGAAAGTGTACGTGTAGTACTAAGGATCGTGTAATATGGTATATAAATGCGGAAACTGATAATAGCAGTAAAATAAAAATCAAAGTAAGCACACCAGGAATTTTTATACTGGTTCGAACTTTCCGTTCTACGTCCAGTCCCAGAATACCCTCTGGATTTAAACTAAGCCCCTCACTTCACCCGGAGGAATAGGTATACGACACCTGAGCAGCCGAACAGGAATTTTTCCGCCTCAACAGCCGAAGAGGACTTTAACTTCAATACAAATAGTTTGTTGACGAATGTGTTCTGAATAACACTGATTGTCTTCTGATAGTACAACTTTCCTATAATCAAATCCTTAAGAATATGTATGTGTGTGAAGATTTAGAAGGAAGATAATCACGTAGAATCGAAATTTATTATTTAAATCAAGGATTCTAGTGATATTAAATAAGAATGAATGATTTTATTTGCAGAAATAAATAGAGAACAGATTTCATAATTATAAACAAGAATCAGTGATTGTAGAAGTGATTTGAACATGTTTATATAGTTGTAGAATAGTTACAATCTTTCATGAAGAGTTTCAATCAAAAGTTGTGTCCGTATCTCTTGAATTGAGGGACGTATCTCTTCATGAAACAATCGCAACTCTTCAGAAAACTAGCCGTTATATGCAGGTCGGTCGACCGGAAAAACTGGCCGGTCAGCTGAGTTTGAAATCGTGTACAAAAACAGAGAGTACCTGTGCACTGACTTCAGGGTCGGTCGACCGAAGATCCTGGTCGGTCAGCCGACCTGTTGTTAAACAAAAACAGTAGTAGCTCAGTTGGTTAGAGTACTTGCCTTCCAAACTAGTGACCCGGATTCGATCCTCGCTCCATGCATTTTTTGTAAACTTGATTTTGATTAAAATATGCAAGCAAGTTTATTTGAATATGAATGATGATTCTTGAGGAATGATTTTAACAATATTCTAAGACTCAATATAATAAAATATTAATACTAATCTCTGGATTGTAGTCTTGTCTCCTTTGTAGTGCACAATTTACTTTTATTCTCTTTTTGTCGCCTTTGTATAGTATTCTCTTTGTAGTTCGTCTTATGATCTCTGAAGCTTGTGTCATGAATCAAAACCCATGAATCAACATTCTCCCCATTTTTGATTGATGATAATACTTATGTGACGAAGTAGTATATATTGTAATTCTCCCCCTGAATATATGGCGACTTTTCTGCAAAAACTTTTTAGCTTTTATATATTTCTCCCCCTTTGTCATCGACAAAAAGGAGAGTTTAACTGATGATATAAATTATATTTCACATAAGTGTTAACATAGAGCAATATAAAAATAACTACTACTTATAATGTAAGGTATCGGAAAAATTAACATTTAAAGCATGCGATACCCAGGCTTCTTATAACTTCCTAAATTTTAGGAAACCATACCCATTTGGGCGTGGTTGAACCTTTATAAATATAATTTTCATTATTAACTACCATATCAAAATAATCATCAATGTATTTTTCTCTATTTTTCCGATTAATAGGAACCCAATACTTAGATAATTTTTATTCATATTTCCTGTTAATGATTTTGTACTTCTAAAGAAATTATCAACATTATAGGTCATAGTAGTATTTGAATTTCTATAAAAATTAAATTTAGGCTTTACTCGAAATTTAGTTCTAGCACTATCATTTTTACTATACATGAAAGCATATCTAGTGCTATTTCTACGATCGATTTTATTATATCCTAAACCACTTTTATCATTGTGAGCTTTTGAATTCTTAACATAACATAATCCCTTCTTATTTGAAGCAGGCTGAGAATTTTCAATAATCCTGGATAAATTTTCTCTCCCTTTATTAAAATTAGATATATTTTTAGATATATCATCAAATTTTATTTTAAGACTAGATTTTCTAACTCTATGTCCTTAATCTTAGAGTTTAAACTATTATTTTTGAAAAGTAAATCATCATTTTTATACTTTTGAATTTCTAGTTCTTCAGATATTGACGAAATTTGAGAGGATAAGTTAGAATTTGACTGTTGAGAACTTTCAAGTTCTTCTTCTAATATTTTCTTCTCATCTTTCAGCATATCTACTTCTAAGACTGTTCTATCTAATTTTCTTTGCAACTCCTTATTTTTCTTTTTAAGTTGCTTTGTTACATTTACTAATTCAGAATTTATTTCAATTAAATCTTCAAAAGTAAAATCACTTACATCGTCTGATGAAGCCATGAAGCACACATTTGCTTGTTCATTATCACTTTCACTCTCTGAAGAGGATGATGAGTCAGTGTCGTCCCAAGTGACAGAAAAAGCTCTTCGTTTGATTTTGTCCTTCTTAAAATTGCTCTTTTTGCGTTCTGGACAATCTTTCTTCATGTGACCTTTCTTGTGACATTCATAACATTTCATTGCTGAAGATGATGGTTTGCTGCTATTAGAATTGTTGTTGGAATTATTTTTGTTTCCCTTGAATTTGTTTCTGTTGAACTTAAAAAACTTTTTGAAATTTTTAGCGATCATCGCCATATTTTCATTATCTGAGTCGGAATCGTCTTTTTCTGCTTGAAAAGCCACAATTTTCTTTTCTTGTGCTCCATTTCTTTTTGCCTGCAAATTTACTTCGTAGGACATTAGATTACCTATCAATTCTTCTGGTTTAATGTTGACAAATCACTTGCTTCTTCAATGGCTAAGACTTTTCTTTCCCATTCGTCCGTTAAAGAATTCAAGATTTTTGTAACAACATCAAAATCAGTAAACTTTTGTTCTAGTGATAATAAAGCATGATAAATATCCTGAAATCTAGAGTACATGTCATTTATAGATTCATTTGGCCTCATTTTGAAATTTTCAAATTGATTTTTCAACATAGAGATTTTGCTTAATTTAACTTTGTTTGTACCTTCATGTGTTATCTTAAGTGTTCTCCAAATTTCATAACCTGAAGTGCACATGCTAACTCTATTGAATTCATTTCTATCTAATGCACAAAATAAAATATTCATAGCCTTTGCATTTGATGTAGCATCTAGTTTTTGTGTGTTACTCCAAGTTAAGTATTCTCCAGTAGGAGTTATGTATTCTCTTTGTATAATATTCCAGATATCAAATCCACTAGATTGTATATAGATTCTCATTCTAGTTGACCAATAATTATAATTTATACCATTAAAAAATGGAGGTCGTGAAGTTGATTGACCCTCTGTGAAATTATTATTAGTGTTAGTACCAAAATCGTTAGTTTGTGTCGTTGCCATATTACTAGAAATAAATATCAAATAACTTTGTGACGGTTATAGGATGACCTTGCTCTGATACCAAATGAAAGTGTACGTGTAGTACTAAGGATCGTGTAATATGGTATATAAATGCGGAAACTGATAATAGCAGTAAAATAAAAATTAAAGTAAGCACACCAGGAATTTTTATACTGGTTCGAACTTCCCGTTCTACGTCCAGTCCCAGAATACCCTCTGAATTTAAACTAAACCCCTCACTTCACCCGGAGGAATAGGTATACGACACCTGAGCAGCCGAACAGGAATTTTTCCGCCTCAACAGCCGAAAAGGACTTTAACTTCAATACAAATAGTTTGTTGACGAATGTGTTCTGAATAACACTGATTGTCTTCTGATAGTACAACTTTCCTATAATCAAATCCTCAAGAATATGTATGTGTGTGAAGATTTAGAAGGAAGATAATCACGTAGTATCGAAATTTATGATTTAAATCAAGGATTCTAGTGATATTAAATAAGAATGAATGCTTTTATTTGCAGAAATAAATAGAGAATAGATTTCAGAATTATAAACAAGAATCGGTGATTGTAGAAGTGATATGAACATGTTTATATAGTTGTAGAATAGTTACAATCTTTTATGAAGAGTTTCAATCAAAAGTTGTGTCTGTATCTCTTGAATTGAGGGACGTATCTCTTCATGAAACAATCGCAACTCTTCAGAAAACTAGCCGTTATATGCAGGTCGGTCGACCGGAAAAACTGGTCGGTCAGCTGAGTTTGAAATCGTGTACAAAAACAGAGAGTACCTGTGCACTGACTTCAGGGTCGGTCGATCGAAGATCCTGGTCGGTCAGCCGACCTATTGTTAAACAAAAACAGTAGTAGCTCAGTTAGTTAGAGTTAGTGACCCGGGTTCGATCCCCACTCCATGCATTTTTTTTAAACTTGATTTTGATTGAAATATGCAAGCAAGTTTATTTGAATATGAATGATGATTCTTGAGGAATGATTTTAACAATATTCTAAGACTCAATATAATAAAATATTAATACTAATCTCTGGATTGTAGTCTTGTCTCCTTTGTAGTGCACAATTTACTTTTATTCTCTTTTTGTTGCCTTTGTATAGTATTCTCTTTGTAGTTCGTCTTATGATCTTTGAAGCTTGTGTCATGAATCAAAACCCATGAATCAACAGATGAAGTATCCGAGTGTACCATATTGTCCATAATTTAAATGGGAGTTCATCGGTCGAAGTTTTACTTGATTCCGAGTTAGTATGAAGAAGTTATTGCAGTTCGAAGAAAAAATAGCGGCTTCTGCCAAGGTGGAGTTCAAATATGAGAATGTAGCATGTTATTTTCTAAGTACAACTATTAATCACCATGGAGAACTATAGTGAGCGTTGAAGTGAGGAGATATCCTGTTATTTTATATGTACAACTATTAGTCACCAAGGAGAACTATTGCTTTCGTTCACAAGATGAAGTATCCGACATACCATATTATCCATAATTTAGGTGGGAGTTTATCGATCGAAGTATCGCCTAATTCCGTGTTAATATGAAGAAGTTATTGCAGTCTGAACAAAAAATAGTGGCTTCTACACTAGGCGGGGTTTAAATGTAGGGATGTGGTAGCCTGTTATTTTTCAAGTACAATTGTCAGTCCGCATGGAAAACTACAATATGCATTCACAAGATGAAGTATCCGAGTGTTTCATATTGCCCGTAATTTAGGTGGGAGTTAATCGGTCGAAGTCTCTCCGGATTTCGAATTAGTATGAAGAAGTTATTGCAGTCTTAACGAAAAAAGTGGCTTCGGTAGTAGATGGAGTTCAAATATGGGGATTTGGTAGCATGTTATTTTCTAACTATCAGGCCTCATGGAGAACTACAATGTGCGTTCACAAAATGAAGTATCCAAGTATACCATATTGTTTGTAATTTAGGTGGGAGTTCATCGGTCAAAGTTTTTTCAGATTCCGAGCTAGTATGATGAAGTAATTGCATTCTAAAAAAAAATAGCGGCTTCTGCCTAGGCAGAGTTCAAATATGAGGATGTTGTCTGTTATTTTCTAAGTACATCTATTAGTCACCATAGAGGACTACAGTGAGGGTTAAAGTGGAGATATAGTCTGTTATTTTCTAAGTACAACTGTTAGTCGCCATGGAGAACTATAGTGTACGTTCACAAGATGAAGTATCCGAGTGTATCATATTGTCTGTAATTTAGGTGAGAGTTTATCGGTCGAAGTTTCGTTCGATTCCGAGTTAGCATAAAGAAGTTATTGCAGTATGAATAAAAAAAAGCGGCTTGTGCCTTGGCGGAGTCCAAATATAGGGATGTAGCATGTTATTTTCTATGTACAACTATTAGTCATCATGTAGAATTACAGCGTTCGTTCACAAGATGAAGTATTCGAGTGTATCAAATTGTCTGTAATTTAGGTGGGAGTTTATCGATCGAAGTTTTTCCTGATTCCTAGTTAGTATGAAAAAGTTATTACAGTCTAAAGAAAAAAATAGCGGCTTCTACGTAGGCGGAGTTCAAATATGAGGATGTAGCCAGTCATTATCTAAGTACAACTATTAGTCACCATGGAGAACCACGGTGAGCGTTTAAGTGGGGATATAGCCTGTTATTTTCTAAATACAACTATTAGTCACCATGAAGAACTACAATGTCCGTTCACAAGATGAAGTATCCGAGTGTACTGTTATGATCGAAATTTAAGTGGGAGTTAATTGGTTGAAGTTTTGTCCGACTCCGAGTTAGCATGAAGAATTTATTGCAGTATGAACAAAAAAAAAGTGGCTACCGCCTGTACGGAGTTCAAATACGGGGATGTAGCATGTTATTTTCTAAGTACAATTGTTAGTCATCTTGGAGAACTTCAATGTGTGTTCATAAGATGAAGTATCGAGTGTACCATATTGTCCATAATTTTGGTGGGAGTTCACCGAAAAAGTTTTGCCTGATTCTGAGTTAGTATGAAGAAGTTATTGCCGTCTGAAGAAAAAAATAGTGACTTTTGCCTAAGCAGAGTTCAAATATGAGGATGTAGCATGTTATTTTCTAGGTACAACTATTAGTCGCCATAGAGAACTACGGTGAGCGTTGAAGTGGGGATAAAGCATGTTATTTCTATGTACAACTGTTATTCAGCATAGAGAATTACGATATACGTTCATAAGATGAAATATCCGAGTGTTATATATTGTCCGTAATTTACGTAGGAGTTCATCGGTCGGAGTTTCGTCCGATTCCGAGTTAGTATAAAGAATTTATTGCAGTATGAATTAATAAAATAGCGGCTTCTGCCTAGACGGAATCAAATATGAGGATATAGCATGTTATTTTCTAATTGCTAGTCACATGGAGAACTATGGTATACGTTCAGTAGATGAAGTATCTGAGTGTTTCTTATTGCGTATAATTTAAGTGGAAGGTCATCGGTTGAAGTCTCACATGATTTCGAGTTTGTATGAAGAAGTTATTGCGGTGCTGCCTAGGCGAAGTTCAAATATGGAGATGATACCGTCAAATTTACTTTCACGGATACAACTAAAAATGCATGTATGTTGTGATTAAATGCAGGCCCACGTGGACGTGTATATGTACTTGAGAATTTAGATGAAAAGCTTACAGATAATTTTCGAATGAGGATGTCTTCGTTTCCATTCCTGTATTTGTTTTTCGAATATTGAATATTTATCTGATTTTCGGATAAGGATGTGAATGGATTTCGAATTTTTAACATTAATCTCTCCATTCCTTCCTCCTTGCTTGTTCTTTAACTTCATTTAGTATCTTTAATGTTTCTTCATTCCCCGTTACTGTCATTTTGTTCTAGAATGCTTTCGCTGGAGGTTGTTAGCTAGTGTTGTTAGCTAGTGAGAAACTTATAAACAATATTATGTTTCCGACTATCCGTTGTTATATATGTAGGGGAATATGATGTGCCAGACATAAATAGTTTTTGAAAACAAGATTATTAGGCTAGTGCTTGATCATGCATCTTAATTTGGGGAAAACCTTGTATAGACCACACAATAGATTTATCTTAACACTTCCATTTTAGATATATTGGTGTCACTTTTATCTTAACAATTATTTTAACTCATGTCGTGTTAGATTTATCTTAACACTTTTAACTTAATCAGTCCACATTGTTATTTTTCCCCTTTTGCAAATTCACACGACATGAGTTGTCACTTGAAGCTTTGAACTTTCCACCTAAAAATTTCTATTTCCTTTATCCTTGGGTTTTCCTTTGTTTTTTGTTTCTATTCCTTATTTTGTGTGAACTACGGAAGAAATGCTCTTTTTTTTTTAAGTTATTAATAATAAAGCACGGCCCACTATTTTTTATTATACTAAAGTCCCACGTTGCTCATACTTCTCATTTACATAAACCAAATAATGTTTTCAACGAAGCAACATCAATATTCGTTTAAAAAAAGGCCAACTGGGCATATTGATTTTACACTCTGACCGTGTGAATCCTTTTGGTAGCTACTAGGAATTTGTATTGTGGAAATAGAGTAAACGGAACTAAGTAAATATCCTTTACTAGAAACTTATACTATTTGTATTTTTGGAGTCCCACTGTACCGAGCCCAAAGTCCGTCGCAATGGAAATGACACTTTATTCCCCAGTAATATATACAAATGCAAAATTTAACAAACTTTATACAGTTTATACTGAATAGAAACAAGGACGGGTACGATTTAACAGATCCAATGATAAATTTGTTTATAAAAATAAATCTCAAATTTATGTAAAACAAAAACAAATGCTCATAAAAATACTCATTCCCAAATTTATTCAGTTGTGAACCGCTTACGCCACATGAGAGGACATTCCAAACTTACTGGAACTACAAGTAGTTGTAGCACCATCAACCACAAGATCATGACCACTGATGTACGCAGACTGATCGGATACCAAAAACAAAGCAGCTTCAGCAACATGATATGTCTTAAGCCTCACCCCTTTTAAACTGGCCACAGATTCTACAATTGATTCAACCACATCTGGGCTAACCCCATCAAGCCCACAAGATAATGGCGTGGCCACTCCAAAAGGAGACACACAATTAACCCGTATCCCATATGGTCCGTACTCGCCAGCTGCAGCTCGAACCAAGCCCAACAAGGCATGTTTTGAGGTTGTGTAGGCCACGGGGCCAAGTCCGGCCCGCTGGGCTGCCACGCTAGCGGTGCATAAAATGGATCCGCGGACGCCTTTGGCGATCATTGCACGTGCGCCGTGCTTGATCATTGCCAGAGCACCACCGACGTTGACCGTCATGATTCTGTTTAGCTCTGCGAGGTCCAGATCTGCAATGGTGGTTGGTGATCCCAGAATGCCGGCGTTGCTGTACACTATGTCAAGACGTCCGTAAGTTGCTATGGTGTAGTCTACGGTATCCTGCACTTGTTTCTCATCTGTCACGTCGCAATGTCGGTATGTGCATCTATCTTCACCTGAATGAATATAAGTTAAAATATCAGACCGTGGCACCTCTTAACCGTATTCTTAACATGATATTTTTTACTACGGCCAATAAAAGCTATGATTTTCAAAATATATTCATGTTTTCTTTTTTTCTTTTTATTTGAAAGATATCCTATAACTAAAATACATATATGGTTTTTTTTTCTTCTTTTCTTTTATTTTTAAGATCACTAACGACTGAAAATGACTTCAAAATTCTATATTTGGAAGACTAGTCGAAGCTGAATTTAAATTTTCCAACCTTTAATGTATATTATTATCGAAATAATAGGAATGAGGAAATAGTCTGATTTTTTTTTTCTTTTAATGAAGCGCTGCCAAAAGTTTTAAGTTGGAGGAAAAAATTCTACACGGCAAGTGCGGACAGGCGGCAAGTACAAGCGAGAGGCGGTAATGGCTTGTTTTTCACGGGTGAAAACGAGGCAAGCGCACCGGGACTGCAGATGCAGGTGACTGGTGGTGGTGATGGAGGCGAGACAACAACCCATGAACTATGAAAATGAATATTATTTTAGTTCATTTCAGAATGGTTCATTAGGTTCTAATTTAATTTACCATTCCGTTTCTCTAATTATAGGATAATATAGCACGTTGATTTATCCAATTTTAGTTTCACTACAAGAAAATGCTCTAAAATCGACGGGGAAGGGCGACGGCTTCCGACGGCTTTTTTCCGACGGCTTTCGACGGGCCGTCGGAAATTCGCGATTTACTGCCCCAGGCCGAGCTTCTTCTTCCTCATTCTGCATACGAAAATTTTAGGTTAATAATTCTCCAACCTCTTCCCCAACCTTCCAATCATCAATTTCGAGTTTTCAGATCCTCCCCGGCTATACAATCAACGTCTATTCCTCTCTACCACAGGTATAATCTGTTATTTTCGTCAAAAATTCAGTTTTTACCCTAATTCTAGATTTGCATAAGTTGATAAATTAGGGCTAATTGTTGATTGAATTTATTTCCAATAGTGTGATAACAGTTTCTACCATTTCATGATATTCCTATTTCATCTTTTATCGTGAAATTACGAACAACATGTATAATTTGTGGTTGTTCGTGTATATGTAAATCGTTGTGTATATCTTGATTGTACAATTATATATGTGTGTGTCGCTGCTATCATTGTATTGTGTTAGTTGGAATAAGATAAAATGAATGTAAGAGCTACGAATATTATATTGTGCACGTATTGACTTATGGAACAAAAAAAAGTCGAACGGGCCTTAAGTTGATGTAATACGTCGAATAAATGTGTTAAATTAATATATATTTTTGTAAATGTGAACAATGAGTAAAACTGTATTTTTTCATAAAATGCGCGCATGTAATTTTGACGAATGTCCCTCAGAGAGTTTTTGACCCCGTCTGACGAGTGTTGTACATGATTGTTGTATAAATAGTCGTTTTTTTAAAAAACGACCATTTATATTCATCTGCTATAATGTTTGTTAGATTTGTCCCTGTATTGGACAAGTTATGAACACAGTAAGGATTTAAATCTTGTATACTACTTCGTCTCAAACGGTTCGTAAAATTTCGGCCTAACTTTTCTTTTTTGTTTCCTGCGTACACGCATTTGTGTACAAATGCAGGGAACAAAAGGGAAATGATGCCGAAATTTTGTTGAGTCGTTTGAGACGAAGTAATATACGAGATGTAAATGCTTACTGTGTTTGTAATGGGAAGTAGGATGTCTGACCAATGGAAAAAAAAATATACAATTTTTTATATCGATACGTTAAAAAAATAAAATGTGCCCTATTTGAAAATATTTTTAAATTTGTGAAGTTGTTCTTTAAATTCAAATATTATGCGACCATGAAAATAATCTTTTTCGGATTTGTATTCTTGAAAATAAATATTAAATTTTGAACTTCTCATTCTGTCAAATAGGAAAAATGATTGATTATTTTGTTGATCGGAGGGGATGGATGTACCAAAGAAAAGGACCGAGGGGCTCAATAAAAGAAGATTTTTATAATGGTATACACGTGTTTGTTGAATTCGCTTTAAGTAATAACGGAAACGATCTAGAAATTCGTTGTCCGTGTAGTAGGTGTAGACATTTGAAGTATTTGTTACTAGATATTGTGAAAGTCCATTTGTGCCAAAACGGTTTCGTACCCGAGTATTATGTTTGGGATCGCATAGAGAAGTTGTAGCAAATACTTCTGTTGAGTCTGAAAGTGTCGTTAACGAAATAGTTTCGACGACCCGTATAGAAAATATGGTCGAAGATGCAGCACAATCAATGTTTCCTATGGTTGAAGTTGACGACGATGATGGAAATGTTGAAGAACCAAATATTGAAGCAATTTTTTTTTATGATTTACTAGATGCTGCTAAGAAACCTATTTGGGATGGTTGTAAAAGCGGCAGTCTGCTGTCAGTAATCGCAGAATACATTGCGATGAAGTCAAAATACAACATCACTGAAGCTGGGTTTATGGCTGTTGTACAAGCTGCAAAAAGACATATGCTGCCCGATAATCTAACGTGTGAAAATCACTATGAAGTTAAAAAACTTATGTCGGCTTTTGATTTACCTTATCAGAAAATAGATACATGTTTAAAAGGCTGCATGTTGTTTTGGAAAGAAGATGCAAACCTTAGAAATTGTAAAGTTTGTAACCAGTAGAGATACAAAACAAGAAAAAAGAAGGGGAAGGAAGTTCCGTACAAGCATATGCATTACTTACCCATAACTCCAAGACTTCAAAGATTATATGCATCCTTTGTAACTGCATCTAATATGAGATGACATAGCGTGAAAATGGAGGAAGAGGGTACGTTGACACATCCAACCGATGGAGAAGCATTGAAGCATTTCGATAAAACATATCCAAATTTTGCAGCGGAGAGTCGAAATGTTAGATTAGAATTATGTACGGACGGTTTTTCTCTATTTTCTCAATTTTGTTCTAAATATTCATCCTGGCCCATTATCGTCACACCGTGTAATTTACCTTCATGGATGTGTATGAAAATGCAATATATGTTTCTTACTGTTGTCGTTCCTGGCCCCGACGATCCGACACAAGGAATCGATGTATATTTACAACCGTTGATTGAGGAGTTAAAAATACTATGGAACGAAGGAGTAGAAACATACGATGTGTCCAAGGAGAAATTTTTTCGTACGTTTGCTTTTTTGTTGTGGACTATAAGTGATTTTCCTACCTATGCAATGCTTTCGGGATGAAGTACTACCGGTCGTCTAGCATGTCCATATTGCATGGATGAAACATGAGCGTTTTTTTTACCTCATGGTAAGAAAATTTCATGGTTTGACCGTCATCGATATTTTCTCCATGTAAATCATCCCTTCAGAGGAGACAAGAAAATTTTTTTAGCTAATAGAGTAGAAACCAGACAACCACCTATGATATGGTCAAGCAAATACATATATGAACTTGTTAGGGACTATCCAAAGATATATGAAACTGGCGAGAAAACAGAAATTGAAGGCAAATCAGTTTTTCATAACTGGTGCAAACAAACTATTTTTTGAGAGTTGTCGTATTGGAAACATCTTCTACTTCGTCATAACATAGATGTGATGCACAATGAGAAAATTGTATTTGATAACGTTTTTAACACAATTTTGAATGTGAAAGAGAAGACGAAAGATGCTTTGAAATCAAAACGTGATATAGAAGAATTATGCAAACGTCTTGAGCTTCATATGAAACCAAACGATAGTAAAAAACTCAAAGCATGTTACAAATTAGATAATTATCAAGTTAAAGCTGTGTTAAAATGGGTGGAAGGGTTAAGATTTTCTGATGGGATATCATCAAATCTTCGTAGATGTGTTGACTTTAAAAATGGTAGATTGAGCGGAATGAAAAGTCACGACTGTCACATAATGATGGAAAATTTATTTCCCGTTATGTTCAAAGAACTACTGCCGTTAAAAGTTTGGAAGGTAGTAACGGAGCTTAGTATGTTTTAAAAAGAGTTTTGTTCGACTACTTTAAAAGTGCAATGTTTATGTAAACTTGAAGTGGACATTCCTATATTGCTTTGCAAATTAGAGAAAATATTTCCGCCAGGTTTTTTTAATATAATGGAACATTTACCTGTTCATCTCCCATCTGAAGCACGATTCGAAGTCCTGTCCAATATGGATGGATGTATCCATTTGAGAGGTATGTAATATGTTATCACGTAATTTAATTGCATTTGAAAGATTAAATTAATATAAAATAATTTTGCATAGATATTTGAATCTTCCGAAGAAAAAAGTGAGGCAAAAAGCACGAGTTGAAGGTTCGATATGTAAATCTTACATCGAAGAAGAAGCTTCATTCTTTCTCTCTCATTATTTCAGTGATCATGTGAATATTTCATTTGAAAGTGTTCCTCATAATGACGAAGGCGACGAACAAGAGTCCTCTCAAGCAATGTTATCTATTTTTAGACAACATGGTCGGCCTTTTGGAAAATGTGTAGAAATATGGCTAGACGATAGAGATCTTCATATAGCACACACTTATATTCTTCTAAATTGTGTCGAGCTTGCACCGTTTGTTAGATAATCTGAAAAATAATTTGTGTTTTATTCCTTTCTATAATGCATGCGCGTGTATAACCTAATGTAATAATTCGTTTATATAAACAGTTTTTATGAACGTGAACATCCGAACGGAGATCTCAGTAAAGAATTTTCCGGTTAGTTTTCAAATTACTTTTATGAGCCGATAAATTATGTTGTTGACGAAGGGTTGAAACATCTTGCGATGGGACCAAAAAGAGTGGTCAAGACATATCCAATATATTTCGTCAATGGATATAAATTTAACACCAAAGAGGTGCAGAAAAATTAACAAATAATATTAGTGTATTTGTTAAAGGTAGTGACAATCTAGAAAATCACTTAAATGATTTTTATGGCGTTCTAACACAAGTTTTGCAACTGACATATTTCTCACGACCCGCGTAGGAGGTGTTTCTATTTAGATGCAATTGGTTTAGCAATGTTCCATGTTTTGGAATTAATGTGAACAGGGATTATAATCTTATCGAAATAAAGCATACATCGCACTATCACAAGTATGATCCTTTTGTACTAGCCAAGCAAGCATTACAAGTTTATTACGCTCCTTATCCGTCTCTAAAAAGAGATAAAGCAGACCGGTCTGCAGTTTTTAAAACAAATGTCAGATTCACATTCGATGGGAAGAATATTCTGGACGAACAAGCTTATCAGGCAGATCTTGAGCAAAATAACGAAATAATTACAGACGATCATACAGATTTTGGTCCTTTGATCGATGAATCAAATATTTTGGTAGAAGCGTTTGACAGTGCAGAGGAAAATATCGTAGAAAACGAGACCGAATCTGAATCAAAAGACGATGATGACCGATATAAATCTGATCTGTTTTTTTTGCAATTGATGTAACTATGTTGAATTCTTGATGTATTATGAAATTGATGTAACTATAAAACCAAATCCGTTTACCATTGTTTACATGTTTTATGTCATTTCCATTTGTCATTTATTTAGCAACTATATTAAAAATGCAATGAAATCTGCTTATCGTCGGAAAAGTACACCCATTATGAATCAGGTATAACACACTTCCATTTCTATTTCCATTTCAGTGATTAATTAAGCAATTTATACCGTTGATGTCATTTTCATGTAAAATGTATTTCATTATCATGTTATTATTCTCTTATATAATGATGTGTATATATGTTACAGGTTTATCATTATGTCATATAGAGGTAGGAGCTCTTTCCTATCGTCAGGAGGCGATGGCAGTGACCCATCGCAAGAGCTACAGCGTCCAGTAGTTTCGTTAGTGCCTAGAGCAGAGGGGTAAGAATTAAATTTTATTCAGCATCTTATTTTTTTATCATATACGTACGTACTTATCTATATCGTATTTAAAAACAGGGTGTTCGACCTACTTCCCTGAAAGGTTGTGCTGGATGTCTCTAGAGCTTTTTATCGCAGTAGGATGAGTGCGTGCTGGCCGAAGTGGGATAACATCCCTCCTTACATCATAGAGTGTATATGGCAGGATGTCCTAGTATGTATATTTTTCTGTTTTCCATTTTTAATTCGTTTTTTTCGTTTTTCTACTGTTTAATTATCGTTTAAAGTGTAATCTTTTTTTAACTTTTTATCGTGAAACACAGGCTGAGATAGACATCCAAACAGACGATATGATGCTGGCACGAGAATACTGGATGAAGAAGATGCGCAAGAACTATATAGAGACATGATATTTGAGATTAAGAAATCTGGTAAAAAACCACGGTGGATGGAAGAGTGTATGGCAAGCTTGGTTGAGATACTGGGAGACGGACGAGGCAAAGGCAAGTACACTAAATTTTTTTGGCTTATTAATTTGACGTGATCGAAAAATAATGTATCAAATTTTGAATGTACAGGCAGAGTCGGATAGAAACTCTACAAACAGAAATAAGAATCCAGTCACTCATCACGGAGGATCTAAGTCGTATCAGCAGTATCGGCAGGAGTTGGTAAATTTACTGAATAATAAATGTAAATAGTTTATGTTATATAATTTTAAATGTATAATAATTGTATGTAACAATCAACTTCAGTAAGCCGAGGCACATGGCCCTGTCAGCTATATGGACGTGTTCACCTGTACGCATGCTGTCGAGCATGTTAATCCAGAGGGGACAGTTTCGTATACATGGCAGGACGATAAATCAAGCAAAAGTCATGTAAGCATATTTCATTTTATTCAGTATTAGTAATTGTTTTGCTTGTTAAACTATAATGAAATAAGATATGATATTATTAATTTGTTAATACAGGAGAAGTTTATGGAGCAGCGGCAGAAACTCCTTGCTGACACGGGTAGAGATCAGCTGACGACCCATGAGGAGGACGCTATTTTTGAGTCCGTTATGAATCCAGCAGAGCATGGCCGATGATACGGATTTGGCAATCAGCGGTAAATAATTTACTTTTTCTTATAATACTTCAAATATGATATTTTGTCCTTTTCAAAACAATAAACTTGGATTTTATTCATTTTTCAATTATTGCAGGCCAGTAGTCAGAGTAAGGGACGACAGAGTAGAGCTCAGAGTGATCTAGCAGATATAGAAGAATTGCAGACTAGAGTGTCTCAGCTGGAGGAGCAGAACCGCCAACAGGCCATGCAGACCATACAGTTGCTAGAGTACATGCAGCAGTTTGGTGGCCACTTCCCTTCCTCGGCTGGCTCTGGATCGAAAGGAGATTGATTCATTGCTCGCTTACTCGCTCGCTCGTTTAGGTATGTTTCGTTTTAGTTTTGAATGATTTAGTAGACGGTGTAGTTAATTGTTGATTTATGTACAATTATGTTTGATACATTTGGTAGACGGTGTGGTTGTATGAGGATGTGGATGATGATGTTGATGAATTTGTGTATTAATAACATGGTAGAACACTTATTGTTAGGATTATTGCTAATGTTGGAATGGTTATGTATATTATATATTTTATTTTGATGTAATTTTATTTATTTGTGTGTTTATTGAATATCGTATAGTTTGGATTTTGATATTTGGTTGGAATATTGTATATCATATTGTGCAGTATTGATATAATAGTGTTTGGAAGAGAAATGTGGTTGGAAGGCTATATTTGCAGCGAAATTTAAAAAAACAGCAGATTTCCGACGGCTTCCGACAGCTTATAGGTCAAAATATCCGACGGCTTCCGGTGGCCTGTAGCAACTTATTTCCCACGGCTTCCGACGAATTCCGACAAATAAGAATCTGTTGGAATCCGTCGGAAACATGTACGGCACCCTCTGTCGGAAGCCATCGGAAATACTGCTCCCCGACGCAGTATAGTCCGACGGCGGCCGACGGCTTCCGACGACCGTTGACGATTTTTGACCGTCGGAAATCGTTGATCCCCTTGTAGAGTTTAATTTAGCATTTTTTTTTATCTAATTATGATATAATATAGCATTCTTTGTTACCCATCCAAGTTTAATATATCATTTTGTTGTTATTTAAACCAAAATTTAATAAAGCGTCATTGTGATAAAAGCTATTTTCTTTTCCTTTCTAATTTCCTCTACTTTTATTTCCAGATATTTTTTTCCTTTAATCCAAAGTTTTAAATCTTTACATAGTCTTAATAAAATGTCCTTCGGTCTAAAAAAACTTGCTATCATTCAGTTTAATTTGTTTTCAACGTTTATCCTTGTATATATTTTCCTCTATTTAAACTATAAATTTTGAGACATATTTTTTTTTTTTTTTCAAATAATTATACTAGATGTTAACTCATTTTGAGCTATATTTTCCACTATTTAACGTCGGCTCTCTATTGATTGTTTGAAATGAAAAATGGGTCTCTATTGATTGTTTGTAATCGTTAATTGCATTTATTCAAATGCATTACACCGAGTAAAATTTATATGAATAATTTATGTGAATGCATTGAATTTGTGATTTTTAACTACATTTGAATGAATTATCGAGTGTAATGCATTATTCAAATGATACTGCAATTATTGAATGAAATGCATTTGAATTGCTGAATTACTTAATGTAAAGCATTTATTTATTCAAATACATTAATTGAATTACTGAGTGTAATGCATTTATTCATATGCATTACACCCTGTAATCTTTAATCTCTATTTTGAATAATTGAATGCATTTGAACGATATTACCGAGTATAATGTACTTAAATGATACTAGTTGAATCATTAAACTCAGTTAAATACGCTCAGTAATATTCCTTCAAATTCATTACACCCAGTAATCTATGACTGCAAATATTCATTGCACTCGGTAATTTGAATGAATTTGAACAGTTGCATTATTTTCAAAAAATTTATGTGATCTCATTACACTCAATGACCTTTATGCACTCAGTAATATTCAAATGAAATCGGTAATTTGAATAAATGATATCTTTAAATATTCAAACACAATCAGTATTACCAACAACTAAAATTATTATTGCATCACATAAATACAGTTAAAATATTCAAATGAAATCCATTGTTGATAGCTAAAAATAAATTAAGAATGGTATCCGTTTTAACTGCATTTATGTGATGCAGTAATAATTTTATTCATAATTTTTAATGCATTTTATAATTTAGTTGCATCTATAAAATGCAGCTATATTTAAATGCGTTAATAAAATTCAGTTATATTTGAACAGTGTATTTTGAATTGATTTACCTGCATTTTGTGATGTAATAATAATTTCGGTTTGCATTTGATAATTTGATTCAATTTTAATTAATATTTTAATTGCATTAAGAATATATGGTTGAATTTAAATGCTTTAAGAAAATGCAATTATAACTGAACAAGATTTTTTGAATTAATTTACTACATTTGTGCGAGGTAGTAATAATTTTGGCTATATTTGATAATTTTATACAATCTTAATGCACTTCAAAAATTCACTAAATTAAGAAGATGTGCTATATTTAAACGTTTTAAGAAAACATATTTCTACTTCAACAACATATTTTGAATTAATTTAACTGTATTTACGTGATATTGTAGTAATAATTTTTGGCTGCATTTTTTTTTTTTAAATTTTAATGTAGTTGTACTTTAACGGAATTATGAAAATGCAGTTTAATTTAAATGTTGCAAGATAATGCAATTATAATGTAACACCATTTTTTGAATTCATCTAACTGCATTTATGTGATCCGGTAATAATTTTAACTGCATATGATAATTTTATATAATATTAAGACGCTTTATACATTAACCGCATTAGAAAAATGCAGTTATATTCGATCTTCATGTAGAATTTAACTGCATTAAGAAAATGCAGCTGTAATTGCATTAAAATACGATAGCTATAATTCTAACTGCGTATTTTTTTATGTTTGAGCTTAGTAATTTGAATGATTCAATTGTAGTTGTATTTGGACAATGCAGTTTTAAATAACGTTATTTATATGGAAAAGTTACGATTTAAAAAAAAAAATCAACGATTGGATATTTATATATGCATAATATATATCATTTAAAAATGATAAAATTTGCGATTTAATGTTGAAAACGGTTTATGATATTTCTATAAAACTTGCATGTTAAATATTAGCAATATTAATATGGGTGTGAGAGCTGGTTGCAAAGGTAAAAAGTGGACATTGACCTAATTTAAATAAAATGATAAAAAATTATTTTTGCATATTATATGGGAGAATTATGGTGAAGGATAAACTTTGTAAAAAAAAATTAAACTAAATGAAATCAGGTTTTATTTTTAGGCCGAAGGACGCAATGCTAGTTACAACTAGCATTATTTTCAATACACTATACACAAAATGCTAGTTGTAGTTAGCGTTATCCTTCACCCAAAAGCATTCAGTCTATTTTTTTTTTTTTTTTGTTGTTGTTGTTGTTGTTATTGGAATATTCCAATTAAAATTATTCGCAGAGACTTGATGTAAATTTGAAGTAGTTGACTTTTAACATTAAAAGATTTGGTTTTGTTTCATTTACTACTCAAATACTATAAAAATAAATGAAGCTTATTCTGGTTAATAGAAATGTAAAAACTTTACATCTAACACCTTTTCCTGTCCATGTTTATTAATTTCAAATTTCTTTGGTAAACATTGTATGAAAAAAAGTTGCATACAAATAAAACAGGTAAATAGACCCAGGAAAGAAATTGCAAAAATTTTAGTCTCAGATACAAGTTTGCCTTTTAATTTGAAAGACACTTTTAGTGTAAACTGAAAATAATAGTTACAACTATCATTCTGTGATTTACACTAAAAAGTATTTTTCAGCTTAAAAAACAAACTTCTTGTCTCTGAAACTAAGTTTTTCTCTGCCTTTTTTCTTCGGCCTAAAAACTCCAAAATAAAATAAAAGGTATAATTGCTGTGCAGTCTGCACTATACAGTTGCATGCCCATACAAATTTAAACAATTAAAAAAGGATAGTTCTGCAAGTTCTCAGAATTACACAATCAGTGAATTAAACCCCAGAAGTCAAAACTCAAAAGGTTGTAGCCCATATAATAAAATATAAAAACAGAAATCAAAACATATTAAACATGAATTTCAACGATAAAAGAAATATACATGTGTGCATGTATGTATGTTTCGTTGAATACAGTAATTAGTAATTGGAGATGTGAACTTTGGAAGCATTTGGTCAAATGTTAAGAACAAAAGCTCAAAGAACAGACTAAAATTGGATTAAGGTAGCAATAGCATATATACATATATACCTTTAAAAGCAGAGGACACGTTGATTCTGTGAGTAACACGCTGACCGAGCTCATCCTGGATATCAGCGATGACCACAATAGCACCATTTGCAACGAACAATTCAGCAGAGGTCTCTCCGATACCGCTGGCTGCTCCTGTTATTATTGCCACCTTTCCTTCTAATCTGTTTATTTCCATCAAATTTAAGTATCTTTACTGCATATGTATTTGTTCAATGCAAGGAGAAGGAACTTACCTAAGCTTAGACATATTAGTTTGTAACGCTGAGATCTCTACAGACTAAATTCGTCATTAGGTTCTTTATTATATAGGAAAATAGCATAGTTAGTGCGAGGAAACGAGGGAGAAATTTGCTCGTATATTGTATATTATCTTTTGCGCCAGACTAGGCTTTTGTCTAAAAGTCTTCTTTAGGAGTAGTAGAATTCATGTGCACATTGCGTTTGGATGCGAACATCCCAGAGAACTTAGTCAATGCAAGTTGAATTAATTGATAGTTACATTTGCTTAATATGCTTGCATTTCTTCAGCCACATCAACAACAGGCTCCACAATAGTTCAACCAATGGTGCTTGGTTGAATTTTTGTTTTTGAACGCTTTTGAACAGTGAAGTTGAGTGTGCACCTAAGGATTTTTGTTTATCTCTTATTTACATTAATAATCATTTATTAACTAGCCATCGGATGAAAAAAAAATGAAGATATTTTATTCATTGAAGATTTAAACGTACAATACAATGGAGCTTTATTTATAGGTTTGTGATGAAAATTAAAGATTACAATAATGTTCATATAACATTGAGCACATCTATCAGTATACACTATAACATTCCTATTTGAATATGCGTCTTCAAAATCTTAAATGCTCATATATTAACTTGAAGTTGTCTCTTTTTGAAACATATATCATGATTGCTAACGCCCACCTCCATTATTATTCTATTTACATATATCTATTCAGTTTGCCTCATTGAAAACATCATTAGGAAAACTCGATGGAAAAATCATTAAATGATGAAAAAAAGGCAACTTGTGAAGTCATAAATATCATATTAAAAATGACACTTCTTACAAAGGACATTGATATTGGAAAATCAAAATAGTGCTTCGTTAAAACCTTACTAAGAAACACTACAAGAATAACATCAAACTTCGATGGAAGATAGCCGTCGGCGACCGTCGATAACCAACGGAAAAGCGTATGCGCTTCCCGACTCTTTTCGACGAAATCGACCATGGCTTTCCGACGGCTTCCTACAGCCGTTAGCGACAGTTTTCCGACGGCTGATGGTGTACACGTGGCCACGAACCTTACCAATATTATGTCGATAGCTGTCGGTAATCTGGATGATATTTTTCTCGTACCAGTAGTCATTCGATTCCCATACAATTTATATACCTCAATATGTATCACGGCTCCATTTCACACACACATATAAAAGCTAAAATCACATATCGTACCAACAACAATATTAACGACAAATCAAGCTCAAACAATCCAATAAATATAAAATCAAACATCCAACGTCTACACAAAATATACTAAGCATATCCAATCAACATCAAACATTCAACATCTCCACAAAATGTATCAAACATACCCAAATCAACATAAATCATTCAAAATCTCATGCATCAACATATATCAAACATAATAAGACACATCATACCCAATATCTTCAAGTGCACATATACAATGTGCAAACATAAACACAAAATGACGTACCTATCATGACTCGTCCTCGCCTCCGGAAGCACCCGACGACAAAGGAAACGTCTCATAGTACTATACAAACTCCACCAAGCGCTGGTTCATCCGCGCCATCTCCATTGGAGGAAGACGGTCTTGCTCTTATAGCTGTGCAACCATGGCTCTTGGCTCTGCAATTTTTGTCTTATCCTGAGCTTTTTGGTACGCTTTTTGCGAGGTACTAGCTTGTAAATAGAAATAAGTTGCTATAGAACTTACGTAACTTTTATAAAAGTTGTTCAACTTTTATAAGGTAGTTTATTTATAAATTACCGCTTGGTTTCCAAAGTCAAAACGCCTACATCGCGATGTCTGTTTCATGATAGAGTCAAAAATAGCATCCTCCTCATCAACCGTCAACTCTTTTCATCCCGTTTCGGCAGCATCTGTGCTCGTGCTTACTAAAAATTTTCCTACAATGCAAAAGAAAATACAATTGAAATTTACACAACATTATTTTAATTCTTTATAAATAATTACTTAAACTGATTAATATTATTAACGTAAAATTTAAAATATGCTTACATAGGAAGTAGTTGCCTTATCGTCGTCTTCCCATGCGTATGTGAGGTTGCCAGCTTCGTCTGTCTGCTTGATGGCACGAGTATGAGCAAATACATCTATATATGAGACGGGCCCTCTACACGGTCTTTCTTGAAATAGTTAGTACATATGTATTAATGTTGTAATAACTATTTATTAATAATTTATAACTTAAAATATACAAATGTAATAACTGTTTATAATTGCAATTAAGGAATTTATCAGATCCTCACGATGATGCTGAAATGATTTGGAACCACCACGATGTGTGAGCGGGTTCTTATTTCTATTCGCGGAGTTCCTTTCCAACTCCTCCAGAAAATTTAAATTAGACATTATATTTTATTATTTTAAAACAAATTTAAGTGATATATGATAGACTTACATTAAATTCATCGTTGTTCCACTAAGCATCCCACACGCTAGCGCTTATCTAGTCAGGCTTCTTCCCCATTTTCCTAAGGCCAGACGTTATGTCTCGGTAATTCTTAGAATTTTTAAACTCCAGTGGCACCGACAAATAGGAATGTCAGCTTCCTGCAAGTCTATCACCCCCTGCACGTTGAGTAAATATAAGCTATACATTTATACATAGTTAGCAAATTGTAAAGTGGTAATATATAATGATATATAAATTTATACTCATAAGGAAGTCCTACCAGATACTCTGCATGATGGGGTCTGAGATCTTGCTCCATCTAGGCCAATATCCAGTCATCCTGCTCATGTAAGCCTGTTTTGAAATACTAAGAATAATCCTTGATGGCTCCAGCTCAAATCCCCTATGTTAAATATGAAACATCCATTCTTCAGCTGGGTGTGTTAATGTAGCTTCTTCCTATATTTTCACACTATGTCATCTCATATGATGCGCTGTTACAAAAGATGCATATAAACCTTTGAAGTCTAGGAGTGATAGGTAAGTAATTTATACGCTCATACGGAACTTTATTTCCCTTCTTTTTTCTTGATTTGTATCTTTTCTGGTTACGTATTCTACAATTTCTGAGGTTGATGTCTTCTTTTCAAAACAACATGCAACCATTTAAGCATGCATCATTTTTTGATAGGCAAACCAAAAATAGATATAAGTTTTTTCGCTTCATAATGATTTTCGTACATTAAATTATTGAGTGACATATGCGTTTAGCAGCTTGTACGGCAGCTACAAATCCAGCTTATGTGAAGTTGTATTTTGATTTCATTGCAATGTATTTTGCAGTTAGTGATAATTGAGTGTCGCTTGTACAACCATCTCAAAAGGGTTTCTTAGTAGCATCTAACAAATCATAGGTTTTTTCGCCAACATTTCTTCGACATCAACATCGTTGTTATCAACTTTAATAGTATGAAACATTGATCATGCTACATCTTTAACCATATCTTCTATGAGATTTGTCATAATGATTTCATTACCAACCTCCTCCTCTGACTGTACATGATTAGGTGCTACAATTTCTCTATGGAGATCCCACTCCAAATAATTCAGGTCAAAATTGTATTGCCTTAAATCACTCTAACCATATCGTGTATCAAATGCTTCATAATTTGCACCTACTACATGGACAACGAATTTCTTCGTCGTTTCTATTATTACTTAAAGTGAATTTAATAAATACGTGTATAACATTATAAAAATGTTCGCTCATTGAGCCACCTATTTCCCTTCATTGTTGATACATCCAACTCTGATCAATAAAATAATTGATTATTTTTTCCACTTTAAAACGTATGATAGAAATTAAAAAAAGTACTAATTATTTTATGGATTGACATTTTATTTTTCAATTCAATCGTACGGTTTAATGTTTTATATATTACATAGTCTTTTTTTCAATTCATTTATGCATTTTATTGTTTCGTTAACCATAATTCATTTTAATTATATTTTATACATTTCACGGATTGACATTATGAATATAATATTAAATGTTTAGGTTATTGTTTTCTATTTTGATGGTTGATCATCCTACTTTCCATTACGAACACAACAGTAATTATATTTCGTAAATCATTTTATTTTAAACGAGTCAAAAAAAATTGGCAGCACTTCTTCTGTGTTTTCTGTATCGTACACAAATGCATGTACATAGGGAACAAAAAGTTGTGCTGTCGAAATTTTACGAACCGCTTAAAATGAAATAATTTATAAAATGTAATTACTTTATTGTGCTTATAACTTATCCAATACAGGGACAAACCCGCCAAATATTGTATTAGATAAATATAGATGTATGTTCTATGATTTAAAAAAAAGAATATCCATAACGATCATATACAATACTTGTCAAAAAGGGCCAAAACCCTCTAAGGGATTTATAAAAAATAAAGCATAATCATCTTATTCGACATTTTAGAAAACACGTACAATAAATCATGCACATCTACCCTAGTTTACCCAAGCTAGCTCTAATGCGTATATGCACCAATTAATCAACGTACATACACTAACATTCACTAAACAGATTAATGTTTTTGACATTTAGATGGCAATAATTGTAATTAGCATTCGATGGGGTGTAATAAATAATCAATGGGGAATGATGAATAACTAGAATAACAAATTAATCCTAATTTAACAAATCAAATTTAATTAAGATTTAGGAATAAAACATGATTGGATATTTATGAAGGGCCTAGGCTTGTTTAGAATGGAGAATGATGAAGTTAGTTATGATCGGGGAGGCATGGGGGTTGGCTAACAACGGGGAGGAGGTGATGGAGTTAGGGATTCGGTGAATTTGGGGGTAAAGGGGATTATGAATCATGTCTTGACTTGCTGCCTGTATACACTTTTTTTTCGGACGGCTTTCGACGGCCGCCGACGGCAAATTTACATCAGTTTTCGATGGTTTACCATGACTACTATTTTTATTTACGAAAAAGCCACGAAGATCGTCAGCCGTCGATAACCTCGGAAATATCCGCCGATGACTGTCGGAAGCTTCCACCACTATTTGCTGTTGTAGTAGTGAAAACCCCAATGGGAAAAATCTTGGTTAAGGAAAAAAGATTATTACTTTCATAATTTTAATAACATATTTTGATACGTTTTTACTTGAGAAGAAGTTTTATACTTATGGATCATGATAATGCCTCATTAAAACCTTATTGGAAAAAGTACAATGGAAAAAATTTAATGAACGAAAAAAAGTACAATATAGTATAACATATTTTAGTATCTTATTGCATCAAAGAAAGTTTGATACTTTTGAATCATTGTAATGTTTTGCGAAAATTGTACTATGAAAAACATAGTGGTAAAAATCTTAGCGAAGGGAAAAAGAGTGCAATATAATTGATATATAATAAACACTCCTTTAGTTATCTCACGAGCATTTGCATTCATCAAGCATGTTTTCCTATCGAAAAATATTTAGTTCCTTAATCGAACCATTCATTATCATCACCATTGTTAAATATGTATATGTGTTTGTCTTTGATAAATTGATTTTTTAAGATTGTTTCTTCCAAATATAATTTGCATTTCATGCACTTTTTATGCTACTTTTATAGAAAAAAGTTTCAATTGCTTTAATTTGATGTTTTAAATAAGTTTTGCATATTGCAACTACCGCTTCAGTGGATATCAAGAGCTTCATTACAAAAATACTTAAAAGAAGAAAGTAGTATATTCATCATAAATTATATCAAGATTGTCATTATAATAACACTTAAAATAATGTTGGAATCTACGCTCCTTGTTGCGTTGCATTTTCTAAAACCCGCAAAGCTATGTAAATTCTTTAGGAACTTCTATACATTCATCATTTAGAATGATTTAACCAATATTTATGTAACAAACCACAATTTTATCAATTTGATTTTTGTAATATTTAATTAATTTTAGATCTTGAATTAATGGTATTAATAAAAAAGGAATCTGTTTAGTAATAAAATAAATTTACAGGATTTTTCCATAATTTTTCATTTGAAAAAATTTGGATTATCTTTATCGTATTTTTACAGTAAATGTTGGTATTTTTAAAATTTAACAGGATTTAGTAACAAGTGCATTTAGTGATCGTGTCGCATTTTTGTGCACATTCGTATTTTTATTTCTGCCATTCATGATCCTACGCGAATGAAATATTGTATAGCGGAGTACCGCAAATTTTCATTCAAAGCTTTTCCCAAATCAAGTCAAATTCAAAATTTTAAACTTGCCTTGGTGGTGATTTGTATGTTGATGTGATGGAGGGGGTGGGTAGCTTGAATTTTTGGGTTATCTATGTTTAGCTTGGATTTGAAGTGATTTTTTGGGTTTTAAGTATTCATCAACTTTACACATTCAACACTTCTTCATTTCGCTTATGCATTTTCTTCATCTTCCTCCTTTTAGTTTCTTCCTGTAATGAAACCATCCCCACCATTCAAGCTTCGAAATTCACTATCTCCCAATTTACTTAAAATTAGCCAAAGTGTTCAATATAAAAATTGTGTGCTTTAGCTCCAGTATTTTTAAGAAAAAAGTCGCTCGATGTTTTGATGGCCGTAGCAACGGCAATGTTCTGATAACCATTGGTGGTTGAGTATGGACGAAAATGAATTTCAACGGAATAATGATTGGAGGGTACGACTAGGTTCGTATCATCGAGTGGAGATATTTACAGTTGTTCATAGTGTTTTTAGTAGTGTAAATCGACATAGAGAAGGAGATGATCATTTTTTGGTCATAAATTAAATTCCCACGATGGGGTGGTCAAGGGGTGAAGCAGAGGTGCTGAAAGTAGCATTGGGTTTAAGGTGGAGGCGTGGTGGCGATCGAAGCTTGTACGGTGTCTGGTGGCCGAACAAGCTCGATTAGGGTTTTAAGGCATTTTGTTTTGGTGTTATAAGTCTGGATGTATGTGACAATTGAATGCATCGGGTTCACCGTGGAGATGCTTGAAGGTAAATGGTGGCTGACAAGTTGAACGGCGTAGGTGGTGAGGTTTAGCATTGATTAGGGTGGTAGGTGGAGCTCAGTTTTGGGTTGCCTGGACGAGAGTTGAAATTCGTGTTAGATAAATGAAAAACGATATAGGTAACTGGAGGCGAGGTGGTGGGAAGTACCGTGATTAGCGTGACAAGAAGGGTTTATGGGTAGTGGTAGCCCGTCGCATGGCAGTGCGTGGGTGGTGTGCACGTGCACGTTTCTTTCGGTTACAAGTAAATGTCGATTTGGGGGGAAATCATTTTTTTGGGAGATGGAGCACTGTGCATACGGATTTGGTTGGGAAGTGGAGCGAACCTTGGGCTTGATTGATGTTTCGGTGAGAAACATTACAATTTAATTGTTTAAATTATTTAACTTATTTATTAAGTTAGTTGATTTTAACATGCCATATCCCGTTCATATGGAATCCAATTAACCCATGGATTTTTGCGTTAAACTCGTATTGACGAGTACAACACTTTGGTATAAATAGTCATTAATTCTAATGTAATATAAATTGGTGATAAAATAATATCTACTGTGTATAATTACATAGTCTGAATAATAACATAGTTTATATAATTATATCCCATCGATGACATCTGCTTAGCGAAATAAAACACCATTCTGCTGATTTAATTCGGTAGAATATTTTGACATCTGTTTAGCAGAATAAATCACTATTCTATTATACTTAAATCGAATAGATTATTTTGAACATCTATAGAGAAGAATATATCTCTATTCCACTATTATATTAATTTGGACCTTTATTTATATGTCACTTGATTTATATTGTACAAGTGATATGTTAGCTATTGATTGCTAATCATGGATATTATTTACATGTATTCTTCTCTATGTAAATACCCATAGTTTGATTTGTAAAGTTAGATTTAAATAAAATGGTAGCTTCTTCAAGTACCATTAAGGTCGCTAAGCCTCCTTCCGAATTTGAAATGTTAAGGATTTAAATTAACTTCAATTTTATAACAATTTGAATTAAAGAGATTCATTAATTATTTTATTTATGTTATTTAAATATTAATTAATTATTTTATAAATGATGTTTTAAAGTTAATTAATTGCTTTATTAATGATATTTTAAAGTTAATTAATTATTTTATTAATGATGGTTTAGAGTAAATTAATTATTTTATTAATGGAGTGTTACAAAAGGGTTTATAAATATTTTAAAAAGCTTTGAAGTGGTTTAAAGGATATTTAATTTATGCCAAGCTTTAATAATTATGGTCCATGTAGCGATAGTCGATGTGGTGCAGTTTTGAAAAGATATGATTTATGTAACGTTTAAAGGTTATCTATCGTAGATACTTTGTAAATTCCTTTTAAATATGGTTTATAAAGGTTATATAAGTATCCTGGTAGAATTTTAAGTTTTAAATATATTATTAAATAGTTATTTAATAATTTTTAAGTAAAGATTCCGACTTATAGTTAAGATTTCTTTAAAAGGAAAAGGGATTGCAAGTCAAAATTGAGTAATTAGTTTGAGACAATATTTTGTATAAAAGTTTGAACTATATTTTAAATTCTAAAAATATTGTTTTGAATAGAATTTTTTTTAAAAGAGTTTTGTGACTTAAATGATTTATTTTAAGATATTTAAAACAAGTGATTTATATAAAGAGAATCTATTTACTTTTCAAAGTTAAATTCTTTTTAAAGGGTGATGGTTTTAAGTTATGATTTAAATGAAAAATTAAACTTTGTTTTAAAATGTTTAAAAGAGGTTTGAAATTATTATTCACTTCTATAAAGAAAAGGATCTTAACTTTTCAAATCAATTGATTTTAAACAAAGATTTCAAATGAGGTTTTAAATGGGAATTTCAAAGTGTATTTAAAGGTTTTTAAGTGATATTTAAAATAAAACTATAATCTTCTAGTTATAGAAAGATTTTGAAAAGTGGAAGAGAAGTTGTTTTATAACAATTTGTTTAAATGAATAGCACACAGATTTATGAAATCGTATATTTGGCAGTAAACTTCGAAGTAGGGAAACATTTTCCTATCCTAAAGATAAGAATGTTATCGAGTCAATGTTTGAGTGGTCATAATACTCCAATTTGAACGGCCTCATTATTATTCGAAGGATAGTTACAAGTTTGAAATCGAAGATTTATGTTCGCTATATAAAATATTATTTCCATATTCGATTTGGATTTACTTATGAAGATCAAAGTTATCAAATTAAAAAATATCTTTTTTAATTATGGTGGTATGGAAACAATTTTCCATACTTAACACCGTAAGCTAAGTTGTGGGTTTATAGTAAAAAATATTTTAAATAACATTTGTTTGACCAATTTAATATGATTCAAGAAATTAGCAAATCGTTCTTAATGTTTAGTGAATATACTTGTACTAGTGAGATAAGTATATGAATGTTTTTTCCAGTTTTGAAAGGAGTATAAGGGTTTGTGAATATATCTTTTATGAAGGTACTTTGAGTCAAATATTTTAAAGAAATTTAATTAATGAAAACATTAATTAACAGAGGCTTGGTGGATCCTACGTGGAATTAAATCTATGTTTGATTGTTTGTTTATTTGATAGTTAAATTACCAACTATCAAATTTTGGACAAAATATAACTCTGGAAATATTTAGAAGAAACATGGGGGTTATATGGCACAGTTATCTTTGATGAATCTATATAGTTCTCCTAGGATAAATGATAGCTTAAACGGTTAGGTAGCGATCTCTGCACTTATGTATTGCTTGATTATTTCCAAAAGTACCGGAGTTGAGTTTATGAGAATCTATCGATTGGTTTTGAAGTGATCCATAAGCCAGGATGCATACTTTTATGAAATGACACGAAACCGTAATCACTTGAAAACCATATGTGCGTTCTACGCCTTGGAAGAGGGTCGAGATAACGGAATCGAAGATGGATTTCTTTGAAGTGCAAATGCTACTTACTACTAACTGAGGTGATCCCAAAATAGATGTAGTAAAAGTAGTCCCTTCGATTTGTTCATATCCTGAACCACTTGTATAGATGAATGGTAGTATTGCATTTGTTCCTTGGAGGGAAGTATTAGCATTCCAAGTGGGAAATAGCTAGGAGGAAAAAGTAAAAGCATGGCTTCACAAGTCTAATGACCCGATAATCGTTAAAATAGAGGATGCAGCAGAGCTATGTGGTTCACTACCATTAGAAGCATCGTTCTCGTCTAGATTGGGATTTTTGGATCTGATATGTGTGTGCAGGGCGATCGTGGCTCAATATTTGCAACATCGGTGCCTGAGGGATGATGTAATCCAGTATGCCATGTTAAAGGGGCAACCGACTCTGTATTGGTAGAGGTGCAAAATTTGCAGCCTCGACACATTTTATCTAAAGGTGTACTATATGAAAGGTGGTCCTTTACCTTATCATTGTTGGAATTTATTCTCGAATATGTGCCTTACGGTCTTAGTTGTATACCTATTATGCTGGAGTGTACTGACAATATACTGTTAATTCAAAACTTTATGTTCAACTTTGTCCACTTAAATATAAGAATCTACATGGATATATAATATAATCAAGATTTTCTACATATTTTTATGCTGATATGCTAAAGAACAACGTCCTTCGAATTAATTATTCAAATATAGCTTAATGATTTTCAATCCTAATCATGTTGATCTTCCGATTTAAAAAAATTATATATACAAGTTCAAGTTGTTAAGGTTTATTCTTCAACTATGTTTCAAATATCTCTTAATTTGAACATAACTTATAATTATTTATCAGAGAATAATACATAGTTCTAATTACACATAGACATTACCTCTGGAGAGTTCAATAAAAGAGATATGTTAACAATAGAAAAAGAGTATCTTTTGGACACTTGAAATGTTATTGAAATATGCAATTATATTAGTTGTACATATAGATCTCTTCAAGAATGTTTTTATAGCTTTCATAAAAATTATGATATGATATATAGATCATCTCATTAGGAGAACATCTAAAGATATTTCTTCAAGAATAGTTATGCATATGATATTCAATTCATAGTATGTTTTTGAAAAGCAATAGATCACAATAACCATTTACTCTTAAATTTGTTTAATGGAACAACGGGTCCATGACAATGTTAGATTGAATTTTGTAAATGTATTTCGTATCCATTGTTTTTGGTTATATTTTGATTTACAAATTCTTTGGGTTACTTTTTGCCACACCACTTTTTTAAGTGCTATATCATATTCGAAAATATTGCATAGGCAATTCTTTTATGCTATACGAGGATATAATATTTCTTCTGGGGAAATTTTATAAACACCACTTCTACTATGTGATAGTAAAATTACAATGTCAATAGGCTACTTGTGGAGCATAATAGTAAAATAAATTTTCTCTTTTAGGGACTTTTTAAAAACCTCCTCTAGAGATATTTTACCATCACCACTTCTTGAGTGTCATATCTCTTCTAGTGATATATGCACTACTTTTGAAATGTCATATCAATGTACAATATATTTTTCTATATAATTTACATAATCACTACTTTCAAAGGAGCATAAAATATCTCTTCTAGGCGTATTTACTATCACTTTTCTGAAATGTCTTATTAAATATTAAATTTAGTAATAAAATTAGATGCGCTAAACAAAACTTGATGTGAGAAATAAAACCACTATTTTTGGAGTGTACTATTATTATACAATATCTTTATAGAGATAAACGATTGTTACTACTTCTAGTTTTGTATGATGTCCTTTCAAGGGATATAACATTACTTTTAAAGTAAGCTCAATATAATAAAAAAAATTCTATAACACCTCTTAAAGAGATTAATACACGTATACACACATTCATAAACATAACTAGTATGTCAGACGGATTTTCTCTTCTAACGAATACTAAAATATATTTCTTCAACGAATTAGCTGGGTATACGTGCATAAAAATAATTTATAAAACTTGAGGTTTTAATAGTGTGATTAGTAAAAGTCAGGTCTACTGTATTTTTATAGTACTCACTCAAACTTCAAGTTTGAGTATATTAGATATCAATGAGAAAGCATCAGAGAAAATAATTAAATTAAAGCTGCACGCATTGAAATGAAATTAGACTTTGCGTCGCCCAAAACCTATATATTGACCATATATACTTTTCCATAATTGGGAGTGAACAATAGATAAAAACTGTTTAAACAAAATAAAACATATAAAACGAAATGAAAGAAGAGAAATATAAACTGAAATGCCATTTGAATTCATACTTTAGAAATAATGAACGTCCCTTTTCGAGGCTAAATTGATAATTAATTTTTAGTCCGAGATGTTTGAAATGTCGTATAGCACAATGTCTTCTGCATACTTGGTCAATATAATACACAAATGTATAGGTGTAAAGTAAGATATAACTCATTTAGAGACTTTTCAAATTAATTAAATGCACTATCATTATCTTATATACAATGTGTTTATCTCTTTTATCTTCTCCCAGAAGTACTGTCTTATGATGTCATAGGATTTTAAGATAGCTTCGAGTTTCTAACTCGTTAAAAACTTCAATTTTATTAACTTATGATGAACTTCAGGTTCTCAAATCTATTACAAAATTCTTGTTTAGATGCTTATATATTTTGTATGAGCAAAAAATATATTGATAAGATTTTAAGTTCATTAACTTTATCAATCAACCTTTTCGTAATTCAAGACTTCATGTTTCGAATTTTGAGTTATACAACTTATTGTTCAAAAAAATTCTCACGTAACTTCAAGTTGTCGTTCAAACTTATTTCTTCCATTATATCTAATGCTGCTTACCAAACTAAATACCTTAAATAATCAAACCTACTAAGGAGGGTTTTCTACTGTAGGCTTGCAAATCAAATTGTGTGAGGCCAAAAAAAATAAGGAACATGACTTTAACATATATTCTTAAATCTCTCAAATTGTTATTTACCTGTTATCTCTATATATGTTTCCTTAAATATATCCAACTTTAATTTTTTACAACATATTATTATTTGAGGTTTAACTAAAATTAATAAATTATATTTTTTTCTCTCGAAATTATGTATTTGAATGGTTGGTTCCCCACCATTGTGCGGTTGTACTGGTAATCCATATGTCTATTCTTATTCCAAACATAAACATACAACGTCAATTAATTTTGGTATAACCAATGCATTTAGTGCATTAATGATAATAAGGTAATTTAATAAGGTAATTTATTATTATCAACTGTTATGTTATCTAAACTTTTGTAAAAAAATGATTTCTTTACAAATATATAAATCAAACAAACATTACTCGAAATAACAAAACTTCATCTCAGATCTAGCTATGATATCACTCAATAATAAAATCAAAATGAACATCTTAAAGAAATACATTATTTCACAATAATCAAAATTTCTAGAATAACCAAAATACCTTCATATATATATATTGCTGAATCAAAAATTAAGTAAAATAATATAATTATCGAACTGGGATTTTATATTCTCTTACATAGACGGTTCTAAATTATGTACATCTATCTATATCGTCCATAACATAAATAAAAATAACTATAAATCTAAGATCCAAATTATCTCTCAAAAAAATAACTTCATGATTCTTTACTAAATATATCAAAACAAACATGTAGATCTTCGATGTAAGTTGGGGAATTAAGACAAAACCAAAATTGTTTAAGAATTTTATTTTGTTTTATAAACCACACAAAGATCATTAAGATCTATCTTTCCACATCAAAATGGTTTTTCAACCTTTTAATTTAGAAAAAATTAGTTTGGTACCAGTACAAATCCAAAATTATCACACAAAAGAAATCCTTCAAACATAGATGAAGTAGATATATAATTTGAGTAAGATATTACATGAATTGAATGACTTACAAAACAAAGTCCATTCAATACTTACCTTGGTATATAAATAAAATCAAAAATTCCCAATGAAATCAATGATGGGTGGATCTAATATCAATTGTTAGAAATATTGAATCGATTCAAAATGAATTATTGATCAAATACAATTAAAGAATAAACAATAATGATTTCAGTTGAATGAGATGTAAAATAAACAATCTTAGAAGTCATATCTGATTTCATTAACTGATTAAGAGAATGAGGCAGTTCTATTTAGAAAAGGATGGATTCGATCTTCTAAATCATTACAGCTCTATATCCATAAATTTTGTTTAGAGATCGTACTGATAATGTGTTGTAAACTATACGAAGATAAGGAGCTATTAGAGAAAGGGATAGGAGATATTTTATTCAGATCTAAAAATACAACACAGTGAAACTCTATTTATAGGTTTGTGATGAAAAATGAAGATTATAATAATATTCGTATAACATTTAGCATATTCACCCTTATATTTTGTATATATTACAATAAAAAGAGTAATATTTGTTTAATTTATCGTTCATTTCAATTAAATGTGGAATGATAATATGTTTGAATAATGTATTTTCATTAGAAGGAAAAAAAATTAAAATATCAAAGAAAATATTGAAGGTGTGTAAGCTGTGTAGCTAGTTAACACTTAGGATCGTGTAATATGGAATATTATATTAGTGCGGAAATATAAACTAGATAATAGATAATAGTAATAAAGTAAATGAAATAAACACACCAGGACTTTTTATACTGGTTCGAACTTCCCGTTCTACGTCCAGTCCCAAACTACACTCTGGATTTAAACTCTATAAACCCCTCCTTTAACCCGAAAGAATAGGCATACAAAACCTGAGCAGCCAAACATGATTTTTCCACCTCAAACAACTGAAGAGGACTTTTACTGCCTGAACAACCGAACAGGACTTCTACTGGCACAAGTAAATAGTTGACGCTTCTATTCTGAATGACACTGATATTTCTTTAATAGTACACCCTTCCTATAATCAAACCTCAAGTATATATTTTGTGTGAAGATATAAAAGGAAGATATTGCTTAGAATCAAAGAATATATTAATTAGTTTGGAGATTCAAGCAGTATATAGATTGTATTTGCTTTTAGATTGCAGAGATAGATAGTAAAGAATATAACAAGAAATCAAAATAAAATTTAATAATTTGAGAAGTGATTCTAACGTGTTTATATAGTCAACAAATAGTTAAAACTATTCACAAAAAGTTTCAATCAAAATGTGCAGCCATATTTCTTCAATTTGGATCAAAACTCTTCGCAATTAGAAGTGACTCTTCAGGAAAAATAGCTATTACAGCCGGTCAGTCGACTAAGAAAAATCGACCAGTCAACTTAATATTCAAAAACAGCGTAAAATGGTGCAAATCTGTGCACTGAACAGGTTCAGTCGACTGGTTTTTTTCGGTCAGTCGATTGACCTGGTCATTAGTGCGCAGTTTGCACATATTTAAAAATTTTGAACTTTAAAACTATTTTGAGTATGTGAAAACTACTTGAGGATATAATTTAACAATTATAAACCATATCTCAGACTAAAACTTTAGTAAATAATCATACTATACTTCGATTTGTAGTCTCATCTCCTTTGTAGCTTAATAGCTTGCATATCTCATTCTCTTTTTGTCGCTTGATCGTATAGTCTCATCACTGATTGTTTAAGCTCTTTGTCATGAATCAAAACTCATAATTCAACATTATCCCCCTTTTTGATTGATGACAACCTGTTTTTAACGATGTTATATATTAAGAATTATATACAGGAAGTTATATTTTTCTCCCCCTAAATATGTAGCGACATATCTAATCCTACAAAAATTAGTTAGTCATACAAATTTCTCCCCCTTTGTAATCGACAAAAAGGAAGTAAACAACCATATAATATGTTGTCACATAAGCATTGTGAATCAATAACATATTAAATAACAATCACAAAAAAAGATATTTTTTTCACATTCTACCAGGCTATTTATACAAGCCCATCAACATCAAAGAAATTAAACGATACTAGAATGTTTTAACTAAAAAGTCATCAGAAATAAGAGGTAAGTTCAAGATACCATTATTTATCACATAACCTTTGCCGATGATATAACCTTTTGAATTATCTCCAAAAGTGACTGATCCTCCATTTGAGTAGACAATGTTAGTTAACATGTCCTTATTATCAGTCATGTATTTTGAGCACCCGCTGTCTAAGATCCATTTTCCTCTCTATTTAAGTGGTAACTGCAAAAAATAAAGCTTAAGTCGGTACCCACTTTTCTTTTAGGGTCCTAAGAGTCACGTTTTAGGAAACCAAACCCGAGCGGGTTCAGAATTCCCTTTATAAATACAATTCTTATTTTTATGAACAGTTTCCATAAATGTTTTGATTGTCTTTTCCTAATTAAATTGTTATTAGTTTTAGGAATTCATATCTTAATAGTTTTAATATCTTTAGAAACTGTCTTCTTAATATCTTTCTTAATTTTGTTTTTAATCATATTTTTAAACTTTGCAGATTTCTTTGGATTTTCAGTTTTCTTATATCCCAGTCCTATTTTTTTTGAAGTAGAGTGAGAATTTTCTATTATTGTAGGAAGATTCTCTCATCCTTTATTGAAATTGGAAATAATTTTATTAATATCTTCTAACTTGGTTTTGAGACTAGAATTTTCTAACTCTGATACTTTAGTGTTAGATTTTAAATCATTAATCTCTACTGATAAATCATCATTTTTATTTTTTTGAATTTCTAATTCCTGAGTTATCGCAGAAAGTTGAGATGTTAAATTAGAATTAGATTCTTGAGTCATTTCAAGTTCTTCTTCTAGGATTTTCTTTTCATCTCTTAGCATACTAACTTCTAATTCAGATCTATTCAGTTTTCCATGTAACTCTTTATTTTGCTTTTAAATTTGTTTTACCAAGTCTACTAGTTATGAATTAATTTCAACCATATCTTCAAAACTTAATTCACTTACATCATCACTTGTAGCCATGAAGCATACATTTGCTCGCTCTGTGCCACTGTCGCTATGACTATCTGATGATCATGAAGAATCTAAATCATCCCATGTTACTGAAAATGCTTTCTTCTTGAATTTGTCCTTCTTGAAATTCCTTTCTTTTTCTCTAGACAATCTTTCTTTATATATCCCTTTTTATGACATTCATAACATTCCATGGCAGATGATGATGGTTTAATGCTATTATTGTTGTTGCTGGAGTTATTTTTGTATCTCTTGAATTTGTTATTCATTTTGAATTTCAAAAACTTTTTGAAATTTTTAGCAATAAGTGCCATATCCTCTTCATCTGAATCTGAATCATCTTTTTCTGCTTGAAATGCTAGATTCTTCTTGTCTTGTGCCTGTAATTTCTTTGCCTGCAAATTTACTTCGTATGACATTAGATTTCCTATCAATTCTTTCAGTTTCATAGTTAATTCAACCATTAGCTTCTGCAATTTCTAAGACTTTTCATTCCCAATTATCAGTTAAGGAATTGAGGATTTTTGTAACAATACCAAAATCAAAAAAAAATTGTTCTAGTGCCAATAGTGAATGATATATATCTTGAAATCTAGAGTACATGTCATTTATAGTTTTGTTTGGTTTCATTTTGAAATTCTAGAACTGATTTTTCAACATAGATATTGTGCTTTGTTCGACTTTATTAGTTCCTTCAAGAGTTACTTTTAGAGTTCTCCATATATCATAAGCAGTTGTACACATACTGACCCTATTAAACTCATTTTTATCCAATGCACATAATAACATGTTTATAGTTTTAGCATTTGAAGTAGCATAAGTTTATTGTGCAGCAGTTCAAGTTGAAAAATCTTCTTTTGGCATGGTATATTCTTTTTGGGTAATATTTCAGGTTTCAAAACCATTATCTTGCATATGTTCTCATTTTAGTAAACCAATAATTATAGTTAAGACCATTAAATAGTGGTGGTCGTGTAGTTGACTGTCCTTCAATGAAACTAGTGTTAATGTTAATGCTAGAGTTTGTGTTACTTTCCATATTACTAAATATATCAAATAACTATGTTAAGGTTGTAGGATGTCCTTGCTCTGATACCAAATGAAGGTGTGTAAGCTGTGTGGCTGTTAACACTTAGGATCGTGTAATATGGAATATTATATTAGTGTAGAAATATAAACTAGATAATAGTAATAAAGTAGATGAAATAAGCACACCTGGACTTTCTATACTGGTTGGAACTTCCTGTTCTACATCCAGTCCCAGACTACACTCTGGATTTAAACTCTATAAACCCCTCTCTTAACCCGAAGGAATAGGTATACAACAACTGAGTAGCAGAATAGGATTTTTCCACCTCAAACAACCGAAGAGGACTTTTACTGCCTGAATAACCGAACACGACTTCTACTAGTACAAGTAAATAGTTGATGCTTGTGTTCTAAATAACATGGATATGTCTTTAATATATACACTTCCTATAATCAAATCCTCAAGTATATATTGTGTGTGTGAAGATATGAAAAGAAGATATTGCTTAGAATCGAAGAATACATTAATTAGTTCGAGATTCAAGCAATATATAGATTGTGATTGCTTTTAGATTGAAGAGATAGATATTAGAGAATATAGCAAGAAATCAAAATAAAATTTAGTGATTTGAGAAGTGATTCTAACATGCTTATATAGTGAACAAATAGTTGCAACTATTCACAAAAGTTTCAGTCAAAAGGTGCAGCCATATCTCTTCAATTTGGATCAAAACTCTTCGCAATTAGAAGTGACTCTTCAGAAAAAATAGCCATTAGAGTCGGTCAGTCGACTGAGCAAAATTGATCAGTCAACTGAATATTCAAAAACAGTGAAAAATGGCGCATATCTACGAACAGAACTGGTTCAGTCGACTGGTTGTTTTCAATCAGTCGACTGACCTGGTCGTTAGTGCACAGTTTGCACATATTTAAAAAGTTTGAACTTTAAAACTTCTTTGAGTATGTGCGAACTGCTTGAGGGTAGATTTTAAAATTTATAAACCATATCTAAGACTAAAACTTTAGTAAATAATCATACTATACTTAGATTTGTTGTTTCATCTCCTTTGTAATTTAATAGCTTGCATATCTCATTCTCTTTTGGTCGCGTGATCGCATAGTCTCATCACTGATCGTTTATGCTTTTTGTCACGAATTAAAACTCATGATTCAACAAATACATGAGAGAATTAAGTGTTGAAAATGATCCGTGTACACACACATTAAATGTACGTGCGCACACATGCACAGCATTTAAAATAGAGGAATCGGTAGATCATAGGTATAATGAGCAAAAAGAGGAGGAAATGATGGAAAATGTATTTGTTCCATGAGTAGAGAAACAAAATATATTCTTTTGGTTTCAAATTTGATTTTACAAGGGCAAACTTCCAATCAGTTTAACTATATTTTGGTTGTTTAACTATTTTAAATAGAATCTTATATCTATTTAAATCATGAAAATCACTGTTAACATTTAAATAATTTAGATATTATGAACCAAATACAATACAAAAAGTAGATTGACCTTGTCATTGATTAGCTTACCACTATGGTAATACTTTTACGTCCACTTAAATACTTATTAACATCACTAAAATATTTAACAAAATTAAATTATAAAATACTTTAAAAACCCACCTTAGACTTAAAAAGGAGGATCTAAAAGTAAAAGTAATTGATTATGCATATAAACAATGTAAAATAGAATGAAATTCAATCCTTGAAATTATTATGTTCAACTGTATCGACCATTAATGGCAGAAGAAAATCTGATGAAAACATAAGTAAAATTAGTTGTTTATTACAATTAAATATTTAGATATTTAATTATTTAATTATATTCATTTATATTTAATTACAATAAAATATAAGTTAGGATATTTAATTATGTTAACAGAGTTAGTGTAGTTGGTTGATGGTCTAGACTACAAGACAAGAGGTCACGAGTTCGAATCTTGAAACTGGCAACTCTATAAGTACCTAGAGTATATGTCTAGTTGGCACATACTTCCTTGGAGTTTACAAAGCGAAGCTTGATACTCCAGGTGATTCATAAAAAATTATATTTAGAATATACATTTGATCTGTGTTTTTATGATTCCATTAATTTTCAAAAAAAAGGATAATGATATTAAATATATTTAAATATATCATGATGATTTCTATTACAATTGGTTTCATTATTTTTTTCGTAATTAAAACAATAACAACAATAGCGATTGGATAATTTTAAATGAAATGGTAATTAAGGTTCTTTACTATGTTCTACCATAACACCAATTTGAGCTACAAATTATTTTTTAATATGTTAAACTTAGTAGAGTTACACAATTAAAAAAGGGGAATTGACATACAACTAAATTCAATAGTTAACAAAATAAATTATAAGTTTTGAAAGAAACACATTTATTATAATTTCTTTGTTATCAAGAAAGCTTATCAACACCCCAAAGTTGATTTTAAGTAAAAGGTTAGTCCATTTCAACCTCTCTTGGTTAATTTGGAGAAGATAGGATGTGGGTATTCCCTTTGATCCACCTTTCAAATAGGTTTCTTTTGTGAAAACTTTCCCTTGTCGACCTTTCAACCCAGTCGAAACACTTAAATTCCCTTCTGTTTGATCTATCGAGCCATCTAAAGTAGTTTGATTATCCCTTCGAAACCTTCCTTTTGAAACAGTTGCGGAACTCTAAAGGATGGCTTTGAGGATTCAAGGGTAAGGTTTTACTAAGTGGGTTTCAACCTTGTGGAAAGCTAGGTTAGTTATTGATTTATATTTGGTTCTAAAATCTAAGGTAAACCAGCTTGGGTTAAGGTTCCAACTCATTAAAAGGCGAGTGTTTAGTGAATGGAGGTTTGTAGTCAATGACTTGAATTACTTGGAAAAGCAGGGATTTTAACTCACTCGAAAGGTGTCTTTCGTTGAGGTCGATACCTGTAAAATACAGTTAAATCCAGTATATAGCCTTCAGACCAACATATAATCAGAAATATTGAAATATTCCCTTTATTAATATAATAATGACCGTGCTACACAATTTTCCTTAACTTGATTTACAAATTATGGTTTACAACTTTTCAAAATTAAAAAAATACAAGTATGGAGTGAATGAATTCGAATCTCCCAAAAATAGATCCCTTGGGTCTTATTTAAAGATGCGGGTTGGCATCTTTTGCCCTGGTTCTTTCGGCCTGGTCGAAAGGTGGCTTTAGATACCTTCCAGTTCCTTTAGCACTTGCACACCCCTCTACATTGCTTTCGAATAGATTCAAATGCCTCCATCTTCGTATAATTACGCATTTTCTTCTTTATTTTGCTTTTTTGTCACAAGGAATAAAGGTAAGAGCTTTCGAATCTATCGCTAGGCAGTTTCAAAGTGTTTCGAGGGTGTTGAAATGCTGATGGTTTTGACGTGTTAGTAACTTTCAAACGTATGCTTGCGAACTGATGCAGAACCTTCCCTGGATGTTAAAAGCTTCAACCAGTTTGAAAACTTGCTTATGCTTTCAAAAGGGTTTTTCTGACCATGGCATGTTTCTGAGTGGTTTGAATGAAGGCGAAACCTTTGGTTTCGAAAGGTTTGACGCGCATATGAAGGATTGTCATTCATTGTCTTCGAAAAATGTTTCTTTCACTCATTCTAAAGGTCTTCATTAATGTGAAAGCACTTGCTTCAAAAGGGGACCACTGAAGCGAAAGGGTTCTTTCGACCCCTTTGAAAGTTTGTGATGCTTCTAGTCTTTGGTTGTAGCATCCCTTCGACTCATTCGAAAGGTCTTATTGGAGCTACTTTCTCTTGTCCTTCTTTCTCTTCTAATCAATTTGATTTCGACAAGGTAAAAAGTATATTTGGTAGTAATATTCCGCTCCCCCCCCCCGGTGAAGGGATGCCTTTGACTTTCTAAGTCAATCATCTCAAAATCCTCATTGTTTCTCGCCTTTTCGCATTCCAACGTGAAGGGATGCCTATGCCTTTCGAAGGGGTTGAAATTTTTTCCTTTTCTTTTAACCTTATAAGATAAAAGTTGTTTAACCTTAGGGATACCGAGGTGGTTTTACTGAGTTCAACACAATAGTTGGAGATATCAACACTTATATGTTTTAACAATCATTGGGGATACTAATGTAAATTATAAATGGATATAACCCAAATTAGGATACTAATGGAAATAGGTTAATCATTTGGATAGCATGAGATAATTAGATTCATGTGGATAGCATGAACTAAATGGTCAAGTGATGGGTTCATAGTTATCATAGAAAAACTATGGGATATATAATGGATAGTCTTCATCAAATTGGAGATGGATAGTCTCCATATGATTGAAGAGGGTTCATAGTTATCCAAGGAAAACTATGGTATGGTTGATGGATAGTCCACATCATGTTGGGGATGGATAGTCTCCATATGTTTGATGAAGGGTTTATAGTCATCTTAGGAAAACCATGAGATGTGAGATGGATAGTCCACATCCACTTAAGAAAAATAAAAATGGGATGGATAGTCCCTCTTTGAGGAAAATTAAAATCTTATAAGAGATGGGGAAATCCTAAATATTTGTAAGTATGCATATCATCGTAATATTTTGAAAACGTATGTTTTAACCATTGTGGATGTAGGAGTATAGAGATATTAGTGAGGAGAAAACTCATTTCACTCAGTGACGTGGTCTTACTAGATATCTAAAAAGGATTGAGATGTTAGACTATTATTCATAACAGACTTTATGTCTGACTCGAAGTTTTTGTTTTTTCTTTAAACTCCCGGGTACTCAATTGATTTTGAGTAGTTTGAGATTTAAGATTTACAGTTTTCTTCTTAGACGAATAAAGCTTCCGGAGGCTTACAAGAGGTAGATAGGTATTAGAGTTTTTCTTTTCCGCTATGTGATTTGCTGTAAAGGAAGATTTATTAGCCTTATTATATACTATGATCTACTAATGGGATTAACGTTTTGGGGTTATGTAATGAAGATCGAAGGTTTAAACAAAATTTGAGAATATGTTTTCGAATTGTTATTTTTTTTCCATATTTCTGTGATCTGTGTATCAATGTATCTAGCACTGCCATATTTGGTCGCCGTAGATTAATAGCTACAGATGTCTGTTGCATCCGTAGCAGTTAGTTTTGGTCCTTCAAGTAGAGGGATGTTACAATTCGATAACGGAGCATAGGTTTATGAAACTTTAAAAGAAAAGTAAAACCTAAAAGCTTTTTCAAATATAATCCAATAAATTAAGTTATGATCGGGGTTTAGGTTAACGCTATATTAACGTGCTTGTATTTAATATATATAGTTATATATCTAAGTACGTATTCCCCTCTCTCCTAGACCATCCTTCTGTATCTTACTAAGGCTCGTATGCAGATATACGAGAAACAAGATATTGTGGCAGGAAACGGAAGAGGAAATCTAGGTGGAGGAAGCACCACTACTAATGGAGATGTTCAACGCAATACTTGAAGGAACCAAGGTCGATGGGATGATGCTAAACAAAATGTTGAGGCCAATGTAGGTGTTGGAAATCCGCTAGTAGATGCAGGGATGGTGTATCAATTGTTGGCTAACCTTTTGCAAGCCGAAGCTGCTGGTAATGTTGGAGGAGCTAATCCTATAGATCCAGTTGGATATAACTATGCTAAGCTTAGCCGGGACTACATCAGTCTTGGTGGGAAGCCATTTGTTGGAATAGAAGATGCAATTGAAGTTGAGAACTGGCTGTTGAACTATGAAAGGATCTTTACTGATTTAGGCTTAGGGGATGGAGAGAAAGGAAGGCTAGCCTCTAGACAGTTGAAAGGTTTAGCGCTTCATTGGTGGAACAATGTGACAGTTGGAGTTTTGGAAGAGGAGCTTACATGGGTTGATTTTAGGGGAAGGTTTGAGCGGAGGTTCTTTCCTGCGGTTGCCAAATCAGCATTAATGAGGAAGTTTGTGGATCTTGTCCAAGGAGATATGTCTGTGATCGAGTATGTTGCTAAGTTTGAGCTATCTCGATATGGTTATGCTTTGGTTGACACAGATGTCAGAAGGAACGAAAGATTCATTAGAGGATTAAGGCTCGAGCTAAGAAAAATGACTATGGCCCATATCTGAGATCCTTCTAATGTGGTGGTGGAGATGGTCATTCACCATGAGGAAATTCTAGCTATTTCAGCTAGAGAGAAGCCAATTGAATCTTAGGGTCCTCAAGGGAAGAAGAGGAGGTTTTTCAAGAAGAAGGGTGCTCAAAAAGGAAGAGCAACCAAGAAATTAAAAGAAAATATAGTTTGCTACTGGAGTGATAAGAAGGGTCGCTATGCAATTGAGTGTCGTTCGGGAGATGAAAGGTGTGTTGTGAGGAAGCAGAGCGTGCAATGCAATAATTGCAACCAGATAGGACATTACAAGAACAAGTGTCCTAAAGCTGCCAAGGCAGGAAAAGGAAAGGTCTTTGCTTTGGAACCATCATCTTCTAGATCTGCTGCAGACGGGAAAGGGAAAACTATGATGAAAGGTACGCTTTTGATTCAAAACATACCAGTTAGAGTACTTTTCGATACCCGTGCATCACATTCATTTAAATCTCAGTATTTGGTTGATAGGTTATGTATAGAACCTATACATCTTGTTACTTCCTTAAGGGTTATGAATCTAATATGAGGGTATGCAATTCTTGGGATGAGATATGACCAGTTAGAACTTGATTTGTTAGGTCATATATTTGCATGTAGTTTGTATGTTATGATTTCATATATCTAGGGGTCATTTTGGATATGGATTGGTTAGGTAAGTATGAGGCTAGGATATTTTTCCAGGATCGGGAAATATCATTGAGGCACCCAGATAGTCATAACCGAATCATCTTCTCAGTGGAGAATTTCAGTAAGAGTGTCTGTGCTTTTTTAAGTGCCATGGAGGTTGGAGATGAGCTTATTCAAGTTCATGTAGCAAGAGAATTTACAGATGTATTTGAGTCAATCATTGGATTACCCTTGAAATGAGCTGTTGAGTTTCGGATAGACCTTGTGCCGGGAGTTGAACCTGTTAGTAGACCACCTAGCAGAATGACATCAACAGAAATGAAAGAATTGTAGGTGCAATTAGTGGATTTTGAGGAAAGGAATTTTATTAGACTAAGCAGCTCGCCTTGAGGAGCAGCTGCGGTGTTTGTGAAGAAACCGGATAAGTCGTTAAGGATGTGCATCGACTATTGTAAGCTAAACGAGGGGACAATCAGGAATAAGTATCCTTTGCTGAGAATTGATGACTTACTTGATCATTTAAGTATAGCCAGAGTGTTTTCCTAATTGGACTTGGCGATGGTGTTCCATCAGTTGCGAGTGGTGGAGGATAGCATTCCTTTGACGACATTCAGACTAGGTATGGTTCATATGAGTGGTTGGTGATGCCATTTGGATTGACAAATGAGGCTGCTTTCTTTGTTGATTTGATGAACTGGGATTTTCGAGAGCACTTTGATAGGTTCGTGTTAGTATTTATAGATGAAATTTTAGTGTACTCTAAAGATGAAAGGGAGCATGAGATTCAACTTAGAGTGGTGTTGGAAACGCTAAGGCAGAATCAGCTGAAGGCGAAGTTTTTGGAAGAAAGAAGTCAAGTTTCTTGGTCATGTAATTTCAAAGAATGGATTGTCAGTCGACCCAAGCAAGATTGAAGCTGTGAACAAGTGGAACAGACCAGAAATGGTGAACGAGATCAGAAGTTTTCTTAGACTTGCTGACTATTACTGTAGATCCATCAAGGATTTCTCACGGATAGCAGTGGCTTTGACTAAGTTGATCAGGAAGGACGTGAAGTTTGTTTGGTCCAACAAATGTGAGGAAGCATTCCTTAAGATAAAGCATTTGTTGACCAATGCTCCAAAGTTTGTAGTTTTGGATGGTAAACAAGGATTGGTAGTGTACACTGATGCATGTGATACTAGATTGGGAGCAGTATTGATGTAGAAGGGCAAAGTTACTGCTTATGCATCTAGGCACCTTAGACCGCATGAAGTTAAATATCCTATTCATGATTTGGAGTTCGTGGCGTGATTTTTGCCTTGAAGATTTAGATGCATTATCTTTTGGGAGAGAGATTTAAGTTATGTACCGATCATAAGTCATTAAAGTATTTATTCTCTCAAAAGGAGTTGAATATGGGGCAGCAGAGATGGTTGGAGTTTTTGGTTGCTTATAATTTCAGTATAGAGTATACTCCTGGAAAGGAAATAAGGTAGCAGATTCCCTCAGTAGAAAACATCAGAACATGGTGTTAGCGATGTTGGCAGAAAGGAAGGATCTAGAAGCTTTAGCCAGTTATGGTATGCAGTTAAGATCGAATGCTAATTCTAGTGGAGGTACTACTGTGTTGTCTTGTTTAGAAGTTTGACTAGTGCTGATCGAGAGAATAGCTTTTAAGCAAAGAGAAGATCCATTTTTAGCTGAAATAATTAGAAGGCTTGAATTCGGATTAGAGATTGATGACCTAGAGGATTTAGTCTTAACCAAAGAGGATAGCTGAGAAAGAAGGGATGGTTATGTGTCCTAGATGTAGAGAGCTTAAGGAGGAAAGTTCTAGAGGAATGTAATTATTCAAAGTTTACGATTCACCCTGGAGGAACCAAGATGTATCAAGATATGAAGAGGAGCTTCTATTAGGAAGGCATGAAGAGGGATGTCGGCTTGTGGGTTAGGCAGTGTGTAAACTGTAAACAAGTGAAAGCTGAACATCAAAAACCGAGTGAGTTACTTCAACCTCTAGATATTCCAGTCTAGAAATGGGATTCGATATCAATGGTTTTATAGACGGATTGCCAAGGTCAAGAAGAGGAAATGAAAGCATATGGGCTATTGTGGACGGGTTGATCAAGAGTGCCCATTTCGTTGCGGTAAAGTCAACCAGAACAACACCTGTCTTGGCTAAGTTGTTCGTGAAGAACATAGTTAGACTTCATGGAATTCCTAGTAGCATAGTCAGTAAAGAAGATGTATTATTCACTAGCAAATTTTGTAGAAGTCTACAAGTGGTATAAGATACCACGCTCAAGATGAGTACAACATATCACCCAGGATGGATGGACAGACAGAGAGAGTCAATAAGATACTCGAAGATCTATTAAGAGCTTGTGTATTGGACTTTGGTGGATCTTGGGAAGATCACCTATATTTGATTGAGCTTTCCTATAAATAGTTATCAAACTAGTATAGAAATGGCGCCTTTTGAAGCTTTGTATGGAAGGCCATGCAAATCACCAGCATGTTGGTTAGAGACCGGAGACAAATTGGTCTTAGGTCCGGAATTGGTTAGGAAAGCATCAGAAAAGATTGAATTAATACGAGGACGGATGAAGGAAGCCCAATCCACGTAGAAGACTTACGCAGATAAGAGGCGTAAAGGCCTAGAGTTCTCAGTAGGAGACATGGTTTTCATTAAAGTATTGCTGATGAAGGGTGTGGTACGATTTGGAAAGTCGGGAAAGCTGGCCCCAAGATTGTTGTACCTTTCAAAATTATAGAAAGGATTCTAAAGCTCACATACAGAGTAGACTTGCCACGCAGTTTGGTAGGTGTTCATAATGTGTTTCATGTGTCTCATCTTCGTAAGTATGCACATGGTCCAAAGTCTACCATTCCTCAGACAGAGTTGGAGGATTTCATAGTAGAGCTTGATTTGACTTTTGTCAGACACCCGGTTTGGATTATAGCAAGAGACGAGAAGATATTGAGGACCAAGATAGTCAAGTTAGTGAAAGTCTAGTGAAGCGACAACGAAAAAGACTATACTTGGGGGAGAGAAGATAGGATTCTAGAGGCTTATCTTGATCTTCTTTGATGGTATGTCTATATTAGATTTATATAGATTGTTGCTAGACTGGTAGGCCAGTATAGTTGTTAGGAGATGTTATAGATGATTGTTGTGTTTGCTAATTAGGCCTTACTGAATTTCGAGGACGAAATTCTTTAAGAAGGAAAGCTTGTAACACCCCTAATTTTATTAACATTATTCAGAAGATTTAATTAGAATAAATTAAATAAAATAATATAGATAAGGAGATTGAGGTTGATAAATGAATTAGATGGCCGCGCTTAGTAAAAGTCCAATGAACTTATATAAATGGTTAAGCAATTGAACAGAAGGGTATTAGGATAAATAGACATCCATATTTCTCACTCTTATATTATCTTTCTTAGTCATACGCGCTCATTTTACTTAAAATAAAATTTATAACTGTGAGAAGCAAGCAAGGCCGGCCATTAGGAAGAAGTAAAGAGAAAAATCAAAGCAAAAGCTTAGGATCAAGCTAGAAGAAATCAATCTCAATCAAACTTCAATTTCCTTATCTAATCTAATGTGAATAATAATTTCTACTTCTCTTATGATCATATGGTTTCAGATTATAGTATAAACTTTTTTTATGGTATATTGAATGATGATATGCTGGAATCATGATTTATATGGATTAAACAAGTTCAAAAAGTAGATATACAAGGTTTTAGGGGAAAAAAGAGATGAAATAATTTTTTAAATGCCATGGGAAAATTTTATGTCGTAGAAAACATGATTTTGAAGATGGGTTTCAATTTCCATAATTTTCTGAATTAATGTGGATTTTATATTAACTTTCTAGTGAAGAAAATGATTTATTGGGTTATAAATTATTTACGGCTAAAATAATTATTGCTTGGGTTTGAAATTTTTATATGTTGGAAAAAATATTAAAAAAGATTTTCTAGGATTTTTCCAAATTTTTCCTAAGCGATTTGATTAATATATAAAATTATTTAAGGTATGCAACTTACATGTTTTATATATTTAATTAAGGAGAAGGGGTATTTCATAAAATAAAATTATTATTTAATTCTGAAATTAGCGGCAACATTTTCTGAAAAGTAATTGTTAACCAATGGAATTTGATAAACAAAGGCAGGTTAGTTGAAAAGTTATCTTCTTTAAGTTAAAAACAAGAAAATTAGGCTTTTAGCATGTTTCTGCCATTTTAGGCATCAAACCTTCCGACCCAGACCTTCCAACCCAGACCTTCCGACACACTTAAAAGGTTTTAGCTTTCGACAAGGTCAAACCAATGAATATGGTATCAAGTTACTTGGTACGTAATGAAGTGAACGAGGTCGAAGGGCACTTAGTCGAAAGGTTGGTTGCCAAAGAGGTTGGAGTATGTTTGTTTTATAAACCAAAAGAGTCGCCTGCATTGGTTTCAATAAGAGTTTTTGACTTGGTTGCTTTCAACCTAGTCAATTATCTAAAATAAAGGTTTTAAACCTTTCGACACAGTCGAAAGGTTAATGCTACTTTATCATTGTTTTGTTTTGAACTTTCCGACACAGTCGAAAGGTTATTGCCACCTTTTTCCAACCTTTCAAAGTCATTGCTTTCGACAAAAGTCGAAAGATTTACTTGTTTTAGAACTAGTCACTTTTCTATGCTTTCAAAAGCTATTTAAGATTTCAATTTAGATGTTTTACCTTGCTTTTCTAATTGAATTATAACTCAAAGCTTTTGATACAGAGCTTTCGACAAAGTCGCAAGGAAGCTTCCAATAAAGTCGAAAGGTTTTTAAAAGAAGATTTCCACATGTTTTAAATTGAACCTAGTAAGCTTTCGAAAGGTTTATGTTTAAAATGTTAAACAGTTTCGAAAGATTTATGTCCAATAGTTTCAAAAGATTTGAGTTCCAATGGTTTCGAAAGGTTTCATTTCCAATGCTTTCGAAAGATTTACTTACAAATGGTATGCTTTCGAAAGGTTTACTTACGAATGTTTGGAAGTTATGCTTCCACTCTTACTTAATGATACTTTAACTAAGTCAAAAGGTTTCGATGGAGGTGTTTTAAAGTACTATAAAGGCTGGAACCTATTGTTTTAAAATTTATGGTTTATGCTTTCGAAAGGGTCGAAAACAAAGCTTTCGAAGGGGATACTTTCGGAGGGGTTGAAAATTGTTTTCTTTTAACCTTATAAAATAAAAGTTGTTTAACCTTGGGGATACCAGGGAGGATTCAATGAGCTTAACACAATAGTTGGGGATATCGACACTTATATGTTTTGACAATCATTGGGGATACTAGTGTAAATTACAAATGGACATAACCTAAATTAGGGATACTAATGGCAATAGGTTAATCATGTGGATAACATGAGATAATTATATTCATTTAGATAGCAAGAATTAAATGGTCAAGTGATGGTTTCATAGTTATTCTAGGAAAACTATGGGATGTACGATGGATAGTCAACATCAAGTTGGAGATGGATAGTCTCTATAGATTGAAGAAGAATTCATAATTATCCTGGGAAATCTATAGGATGGTTGATGGATAGTCAACATCATGTTGGGGATGGATAGTCTCCATATGTTTAATGAAGGGTTTATAGCCATCCTAGGAAAACTATGAGATGTGAGATGGATATTTCACATCCACTTAAGATAAATGAAAATGCGATAGATTGTCCCTCTATAACAACCCTGTTTTTTTTTGTAATTACTTTAATTGTATATTTTAATTATTTTAATTTCCTGATTTAAAAACTTTATTTTATTTATTTAAAATGAATAAATTTTGCTATTTTAGATATAAATTTTGATTTTTGTGTGAATAATAATTCCAAACCCGAATAAATGGAATATTTCGAAAAAGTAGATTTCTGGTCAAAATGGTCAAACTTTGACTTTTAAATTTAAAATTTAAAATTTTGAATTTTTGAATTTTATCTTTTATTATGAAAATAGATTTAATTTCAATAATACTGCTTTTCGTTTCGTTGAAATCGGATTAATATTGTAAAAGTTATGTTTTTTACAATGTTGTGTATAAATTGTTTTATTTAACAAATTTGTTTATTTTAATATATAAATAATATTTTTGTTTGTAAAATCATGTTCTAATTTGTGTAACATGATGTGTTTTGCATATATTTTATTTTTAAAACATTTTTAAAGTATAGTTATAATGTTCAAATGTTGATTGTATATTGTTTTCAATCTTTAATTCTAGTTTCCATTAAATAAAGTAGTTTCTTTATTTATTTCCTACTTTTCCTAAACCCATTTATTTATTCTTCATAATATCTATCTCTACCTTATTTTTCTTATTTATACATTCATTTAGTAATTAATGGATAAGTATTTATATCCCTATTTATTTCTTGGAAAGAAATCTCAAATACACACACACACACACACACACACACGTTATTGTTTTAAAAGGCATACCTTTAAATGTTTATTTTAATTAATATAAGTAATATTTTTGGTTGATATATCATGTTATAATTGTGTATATATATGTAACATTACATGTTATGTATATATTTACAACATTTGTCCGTTTTATTTCATTTAGTTTGGATATACACTTTGTAAGTTAAGTAACATACAAAGATGTAAATAGCAATTAATTTATACGTTTCTATAACCGTTTTCTTATTTATTTATATAGTGTTTATGTAACAGCCCAAAATTTTTGATAAATATTTTATTCATTTTATTTAAAAAACTTTGGCGCCTAATTATTTAAAAAAATAATAAATTTTTGGAAATTTCTTGAATTGGTTATAAATCATTGCCCAATTTTATTTTATATAAACAATTTATGTGATTTTAGATTTTGGGTTAAATTTTGGCTCTAATTGAAACTTTTAAATTTTAAGTTCTAGCATCCAATCTTTTATTATAAACTGTATATATATGTACAACAATTTTTCCGCTTTTGTTTCATGTAAATTGATTATATACGTGTTAAATTAAGTAATAAATAATGTGTAAATAGCTATTTAATTATACGTTTTATTTGGTACGTTTTATACTATATATATATGTACAACAATTGTTCCACTTTTGTTTCATGTAAATTGGTTATATACTTTTCAAATTAAGTAATAAATAATGTGTAAATAGCTATTTAATTATACGTTTTATTTGGTACGTTTTATATTGCACATATGTACAGCAATTGTTCTGCTTTTGTTTCATGTAAATTGGTTATATACTTTTTAAATTAAGTAATAAATAATGTGTAAATAGCTATTTAATTATACGTTTTATTTGGTACGTCTTATATTGTATATATATGTACAACAATTATTCCGCTTTTGTTTCATGTAAATTAGTTAAATAATGTGTAAATAGCTATATAATTATATGTTTTATTTGGTACATTTCATATCTGTTCTTGTTTAATTATTTGGCGTTATATAAATGGTACGTTATTTTCTGAAATATACTTTAGCATATATTTTACTAAATATATAACAAACAAATAAATTTAAGATGAGTTACTTTGTTAATTTTTGTGGGCATACGTTTCGATTTATTTATTTCCTCTATAATACGCACACTTTTTGATTTCTTACCTCAGCTGTTAAAATCATCAGCCGTGCATTTTAAAAGGAATTTAAAATCTTTCCTTACACTTCACATGTAAAAAATTTATTTAACCTTTTTTTCCACTTTCCATTTGCCTCTTTGTAATTAATAGGAATAAAATCCTACAATTCCTCTACCGTTTCAAAATTTTATTTCTTGCATTTCTTCCCACTTAATCAACGCAAGCCTATATGTTAAATTCAAAAGCCACGTACACAATACCCCACATATCAATTTGCCTTCATCTTCTCGCGTGATCTTTCCCATCAGTAAGTAATGGCTACCCATTTTTTTGTTTTTTATTTCTTTTCTTCTTGTTGTTGTTCCTCTTGTTTCCAGTTTTGCTTTATTAAAACTTGATATATGCGTATGTGTGTTAGCATACTTCTATTTGCTTTATTTTGATTTCAAGATTTGAATCTGGTTGTCGCATCCTCTAAAATATGATCATGCTTTTTTGCGCTTTTCGGTGTGGATATCGTTATTTTTGAATCAAATCTCCAGCGTCGTAGAGGTGAGTAATTCACACGTGACATATATGCCTATATAATTGTGAAGTGACACCAAGTGAATATGTAGCAACTTTTATATTATGTTATACCTGCCCGTGATATCATTTATATGATGTTAAACCCTATTATTAACTTGTCACATCATCTGTTATATTCTATCTGCTATATTGTTTATTTATTTCTGTTTCTCACACTGCAAGTTCCCTGTAGAATAGAATCACTATAGGTTGAAATGATACATACCCAAATGGACTTTAGGATAGGGAAAAATTATTACGGGCTAAAATGACAAGTCTGGGTGATTTTTATTTATTGTATTTGACTTAGGATTACGGGTTTGAAATAATCAAAACCAGAAATTTTACTGATTACGGATTCAAAAGATATTTTCCGTATCACTTGATTTAGGTGTAAAATATTATCCGGACCCGTGGTTGATTCAAAATATGATTTCTTATAAATTTCATGTATTGTAAATGAAAGAAAAAAATAAAAATATGAAATTTGACTTATATTGGATTTAAAATGGTTAAGCAGTGATTTTCTAACAGGATAAATGGTATAAGTTAATAGATGGTTTGAGTTGTAGTGTGAAAGTTTGATTTAACTTAATAATGGGAATTTAAGTAAAAATGGAATTATAAGATGAACTTGGTAATTAATATAATTGATGTATGAATTGGATAAATATAAAGTAAAAGAAAATATCAAGTTATTTGTAAAATAAAGTTAAGCAACTTATAGTGTATTTTGAATTTAGGTAATTAGTTTAAAATATTAAATAAATGGATAGTTAAATGGAAATTTTGGAATTTAACTTAACTTGGAAATGTGAAATTTGGTTTGAAATTAAAGGTTAAGTTAAGAAATTAAAAATGAAATTTAAGTTATATAAATAAAATGGAAATTAAGTTATATTTGGAAAATGGTATAAAAATTTAAGTGTTAAGTAATTTGTTAAAATGTGAAGACTAGGAAATTGTACACTTGAATTTATTAAGTGAATTATTGAAAATTTGATTTTATTTATAGGAAATTTACTTTATAAAAATCATACGTTAAAGGTATTTTGATGAACATTTTTGAGTGTTAAAATATGATTTTCATAATTTTTAAAGGGTTAAAATCGAAGTTTATTTGTGGCTGAAATTTTAATATTTGAAGTGTTTAACTGAATAAATGAACTCAAAAAAGGCTAAATTTTTAGGAATTGAATATTTGATTTGAAGGAATAATTACTTCACTTTTAATGGTTTAAATAAATGATTTTAATTCGGAATTATAAATCATTTTGAAATTTATAACCACGGTTACACTGTTTTGTGTGTAATGTGATTTCCTTGTGATTGTTTGATGCACACCTTTGATTTTAAGAGTGTGACTAGAGGTGAGCGGTTACTGCAGCTCTACGCTACCCTGGTCACAATAACACTGTTATTTGCATTGTTTAATTTAAATATGGATATTTCTATGATAGTATTTATTACTACTTAATTGACGGTTTGGCCGATCCTTAAAGGATGGGCGATCCCAAACATCCTTTAAGTTATTGTGCATTGCTATTACAGTTCACTTGAGTTGGTTTACATTGTATAAGTATGTATGTCCTGACTCGAGTGTTTGTGTTTTACTTTACGCTTGGATCAGCCTAAGGATCACAGCTTTGGATTCACCTTCTGGAGCTAGAGTTTTGCTGGAGCTTATCTGTCTATCTATTCGTCTACTTCTTCCAGTTAGTTCCTATTTGGTATCTGTCTTTGTATTGTTGTTTATGTATCCTTACTTCTATTATATCTGTTTTGCTATGAGATTTTGTATATTTTTGAGAGTAAGCTTCATGAACTACTATGGTATTTTATTTCCGCTGCGAGTATTCTGATATCTTTATGTCTGTGGTTCTGTGAATGATTTTATTTGCTCTAAACTATTTAGTCTTAGAGTTGTATATTATATGCTGACAGTCAAAAGAGAAATTTCAGTATACGTGGACCATAAGACACATTTTATTTAAATATAGACCAAAGAGTAAAATTAAAGTATTTTAGCATACAGCATAATTGGTACATGCAAAAGTAGAAATTTCAATCTCAAGTATCCAACTTTAATAACGATAATGAAATTTATGGACTTTCAGTCAACTTATATATACAAGGCAACAAAAACACTTCTACCTCAAAAAAAAATGAAATTCAACAAAATATGTAAAAAAAGACCAATTCTAATATGCATCAAATATAAAACTAAGATAATAGCTTCTTTTTTGGAGGTGAGATTCCACCAGAGATTATAATATATGAGCAGTTCGACCCACGAAGGTCTACAGTGATACATCCATGGTATTCACTTGCCGAGCATCCAAGTGATAGAAAGGCAGAACATTACGGTAAAGAAAAAGAAGAGAAGAAAAGGAACAAGAAAGCGGAGAATAAAAACATCAGAGTCTCACGTGCAGAATGATAACGTATAATATCAAAAGATAATATATAGAACAACTCTAACATACATAGCATTAGGCCCGATCCAAGGCATAGGCAAGAGAGACATTTGCCTAGGGCAACAGCAAACCATGGAGAAAAAAAAGTTAAAAATCTTGTTTGTAATAATCACCATCGATTGACTCTCCTTCAAACTCAAAGATGCCGACGCAGCCTCAAACTCGAAGCCGTCTGTCCCTCTCTCGACCTCTGCCAGTCGACGCTGTCATGAAGACTCGAGCTGGAAGCCGCCAACCCTAATTTTTTTGCTCTAACCCATGTGAGTAACTGATTTTATTATGTTTACTGGCTTATCAGTTTGTAATTTAATCCTGTATGATTTTCCCTAATTTGATTTCAATTTCAATCTTATTTTATTTTATCTTGCTCATCATTCGATCATGAATCAGTGTTTAGATAGGGAAAAAATAAACTAATGTTGGTGCATTCATTTTAATATCAATCAATGTTTTGCTAGTTAATCTTATAGTAAATTATTCTCTGTAATTAATCAGTATGCTTTTAATTACTTTAATTAGTGACTCCATATGTAGTTCATGCATTCATGTGATTGGGGAAAAAAGGAAAACAAGGTAATGCTACATAATTACTAACAGCTAATTTGGCTAATGATGATTCTTATTTTTTGTTAATAGTTAATTTTTTTTTGCTAATGAAATATTGGTCATAACTTTGCCATCATCTTTTGAAGTTAATTTTTATTCTTGTTAATTCTTGCTAATTTTGTACATTGGTTATATTGCACAAAAAAACTATGGTCATTTTAAAAGAAAGAGGCAGCAAATAAATATAATTCTTATCCGCCTTGGGCAACCATAACCATTGGGTCTGCCCCTGCATAGCATTCTAACGTTCCTAATCCGAGAATTATAATAGCTTGGTCAATTATAAAATCTTGTCCTTACAATTTCTGATATGTATATATACACATAAAGTAATGCAACAGAAATAAAAATACTATGGTAGATAAACATCCAGCTCCTCTCCAAGAGCTCAATGAACACAACGAAAACCTGTCTTCCTCAGATTGGTCGAAAGAGCATCCATGGAAATAAGGAAAAAATAAATCCATGAATTATACAAAAATTCGGTATGAGAAACTCAAAAAATGTGTGTAAGATATAAAAGAACATTTTGATACAGTTGTAATGGATATCTCATAATAGAGCTAAATCATCTAATAAGGAAAATTGTAAAAATAACTAGGACGGATGATAGACAGTAAGCATGGACTAAGGATTAATCATCTAGGTGGGGATTAGTCGAGGACTAATCGAAGCTAGACATTTTGGATAAACTTGTGCGTTTTGGATAAAATTGTAGTATTTTGTTTAGTATTTACCGATCCACAATGAGATATCATGGATTTGGATGGGATTAGAAGTAAGAGACAAAATCGCTTGAAACAAACGTTTTGGTACTTATATGAGGCATCAAGCCTAAATTGGTGCATACATGGTGCCTATAAACTTGTTTGTATGCGTAGATAATGTAGCAAGTCTCATTTAGGTAGACTAGGCAAAAACCTAGGCGATAAGCCTTACCTAGCGCCTAGGCGGGAGCCTAGAAGGTTTTGACAAAAGAGCTAATGAGTACATATTGTGATATAATAGATAATGTATAGGGTGAAGAATGTAATTCAAAAAATAGCTGTTGGTGCTTACATTGGTTAGACTACTTGTAGGTATGCAAACAAAACCGCTAAAGCGCATTCACATAATGGATTTCCAGGGAAGTGCCTCCAGCTTAAAAGCTGAAGTAGATCTCCATGACAAGGATCAAAAAATACCTTTCGAACATTGTATATATCTAGATAAAATACACCGTAAGGTAAATACAATAGGCCCACGCTCAAACGATCAAAATCAAACCACGAAGAACCAAGTATCATCAACCCCCCACGCTCAACATCGATAAGCATACTCTAGATACTAGAGTTGATGTACTCCCCATCGCTTAGCTAAACCCCATGATTGTGCATCCTACTCTGTCTTTAGTCATATACCAATGGTGAAGTCACGTCCAACATCTCTATACATGGGCCTCAACTCGAACAGATCACAAATCCCCAAATGGATTACAATATCTTGAACAGATCATGAACCTCTACATGGGTTCGAGTATCTCAAAAAGATCTCTAATCTCCATATAGTTTCCAATATCTCAAGTAGATCGACTTCTAGGAGATAGAACACGTATATGGTTTTGAAGTGGTTACGGTCTCAAATTATCTCATATAAGTACACTCCCACGCCTACTGGGCACTTCAAAACCAATCGATACATTTTTGGTTAACCCAACCCCAATCCTTTACTAAATAAACAAACAATACATAAGGGTAAAAACCAACTCCTATCTGTACGTATTTCCTTATCATTTGACCCAGAAGAGCAAGATGGGTTTATATGTAGGTTATTTTATCACTAGGTAATTAAGCATACTGTATAATTCCCCTGTTTCTTCTATATACTTTCCAAGTTGATTTGTTCAAAGGTAACAATAATGAGAACGATCACATATGGAAACTAAATATCGTATACTTATCACGTTTTCGAACTTCTCAACTTCTTCTATCGCTCGGTCAAGAGTGAAGCCCGGTAAGTACGAGCACTGTTGCTTCTACACCTTACTCGAATCATCATTCTTAACTTTCACAGATAAGAAAAAGTCTACTTTGTCGGCTTTGTGCTAAGTACATGACTAAATACTTTCCATAAAAAAATAACACACAAAGCATGATTAACACACACAAAGCATGATCAATTCACATAAACGATTTCTAATCCCTTTTTTATTTAATCAATCCATTATTAATTAAAAGCATCTTTTATGAGTAAACCTCTGTTTATCTATTAAAACTTCTTTCATTTAATTAAAATTTCATCATCTATTAATACTTCATTCTTTAATTAAAGCTTCATCATTTAATTAAAACTTCATTAATTAAACACTTCTTATTAATCAAACTTCACTTATTTAATTGAGTTTATCTTATTTAATAAACTTCTTATTTAATTAAACTTGTATATAGATTTAATTTCCCTTTATAAATGGTATACACTTGTATTCTGCTATTCATGTGTTTACTATTCACATATTTTACTATTCGTGTATCTACTGTTCGTGTATTTTACTATTCACATATTTACTATTAATGTATTTTCTTTCTGTATTTCAAAAGTATTCATATACTTATCTTTATATAAGTATATTCACAAACCACTTAACAAAATTTACTTGCTTTAAAATATAATCAAAGAGGTTAAAAACAAATGTCACTTAAACATTGTTACTCTAAACCCCCTTTCTTTTATAAAGTAAACATATACTTTGTCTATCTTCACTCCAAAAGATTCCATACTCATTATTATCTTTAAAGTACCACTATTAAAGGTATAAGTATGCCGATAATCATTTAACAATGGTTTTATTACTTTAAAATATAATTCAAGGGTTTAAAAACAAATGCTACTAAAAAATGGTATGCTGCAACCTAAAACATTTCATACATTAAAATATTTGTTATTAAATATTTAATTATATTCCTAAGTATAATTAATAGGGGTTAAAATCAAATGTTACTAAAACATTGTTTACAGCAACCCCAAATTATTTACTCATAGTTATCTTTAAAATATCTATTATCAAATATCTAATTATTACCTAAACTCCTTTTATTAATTCAAACTCATTTATTAGTTAAGGAAATACACTTTTATTTTACTTCTAAAAATAATTTATTTTAACTTCAGTGTAAAAATCCAAACTTCCTTTACCACATTTACAAATATTTTACTTGCTTTTTAAAACTTATATATATTTAATAAAAACCTTTTCAAAATGATGTACATATTGTATACTAATCTATTTATAAACTAGTATAACTAATAAATTTCTAAAACACTTCAAAAGATATTATATTAAATAAGCTTTTTAGTTCTTTAATAAAATCTTTAATTAATTTTCTAAATATATATGTATGTATGTATGTATGTATTTAAAAATACTTGTAAAACACTTTAACTAATTTTCGAAAACCATATATATATACACACACTTTTAAAAACACATTAAATAATTTTCTAAAAATAATATATACTTAAAAAATACTTTTAAAACATTCTAACTATGGTTTAAAACATTTATTTTAAGTAATACTTGTTTTATTATTTATTTAAAAACCATAAAAACATATTTTATAATGTAAAACCCTTTACTTTAAAAATTCAAAAAAAAAATTTAAACTTTGATATTTTTCTAATAATAAATACATTGATAGTACTTATTAAAAATACGAAGAAGCCATAGGATGTGTTTAAAAGTTAACTTTAAAAATCGCCAAACATAAGGTACTTTCAAAGTGCATCCATAGTGATATTTTCGATTCTAACTTTAACAATTTCCATTCAAAATTTCTATAATTTCCCAAACCAATTTCTTTATGTCGAGCATACAAAAGTGTAAGTAGAGAATAACCAAATATATATTCTCATAATATAATCACATTTTATCCAATTTATCATATGTGCATTTGTATCGACTATTTCGCTTCAAAGTTTCACAAAGCACTTCAACTTCACATATAAAACTTATCAAATATGTAAACAACAAGTCTTGGCCATGTTACATGTTATAGAGGGTTATAAGAGTGACTGTACTACGTTGTCACTCAAAAGTAATAACTTGTATTGTTATCTATTTTAACTTATATTTTAACACAATAATTATATACATACCATTATAGAAACTAAATGGTGAGTTAACTCACTCAATTCCAAGTCAAACCAAGATGTAGATAATCCAATTAGGAGTGCAACGGCAAAGACGACGTCTTGATTGGACCTCGTATGCTAAAGTTATCGATTTTATAAGATTATGAATCAATTAGAACAATTAATTAACAAATTAACTAAATTAATTACCTTATTAAAAAAAATCCCCTTTTTCCCCATTTATATTCCTCTATACATGCACGTAATGCACACCACCAGATCGTGCACCTCTCTCTTCTTTTCTCCCTTCTTGCTTCATGAAATCACACACAACCTTCTACGACAAACTCCTCTTTGCAATTTCTCCACATCCTAACATCTCGTGTAAAGCTCGACCAACTCAAGCAAGATGCGACTTGTAGCCGACCATGACACTGTTCAAAATGTCGATTTTCTCCTCATTGATCACACCTCCTTCGACTAGCACAATCCTCTTCAGCTTCGCATGAGAAGCTCAAATCCACCTTCCCCTTCACTTGTAGTCGCCTCAACCACCGATAAAGTTCAACCCTAGCTACGGCCAAAACTAATAGCTATCCCTAATCAACGACGCACCCAATATCACATACACTAGTATGAATCTCTCTTCCATACGAGCGCAACAGATCCAACATCATCGATTTTCATCGCTCGTAGCTCCGAAAACAATTTAAGGAAGATATCGGTTGAGTTTATTCTTTACAGCGAAAATAAAATAAAAAGGGAACGAGGAAAAGTGATAGGGAGGAGAGTTAATGTGTTAATATATATAATAAGACATATATTATTTTTAATTTCTAAAATAAATCACTTCATGTTTAGAGCTTGCACGATCACATAGTACATCTGATTGCTACGAAACTCGTCGTTGCATATCATCTCATTATTCCAGTCTTAATGACACTAGTTTCGTCAAAATTTGAGGCAGTTCCCTGGATGATAATTTCACGTGTTTTAAGACCGTTTATTGGTAAAATGATTTTTTGGTCGCATTATCAATATTTATTGGAACTAATTATTTTATTATAAACAAATTTCATAAAAAAATCTTATCATCAGTTATAGTTAAAATGAGGGTTAATAAGGTTGTTAAATCAAATTAATAACACTAAACACAAGATTTAAATATTTAAATAATTCAGATATTTAAATACAAAGTGTTCAAAATTTCGGATCATCACATTATATTTAAACATAAAGTATTCAAAATTCTAGGTCATTATAGGCAGAAACAAACCATCATAACACTATCACTAAATAAAATACTACTTCTTAGCATTTTATTTTTACACCCCAGAATTTTTTTGAATTATTGAAATACTATACAATGAAAGATTAATACATAGGTGGAACAATGTTTATCTCATGACAACATAAAATCCATAAGAAATATCATCTTTGTGTGTGCAAGTAGAAAAAAAATTCTTTATGAGTTTTGCATGTGTAGCAGCACTTACTAAACAGTTAAAATTAAATTAATGCACATGATTTAAACGAAACATTATCCATATGTCTTACTAAGAAGTAGAATAGGAGATGATGCCAGAAAAGTGCTATAGAAAGAGCTAAAAAATAATAATAAAGAATTTATGTTAAGCTACTTTATACTACTAACTTTCATTTCAAGTAAATTGAGGTAAAACCTTCCTCTGCATTCTTGTCCTACTACAAATGATAAACAAGGATTTACGTTTGAACGTTTCAATTCTGCATGCTTGTCCTAATATGAATGATAAGCAAGATAAACCTTCCTCCACACGTTAAAGCTAAAAAAAACAAAGGGCTAGTATTGGACCAAACCATCCAATAATCCACTTCCCTCCTAGTCATTGTTGCAAATTTTTATTTTCCTTATTTTATTCAAATCTTCGGATTATTTTCTTAATTGCGTTGAGAAGCGTCTAGTGCTCTTCTCAGTGTTTAATTATTTGTGCTCATTCTTTAAGTTTGGATTTTGATCTTATTTGTGCCTATTCTTTCGAACTTGGATTTTTTTTGATTTATTTCCATTATCTAATATATATGATGTTCTTGTAAGATAAAACTCGTTCTGTGTTTAGCAGCGTGGTCTCACAAATTTATTTTATGTTTACTACATTACTTAGTTTTCTTAGGCTGGTTGTTCAAATTAATCTGGGTGTTATTTTATTATAATGCTCAGGTTGAACCAAGCTTTTTCAGGTTATCATTGTTGGGACATGGAGCTTATGGAGTAGAGCGGGATGTTTTGTAACAACCCGTAATTTAATGAGCATGAATTTCTACAAAAATAGAAACCCAAGACATTCAAAGCACGGATTGTTGGATTTGGTACCTACAAATAAGAATGAGCATTATCAGTTATTTATAAAAATCTAAACTCACAACGGAACACTAATAGGATATAAATACAGACTAGGGCTACTACCTTAGAAATATTGGTATTTAATGGATATCAAATCGCCACATCGGTACTGATCATGAGAGAGAAGAAGACTTCTCCGATAACCAATCACGTCTAGCTCTAACGACATATTCCTCTAAATCTATCCTATTTGTTGTAATGGGGAGGAGGTCCGGACAACATTCCGGCAATAAGAAAATCTATATGGTGTGCATAGCATAAATTTATACCGATCACTTTCTATCTAATTGTTATATCTACTATTTTAAGGTTAACCAAATTAACCTAATATTAGACACACAATATTCCTAACTAGCCTGATTCACTTACCACCCTTTCCAAGGTATAAAATACCGAAGTTAGTCTAATAGCCGCTTAATACTTCCAAATATGAAGCAGGCTCCTAGCATCGTCATCGCTGGCCTATTGGTCCTAGCTATAGAGACCTTTGACCACTATTTATGGCTTTACCATACATAATAGCCATACTACTAATGCCTCTATCATCATTAAAATCTTAACCGTGTAAAAATAGTACCTTAGTCATTTAATACCTTGTTAATAAGGACTAGGCAAACCTCTGACCATTTAATACCTATATTCTACGTAGGTGGTTGTAATTTAATACCTATCCTTATAGTGGACCACTCCCTAGTACTATCTACCTAGCATTGCTTTGAATCCCACTAGGACATTTAATACTACTTTATAAGAGAGAGACGTACCCTAAATCTGTCACTTAATACTTCAAACCCAAAGTGGTCTCTTTCCAAGATATCCACTACCGCTCTTAATCGTTAATTCGAACCATTTAATAGTTTTTAATTAAGAAAGAGGCGAGCCCTCAAACAACCACTTAATACCTCTAACCCTCAAGCAGATCATATCATCCATAATCGTTTTTCATGGATCATACGATTGATGATTTCACACATCAGTAATAAGTGTACAGAACAGCTAGTAGCCTCTGAGTGAAGGACGGACTTCCGTTGTGTTACTTTATTGACCTCGCATCCCCATCTTCTTAGCCTAATTAATTATTATCTAGGTCATATGGTTAAAGGTGTATCCCATCAGTAGGAAGTGTACACAACTACTGGTAGCCTCAAAGTGAAGGGCAGACTTCCGTAGTGTAACTCTACTGACCTCGCATCCCAACCTACTAAGTCCAATTAATTATTTTGGCTTTACTAACTTAAGCCGTATTATCTTAGGCTTTATTATTACTAGGCTTTATTATCCTAAATTAGATATTAGACTTAACTTACTAACCTCCTTTTATTTATTTAGGGCTAAATAAATTACCTTAACTATTCAATTACCCATAAATTCCCTTTATTTGCTTCTTCCATAAGTGCCAATTTGTCCAGGATAAAGAATATCATTCTAATGGACATTTCCTAAGACATTTATGTATATTTACTAATTTCAAAATAGTAACCTTTCCTAAATATTCCATAGTTATTGGCCTAACTTTTTTATTTATCAGTCCCATTAATACATTTACCTTATTAATTACTTGTAACCCTCGAATCTATTTCACATTAATTACCGATTAATTGGAGTTATGACCTTTCCAAACTTTCCTCCTATTTCCTATTCGCAAATCAACGTTATTACTACGTATAAGTAATATTCCACACGGTATTACTCATAAATCTTCACATTTATTAGCATGTATAAATATGTAAAAATACGTACTTCTACCAAATATATTCTAGTCGCAATTCTTTAACTAGAATATTTCTTTCAATATTTAATTTGCTGAAATTACATTTCTTAGAAAGATTCTCCATTGTGATGTCCACAATTTAGTTTAAAATAAAAGGTCAAGAATAAAAGGAAAGATTGACCTCGTTTGAAATTATAAGGAATCGTAATTTCATTTTTATTGAAATAGACAGTATAAAATATGGAGAATAAATCTGTATTTTATACATCTCTTCCTTTTCATTTGCATATATTCCTTGATAAATCATACGCCGCACTTTCTATGCAATGGGGAAAACACAAAAAATTCATAAAAATCATTCAGATGTCCTTTCCACAAACTAAACTACAGAAAATTCCTAATTAAACATAATTAGGATAATAATCAAAATCATAGTAAAAATCTACAATCCAACTTAAGATCTGGAATAAATTTCATACCTAATCAATATTCTTATATATAATTTTTAGGACTGATTTCCAAATCAAGGTATAGCAATACTTCTAATCAGATCTTCTAACAATATATAGGTGATGTATAATACATTCAATTTTAGCCTATAATTCGTATATACTCATTTAGACATAAAAATCAAGCGTATTGCAATGGAATAAATTGAACATCATAAAAAATTATAAATTTCCCACTTAACTTCTAAAGCATTCCAAATCTCCAGATCTAAAGTAAAGCGTTTGTTTTAACCTCATTTCCTTCTTATTTCAAGAAATACATACAACAGGCTTATATACATATATTAGAATTACAAATCTGAGAAAAGATTTGGGTTGAAGGAAAATATAAGTATAAATACAAATACATACATACATACATATATGCACGTGCGTGTATGTATTACCTCGTTATCGCGTAGTGTTGACTCGCTTCTCTTCTTCTCTTATTTGATTTTTATTCTTCTCTAATTTGTGTATATACAAATGTAATTATTTTATTTTATAATTTAAAAATTAGTGGAGAAGAGAAAAGGACAAAGCCTCACTACTGCTTTTAGAAAAATATAAGAAAAGAATATAGGATTATGCTTTAATTTACAGGCATTCGAATCAACCACATTCGTTAGGTTTAATTATATAAAATCCGAGTCGTTTGGCTAAGGCAAACCCCAGCTGCCACTATCTCAACCAGTCGACCGCTATATGTCGACCAGTTGCAATGAGGCTATTGACCAGGGTCCTAGTAATTATTAAATAATCATTAACTTTTCTAATTTATTTATTAACATTTCGAATCCATTTATCATCTGTAGCTTCTTTGTTTGGACTCCGATCGCAAAACTCCAAATATGAAAGTGGCTCAAAATTTTGCCACGAACGCAATGATGCAAATTTCATGGTCAAATTACATAATTTATGAAAATTTCATTTTTGAACCATAATTAACTAATTAATTAAGCAATTAATTGTAAATTTTATGGGGTATTACATTCTTCCCCCCTTAAAAGAATTCGTCCCTAACATTATACCAATGACTAAGTCATGGTTCTAGCTCGCAGTTATGCTTAACTACACAACCAATTAGTGCACAATCAATTTTTGAAAACAATGTGCACAAGTGCATAGCATATCACGACATAGAAAACATGTATGCATAATGATTCTAAATCGGACCCTCCTATATGAATGCTTTTCTTTTGGAAACATTTTTAAAAATATGGTGCAAACAACCTATATATATATTGGTAGTTCTATATGTACGTTGATTTTGAAAATTCTTTTCACCAAATATCCTTAAACTCTTGTGAATAGAAGTAAGGTGCAACCAATTTGCATCCAAATCTTACCCAAAAAAAATCTAACGCATTGAAATATCGCTTTCTAAACATTACTTCTATTCTAGAAAAAGGGATTTAGGTTGAGAATTTTATGTTCTTACTACTCTATGAGCTATTCATTTCCTCGTTGTATAATGGATGTTTTCATATTGCCCCAGATATACTCCAAATTTTCCACACATAAAATGCATAAGAGGGCTTGTTTCCAATCTCAATAATGGAATTGAGTCCAGAAATAGACTCATGCGCCTCGTCGACAAGGTATGAAAACAGAAATTCTAAGATAAAACAATTTTTACCTTATTATCGTACTGTCGATCCTAATGCACCACTAAATTCGTATTTCTACTATATTTTCCTTCCCTATGCTTAGCATTTGGCCTTTAAAATAAAAAACTTCATAAAAACCTTTTTCTCTTTTAAATTTGTATGTCGCTTGAAAATTAAAATTTCAAAATATTTGAACAGAAATTTTCATTGAAATAAATTTAGGCAAAAATTCTAAAAATTATTTGAGCATTAAAATAACGTAAAATTCAAAAAAAATTATTTTCAAGCGGAACTTTTTAAATCTAGAGAATTTTTCAAAATATTATATTTTCCTTCTTAGAAATTTCGATAACTTAAGCCACATTTCGACGTAGTCGAAAGTCAATTATGTACTAAATGCATCAACTCAATTCTATTGTTTTACAACTTACTTAACTCGTAAAACTTGACATTTTATTTAAAAATGTCATCATACTCAGTTATTCAAAAAAATTAGCTTTTAAGGAACAGGAACTGCAATTCCAAAACAATTTAACATGTCCTTCGCTTGCTAAAATTTCTACTTATTTAAAACTTCCAGTCTCGTATTTTATTTTACTGTCAGTTAAGTTACTATCAGTTAAGTGTCCTTACGAGATTTTCATTTTTATACTATTTCTTAAAACATATATATAAGAGCGGTTCACATATTTGAAAATAATAACACAACAATGTAGAAATACTTCTCATAATATCGTGTTAAAAAGAGACAATTTGCCGATGCAATCCGACAACTTAAAGCGGAAAGAACAAATGCTAGAAGAAAAGATACAACAACACACTACAAAACCTAAAACACTATCTACATACTATGGAACGGTCCCAATCCTCAACGGTAACTCGAGCCATTATTGCGGCCTCAAAAAGGGCTAAACTAGAAGCTAGGCACCTAATCTCATGACTCTAGCGCTGTAGCTCGGTCCTCATCTCTCGTTGGTCAGCGTGGATCCCTTGGAGCTCAGTCTGGACCTATCGAATGGCGACTAGCTTAGGAATCCGATATCCCTCAGTGCCCTGTCCCTACTCCATCTTTTATTGCGGCTGGTGGAAAAGAAATTCCTATTTTCCAATTGGAGACTCAATCAATGGCAGGTGGGACCTTTGTCTATAGTCTCCCTACTAAGATTAACCCTGTATCATCCGAAGACGAAAGTGATAAGGTGACAATATGGAAAGTAACTCCATGTGCCAACACCTTGATGAAAAAGTGAATCATAAAAGTGCATGCTCAATTGACTGCTACATCACTCATAATTGCATAGCTGGCCTTCCACACCCAAAAATAAATCTTATCATAACTCCCAGTCTTAGGACAATGTTGTGTTGAATTATGTGCATAATAAGATGAGTAGTCGAACGAAGATTCTCCATCTTCCAAATGTTGGTACCCTAAGAAAATATCTGCTGCAAGATCTCTGGGTCGGTCATCTGAATATCATTCAAATTCGTGGCATTCACTGAAATCTCTAAAATTTCATCGAATTCATCATCAGTCATCTCATTCCTGACTCCTTTAACCTCTGACTGAATGAAGTTATCATCTTCATCAAAATTCGGCACCAAATGAGCATCGAAAAGGTGAATGCAAAACAGGTAGCATTCCCGCTCAAAAAACTCAAAGCACAGGATCGGTGCTAGTCCTGCTGCCTTGAATAGCTCCTCTAGCCTAAGCAGTAAAGTCTTCAAACTTCACTGGTTGCTCCTGAAGGAACTTGAAATTGACGGCTCTAAGAAAAAAAGGGATCTTCTGGTCATTCTGGTCCAATAACCTAATTTCATGAGGAGTGACACCAAGTTCGCATGAGGTGGAACCAGTAGTGCGTGAAGGTTTCGTGGGCTAAGAAGTAGAGAAATGAGGTTTAGATCTGGAGTGGAGGTGAAGCAAGATCTAACGTGTGAAAATCAACTCAAGGTGGAGGCGAGGCTTCTGCTAGTTGGAGTGGGGAGAAATGGCGTCGTCTAGAGTTGGAAAGGAGGAAGTGGGAGCTGATATGGAGGCGGTGGTGGAGCTGATTTAGAGGAGGAGGAGGAGGAATCTTTTGGGTTCGACTGAGATGGAGAGGGGAGAGCTTGAATGCGACTGGGAAGAATATTCGACGCGACTTTATAGTCATGTTCTAGCTTTATGTTGGGCAAAAACCCGTTGACCAGTCGACCGTCCTAGGGTCATTAGTCGACCACTATCGGTCCACACTAGGTGGTCGACTGTTATACGAGGATTTTGCGCAAGTTGAACCTAGACCTTTCCGGTCAGGTTAATTTATAACATTAATAATTATTATTAAGATAATTGTTTCGCACTTTCTCCTTTGACTCGACACGTTCCAAAAAATCTCTGCCCTCTTTACGATGATACCCAAGCTTACCATCTAGCTTTTCGAATCATTCCTCCATTATTCCTTATAGTTCAAACTTATGCTGATTCAATCATTAACAATTCCATAAATCTGATAATATTCCAACTGCTATTCTTTACATACCTCGTACGAAAATATTTCTTCCAATAGCTGGCGAGTACAACATCAGTTCTACTTCATACTCCAATAGAATTAAATATCATTCCTATTTTGTCCGTCCCTAAGAAGAGAGAAAATTATAAAAACTTTTATTTTTTTTATAAACAAGAAAATCACTGGGTAAATATTCAACCTTTAAAACTCATTTCCAAATCGATAAACTATTTTCTTACCAGAAATCAAAATCAAATTTTTATTGATATATGTACATATACAAATATTTAAGGATTTCAAAACCTTTTTCTTTTTAAACAAAAAGTTCTTAACACAACCAAACATAGTGGTATACGTGTTTCTTGAAAATTAAAATTTCAAAAACAAAATTTTTGAAACAAATCTTTGGGAAAAGAAATCCTTTGAAAGCCCTTGTTTCAAAATCTAAGGCATTTCCAAATATATTTTATAAAAATTCTCCTACAGGTTTAGACTGAGGAATTGACCTGAATTCTTAAAATAAAACCTTATTTTCCATCAAAAGGTGGTTAATGTAAATTCCCTTGCCAAGGTTTTCCGATGTTTGTGACATATAGAATTTTATTTCCCGCTTATTTGGAATAATTTTATATCTTTGACTACAAATCATCATCAAAATCCAAAATCATAAGGTAGCTAGGTCTTAACCATCTTATCGAACACCCTCCAATCTTTGGAGTTCTTCCATATGTCATACTCATGCTCTTCAAGACTATTGCCTTACACATCGCCAGTGGTCCATGGGGTAATTCGGCGTCGACATGAAAATCTTAACTCTAAGATATTTCCATCCCATGATTGTTTTGCCTATTCCTTCTTAGTGGAACCACGAGTATTTCTATAGTCGAAATTCCTAGAGTCTAGCGTAAAAGTATAGTAATAATTAGGATAGCTGGAATACATTTTCTCAATTTGTCCTAATTTCTTTGATAGACTAACCTAGGTTCTGATACCAAATGAACAACTCCTAGTTTAATAAGCCTAAATTTGGACAAAAATCAAAACCCAAGTCCTTCAAAGCATGGATCGTTGGATTTGATACCTGAGAATAATCATGAGCATTCGGAGATTTATAAAAAAAATCTAAACTTACAATGGAAATAATAATAGGATATAAATACTGACTGGCTACTACCTTGAAATTAATGGTATTTCTTGAATATCAATCGCCGCATCAGTACCAAACATGAGGGATAAGAAGACTTCTCCAACAACCAATCACATTCAACACTAGTGACATGTTCCTATACATCTACCCTGTAGGTAATAATGAGGAGAGGGTTAGAACAATGTTTTGGTGACTAGAAAATCTATAAAGTGTCTATAACATATATTTATACCGATTGGTTTCCATTTAATTATTATGTTTATTATTTTAAGGTTAACCAAATTAAACTAATATTGCACATACGATATTTCTACCTAGCTTGATTCACATACCTACACTTCCCAAGGTATGAAATACAGACATAAATTTGTCAGCTACTTAACACATTCAAATATGAAGCAGGCTCCCAGCCGTCGTCCTTGGCCTATTGGCCAGAGCTATATAGACCTTTGACCACTATTTATGGCATTATAATACATAATAGCCATACTACTAACGTCCCTATCATCTTTAAATTCTTAGTCATGTGAGAGACATTGCCAAGACACTTAATACCTTATTAATAAGGACTAGGCAGACCACTGACGATTTAATACTTATATTCTAGGTAGGCCTTTGTCATTTAATACCCAATCCTAAGGCGGACTACTCACTTGTACTATCTAGTTGACATCACTTGGAATCTCATTGGAACACTTAATACTTCTTTATAGGAAAGAGGTCAATCCTAGATCAGACACTCAATACCTCAAACCTGAAGCAGACTCTTCCCAAGATATCCCATATCGCACCTAACCATTAATTCAGGACATTTAATACTTTTTAATTAGGAAAGAGGTGGGCCCTCAAACAACCACTTAATATCTTTAACCCTTAAGTAGATCCTATCATCCATAACTGTTTCTCATGGATCATATGATTGGTGATGTCCCATATCAGTAAAAGTTTACACTATTGCCGGTAGCCTTAGAGTGAAGGGCGGACTTCTATTGTGTCACTTTAGTGACCTCGCATCCTAATAATCTAAGCCCAATTAATTATTCAATGAGTCCTCTAGTTAAAGATGTCTCACATCAGTAGGAAGTGTACACAACTTCTGGTAGCTTCAAATTGAAAAGCAGACTTCAGTTGTATAACTTTATTGACCTCGTATCCCAACTTACCAAGTCCAATTAGTTATTCTAGGATTTATTAACTTAAGCCATATTATCCTAGACTTTATTATTACTAGGCTTTACCATCCTAAATTGGATATTGGACTTAGCTTACCAACCTCCTTTTATTTATTTAAGGCTATATACATTACCTTAAACATTCAATTACCTATAAGTCCCCTTTATTCGCTTCTTCCATAAATGCCAATATATCCACGATAAAGAATATCATTCTAACGGACATTATATAAGACATTTATGTATATTTACTAATTTCTAATTGGTAACATTTCCTAACAATTCCATAGTTATTAACCTAACTTCTTTATTTATCAGTCCCATTAATCTATTTATAGGATAAATTACTTGTAACTTTAAAATCCATTTCGCAATAATTACCGATTAATTAGAGTTACTACATTTTCAAACTTTTCTCATATTTCCTATTTGCAAATCAATGTTATTATTACATATAACTAATATCCTACACAAGCGTTACACATAATCTTCATATTTACCAGCACGTATAAATAACTACTTCTACCAAATATATTTAGTCACAAATCTTTATGTAGAATATTCTTTTCTATATTTAATTTATTGAAATTACATTTCTTAGGAAGATTCACCATTTTGATCTGCATAAATTAGTTTAAAACAAAGGTCAACAATAAAAGGAGAGATTTGCCTCGTTTAAAATTACAAGGAATGGTTATTTCTTTTTATTGGAATAGACAATGTAAACTATGAAGAATAAATCTATACTTTACACATCTCTTCCTTTTCATTTGCATATATTCCTTGTTAAATCAAACATTGCACTTGCTATGCAATTTGGAAACAAACAAATTTATAAAATTTATAAAAATAAAATGGATGTTCTTCTCACAAATTAAACCATGGAAAATTCCCAATTTCAACATAACTAGTCTATTAATCAAAATCATACTAATAATCTACAACCCAGTTTTAGATCTGGAATAAATTTCATATCTAATCAATATCCATTTATCTATAACTTTTGGGACAAACTTCCAGATTTGGGTGCAACAATAATTCCAATCAGATCTCCTAAGAATATGTTAGCGATGTTTAATACATTCAATATCAGCCTACAATTAATATGTACTCTTTTAGGCATAAAAATCAAATGTATGCCAATAGAATATATTCAATATCATTAACAATTTATAAATTTTCCACTTACCTTCTAAAATGTTTCAAATCTCCAGATCTGAAGTAAAACCTTTGATTAAAGTCCATTTCCTTCTTATTCCAAGAAATATGTATAAAAAGGGTATATACCATATTAGAATTACAAATCTGAGAAGAGATTCGAGATTGAAGGGAAATATAGATATAACTACAAATATGGATATATAAATATAAATATATACATACATGTGTATGTGTAACCTTGTTATCTTGTAGTGTTGATTCGCTTCACTTCTTCTCTTATTTGATTTCTATTCTTCTCCAATTTGTACATATGCAAAAATAAATAAATTATATGTGGAGAAGAGAAATGGTAGAGCTTCACTACTGCTTTCAAAAAAATATAAGAAGAGAAGAGAGGGTAAGATCTAAATTTATAGGCACTAGAATCAACCATAAATATTAAATCAAGACTGTTTGGCCAAGACAAACCCTAGCCGTCACTATCCCAACCGTTCGACTGATTAATGGCACCAATCGATCGCTACATGTCAACTAGTAGTGAGAGAGTGATGTGACTAAACATAATTATATATATATATATATATATATATTAAAAGATTTGTGATGTGACTATATATTATTATGACACGTTATATTATTTAACTCATTTTGCGCCTATAAATACCACCCCTCTCCTCTTCCATTTCATAAGTTTTCTTCTTCACTTTCCCAAGCTTTCTCCTTCTTTTTAATGGTCCCTCATATTAGAAAAAATTTGGAGAAATTTATAGCAAATAATATTTAAATATATATAGCATATGCATATGTACATAAACACTTCAAAAATCTACTCAGTCTCCTCCTCCACCCTTTAGAGGCTCATGGCCACCCCATCTCCACCTCAAAGCCGAGAGCACCACCACCTAAGAAACATGGTCGAACACTTCTAGGCCTAGGCCGAACACATATTGGAAGAAGAAGGAGTTTGAAAGGCTTTGAATCAAGTAAAAGAGGAAGAATGTCAGGACCCGATTTTTCGTTGCCGAAAAACCGAACACTGAGGGGGTTTTTTTTTTAAGAAAGAAGAAAGAGGTAGAAAATGAGAGAAAGAAAAACAGAACGGAAATAAACAATAGAACACATCAGAATCTCACAATTCGCAGCGGAACAACATATAATAATAAATGAATAATCTTTAAACAAAGAACTATATCAGTTATTACATCACATTTTATTACATTACATCAAATCATCAGAGTGTACAACAACAAAAAATTTTAAACAGCGGAAAAAAGAAATACTATATACTAGTATACGCCATGCCATCCAGCTTGCCTCCAGCAACTCCAGAATATCCAGAATATCCTGATAAACCCTAACTCTTGACTGCCCGTGTGAAAATTTGTGGGCACCCAGAGTTTAGGAAGGAAAACAATAAACTCCGAGTCAGTCATGTGACTGGTGCGAGAACTAAAAAAACAGTTTATTTATCTTTAAAATAAAAATAGAGGAATATTTTTAATCAATTCGCAATGCTTTTAAAAATGAGACTACCATAAGACCTCCTGCCACACACACAATGCAAACGCAGACTTGGAGAAGATTTCTCCTTATGATAGTCAAACATGCTTGATACGCATTTAAAAAGAGCATTTGATATTATTATTAGTGCATAGTGTAGGAAAAATTCATTTCGAAAGTAGAATATAAATCTTAGCCAGCATAGGTACCATTATATTATGCCTACTATAGCTACCTCCTGAGGAAGCAGGTTCTACAACTAAAACCGTACAAGTCACGTATTGTTTCTTTGGATTTCCAACGAATGGTCAGGCCAAGGAACTTCCCATTGCCACATGAGAATGCCTCTGGATGGACATCCCCGAGAACCAAACCGGATCTCTACCAACACAAGGCCGGGTTACTCCTAACTGAGTAACAACTGACCGAATATGCCATCCCCCGGTCCTTTGGGACCTTTATCAACCGAGCGCTCGTAATCAATTCACACAATCATAAAGTGTTTTCAACATGAGTAAGTATCTGGGCTCCATACCATGATACCACCCTTTTCCAGAAGGAAATGGACACATCCTAAAGGGTGCTACCCCTCATAACCTTGCTGCTTCTTTCCTGTTTTGACCATTCACGGGGTGTGAGGCTCGACGAATTCACGTCCACAAAAACATACTTTATACAAAAGCCATGCTTTGGGTCAACAAATGATCAACACAATGATCACTAAGATAGACGATCAAATAAATGATCCTATCACAATAATCAACACAATGATCATTTCAGCATCACTCAGCATGTCACATTACCAAACTGGGAATATATCGCTGATAACTTCAACTATATAACCTCTGAGCTCGTACGTCTCAGAGAAGGGTGTTAAGCTAAAAGAATAAATTCTCCGCCACCACAGAAATATATTTGAAAGAAATCGGCTTTATATCTCAACTTGTAATGTCAGACACACAATCCATACAAGTCTGTTCCGGGCTCGAACAGAACCGAAGGCACTTACAAAGAAGTCCTTGCAATCCGGATATTCACAATCCTGATCGGATTTCCCATCACATATGGAGTCTCTATACCGGGGACCAGTCGATGCAAAGACATTCGACAAGAAACCCTTTCGTTTTCGAAAATATCCGGTCTTCAACACCGGTCTTCGAATGCAATTCATACGACGTATCACATATTCGGAATGGGTTATACGACCCCATGGTCCTTTCCCGGTTAACCCGAATAGTGAGCGCTTATTTTAAAAAAATAAGTGTGGCATTCAATTTCAAACAATCACAACAAATACCATTCAAAGGTAATTATCGATAGTCGGTTATTGAACTATCAATAGATATGCCAACATCACCAGAATCCAAATAATTTTCCAAATTATTTATTTTCCCAAAATATCTTTAGAAGATATAGACTTTCCATACTTCAAAAATAAATCGATATTTATTTTTAAACCCATTTTCCAAATCCATTTATAAATTCCATATCGAATTTATATTCCAAAATATTTATGAATATACGATTTCAAATATTCATTTTTCAATTTATCTTCAAAAAGATAAATTCTCTAACTTTCCATTTCAATTTATCTTCAAAAAGATAAATTCTCCAAAATATTTATTTCACATTGGAAAAACATTCTCATACTTATTTATTTTATAAGTAATCCACAAATTTATTTATTTTTAACCTTCTGAAAATATTCCATATACTCTAATCGAAATTAAGTATATATTTTATTCTTTAAGGAAATCATTCACTTAACCATATTTATTTGGGCCAAAACGAATGTTGCGTAAAACATCGTTACGACAACCCAAAATCACTAGTATAGGGATTCGAAATAAAATAGATATATAAATCCCAATACTATACAAACATTTCCTTTCGGAAATCATCTATTATAACAACAGTGTTATAATCTACTATTTCCTTTTATTTCTCGAAAAACATCTATTTCAACAATAAATGTTGAAATCTATGGCTTCGAATCTCAACATATTTTAAAACATCGTTAGATCGTTTTAATTTTATTTAAAACATCACATTCTAAATAATTTCTTTAACATATTATTCACTATTCAAAAACGTGAATATACTATGTTAATAAATTTCATCACTTCTATTCATTTTAGTTTAAGGAATTATTCACTGTCTAAAACATGAATATAACTCCATAAATAAATTAGAACAATTTACTTATCAAAATAAGTCGTTTTGAATTTATAAAACAACGCTTATAAATTCTTTTCTATTTATTTTATATCAACTACCTTTTATAGATTTTCTTTATTAACCTATCTCAATTCATATCACAATGATATACTAAAATTTCATATTATAAGTCAAATACTTATAATTTATTTATTTACAAAATTGTTTCTTTGAACTTCTCAAACTCATGAATCTTATAACTTATAAGATTCATTTATTTATCCAAACTCATTCCTTTAATAATTTTATAAATTTTATAAACCTACTGCTTATAAAATTTTATTTATAACTTCACTGTTATAATTCTATAATTCCTATTTATGAAATTCATTTACAATTCTTTCTAACACTTAGAAAAGTTCGTTTTACACTTCTAATACTTTTAATTTATAAATATTAATTTATAAATCTTTTTAATATAGAACAATTTATATTATTACTTTAAACATCCTTAAACTCTTTTATAAATTTACCATTTTGATTTATAAAATATTCAAATTTCTATTTATAACTTTACCGTTATAATCCTATAGATTTCATTCCTTTATGGAATTCATTTACAAATTATTCTATCACTGATAAAAGCTCGTTTCATAATTCAAGATATTCTAAATTTATAAATATCAATTTATAAATCTTTTAATATAAATCAATTTATATTATTACTTTAAACATCCTTAAGCTCTTTCATAGTTTCATCATTCTGATTTATAAAATAAAAATTTTATAAATCCTATTTTTGAACTTCTTATAATAATTTCAGAAATCCCAGTTTAAACTATTTTATAAAATCACTAACCCCATATTTTCAAAAATCAATTTTTTTAACTATATTTCTCAAAAATATAATTTTTATAACCTTAAAAATTATAACGTTTATTTAATTATAATGGATCAATTCCAAAAATATTTAATAAACGTATATTTTCAAAATTACTTTAGAAATCTCTTAAAATAAAAATCGTTATTTTTAAACTTCCAAAAATTGGATCCGATGATGCAACACATCAATAGTCAATCACGATTTTCAATATCATATATCATCCATGATAAACAATCAAACATCACAATATTTAAAATCAATAAATATTTGTGAGGAATCCAGTTGGATCCCTCCAACCTGTTTCCCTGCATCCACAGACATTAGCACAATACCAATTCCGTTTCAAGACGGAATATCGCGGTATATGGGATTTTATAAATATATATCCGCTTACTAACGGCGCATAGGGTCTCATCCGCTAAAAGAAATGCGGGAAATCAATCAACTGCAATATATACATATGCCAATATATATATATTGCTATATATATAATATAATACCAATTCCACTTCGAGGTGGAATATCGCGGTATATGTGTGTAATAAATAACCTCCGCTTACTAACGGCGTATAGGGTCTATTCACATCCAATATATATATAACAATCATCATTCAAACATTCAATCAACACAGTCAATCAATTTTAAATTTAACTATTAAAATTTAAATAAACAATAAAATTCCTTTTGAGTGAGAAGTTCTCACCTTTGCTTTTATTAGCAATCCATTTCCTTCTATTTCTCGATTTCTTGATTTATACCTTGTATAAATATTTACACAATCTATTAATATTCGAAATAATCGAATAATAAATTTTCATTTTTGATTGTTTTAATTATTCAATGGTTTTGTTGTAAACCAATTCCTTTAATAAATTTATTTTAACAAATTTTCCCTTGAAAATAATTCTAACTAGAAATTCTCAATTGAATTAAATTTCCTTTTTATAAATTAAATCAACTAACAAATTTTGGTTTTAATTATTAAATTCGTTATAAATAAATTTTCCTTTTAAATAATTCTGTTCAACTAATTATTTCAATCTTAAGTTAATGATTTTTATTTTAAACTAAAAATAAAAAATTCAAACTGATTTTCTTTAATTAAATTCGTTTAACAAAAGGTTACAAATTTTAAAACTAAATCTCTTTTTAACCTTTTCCGTTTAATAATTTTAATTGTCTAATGATTTAACTTCAAACAAATTTTCTTTAGCAAATTTATTTAACTAAAAGTTTAAAAATTAAATTTCCTTTAAAATTTATTTCTACTAATCCTTTTACCTTAAATTAATATCTTTAAATCGATTTTCTTTTAAATAAATTTGTTAAAAACTAAATTTCAATCTTAATTCCTCTTAAATAATTCATTTCATTAAATAAATTAAATTCCTATTAGTTAAATTTAAATTAGCCAATGATTTTATTAATATTCGAATTAAATCGAACTATTAAATTTTCGTTCTTGATTTCTTTAATTAATCAATTGTTTTATTTAAACCAGTTTCTTGTTTAAACAAATTTATTAAAACTAATTTTTCCTTTGAAAATAATTTTAACTTAGAAATTCTTAATTGAACTAAATTTCCTTTTTATTTTAATAAATTTGATTAACTAAAAATTTAAATTTCTTTTTAAATTAAATTTATTTAACCATACATTTTAATTTCAAACTAATGCTTTTAAATTTTAAACAAATTACTTGTATTATTCGATTTTTATTTTAAAACGACATACATATTATAACATTTGTCTTTCTGCAAATATTAAAACCTGCATATATATATATATATATATATATAACAGCTTTTATAACTTACTGCTAATTATTATTTTTTTTCTCCTTTACTGTATATTTTTTTTTTCTTCCTGTATATAATTTAAATTAAATTAAAGAGAAAGAAAAAGAATTTATTCATTACCTTACTGTTCAATCGAGTAACTCAGGCTCGAGCTCCACTATGCAGTCGCGTGCACGAAACCCTAGCCGCCTGCCCTACTCGCGTCGCCTCGTGCCGCGTGCCGCCGAGCCCCCATCAACGTCAAGCCTCCAGCTCTCGCCGCAAACGCCAGTTGCCGAAGCCCTCAACCTCTCATCGCGTGCGCACCAATTGCCGAGCGCCTCATCGCCTCGCCCTAGCCTCGATCGCCGCGCCTTGTCCCCACTCCACCGCTTGCTGTCGTACTTCTATCGCGCACATGCCTCCATCCCACGCGAGTCGTGCGATGCCTCACTGAGTCGATGCCGCCCCCTTTTATGTGAATCGCGATTTCGTTTGGGGCTTCGGCCATTTTTCTTTTGTTTTTTTTTTTTTTTTTTTTATCTGAGAATAAAAGGCTTCGGCCCTTTATACTTTGATGTGAATCGAACAACAGAAGAGAGGGGGAGAGAGTTTAAAGACGCGGCCATTAAAATTGTATTTGCTCTAGTTTGAATCTGCGTTTGAATCTGAGGAGAAAGGGGAAAGGTATTTAAAATTGAAGGAACGTGCTCTCACGATTTCATTCGTGATTTTAGGCACGATACCAGGCGTAGTTTTAGGCATAATTATAGGGATGTTGTCTGTTATAAAATATTTAAATTTAAATTTAAATAAATAAAAAAATTTCAATAAAATTTTTCAACGCGTTTACTCAACGCGTGCTCACATATCAATTCAGAAAAATACGAAATTTGAGATCCGACAATAATTCAATATTGCGGACCCAATGGAACTGGTTTCGTCGAATTCCGAGATTGTGCCTCGGACGGCTATTTTTAAATATCGATTCGAACGGTTAAATTCCAAAACTGAACAAATCACTTTCAATTTCAATTCTGAAGCTTCTAAAATCTTCAATATTATCAATACGAATTTTACAAGCCTTCGAAATATTTTAAATCGGCTTAAAATTGAAGATTCAAATTTTTATTCAACTTTCAATAGATTAAATTCTATAATTTAATCGTCAAATTTAAAGTTATATTGAAAATTCAATCCAAACCATCATTTAAATATTTAAAATAAATTAAATATTCTCAATTTAAATTATTCAAAATTCAGGGTCGTTACAATCCTTCCCCCTTAAAAGAATTTCGTCCCGAAATTATAAGTTAAGAAGAATGCCCTTATCCCGTCCATTATTTTTCACAATCCAAATAGTTTTATCAACTTACCAACCTAAATCTTTTTACTAGAGATTCACTATCATTTCAACTAGCTTTCGAACTCCAATTATAGGTTTCAAACAATATTGTTTACTTCAAAATTCAAATTTAAATTTTAAACTTTCAAATTTTCTCAAAATTTTTCTAACACCCTAAATTTTCGAAAAATTTCGCCAGCGTTTCCTTTGCGCGGCTCGATCGGTACGACTACAAAATGGCACCACGGTCCCTCAGAATCAAAAAGAAAAGAGAAAAGCCAAGTGGCTAGAGAAGAAAGTCATCAAATCTCATACTGAAATTGAAATACGTACCTTTTTGTCGAGCAATTCAATTTTATCTTCGAAATCAAAATTTCAATTCCTTTATAATCCTGTATAACCTGTATAACCTGCTAGTAGTAGCATCCAAATCCAACATTCAAACTATTTTGCAAATTTTATTACAAAATGTCCAATATATGTTTCTTATACGTTTTTACTTCACTATTGAAGTTACATATTTAATTTTCATTCAATTTCACGTTTCAATTCAATTCACACTTCAAATTCATTCGAATTCAATTCTCAATTTAAATTCTATTTGAATTAAATTCTAAATTCTAAATATTGAATTCTATTGATTAACTAATTTAATTCAATTTGTACATTCACATTACTACATTGAATTAGTTTTATTCATTAATTCATTTCAATATTTCAATTCATCACGAATTTACTTAATTACTAACAAAGGAAATTTCAATTTTTTTTTTTTTCTTACTTGAATTTATATACAATTCAAATTTATTTTCAAATTTAGCTCACGACTAAACTTTAATTTAACCAATTCAAATTCCCATTCATTAGTCCATGAATAAATAATTTATCAAGTTAGTTTACTTGAATTCAATTCATTTTTTTTTTATTCCCATATACTAATGATAATAATTCAATATTATCACTTCCTAACAATCATGCAACCATATACTATAATAATTCATAGAAAATCATTTCTTTTCTATTCAAAATAGTTTTGGGCAAGATTATTTTATTTACCCGATTCCAAAAACAATTTTATATTTACTAACAAATACGCGCTCATATCTATTATTACTCTCAAACTCATTCTAGAGTACTGCTGACTCTATCTCTAACGAGTAATACCCATCAGAACCATGGTTGTCGCTTAACCAATAGCTCTGATACCACATTGTCAGGACCCGATTTTTCGTTGCCGAAAAACCGAACACTGAGGGGGTTTTTTTTTTAAGAAAGAAGAAAGAGGTAGAAAAAGAGAGAAAGAAAAACAGAACGGAAATAAACAATAGAACACATCAGAATCTCACAATTCGCAGCGGAACAACATATAATAATAAATGAATAATCTTTAAACAAAGAACTATATCAGTTATTACATCACATTTTATTACATTACATCAAATCATCAGAGTGTACAACAACAAAAAATTTTAAACAGCGGAAAAAAGAAATACTATATACTAGTATACGCCATGCCATCCAGCTTGCCTCCAGCAACTCCAGAATATCCAGAATATCCTGATAAACCCTAACTCTTGACTGCCCGTGTGAAAATTTGTGGGCACCCAGAGTTTAGGAAGGAAAACAATAAACTCCGAGTCAGTCATGTGACTGGTGCGAGAACTAAAAAAACAGTTTATTTATCTTTAAAATAAAAATAGAGGAATATTTTTAATCAATTCGCAATGCTTTTAAAAATGAGACTACCATAAGACCTCCTGCCACACACACAATGCAAACGCAGACTTGGAGAAGATTTCTCCTTATGATAGTCAAACATGCTTGATACGCATTTAAAAAGAGCATTTGATATTATTATTAGTGCATAGTGTAGGAAAAATTCATTTCGAAAGTAGAATATAAATCTTAGCCAGCATAGGTACCATTATATTATGCCTACTATAGCTACCTCCTGAGGAAGCAGGTTCTACAACTAAAACCGTACAAGTCACGTATTGTTTCTTTGGATTTCCAACGAATGGTCAGGCCAAGGAACTTCCCATTGCCACATGAGAATGCCTCTGGATGGACATCCCCGAGAACCAAACCGGATCTCTACCAACACAAGGCCGGGTTACTCCTAACTGAGTAACAACTGACCGAATATGCCATCCCCCGGTCCTTTGGGACCTTTATCAACCGAGCGCTCGTAATCAATTCACACAATCATAAAGTGTTTTCAACATGAGTAAGTATCTGGGCTCCATACCATGATACCACCCTTTTCCAGAAGGAAATGGACACATCCTAAAGGGTGCTACCCCTCATAACCTTGCTGCTTCTTTCCTGTTTTGACCATTCACGGGGTGTGAGGCTCGACGAATTCACGTCCACAAAAACATACTTTATACAAAAGCCATGCTTTGGGTCAACAAATGATCAACACAATGATCACTAAGATAGACGATCAAATAAATGATCCTATCACAATAATCAACACAATGATCATTTCAGCATCACTCAGCATGTCACATTACCAAACTGGGAATATATCGCTGATAACTTCAACTATATAACCTCTGAGCTCGTACGTCTCAGAGAAGGGTGTTAAGCTAAAAGAATAAATTCTCCGCCACCACAGAAATATATTTGAAAGAAATCGGCTTTATATCTCAACTTGTAATGTCAGACACACAATCCATACAAGTCTGTTCCGGGCTCGAACAGAACCGAAGGCACTTACAAAGAAGTCCTTGCAATCCGGATATTCACAATCCTGATCGGATTTCCCATCACATATGGAGTCTCTATACCGGGGACCAGTCGATGCAAAGACATTCGACAAGAAACCCTTTCGTTTTCGAAAATATCCGGTCTTCAACACCGGTCTTCGAATGCAATTCATACGACGTATCACATATTCGGAATGGGTTATACGACCCCATGGTCCTTTCCCGGTTAACCCGAATAGTGAGCGCTTATTTTAAAAAAATAAGTGTGGCATTCAATTTCAAACAATCACAACAAATACCATTCAAAGGTAATTATCGATAGTCGGTTATTGAACTATCAATAGATATGCCAACATCACCAGAATCCAAATAATTTTCCAAATTATTTATTTTCCCAAAATATCTTTAGAAGATATAGACTTTCCATACTTCAAAAATAAATCGATATTTATTTTTAAACCCATTTTCCAAATCCATTTATAAATTCCATATCGAATTTATATTCCAAAATATTTATGAATATACGATTTCAAATATTCATTTTTCAATTTATCTTCAAAAAGATAAATTCTCTAACTTTCCATTTCAATTTATCTTCAAAAAGATAAATTCTCCAAAATATTTATTTCACATTGGAAAAACATTCTCATACTTATTTATTTTATAAGTAATCCACAAATTTATTTATTTTTAACCTTCTGAAAATATTCCATATACTCTAATCGAAATTAAGTATATATTTTATTCTTTAAGGAAATCATTCACTTAACCATATTTATTTGGGCCAAAACGAATGTTGCGTAAAACATCGTTACGACAACCCAAAATCACTAGTATAGGGATTCGAAATAAAATAGATATATAAATCCCAATACTATACAAACATTTCCTTTCGGAAATCATCTATTATAACAACAGTGTTATAATCTACTATTTCCTTTTATTTCTCGAAAAACATCTATTTCAACAATAAATGTTGAAATCTATGGCTTCGAATCTCAACATATTTTAAAACATCGTTAGATCGTTTTAATTTTATTTAAAACATCACATTCTAAATAATTTCTTTAACATATTATTCACTATTCAAAAACGTGAATATACTATGTTAATAAATTTCATCACTTCTATTCATTTTAGTTTAAGGAATTATTCACTGTCTAAAACATGAATATAACTCCATAAATAAATTAGAACAATTTACTTATCAAAATAAGTCGTTTTGAATTTATAAAACAACGTTTATAAATTCTTTTCTATTTATTTTATATCAACTACCTTTTATAGATTTTCTTTATTAACCTATCTCAATTCATATCACAATGATATACTAAAATTTCATATTATAAGTCAAATACTTATAATTTATTTATTTACAAAATTGTTTCTTTGAACTTCTCAAACTCATGAATCTTATAACTTATAAGATTCATTTATTTATCCAAACTCATTCCTTTAATAATTTTATAAATTTTATAAACCTACTGCTTATAAAATTTTATTTATAACTTCACTGTTATAATTCTATAATTCCTATTTATGAAATTCATTTACAATTCTTTCTAACACTTAGAAAAGTTCGTTTTACACTTCTAATACTTTTAATTTATAAATATTAATTTATAAATCTTTTTAATATAGAACAATTTATATTATTACTTTAAACATCCTTAAACTCTTTTATAAATTTACCATTTTGATTTATAAAATATTCAAATTTCTATTTATAACTTTACCGTTATAATCCTATAGATTTCATTCCTTTATGGAATTCATTTACAAATTATTCTATCACTGATAAAAGCTCGTTTCATAATTCAAGATATTCTAAATTTATAAATATCAATTTATAAATCTTTTAATATAAATCAATTTATATTATTACTTTAAACATCCTTAAGCTCTTTCATAGTTTCATCATTCTGATTTATAAAATAAAAATTTTATAAATCCTATTTTTGAACTTCTTATAATAATTTCAGAAATCCCAGTTTAAACTATTTTATAAAATCACTAACCCCATATTTTCAAAAATCAATTTTTTTAACTATATTTCTCAAAAATATAATTTTTATAACCTTAAAAATTATAACGTTTATTTAATTATAATGGATCAATTCCAAAAATATTTAATAAACGTATATTTTCAAAATTACTTTAGAAATCTCTTAAAATAAAAATCGTTATTTTTAAACTTCCAAAAATTGGATCCGATGATGCAACACATCAATAGTCAATCACGATTTTCAATATCATATATCATCCATGATAAACAATCAAACATCACAATATTTAAAATCAATAAATATTTGTGAGGAATCCAGTTGGATCCCTCCAACCTGTTTCCCTGCATCCACAGACATTAGCACAATACCAATTCCGTTTCAAGACGGAATATCGCGGTATATGGGATTTTATAAATATATATCCGCTTACTAACGGCGCATAGGGTCTCATCCGCTAAAAGAAATGCGGGAAATCAATCAACTGCAATATATACATATGCCAATATATATATATTGCTATATATATAATATAATACCAATTCCACTTCGAGGTGGAATATCGCGGTATATGTGTGTAATAAATAACCTCCGCTTACTAACGGCGTATAGGGTCTATTCACATCCAATATATATATAACAATCATCATTCAAACATTCAATCAACACAGTCAATCAATTTTAAATTTAACTATTAAAATTTAAATAAACAATAAAATTCCTTTTGAGTGAGAAGTTCTCACCTTTGCTTTTATTAGCAATCCATTTCCTTCTATTTCTCGATTTCTTGATTTATACCTTGTATAAATATTTACACAATCTATTAATATTCGAAATAATCGAATAATAAATTTTCATTTTTGATTGTTTTAATTATTCAATGGTTTTGTTGTAAACCAATTCCTTTAATAAATTTATTTTAACAAATTTTCCCTTGAAAATAATTCTAACTAGAAATTCTCAATTGAATTAAATTTCCTTTTTATAAATTAAATCAACTAACAAATTTTGGTTTTAATTATTAAATTCGTTATAAATAAATTTTCCTTTTAAATAATTCTGTTCAACTAATTATTTCAATCTTAAGTTAATGATTTTTATTTTAAACTAAAAATAAAAAATTCAAACTGATTTTCTTTAATTAAATTCGTTTAACAAAAGGTTACAAATTTTAAAACTAAATCTCTTTTTAACCTTTTCCGTTTAATAATTTTAATTGTCTAATGATTTAACTTCAAACAAATTTTCTTTAGCAAATTTATTTAACTAAAAGTTTAAAAATTAAATTTCCTTTAAAATTTATTTCTACTAATCCTTTTACCTTAAATTAATATCTTTAAATCGATTTTCTTTTAAATAAATTTGTTAAAAACTAAATTTCAATCTTAATTCCTCTTAAATAATTCATTTCATTAAATAAATTAAATTCCTATTAGTTAAATTTAAATTAGCCAATGATTTTATTAATATTCGAATTAAATCGAACTATTAAATTTTCGTTCTTGATTTCTTTAATTAATCAATTGTTTTATTTAAACCAGTTTCTTGTTTAAACAAATTTATTAAAACTAATTTTTCCTTTGAAAATAATTTTAACTTAGAAATTCTTAATTGAACTAAATTTCCTTTTTATTTTAATAAATTTGATTAACTAAAAATTTAAATTTCTTTTTAAATTAAATTTATTTAACCATACATTTTAATTTCAAACTAATGCTTTTAAATTTTAAACAAATTACTTGTATTATTCGATTTTTATTTTAAAACGACATACATATTATAACATTTGTCTTTCTGCAAATATTAAAACCTGCATATATATATATATATATATATATATATATATAACAGCTTTTATAACTTACTGCTAATTATTATTTTTTTTCTCCTTTACTGTATATTTTTTTTTTCTTCCTGTATATAATTTAAATTAAATTAAAGAGAAAGAAAAAGAATTTATTCATTACCTTACTGTTCAATCGAGTAACTCAGGCTCGAGCTCCACTATGCAGTCGCGTGCACGAAACCCTAGCCGCCTGCCCTACTCGCGTCGCCTCGTGCCGCGTGCCGCCGAGCCCCCATCAACGTCAAGCCTCCAGCTCTCGCCGCAAACGCCAGTTGCCGAAGCCCTCAACCTCTCATCGCGTGCGCACCAATTGCCGAGCGCCTCATCGCCTCGCCCTAGCCTCGATCGCCGCGCCTTGTCCCCACTCCACCGCTTGCTGTCGTACTTCTATCGCGCACATGCCTCCATCCCACGCGAGTCGTGCGATGCCTCACTGAGTCGATGCCGCCCCCTTTTATGTGAATCGCGATTTCGTTTGGGGCTTCGGCCATTTTTCTTTTGTTTTTTTTTTTTTTTTTTTATCTGAGAATAAAAGGCTTCGGCCCTTTATACTTTGATGTGAATCGAACAACAGAAGAGAGGGGGAGAGAGTTTAAAGACGCGGCCATTAAAATTGTATTTGCTCTAGTTTGAATCTGCGTTTGAATCTGAGGAGAAAGGGGAAAGGTATTTAAAATTGAAGGAACGTGCTCTCACGATTTCATTCGTGATTTTAGGCACGATACCAGGCGTAGTTTTAGGCATAATTATAGGGATATTGTCTGTTATAAAATATTTAAATTTAAATTTAAATAAATAAAAAAATTTCAATAAAATTTTTCAACGCGTTTACTCAACGCGTGCTCACATATCAATTCAGAAAAATACGAAATTTGAGATCCGACAATAATTCAATATTGCGGACCCAATGGAACTGGTTTCGTCGAATTCCGAGATTGTGCCTCGGACGGCTATTTTTAAATATCGATTCGAACGGTTAAATTCCAAAACTGAACAAATCACTTTCAATTTCAATTCTGAAGCTTCTAAAATCTTCAATATTATCAATACGAATTTTACAAGCCTTCGAAATATTTTAAATCGGCTTAAAATTGAAGATTCAAATTTTTATTCAACTTTCAATAGATTAAATTCTATAATTTAATCGTCAAATTTAAAGTTATATTGAAAATTCAATCCAAACCATCATTTAAATATTTAAAATAAATTAAATATTCTCAATTTAAATTATTCAAAATTCAGGGTCGTTACAAAGAAGTGCCGCCGGAGTCGAAAGAGAAGTCTACAAAAAAGTTTAGTGGAGTGGAACTAATTGTGAGTACTCAACATTTAAATTTACTAATTAATCTCTCAAGTTTAATGATATGAAAGTTTATTATATTGGATGATTAAGTGTTTGATTAATTGGTTGATTAGATGATTGTTAAGATGGTTAATAACTTGGTTGATAAATGACAATGGAAATGGTTAGTAAATTAACCATAATAAGTAATGGAAATAAAATCCGTAATAAATATGTGCATGTGTAGTTATTTAGCCTCTTAATGGTTTTATAAATATAAAAAGGTTCAAACTGAATATTATAATAATATTGTATTATGAAATGATTTAAAAGTGAAAAAGAGTTTTAGTTTGAAAAATATTGTTTTAAACGTTTGAAATGGTTTATGAATGTTTTATAAACATTAAAATTCAATTTGGAGAAGTTTTGACAACTATTAAGTTTGAAGTCAAAAACAGGCGCTCGCATAATGGTGGTTCTCGATTTCGCACCGTAAAGGTTAAATCCTTTTGTAGGATGGAATCAGAGTCAGATTTCTTTGCAACAAGAATTTTCTGAACTCTTATGACTATTGTTTTCAAACAAAAGAAAAGGATCGAGATTTCGACAAGTTGATTTTGAAATATGAGTAAAACAGGTTTTATATAAATGTGATAGTCTATATAGCACTGTAAACTCCACCGTAAACTGGTAGGATATCAGGGAGTACTCCATAGGTATAACACAAAACAAATTCGTAGTGGTCGCGTATAAAGGGATACAAGTATGACAAGGCACATGAGGCAATACCCAAGGTAGTGAAACTACCGTTCGCCTGATCCGGACTGGTGAGAACGCATCGCCGCAGCGATCGCAACACCGCGAAACAACACTCCTAAAATTCCGAGGGTGCACCAATCAATCACAAGTAATGAGTAATAATTACGAAGAAGTGTGTTCGCTCGAGGTGGCTAACCCCATTTGGCCCGGCACGACTCCTGATTTTTGTCATTTCCAATTTCACACAAGTGTCAAGGCTATCCATTATCGTTCTCTTTCTTCAGTCATCACGTACATCATTCCAACCACTTCATTCTGGATCATTACTCCGCGTATAGTTATTAAAGTGGTTTTCGGTTTAGACAGAGAGTATGTCCACAACCGATTCCGGTCTTTTTAATAACTTTCGTAATTATTACACCGATTGGTCATTTAGTAAATTTCAAAACCAAATCAATTTCAATTTCAATTAGAATTTAAATTCAATATTTCATTAGTCTTTCACTATCAATTTCCAAAAATTTACGTTCCAAAACTTCCGAATTACCATTTCCAAATCTTATAATTCGATTTCAACTTTTATTTGAACAATTCAAATATTGATTCAAGTTCGTATATAAGTCTTCATTCCGAAATCATTTAAAATGGTTGATTTTCATTCAAATTAATTTAAGTTCACTTATCGATTTCATTCAATATTCGTTAAGCTACTTTATCATTTAAACAATTTTCATTTAAATTTCGATTCATTAAATCCATTTCTTAAGTTCAATTCCATTATCTCAAACCTACAAATTTAATTAAATTAAATTCGTCAAATCAAATTCTTTAAAATTATAAGTCTTACGTTAATTCCAATAAATCACGTTCATTTCAATAAATCACATTTTATTTTTTTGTTAAAGAAATTCAATTTCCACTTATTTATTTACTTCCTTACAAAATTTCAAACTGAATTAATAAAGAACTAAATTTCACATAAACGAGAAGTTTCAATTTCACTTATTAACTTACTTAAATAAATTTTTTCAACTTTAATAAATAAAGAAACACAATTACATTTATTAACGAGGCTCAATTACACTTATTCAAAAGTTCAATTTCTCTTATCAAAGAATTCAATTTTTATTCAATTACCAAATAATTAAATCTCAATTAATTATTAAATAATTTCAATCTTAATTATTATAATTTCAAAACTTAATAATTACAAACTTGATTATAATTTCAAACTTAATCATTAAATCATTTCCACTTAATTATGAATTCAAACTTAATTATCAAGTCATTTGAACTTAATTATAAATTCCACTTAATAATTTCACTTAATTATAATTTCAAACTTAATTATTCCAAAACTCAATTATTACTAATTCCAAATTTTTATTAATAATTCCAAATCCAATTATTAAATAATTTAATTTCAAACAACGTTCTTTCATCAATTATTACGTTAATATTTGTTTCAGATTTCAATCTTTACACTTTCCCTTCATAAAATTCAAATTCCGACTTCATTTCAAAACTTATTCCTTACTCGAATAAAATCGTTATTTTGTTTTTAAATCAAATTATTGACCAATCGGATTTTATTTAATTCTCTATCCTAAGTCAAGTTTATTTTGGTATTTATCATTTCAACCCGACACCAATTCAATACAAAAATCAAAGCATAGCAAAGGGAACTTGCAGTGTGATAATTGGGATGGTGTCAAAGTAAATAAACAAGCAATAACAACAATTAATAACAACCCAATAATTAATTCAAATAATCCTGAAATAATTATATTAATTCGCATTGTTGTTCGTGCGAATTAATATAATTATCTCTAGAATCTACACTATCATTTCATGTAGATTAAAGATTATTACATTACGGTTTTCCCACTTGTCGTTCAATTTCAAATTTAATACTACGACAATTGATCCAATATATGTTCAAGGGTTCAAAGTATAATTTATCAAGTTCTACGTGTCAATTAACTTAACAATTAAATGGGTCATATTATTCAAATTAACTAATCAAATTCAATACATACGTCAATTCGCAAATTTAAACTATCGTACGTCAAATCCAATTGCATAATATTCATCACTTTATACATTACAATTTAACATCCAATATAAACAACAAACAAACAATCAATTATCAACCAAACTGGATTATTATTGTATACATAACAGATAACGGTGTCAGATGTCAAAGGTGAACTGATACATAAATAACAGTGCAATAAATAACAGCAGTATATTTCAATTGTCGTTTCAATTGAAATCAAATTATATAAATAAAAGAATATTAATCGTGAGTGACTGCTCACCTTTCGAGCTAGAGATGAACGAGAAGATGACACGGACACGCCCACTGATACGGACATAGAAATTTAGTTACGAATCCAAGCAAAGCAAATCGGCACGAATTCCACTAGCAAAGCTGAGAGATAAAAATGGATGAAAACAACTCAGAGCCATCTTGATATAATTGAAACACAATATATTTATCATAAATTTTCCTTTAAGTTAAAAATTTTTAAACACACATTTAAAATAAGGTGTATACATTACCTTTTAAGGCCGTATACATATTCGAAATCAAAGTATATATAAAAAAAAAATTAAAAATGCAAATCTGACCTTGACTATAAACATGCAAACTAACATATATAAATAACTTCCTTTAAAACACAGTATACTATAGATATATACTGACTTCTTCATACTACATATAGAAAATTTCTCTTTATATCAAAAGTTATAAACCCTAACATCCGTAGAAGCAACATACTATATACACTAACATAAATATGTATCCAAACAGCCCTAAATGTTTAAAAGCATGAACAGCGGCCTTACTTATATATCAAACTGTAAGGTGAGCAATATCCAATTCTTCTCACTATACCTATGCATACTAAGAAACAATATCTATTGTGACTTTTAAATCAAAAAAAAAAAAATTAGATTCGAACTACCAATATATACAAAAAAAAACACATAAAATCAAGCGTGTACTATATTTATAAAGTACTTTCTCTTCTCTGTACATACACTGAAAACTTATAACCAATTAAATTTTATACCATTAAACATTTATAAAATATTATATAACATATATATATATATATATATATATATATATATATATATATTCACGCTTTTTTTTAAATACTAGTAACAGGTTATCGCTATACACATATGAAATATAATTACATTTATGTGTTAAGCTATGCAGACTCAAATATACACAGGCTAGCCAAACTTAGTAATACAAGGTATATATTATAAATTTACAAATTAATATTAAATAAACAAATAAAATACCCCTTAGAAAACAGCAAATATCATTTAACATCAATATCATGCGTATATATGTAACAGCAGATGCACATAAACTAATACAAGGTATCATGTATGCAGACTTCTATTATGATGCAAGCTACTCTATGAATACATACATTTTATTTAATTAATTTTGTAAACAATAATTGAGTTAAAATATACATACATGACAAATTATATATAGATTCATATACACGAAGCTTCACACGCAGCAGGTTACCTAAAACTAATACATGACTAGTAATCAATATATAACAAACATGATATATAAATTTTTATGAATATAGATAACTAATATTCTATTTAAAATATAACATATAAATGCTCACATATCCAACCTAAAAGCTTGGCAAGGAAGAAACATGCGGAGATAAGACTTGGCGCTGATAGGAGAAGCGAAGTGGGGTGGTCGAGGAACGAGTTCTGGCCACACGTGTAGCAAGGCTGGAGGTGTCTCTGCTGTGCGCATTTGAGTGACGCAAAGCCAAGGAGGAAGGAAGGCCTTGCGTTTGCAGGGGCTAAAGCGGCAGGTTCAAGGAGGAGGTCAAGCCGAACAGGTGGTTGTCGCGGTGGCTTCACCAGGTTGGTGGGGTGGTGCATAGGGCGGGGTCGGTGAGGTGGTTGCTTGAGGGCGTTGCATGCATGGGAGGGGCTGCTGGGTAGGCGGGAATCAGGTGGTTAAGCGCGCGGAGGGTGGCCCAGTTGCGTGGCTAAGCTTGAGGTCAGGGAGGAGGAGCGGTCGGCATATGGGTTGGCGATGAAGTCGGCCGGCTGTTCATGGTGGCGGAGGTGATGAGAAATTTGGGTGCGTTTGGTTATAAATGGGTTAAAAATGAGAATAGGAGGACCTGGAGATGGAGAGAAAAAGCATGCAACAATATGAGAAGTGAATTCACATATTTCATTTCATGTAAGTATGCAGAGATAAGGGAACAAGCAACCGTGCTTGGCTTGAGGTTTGGGAAAGTGTGCAATGCATGAGAATTTATGAATCAATAAAAGTAAAGGTCTGTTCGAATTTTGGACCGTTGAATTTGTGGATGGACATGAGAAATAATAAATTAGAAAACGGTTATAAAAAGGTCACGAACGGTACCGATAAGAATCGTTTTTACTGATTTCACAGCATACCAGGGTTCGAAAAATAAAAGCGAACATACTGTTGAGATCAGCACGACGCGACGATCAAAATGGTATATAGCAGTTAGTGGTACGATCGAATTATAAAAATTCGAAATTTTCAACTAGCGGAAAATGCATAAAAATCGCAGAAAATTAAAATCGACGGAGCCAAAGATGTCCGAATTTGAAAAAACGACAAACTGACAACTTGCTCAAAAAATGGTTTAGAATTTTTCTATGTAAAAATATTTTGGTTTCGAAAACGTTTATTTTCATCGCTTTTTAACTAATTAAAATGAAGTAAATTTACGCGCGAAATAAACTTTCATATTTTCGGACGAAAATTTACCAGTTGCTATAATTAATTGGACGCATTCCAAATATCAAATTTTTATTTCAAAATTTTACTGTTTAAAACTTCACAAAATTTCAGTTAATAACGTTATTAAAACCGTTAAAATTTACGGGTCGTTACACTCTCCCCCACTCAAAACTTTTCGTCCTCGAAAAGGAAGGAGGTAGGAAAAATAGAATAACCAGAAAGAAAATAGATTGAACAATTAGTTTAAACCATATACTTTCAATTTTAATTAATTGCTATTCAACAATTGATTTTAAATTCAAAGTATTCCAATATGTTGATTTAATTTCCATTTATTAATATTTTATACCCAAAAGATTTGTTTAAATCCAAATTTTATTTTATTTCATTTATTCATTGCTTTATTATCCAATTTTCCTTTATAAACAATTTCTAAAATCATGAATGTGAATAATCATTTATTATAGTCCTATACTACTTCAATTTTTTTCTTTGTTCCAAATTATTATTAAATTTATTCTACTTAATATATCTAATCACTTATATTAAGTATATTCACACTATTTAAAATCATTCAAATTTATTTATGGATTCCTTTAACGTCATTTTATACTATATAATATTAAATTACATAGTTAACTTTTGAAAATTTAGGTAAGTTATATATAATGCAATTGAGTATTATTCAAATAAAATTTTACGATTCAGTTATTTCATGTTAAGTATTTATATAAAAGAATTTGGTTTCATTTGCATAAATAACAATGTGAATTAATATAATTATTCCTTTAACAAATTTTAAGAATTAATTTTCGATTAACGTCAATAATTTAGAGATAAAATATATATATATATACACACATTGATACATATTATATCAAAATAAATTTAAAATTTTAATATATATTATAAGTTAAGTCAAGTTTAGAATTCAAATCAGTTTATTTTTCACAACAAACCGTAGCAAAGCTACAGGATAGTCTTTCCACTTCGAAACTCGAAAATGAATGTCGATGATGCGGCCGTCATCACCGAAATTATTTTCCAGCGACAAAGAAAAGAGCTCTAATTTCAACAGTTAAAATTCTTTGAAACGGTTTCTATTTAAAAATCTTTTAAATACGATACACTTTAAAATTTTCAAATCAAGTTTGAAATCACCGGATATTAAATTCTCAAATTCTAATTTAAATACTTTTCAAATTCCAAATTAACTTATAACCAAATTTTATAAATTCATTAATTTATATTATGAAATAGTCAATGATTTATAAAACAATAAATGAAAATTAATTTGTTTCACATTTCGGACAACAGATTCATTAACATTTTAATTCCAAAAAAATTTATACTTATATATAATAAAATCATTCAATATTATTTTATTTACTAAATTTGAAAACAATATTGTGTCGGTATGCTCTGTTAAAGTGTTTTGGAAATTCTATCGATAGCGTTGATCAGACGAATCGATCGAAAATCCAAATCAACATCAACAACTCAAACAACACAATATATATAAAACAATTTTTACATTAATTTATAAACACACTTCCTCGCTCAACGATACAAGGATGATTTTCAAAATCAGTATAGAGATTCAAATTTGATGGAAATCAAATCAAAGAGAATTTTTATTCGAATACAAGTCCAAAAGAAAAGATAAGAAGATTCAATTAACAGAATTGGGAGACGGATAAGCTTATTTAAACCACGGGCAACCTTAACCGGGTCGTCCGTAACTTCAAGAATAAGATTGATGCTGAATTCCGAGGTAAATCAACATTCGATCTCAAGAAATTGGATTCAGGTATAGCAGGAGATAGATAGCATCGTAAACCGAGGATACAAATCTCCGGTAAATCGATGCTTATTGTAAAGGAGTTCACCCATTTACAAATCGTTCGAAGATTGGCGAGACCGCCGACTCGTTATAAGGATCATTTGAAGTGGAGTTATGGGATGCTCCCGATTTGAAGGAAGACGAATAGTGAGGGACAAGAATGAATTTCGAAACCGAGAGAACATTCCAAAATTCAAAGGAATTGAGTCAAAAGGAAGAGATTGAACCTCGAGTGGGAGTGATTATATAGATACATTTACCATATATGCTAAGTTTGCCTAGAGCTACCAAAAGCTCTGATACCAACTGTAACGACCCACTATTTTGGACTATTCGCATCCACACATGTCGGACTTGAATAATTCAAAATACCGAATTGTTAATTTAAATTTGGCAAAACTGAGATATACAGTAAATAAATAATCACAGAATCACAGACACAGAGTAATAATATGCAGCAGAAGTAAAAGAGATAGTAGTTCATGAAGCTACTATATAAATATATAAGATACATCAGAGTTTACAACAGAAGAGAAATACGATACATCAAGTACAAATCAGAATACATCACTGGAATCATCGAATACTGAAAGCAGAATAGATGGTTGGATCTTCGAGCAAAGCTCCAACTCCAAAGGTGAGTCTCGAAAGCTGAACCACTCAGTCTGACCCGAGCGTAAAGCAAAACACAAAACACTCGAGTCAGGATTAATATTCTCATATCAATAAATCCAACTCATGTGAAATAGCAATCGAAATACAAGTAACTTAAAGGATGTTGGAATCACCATCCTCTAAGGATCCGTTAAACTATCTACTATGTAGTAATGTACGATAAATAGATAATGTCTATCAGTAATATAAAATATCAAAATAGTGTTAAGGCGTTACCGTTATCCCCCTTAACACATTTTATATAAATGTCATAGTCTATACAGCACTGTAAACTCCACCGTAAACTGGTAGGATATCAGGGAGTACTCCATAGGTATAACACAAAACAAATTCGTAGTGGTCGCGTATAAAGGGATACAAGTATGACAAGGCACATGAGGCAATACCCAAGGTAGTGAAACTACCGTTCGCCTGATTCGGACTGGTGAGAACGCATCGCCGCAGCGATCGCAACACCGCGAAACAAAACTCCTAAAATTCCGAGGGTGCACCAATCAATCACAAGTAATGAGTAATAATTAAGAAGAAGTGTGTTCGCTCGAGGTGGCTAACCCCATTTGGCCCGGCACGGCTCCTGATTTTTGTCATTTCCAATTTGACACAAGTGTCAAGGCTATCCATTATCGTTCTCTTTCTTCAGTCATCACGTACATCATTCCAACCACTTCATTCTGGATCATTACTCCGCGTATAGTTATTAAAGTGGTTTTCGGTTTAGACAGAGAGTATGTCCATAACCGATTCCGGTCTTTTTAATAACTTTCGTAATTATTACACCGATTGGTCATTTAGTAAATTTCAAAACCAAATCAATTTCAATTTCAATTAGAATTTAAATTCAACATTTCATTAGTCTTTCACTATCAATTTCCAAAAATTTACGTTTCAAAACTTCCGAATTACCATTTCCAAATCTTATAATTCGATTTCAACTTTTATTTGAACAATTCAAATATTGATTCAAGTTCGTATATAAGTCTTCATTCCGAAATCATTTAAAATGGTTGATTTTCATTCAAATTAATTTAAGTTCACTTATCGATTTCATTCAATATTCGTTAAGCTACTTTATCATTTAAACAATTTTCATTTAAATTTCGATTCATTAAATCCATTTCTTAAGTTCAATTCCATTATCTCAAACCTACAAATTTAATTAAATTAAATTCGTCAAATCAAATTCTTTAAAATTATAAGTCTTACGTTAATTCCAATAAATCACATTCATTTCAATAAATCACATTTTATTTTTTTGTTAAAGAAATTCAATTTCCACTTATTTATTTACTTCGTTACAAAATTCAAACTGAATTAATAAAGAACTAAATTTCACATAAACGAGAAGTTTCAATTTTACTTATTAACTTACTTAAATAATTTTTTTCAACTTTAATAAATAAAGAAACACAATTACATTTATTAACGAGGCTCAATTACACTTATTCAAAAGTTCAATTTCTCTTATCAAAGAATTCAATTTTTATTCAATTACCAAATAATTAAATCTCAATTAATTATTAAATAATTTCAATCTTAATTATTATAATTTCAAAACTTAATAATTACAAACTTGATTATAATTTCAAACTTAATCATTAAATCATTTCCACTTAATTATGAATTCAAACTTAATTATCAAGTCATTTCAACTTAATTATAAATTCCACTTAATAATTTCACTTAATTATAATTTCAAACTTAATTATTCCAAAACTCAATTATTACTAATTCCAAATTTTTATTAATAATTCCAAATTCAATTATTAAATAATTTAATTTCAAACAACGTTCTTTCATCAATTATTACGTTAATATTTGTTTCAGATTTCAATCTTTACACTTTCCCTTCATAAAATTCAAATTCCGACTTCATTTCAAAACTTATTCTTTACTCGAATAAAATTGTTATTTTATTTTTAAATCAAATTATTGACCAATCGGATTTTATTTAATTCTATATCCTAAGTCAAGTTTATTTGGGTATTTATTATTTCAACCCGACTCCAATTCAATACAAAAATCAAAGCGTAGCAAAAGGAACTTGCAGTGTGATAACTGGGATGGTGTCAAAGTAAATAAACAAGCAATAACAACAATCAATAACAACCCAATAATTAATTCAAATAATCCCGAAATAATCGTATTAATTCGCATTGTTGTTCGTGCGAATTAATGTAATTATCTCTAGAATTTACACTATCATTTCATGTAGATTAAAGATTATTACATTACGGTTTTCCCACTTGTCGTTCAATTTCAAATTTAATACTACGACAATTGATCCAATATACGTTCAAGGGTTCAAAGTATAATTTATCTAGTTCTACGTGTCAATTAACTTAACAATTAAATGGGTCATATTATTCAAATTAACTAATCAAATTCAATACATACGTCAATTCGCAAATTTAAACTATCCTACGTCAAATCCAATTGCATAATATTCATCACTTTATACATTACAATTTAACATCCAATACAAACAACAAACAAACAATCAATTATCAACCAAACTGGATTATTATTGTATACATAACAGAAAACGGTGTCAGATGTCAAAGGTGAACTGATACATAAATAACAGTGCAATAAATAACAGCAGTATATTTCAATTGTCGTTTCAATTGAAATCAAATTATATAAATAAAAGAATATTAATCGTGAGTGACTGCTCACCTTTCGATCTAGAGATGAACGAAAAGATGACACGGACACGCCCACTGATACGGACATAGAAATTTAGTTACGAATCCAAGCAAAGCAAATCGGCACGAATTCCACTAGCAAAGCTGAGAGATAAAAATGGATGAAAACAACTCAGAGCCATCTTGATATAATTGAAACACAGTATATTTATCATAAATTTTCCTTTAAGTTAAAAATTTTTAAACACACATTTAAAATAAGAATAAGGTGTATACATTACCTTTTAAGGCCGTATACATATTCGAAATCAAAGTATATATCAAAAAAAAAATTAAAAATGCAAATCTGACCTTGACTATAAACATGCAAACTAACATATATAAATAACTTCCTTTAAAACACAGTATACTATAGATATATACTGACTTCTTCATACTACATATAGAAAATTTCTCTTTATATCAAAAGTTATAAACCCAAACATCCGTAGAAGCAACATACTATATACACTAACATAAATATGTATCCAAACAGCCCTAAATGTTTAAAAGCATGAACAGCGGCCTTACTTATATATCAAACTGTAAGGTGAGCAATATCCAATTCTTCTCACTATACCTATGCATACTAAAAAACAATATCTATTGTGACTTTTAATCAAAAAAAAAAAATTAGATTCGAACTACCAATATATACAAAAAAAAAAAACACATAAAATCAAGCGTGTACTATATTTATAAAGTACTTTCTCTTCTCTGTACATACACTGAAAACTTATAACCAATTAAATTTTATACCATTAAACATTTATAAAATATTATATAACATATATATATATATATATATATATATATTCACGCTTTTTTTTTAAATACTAGTAACAGGTTATCGCTATACACATATGAAATATAATTACATTTATGTGTTAAGCTATGCAGACTCAAATATACACAGGCTAGCCAAACTTAGTAATACAAGGTATATATTATAAATTTACAAATTAATATTAAATAAACAAATAAAATACCCCTTAGAAAACAGCAAATATCATTTAACATCAATATCATGCGTATATATGTAACAGCAGATGCACATAAACTAATACAAGGTATCATGTATGCAGACTACTATTATGATGCAAGCTACTCTATGAATACATATATTTTATTTAATTAATTTTGTAAACAATAATTGAGTTAAAATATACATACATGACAAATTATATATAGATTCATATACACGAAGCTTCACACGCAGCAGGTTACCTAAAACTAATACATGACTAGTAATCAATATATAACAAACATGATATATAAATTTTTATGAATATAGATAACTAATATTCTATTTAAAATATAACATATAAATGCTCACATACCCAACCTAAAAGCTTGGCAAGGAAGAAACAGGCGGAGATAAGACTTGGCGCTGATAGGAGAAGCGAAGTGGGGTGGTCGAGGAACGAGTTCTGGCCACACGTGTAGCAAGGCTGGAGGTGTCTCTGCTGTGCGCATTTGAGTGACGCAAAGCCAAGGAGGAAGGAAGGCCTTGCGTTTGCAGGGGCTAAAGCGGCAGGTTCAAGGAAGAGGTCAAGCCGAACAGGTGGTTGTCGCGGTGGCTTCACCAGGTTGGTGGGGTGGTGCATAGGGCGGGGTCGGTGAGGTGGTTGCTTGAGGGCGTTGCATGCATGGGAGGGGCTGCTGGGTAGGCGGGAATCAGGTGGTTAAGCGCGCGGAGGGTGGCCCAGTTGCGTGGCTAAGCTTGAGGTCAGGGAGGAGGAGCGGTCGGCATATGGGTTGGCGATGAAGTCGGCCGGCTGTTCATGGTGGCGGAGGTGATGAGAAATTTGGGTGCGTTTGGTTATAAATGGGTTAAAAATGAGAATAGGAGGACCTGGAGATGGAGAGAAAAAGCATGCAACAATATGAGAAGTGAATTCACATATTTCATTTCATGTAAGTATGCAGAGATAAGGGAACAAGCAACCGTGCTTGGCTTGAGGTTTGGGAAAGTGTGCAATGCATGAGAATTTATGAATCAATAAAAGTAAAGGTCTGTTCGAATTTTGGACCGTTGAATTTGTGGATGGACATGAGAAATAATAAATTAGAAAACGGTTACAAAAAGGTCACGAACGGTACCGATAAGAATCGTTTTTACTGATTTCACAGCATACCAGGGTTCGAAAAATAAAAGCGAACATACTGTTGAGATCAGCACGACGCGACGATCAAAATGGTATATAGCAGTTAGTGGTACGATCGAATTATAAAAATTCGAAATTTTCAACTAGCGGAAAATGCATAAAAATCGCAGAAAATTAAGATCGACGGAGCCAAAGATGTCCGAATTTGAAAAAACGACAAACTGACAACTTGCTCAAAAAATGGTTTAGAATTTTTCTATGTAAAAATATTTTGGTTTCGAAAACGTTTATTTTCATCGCTTTTTAACTAATTAAAATGAAGTAAATTTACGCGCGAAATAAACTTTCATATTTTCGGACGAAAATTTACCAGTTGCTATAATTAATTGGACGCATTCCAAATATCAAATTTTTATTTCAAAATTTTACTGTTTAAAACTTCACAAAATTTCAGTTAATAACGTTATTAAAACCGTTAAAATTTACGGGTCGTTACACTCTCCCCCACTCGGTTATGGGGTATCTCGAGAGATCAACGGATTTGGAAACTTATCTTGTTTTACTTGACACGAATCATTTCGTGAGGAAGAAATTTGCGTCGATTTGTATCAAAACATTAATAGCACGTCCAAGTGTTAATCCACTGCGTCACTTATTTGGTATCAGAGCTTGAAGAGCTAGAAGAGCTAAGTAAGATCAAGACCGAAGTTAAAGACGAAGTCAAAGCCAGTTGAAGCGAGTTAGAGCCGAGACAAGATTGTTTCAAGTTGTATCACTTTGTATCAGTTAGAGATTGTGTATCATCATGCCTCCGAGACGTGCTAATCGCTGCCAGTAAGTTGAAGATGTGCATAGAAGATAAGAAGCTGAGCAGATGGAGCAATGCATCAATGAAAAGTTCGATGAAGGTATTGGAAAGTTAGAGAAATTGATGGAAGATATGAATCAAAGTCAAAGGAGAACTTCACCGGTTTCGCACCAGAGTGGAAACAGGGTTTCACCATCAGTGTCGGAAGATAGGAGAATGTCACCCCAGTCTTATCGGGAGAGGAGAGAATCTTCAGTTTCAATGAGAAGAGAACACCATGAGTATCAAAATGAAGAAAGAAGAATCCCACGTGGATTTGAAGATGATCTATATCGTAATGCTGAAAGACATGATAGAAGGGATATGCATGATCGTAGAGACATAGATGGTCGAGAACGATATCAAAGTACATATGATTTTGAGGAACATGGTGATAGAAGAAGTATTCATGATCGAGATCGAGGCCAAGTGCGAGATCGATATCTTGATTCAGAGAATGATCGTAAATAGGAGTCAAGTATGAGGATGGAAATTCCAGAATTCAAAGGTGGTATGCAAGCAGAAGAATTTCTTGATTGGTTGTCAAATATTGAAGAAATTTTGGAATTCAAGGAGGTGCCTGGGAATCGAAGAGTTCAGTTAGTTGCTACAAGGCTAAGGGGAAGAGCTATGGCTTGGTGGCAGCAAACAAAACTAACTCGGGAGAGAATGGGAAAATCAAAGGTTGTCACTTGGGAGAAGATGAGAAAGATGATGAAAGCAACTTTCTTGCCGTATAATTATCAGTCTCTTATGTATCAACGTTTGCAGAATTTGAGACAAGGGACGAGGACAGTGAATGATTATGCAGATGAATTTTATTGGTTGATTGCAAGGATGATATTAAGGAAACAGAGGAACAACTAACAGCTAGATATATTGGAGGGTTACGAATGCAAATTCAGGACATGGTGAATATGTTTAATCCAATGTCTGTTGCTGAAGCACATCAGAAAGCTCTAGCTTGGGAGAAACAAGGGAGACGAGGAGGTGGTGTGTTCACGAGTTCCAACATTCAGAAAAGAGTGCTAGTAGCAGTGCTAATGTTTTCAAGGCAGTCAGTAAACCAATTGTCAAAGAAGCCGCTAAAGCAAAGGTCAATAACAGTATCAAGTGCTATAACTATAAGGAGTTTGGTCACAAAAGCAATGAATGTACAAAGCCCAAGAAGAGAACCTTAGTTGCAGAGGAATGTGAGTATGAGGATGTGGAAGCTGAAGTTGACTATACTCAACCATCAAAGTTTGATGGTGAAGAAGTTGTGTCATGAGATGAAGGATGTAATTTGATGATAAGAAGGTCTTGTTTAGTGCCAAAGCATGAGAATGATTCTAGTTGGCTAAGAAGCAATATCTTTCAGTCTACATGTACTATCTTGGGGAAGGTTTGTCGGTTTGTTATTGATGCGGGAAGCTGTGATAACATTATTTCTGAAGAAGCCGTCACGAAGTTAGGGTTGAAGACTGAAAAACATCCGAGATCTTATAAGCTGGCATGGTTAAAGAAAGGTGGAGAAGTTACAGTGGGAAGAAGAGCATTTGTTACATTTTCTATTGGAAAGAAGTACAAAGATGATATTTGGTGTGATGTTGTGGATATGGATGTGTGTCATCTACTATTGGGAAGACCATGGCAGTATGATCGAGCTGTACAACATTATGGTCGCACCAACAGTTACAGTTTCATGTTCGAAGGTACTCAAATTACTTTGGTTCCTAAGAAGCGTGAGCAAAGTGAAAGCAAAGCAGAGAAGAAGGTGGAGTCAACTAGCCTATTATCTTCGAAAGAATTTGTTGAAGAAGTGAAGGATAGTCCTGAAATGTTTATGTTGATTGGGTATGAAGCAAGTGAAGATGTTGAAATTCCTGAGGAGGTTAGACCAGTGTTGAATGAATTTGACGATGTCTTTCCTGCAGAATTGCCCAAGGAGTTACCACCGTTGAGGGACATACAACATCAGATAGATCTAGTGCCAGGTGCTTTTTTACCGCATAGGCCACATTATCGTATGAGTCAGAAGGAGCATGAAGAGTTGAGGAGACAGGTTGAAGAGTTGCTTGAGCAAGGGTGTGTTCGAGAAAGTCTCAGTCCTTGTGCTGTACCAGCTTTGTTAGTGCCGAAGAAAGATGGTTCATGGAGGAAGTGTACGGATAGCAGGGCACTCAACAAAATAACTGTCAGATACAGATTTCCGATGCCAAGGCTTGATGATTTATTGGATCAACTTAGTGGGTCTGTAATCTTTTTGAAGATTGATCTTAAGAGTGGTTATCATCAGATTCGCATTAGACCAGGTGATGAATGGAAGACAGCATTCAAGACACGGGAAGGATTATATGAATGGATGGTTATGCCGTCTATCTAATGCACCAAGTACTTTTATGAGAGTGATGAACCAAATTTTCAGACCTTACATTGGGAAGTTTGTTGTTGTTTACTTTGATGATATCTTGATCTACAGTGCAAGCACAGAGGAGCATATTCAACACTTGCGGAAGGTGTTAACTATTCTTCGTCAAGAACAATTCTATGCAGCGACGAAGAAATGCGTTTTCATGACGCCTAGTGTTTTATTTCTGGGTTATGTTATGTCTGAGGAAGGGATACAGGTGGATCAGAGTAAAGTTGCCGCAATCAGAAACTGCCCACAACCCAAAACTATCACAGAAGTCAGAAGTTTTCATGGGTTAGCTTCATTTTATCGAAGATTTATACCGCACTTTAGTAGTGTGATGGCCCCTGTTACTGATTGTATGAAGGGAAAGAAGTTTTCATGGACGGAAGAGGCAGGATTTGCTTTTGAGGGAATCAAGGAACTTTTAACGTCGGCACCGATTCTAGTATTGCCAGATTTTCAGTTGCTATTTGAGTTACATACGGATGCATCAAAAGTTGGAATTGGAGGAGTATTGAGTCAGAAGGGTCGTCCAATTGCTTATTTCAGTGAAAAACTTTCTGGAGCAAAGATGAGATACAATACTTATGACGTGGAATTTTATGCAATTGTGCAGGCTGTGAAGCATTGGAGACATTATTTGTTCCATAAAGAATTTGTTTTGTATACGGACCATGAAGCATTGAAACATTGGCAAGGGCATGATAAAATTGCATGTAGGTATGCATCGTGGATAGCTTATTTGCAGCAATTTACATTCGTCGTCAAGCATAAGTCTGGAGTAACTAATCGCGTTGCTGATGCATTGAGTCGAAGGAGTAGTTTGCTAACAACTATGCGAGTAGAGGTGATGGGTTTTGACTTACTTCCAGATTTGCTTACTTCATATTCATATTTTTCCAGGATCCTAGACAAAATCAAGCAGGGAAGCATGGATAGATATGTATTGGTTGATGGTTTTCTATTTAAAGGAAATCAATTGTGTATTCCAGATTGCAGTTTACAAATGAAGATCATCAAAGAATTGCATGAAGAAGGACGCGTGGGCCGTGACCGTACTATGCAATTGATTTCAAAGTCTTATTTTTGGCCGTCAATGAGAAAAGAAGTTGAAAGGTTTGTTCAGAGGTGCCATATTTGTCAAGTTTCAAAGGGGACCGCGACAAATGCAGGTTCATATTTGCCGTTGCCTATACCTACTAAGCCATGGGTGGATGTTAGCATGGACTTTGTATTGGGTTTGCCATGGACGCAACGTGGCAATGATTCTATCTATGTGGCGGTTGATCGTTTTTCAAAAATGTTACATTTTATTGCATGCAAGAAGATGGCCGATGCAGTTAATGTTGCACGGTTGTACTTCAGAGAAATCTATCATCTTCATGCGTTGCCTGAATCTATTGTTTCAGATAGAGACACTCATTTTCTGAGTCATTTTTGGATGAGTCTATGGAGAATGGTCAGGACAAAGCAAAAATTTAGTAGTGCTTATCATCCACAGACGGATGGACAGACGGAAGTTGTGAATAGATCCCTAGGTAATCTATTGAGATGCCTCGTAAATGACAATTTGAAGAGTTGGGATTCCAAGCTGTGTCAAGCTGAGTTCGCACAAAACCATGCAGTTAATCATATCATTGGGTTCAGTCCATTTCAGGTTGTTTACTCGACAATTCCTAAGGGACCATTGAATTTATCTATAGTTCCACAGCAGAAAGGAGTGATCAAGCGAGCTAGTGATTTTGTGAATGAATTTCAAGAATGTCACAAGGTTGTGCAAGAGCGATTGCTTAAGGCGAATGAGAAATATAAGAAATCCGCAGATATCAAACGACGACATGTTGAATTCAAAGAAGGAGATTTTGTATATGCAATATTGATTAAAGATCGATTTCCTATTGGAACTTACAACAAGCTAGCTGCTAGAAGGATTGGTCCTTTGGAAATCGTGAAGAAGATCAATGAGAATGCTTATCAGTTAAGATTGTCGGATCATATTCATACTGCTGACGTTTTCAACGTCAAACATTTGATTACGTATCATAAGCACAAGCTTACCGAGGAAGAGGAAAGTGTGAATTCGGGGTCAAATTCTTTCCAACCAGGGGAGGATGATACAGCGCACTATAACGATGTTAAGTCGTCTGGCTTAAGTCGCCCACGACCTAGCGAGCTAGGCTTAAGTCGCCCACATGATGATGCAGCGCACTATAACGATGTTAAGTTGTCTAGCTTAAGTCACCCACGACCTAGCGAGCTAGGCTTAAGTCGCCCACATCCTAGCGAACTATGGCATAGCGAGTTAACGGTCCAAGACATCAAGGCCAGCAAGTTAACGGCTCAATAAAACAAGCCCAGCGAGTTAAGTCGCTCAGCTAACCGGATAAGCGACCTATCGAGTCGCGCCAAACCATTACTACCACATTTCTTTAGGTCGTCAGCGAGCCACGACCTAAAGAGTTAGGTCGCATATGTCGCAAATCCTTAAGTCGTTAACTATGCCGCAGTTCTCTTATGTCGCTCGTTCTTCTTAAGTCGCCCTGATTTCCTTATGTCGCTCAAGTTAATAGATCGCTCAAGCTTCCCGTTGCCGTTCTATTGTTATGTCGTTTCAGAAACCATTTCCTTAAGTCCTTGTTCTTTTAAGTCGCTCAACTGTGCTATCCTCTTAGGTCGCTCCAGTGTTATGTCGCTCAAGATTCTTGAAGCCGTGCTATGTCGTTAAGTTGCATATGGTGTTATGTCGAATATGTTGTAATTTCTTAAGTCGTATGGCGTTGTACTTATGTCATTGTTGTATGTGTTGTAACTCGTACATTGTTATGTTGTTAAGTCGCATGGAGTTATAAGTCGCCTGATGATAGGTCGTGTGTTGTTGTGCTTAGGTCGTTGGTCGCCTGTATGCGCCAGTGCTGGATGTTGTAGCTTCTATAAATAGGCGTGTTGGTCGTTTGTAAAAAGGAGTTGATTTTTGAATAAAAATTTGTTTTTGTGCCTTTTGCCACGTTTGCTGAAGTTGAGTGTGATCTCCTTCTTCTTCCATCTTCGGATATTCGAGTACGCTCGAATCAACGAACTTGAAGCTGATTCACAGAATCTCGTGCGCGAGATCAACGTCGAAGAATCGTAGATCTTCTAACACGGAATCGTGCGCGATCAACGTGTTGAAGATAGCTAGAATCTGGTATCTCGAGAGATAAGGGATTTGGGCATTTATCTTGTTTTACTTGACACAAATCATTTCTTGAGGAAGAAATTTGCATCAATTTGTATCAAAACATTAATAGCACGTCCAAGTGTTAATCCGCTACGTCGGTGTCTAGGCTTGAGTTTGGAAAACCAGTTTCCTACTCTCCCTGGATATCCGGACTTGCCGAATGAAGGAAATAGTAAATTTGGTTTACTCAGATCAAAATTTCCAAAGTACAAAGATATAATTTCCTAAATATAAACAATTTGGATTTTGTGGAGATAATCTTCTTGTACTCAGTGTTAAAGCCAGAAGAAAGAACTCATACTACTCGTGGAATTTAAAAGGCGATTTCACCGTTACTCCACACATAGTATTTGTTGAATACGGGAATTGATATCGAATAGAATTAGATGATTTCTATAGATTCCGCCCACTTAATATTTATTGGTTTTGGATTAACATCCTAGATAACATGGTTTAAACTCAATCAAAGTTTTTAGTTTTTAATTAAGAAATATTTATAAAGATCTAAATAAATGATTTGGAATTATTTTAATTTCTATAATTGAACTTTATTGTTTTGGGTTTGGAGTAAACTATATCTTAAATACCATTATTTTTTACCTATTTAAAAGTTAATATTGGAAATAAGAAATCTCTGATGAAGATTTAATAAATGATTTGGAAATATTTTCCTAAGTAAAAGGTGAATCGAATTGGAATTATTTCAAGATTAAAAAGATTTAAATTTACTGATTGGTTTGATAAATGAGGCTTAATGATTTCATATACTGTTAAGAAGATAAATGAATAATTAAACGAATGTATCTTTAGGAGATACCTATGAATGAATAAAAAGATTAATTAAATTGATTGATGAATGATAATCATATACGAACTTAACATCTTTTTAATTGATGATTGGTTCAAAGGAACTAGGAGCAGATCTATTTCCATTGGTTGGTTACGTGATAGGAGGTTCTCGCTTTCTGTTTGGTGGCGAGCAAGAGACTCTTACCCCTACACGTCTCGGAGAGGTAGTACAAGGCCTTGATGGGTTAGTTTGCTAGGAGCTTATAGTCACGAGGCTGACCGTAAAAGAAGATTCAAGGTACCAGTGCATGCCATGGTAGGGTTGGGATAGTTGAAAAGCCTACCGGTCATCATTGCCGAATGATTGAAAAGCCAACGGTTGTTACATTTGGTATTAGAGCTTAGGTTGAGTGAACACCTAGGCTTTGATGGGGTAAAACTCATTATAGATAGAGTTAGTAGTACCCTAGAATGAGTGACTCATTAGAGATAGGGTTAGTAAAACTCTAGAATGAGTTTGAAAGTATTATATATATGAGTGTGTATTTATTAATTGATATAAAAATATTTTGTTTTGATTTACCTGTCGAGTGGTTTATAAATTCTGGTCGGCACGTGGGATGCCACCATAATGATAAGGGTTTCTAAACACTAAAACAAGGAAAATCAACATACTATTTTTAAAGGAAGTATATTTTATATGTACAAAAGTATAAATATTAGTTTGGTCTAGAAAATTTATAAGATGTTATCCCTTTAAAAAGTTCCAAGAGTAAGGTTTTGATCTATTTGGTAATGGTTGGAATAATCTTCTAAGTATCGATCATATGTTGGCTTGGGCGAATGGTATCGAATACTTAGTATATTATTCTTACTATCATTGTATAATCAAGGCAAGTTCAAAACCGAACAAGTTAAATCAAATAATTTGGATTAATGGTATGAAACCTCTGATAATAACTTAGTATAACATTTAGGTAAGGATGTCTTATTATATGCCAAGTGATGAGTTATGGGCTAATCCAAAACAAGCTCGAAGAGTACGTGCACAAAAAGAAGCTGAAGAAAGAGAAAAACTAGGACCTTATGTTGACATCGACTATTACTATTGCGGTAAGAAAGGACACTATGCAGTTATGTGTGAAATCAAGCAAAGAAGGGAAAACAAAAATTATGGTTGGGATGACATGGTCTATTTCAAATGTAACGAGAGAGGACATTTTCTACATAAATATCCTAAAACGAATAAGGAATCGAGAATTAAAAAGAAGAAAATGGGCCGCTACCGATGTAAGAACCTAAGACATGAAGTCACGGATTGTCCTAAATGAACTTGCATTTGGTGCTTCCAAGGGAAACACTTAATGAAGGACTGTCCAAAAATGAAAGTCGTTAACTCAGGCCTCCAAGATAAAGCACCATCTACCTCAAAAGGAATCCAAAAATTGTATATGTGGTAGTTCAAGTATTTATATTATGCATGTTTGGAATTGAGATGTTGGTTTTGATGACAACAACCTTTTTAACTTATCTTATTATAAAATATATACCAACACCGTTGTCTAGATAGATATGTATATGAAGGATATATATATATATATATATATGCAGGTATTGATTACTGAAGACTGATTAGTATAAAGACTCAAGACTCAAGATTGAAGACTCTAGAGTATCAAGATCAAGATTTTAAGATATGTATCTAGTTTTTGTTAAAACTTCATAATCAGAAATCTTCATTCCGAATTTCATTTGGGATGGAACCCATTTCTACCTTCTTAGTGGCTTACAAACCCATGACAAGTAGCTTACAAACCTACGACAAGTGGCTTACAAACCCACGAACATCCTGGTTTTGTATAAGTTCTCGAGTCCTGATGTGATGAGATATTCTACAGGAAGAAGCTTGCAAAACTACTTCGAAATGGTTTTTCAAAATGATTTTCAAAACTGCTTTTCAAAATGTTTTAGCCTTAAAAATTATCTTTTCAAATGATTTTCAAAAAGATGTTTTAGCCTCAAAATATTCTTAGTTTTTGTTTTTAGATAAACTCTTGTTTTGAACTTCGTTTTTGCTCCAGAATCATTTTATCTTGTTTTCCTTTTTATACCATTTACAAAAAAAAATTACATTGTTTTTAACATAGGGATGTCAACATCATGGGATACCCCATGTCGACATAGTGGACGTTGAATTCAAAAGTTTCAAGTTTTAAATGAAGTGTTTATTCGTTTAAATCTCTTCACGAATGGTTATGATCGTTGATGCTTTATAAATAGCCTTCATAAATGAATTTTTAACTAACTAATTTCTTATTTTCTTCACTCCTTCTCCACAAATCCATATTCTATCATTTTCATATTTAAGATCGTGCCGAAATTTTGCCAGATTCTCAAATGATTCAAATTAGAATCTCATCCTTGTTTGATTCTCTGCCCTCTATTCAGAGTTATAGGATCAATTTGTAATCAAAAGTTTATCGAGTCTCTCTATAAGGTGTGGTTGTGACTGGAAATCAATTGGGTGATCTTGAGTCCCGTAAATCAAGAGAGTTTGCCCTGGACTCGTGAGACAGGAGGGTACCTCAAGGCCTTTAGAAATTGGGGATTGTAATCTCGACATCGATATAATAAAAATCTGTATGTGGTGGTTTGCCATGGACAGGACTGGATGTAGGGTAACTCTAAACCAGTATAAAATCCAATGTGTTCTTCCCTTTTACTGCTTTTTATTTACTTTCTGCATCTATGTTTGATTCTGTGATTGTTCTATGATTAAGTTTGCATTTGTTTGTGTTATAATTTTAAATTAGTCCATATAAGCCTTAGAATCCATTAAACACAATTCACCCCTCCTCTAGTGTTAAATTAGCCTTAAGATCCTTAATCCGTTGTCCCTTTTCAGTGCAGTGTGTGAAAGGTTGTATTCTTTGGGGTGTTATCTCTAAAAGTTTGTAACATAGTCTAGGGTTTGTAATGAATGCATAAAAAATGTTAATTAATAAATCTCTTTTGGTCATTCTCCCTGTGCATTTTTTTTCTATCTTCCATAAAATTAATATAATAAGATATTTAGAAATAAAAAGGTTAAAAATATATTAGAAATGGCTTCTAAAAAAAGTATTTAATAAGAAATTAGTCAAGAATATATTTTATAAAATGAAGTGTAAAAACAAAAGATGTTTGAGAAAGATGGATTTTAGAATTCGTATCGTAATGTTTTGAAAAAGCATAAAATTAAAAGTTATACAATACAAAATAAGTTTGGGATTAAATTTATTAACAAAGAAATTTCAAAGGAATTTTAAAGCAAGGATTATAATGGTATTATTCGAAATAAAGGATAATCGATTTGTTTTGGGAAAAGAGGTAGAAATATTTTTAGGAATAAATATTCTGAAGAAAGTGTTTATAAAGGTATTTAAATGGAAAAATAAAAAGATTTATGAAGATTTGAAGTTAAATAAGTTGTAAGTAGATCATTTCATCATACAATTCTGAGCTAAGATTCGGGTAAGGAACTTAGAGGTGTTTACACTAGACCAAAAATGGATCTAGCACTCGATTTTTGACGACGAACATCGATGAGGTTTTATGATGGGTAATTGAGTTTTTATCATAGCCGAGGGCTATGTGAGGGAAACGAAGTTTTCTAATCAAGAAGCCTGATCAAAGTCCGCATTAGAAGATTAGGAGATCAATACTAGTTCGAAAGTTAAGTTGTGGATTCAAAAAGGATATCAAATTGGATGATCTGTATACATCATATGGATGTAAGTTTAAAAATAAATATTTTGGACAAATAACTTTGGGTTCTGTTTTGGTGTAATTTGAGTGATGAAATTCTTTTAGGGGGAAGAATGTAACGATCCGGAATGTCGTTGCTTTGTTTAGTGAATATGTAATTAATTTTCAAATTCAAATATAAGTTTTATAATGAAATAAACTCATTTTAATTAATAATGATGGTGAAATTGTTTTCAAAATTTGTTTACCAAATTAAATATTTCATAGAAAAACTGAAAATGTGACCTAAGAACGTTTTCCAAAATTTCGACGCTGAAAAGTTATCGAGAATGTTGTTCGTCTTTGTGCACTACATATACATATATAAGAGTTAATTAACTAGATAACAATACACTTAGAAATGAATTATCTTATATTAATTTAGAAAAGAAAGTGATATGACTAAATATAATAATTGTATATATATATAAGAAAGTGATGTGACTAAACGTAATAATTATATATATAAAGAAAGTGATGTGACTACACGTAATAATTATATATATAAGAAATAATAATTATATATATATATAATAGAAAGTGATGTGACTAAACATAATAATTATATATATATAAAAGAAAGTGATGTGACCAAACATAATAATTACATATACATATAAAAGAGATTGATGTGACTAAACATAATTATATATATATATTATAAAAGATTTGTGATGTGACTAGATATAATTATGACACGTTATATTATTTTATACATTTTGCACCTATAAATACCGCCCCTTTCCTCTTCCATTTCATAAGTTTTCTTCTTCACTTTCTCAAGCTTTCGCCTTCTCTTTAATGGCGTCTCATATTAGAAAAATTACGGAGAAATTTATAGCAAAATAATATTTAAATATATATATATATATATATATATATATATAGTACATGTGTATATACATAAAACACTTCAAAAATCTACTCAATCTCCTCCTCCATCTCTTATAGCTCACGGCCACCCCATCTCGACCTCAAAGCTGAGAGGACCACCACCTAAGAAACATGGTGGAGCACTCCTAGATTTTGGCCGAACACATATAGGAAGAAGGAAGGAGTTCGAAAGGCTCTGAAGCAAATAAAAGAGGAAGAAGTGCCGCCAAAGTCGAAATAGAAGTATATAAAAAAGTTTGGTGGAGTGTAACTAATTTTGAGTGCTCAACATTTAAATTTACTAATTATTCTCTCAAGTTTAATGATATGAAAGTTTATCATATTGGATGATAAATGTTTGATTACTTGGTTGATTAGATGGTTGATAACTTGGTTGATAAATGACAATGGAAATGGTTGGTAAATTAACCATAATAAATAATGGAAATAAAATCCATAATAAATAAGTGTATATGAAGTTATTTAGCCTCTTAACGGTTTTGGAAACATTAAAGGGTTGAAAAGGAATATTATAATAATATTATTATATTATGAAATGATTTAAAGTGAAAAAAAGATTTAATATGGAAAATATTGGTTGAAACGTTTGAAATGAACTGAACATTAAAATTCAATTTGGAGATGTTTTAACTTCTATTGCAGTCAAAAATAGGCGCGCCACATAACGGTAGTTCACGATTTCGCATTGTAAAGGTTAAATCCTTCTGTAGGATGAATCAAATTTCTTTGCAACAAGAATTTTCCAAAATCTTATGACTATTATTTTCAAATAAAAGAAAAGGATAGAGATTTCGATAAGTAGATTTTGAAATATGAGTAAAACAGGTTTTTGGAAAAATCACGGTTTTGCTGTTCGGAGTCCAAAACTTGATTTCTTTGAAAATGATGTTTCAAAATTGTTTAAAAATGTGGAATAAATCTTATAAATCATTTAAAATGTTTAAAAGTTATTTGAGTAATAAAAACAAATTTTCAAGTGATTGAAAGTCGTTTCGATTAATATAGCTTGAAAAGCATTTTCCGCAGCACTTTTCCGCAGCGCTTTATATAGCTTTTGAAATATAGTTTAAACGCAACTGTTCTTTCACAAATCTTTTGGAAATGTTTTTTGATGGTTATTAAGTATTTTAAAGATCCCTGGCTATCCAGACTGGCCCGATGGAAGGAATAGTAAATTTGGTTTACTTGGATCAAAATTTCCAAAGTATAAGGATATAATTTTCTAAATATAAACAACTTGGATTTTGTGGAGATATTCTTCTTGTACTTGGTGTTAAAGCCCGAAGAGAGAACTAGTACTATTCGTGGAATTTAAAAGGTGATCTTACTGTTATTTCGCCCATAGTATTTGTTGAATACGGGAATTGATATTGAATAGAATTAGATGATTTCTATAGATTTTGCTCACTTAATATTTACTGGTTTTTGATTAACATCCTAGATAACATGGTTTCAACTCAATCAAAGTTTTGAGTTTTGAATTAAAAAATCATTGTAAAGATTTAAAAAAATGATTTGGAATTATTTTAATTTCTAAAATTAAAATTAATTGTTTTGGGTTTGCACTAAACTATGTCTTAAATAACATCATTTTTGACCTATTTAAAACTTATGTTTTAAATAAGGAATTTCTGATTAAGATTTAATAAATGATTTGGAAATATTTTTCTAAGTAAAAGGTGAATTGATTTGGAATTATTCCAAGGTTAAAAGGTTTAAATTTACAAATTGATTTGATAAATGAGGCTTAATGATTCCATATACTACTAATAAGATAAAGGAATAATAAAATGATTATATCTCAAAGATATTTCTATATAAGAATAAAAAGATGGATTAAATTAATTGATGATTGATAATCATATGCAAACTTAACATCTTCTTAACCAAGTATTGGTTCAAAGGAACCAGAATCGGATTTGGGTAAATCCTATCAGAAAACCGCTTCAAACCAATATATATGTTCAAAAGTGAAAATATGTTAAAGAGATGATTATTGAAGATCGAAGATCTTCATAGCGAAAAGACTACTTGTTGACATTATCTGGGTCGCTCCAAATATAGAGACATTTATTATAGCAGTGGTCCTATCGTATTTTGAAATCTTCGGATTGCAAGGACTACTCGCTACTAATGGTAGTAGGAGGAGTGCCATCGGTTTCATTCAGTCACAGGACTAACTTGTATGGATGAATGTTTAACATTGCATTTCTAAATCACGAACGTTGATTTTTACAAACATACATCTATGGGTGGCATAGGAGGCAACTCCTATTAGCTTAACACCCTTCTCTGAGGCATATGAGCTCGGAGATTGTATTTTTTGTAGAAGTTAGTTAGTGATAAACGGGAGTGGCAGTGTGGCATTCGAAGTGGAACTAGCTGGTTAGTTAGAGCATAGCCTCACAAGCCTCACATCCTAGAAATGATACAGGATACTTTGTGGTCTGAACAACACACATTCGGGCTGTTGGTTGATGTATATGGTGGTGTCCAGTAGGGGACCCATTAGGGGAAGGCATACCTCAAGGCATTTATTGCCCCATTTATTTGAATATAGTAGCTAGCTTACAAAAATTGATAAGGTTACCGGATATTGGTAGTGTAGCAAGTATAGTTCCAAGTGACTATTTAAAAAAGCGATTAAGGCACCGTGGGAACTATGTTTGCTATGCGTGGATTTGAAGTAAAAGGCCACTAGGTCCTTGTCATGTTGGATATCCAATTCCAATACGCGCTTTACGATTTTGATTGTATTCCCAAAATAGCTGTAATGCTTTGCAAACATTTCAATTACCCCTTTGGTATCATATATTCTATGCTGGTATATTCCATTTCACCTAGTCCGGATATATTACCATAAACATAGTCTGGATATTGACACTAGTTTTATATATATTTACTTGAAAAAGATTTTCGAAACCCATGTCATTAAAGATAATATTAAAGTATTTTTAGTATTATGTATTTTGGTTATCTTAAGGTAAAAACCTGTCCTTATTTATCTGTGGGCGTGGTCTTATGAGATACCCTTCTTTTCAAATGTTTTGGTCGACATCAGCATTTGAAATTTTGAGTATCTCACGCTAGTAAATCATGCCTGATCTGGGTATTTTTAATAGTCGGGTCAGATTCGAGTAATTTTAGGTTTAGCTGAAGATGCTTGGAGTATCCAGAGGAGAGCTGGAGATCTTCATGTACGTTGGACATATTCAACTATCTGCTGCATTTATTGTATTTGTTTTTATTTTTCAGCGTTTGTAAGGACAAAGGATTTATAACCATCCAGGAATCTAGGTTAGACTCTGATATTGTATTCAATTTTTTCTGCTGTAAAGATTTTATATTGAAATAACATATGTCATTCCATTCGTATGAGATTATGTTATATCTTTTTCTTCCTAACAATCGGGCTTTATCTTTTTTTCCTGACAATCAGGATTTCCGACACTTGGATTTGCAGCACGTGAATATCGAGGATGTATTAGTGTCTAGGTCGAAAATCCTGTTTGTTGCATAAAATGATTTTAATTTTACTTATTTAACACAAAAAAATTTAACATTCAAAATTTAAATTTAAAAAAAAATCAAATTCAAAATTAGATCTCTGTTTACAATATCCATTAAAGTTCAAATTTAAATTTTACGAATAATTTATAAAACCATGTTAGTATAAATATATATATAGCAATTTTATTAATTCAAATATATATATGTGTGTGTGTGTGTTAAATTATATAAAATTTAAATTCATTCATTCATACTTAAATAATATTGGATAATTAAATATGTATACAAAATATGTGTAAATATTTATTTTCAGTCACATATAACTATAGGCAAAAAATATTATTTTATTTTTTAATTAATCCATAAGGATAATTCTATATATTTTATTATTTATGTAAAAATTTCCATATGAAGGACCTTCTTTTTTTATTTCCGTGTAAAATTCTATTTTAAAATAAATGTATATCTATAATTGTTTATACACACACATACATTTATATTTAAAAAAATTAAAATTTTGCATTTTAGATTAAAAATATTAATAATATATTTCATACATGAACGAATAAATACATATATGTGCGCGTGTACATACATAATTACATGTAGACAATTATATATATATATATATATATATATATATATATATTGTGTGCATGCATGCATGCATGCATGCGTGCGTTAATTTTTAATTTTTAATTTTTTTAATTAAAAATGTCGTTTGAAATCAATTTTAAATTAATTTTTTCAAAGGTATGGCCGGAAGCTTGTATGAACATATACACAATTTTTTTTATTTTTTATTTTAACACAACGGTATATTGATATAGATCGATAATGAACTCATATATGAATTCGAGATATAATTCTAACACATTCAAGTATAATAGCATAATAATTACAGATGTAAATCTATATAAATTAAAGGTTGCCTTTGTTGAAACCTAGTTGTGTCACCTTGAATGTCGAGTCAAAGGAATTCCTCGAATCTGATTTGGCCCATTTCAAAAAGTGATAGCAATCAAAGAGATCTACTTCCCTTTAATTCTCTATGATTTAATTTGAATTTTTTTTTAAAAAAAAGTGGTGGAGATGTAATAGACTTGTGGCTTAGAGGGGAGAAGAGAGGAGCTAGAAACGGTAACCTAGAAAATAAGGAGGATGGTGGGTTTAAATAAGAAGAGAGGGAGAGAAAAAGGAGATTTGGATCTAGTCTTTTACCTATTATTTCTCCACCAATTCAAACCCTTGTATCAAAATATCTTACCCTTTTATCCCCTCTATATGGTTGGCCACTCTATAGGGTTTGTGTGCCTATATACTACTTCAAACCTATTTGTAAATTCACATTTAAATCAAATTCAAATGCATATTGATACCGTATATCGATACTTGTGTATGTAATCTTTACGTATACACTATTTTCAATAATTATTCAAATTAATCAAATAAATTTATAATTAATATTTCATAATTATTAATTTGTAACAATCATAATCTAATTAAATCAGGTGGTAATCAGAGTATTCAACATTGCAGTTATGTGACTCTAAGGTGTAAATTCAGTCAACGATTAATATCGAACGTTTCGAATATTAATGTTCACACGTCAGTTTAGCTAGTGGTGTGGCAGTTTGGTTAAATTTGTCTCTTAAACAGTTTTGGTGAAATCTAATTTTATTATTTTAAACGCCCCTCGGTCATGACAGTTATTTATACCAATTCTCTTCATCAAAACTATGTCACATTAGGACTTATGGAATCAGGTATTGGTCAAAATTCCTATATCGTCCATATTCAACTTGTATAGTCCAAACACAAAGTGCTTGGTTAAATAGTAATAATTATTATTAACCAAACTACTACGACTAGAGACTTGGACTACAGTTGACTATAGTTGACCGTGATACTAACCTTACATAACTGTGGAGACAAATTCTTGTTCAATAGTGTTTCGCTCTTAATGCTTCAACTCAGACAAAACTATAGTCGTTTGATGGACATTGTGTCATGATTTAACTATGATCAAAGTGGAGTGTCAATATTGATGTTCAACATTATTCATAAGTCAAAAGAACTGTAATATTGTCATTTGGATATTCTCTGTTTGACTTTAACTATATTAACAAAAAAACTATCGGGTGAATCATTCCATGGTTATCCAAAAACTATCAGTACGTAAACCCTTGGTGCCCTTAGCAGCCATGAGTAATACACTACCCAGCATTTGAAGAGTATTAATAACTCTAGTCTCAAGGAACGTATCAATATCCTATCTCAATATATCTTAACAAGGATTATTTAAAACGACATGTTTACTATTATTGTGGTAGATTGCTCGTGATTATAACACATTGTAATTAATATCACAAAACATGTCATTTATGGATTTTCTATTATACATAAATTAAATAAATAATTAATATGATTTGTTATATTAAGTATATAATAGAAAGAAAACACCTATTATTTTAAACAAGATTTTATTACAGAGTCAATAATTTACAGTAAATTATAGAATTGCCCCTATGGCATACCTCTAACTCTATTAATCTTCCACTTGCACTTAAGGCCAATTATGGATTCTCCATACCATCCATTCGACTGGTTTGATGGGAGCCAATCCCTTCGGGAACGGGTATGCTATGGTGTTATAATTATATACTCTGTCAATCAATTTCCTTCATTGTTGATAAATTGCGTTTATCATACGGAACCGTTCGGACTATGTTTCTCGACTTCTAGTGAGCTCTTATCAGGACATTGTCATAATATATAATGACATAGTATTCTCAATACTAGGAATTGCCCCTAGTTCAATTATAAATTTATGCAACTATATTATACATTGCTTTTATTGTGATGTTATTCAAGGCGACTTACTTAGCCTTTTCGCTGAATTAGCCACAACCTTTAGTTTAGAGCATTTCCAATTAAAGCTCCTTAATTAAGGTTTGAAAATGAATGACATATTATACTGGATATCATTTATGAAGTTTGAGTCTGAACGATCCTTCGTAGGAGTTTGTTGTTTATATAAACAACTCTTTAGTATTTTGTAAATACTCAAAAATACTATAAACTACCTTTTAGTGATCTTAATTTGGATTTGATATTTTCTTCATGTGTCAAATACTGTAGCTAAATTTGATATTGTAGACAATACATCATGTATGATAATTCTTATTACCAAAATATGAGGAATCCATCTTACATGTTTTATATCAAACATTTTAATATGGTGTCTGTGCATATCATTTGGGACATTCCCAACGTCCTTTATACTTATTATAACAGATATTACTTAAAAATCAAATGTTGAGCATGAATAACCCAACTACAATGATTATAACTCAATTACATCATTATTAATCATAAGTTTGCCGTTACCTTTTAGTTTAGGAATATCAGTGTACCTTTTTAATATTCTTTCTTATAGACACGCGCTTTCTATGCATTTCGACTTAAAATCAAACTATTTGATATTTCTATCAAAATACTTGTTTAACTTTGATGCTTGTCTAATGACACTTTCGTATCCGTTCATGGTTTGTATTCAGAAACACACAAACTCAATATCGCTCTCACTGGTTTCGAGACATTTTAGTTGTTATGTGCAAATAGTTTATTCTAAATCATTATTAAGAATTTCCTATTTCAATATATATGTACTAAAACAAAAAGTCATACTAGAGATAATTTTGTGAGTAAAATCTAAATTAACTTGATCGAATTAATGATGAATATTTTGTGCGAACTTCAACAATTGAAATTCATGATGTATTCTTATCGATGTTGCTCATTATATTCCAACTGCATTAGTCTTTCTCTTAAAGACATATTTATGGTCAATGAATCATATCAGGTACAACCATCAAAATCATATTTTGATATCATACTTGGAATCCTTTCGGATTTGTGCATCATACCATATGGCAGAGTCAACACTGTTACTGATTTTATTGACAACTAAGGATTATTATTCTCGACATTTATAACAAACTCATAGTTTCTCTTCAATGTGTGAGAATATATATCAGATATTCTAATGCATGGTGTTCGGTTTAGGTTTGGTTAATTAATTTTCGTCCCTCGCAGTTAATTTTATCCTCGGACCATATCTGAATTTATCTTACTACCGATAATTTCTAAAAGTAATTCCTTTGCCACGAAGTTGGTGTTTCTTGGAACAATGATTGTTTCTCAATGCAATGGCAAAAGTATTCATAAATAATTTATCAATTGCCTTAGATATATAACTTATTTGGTTTTAATTTATAAAACTTATGTTCAAAATATAAATTGGTCATCCAATAATGTTCGTTCCCAAACTCCTTTTGGGGTGGTCCACATTAGATACCTCATGAACAATTATTACGTGTAGCCTTTCAAGTTGCACAAATTTTCAACTCTTTGACCTAGGATATGTTGGGATTTCGAATAAACCCTTATCTTGTATGATTTTTTGAAATATTCTAATTGATGAAATTTATTATAACTTTATGTACTACCCTTAATTATACGATCTTATAGAAGGAAGTTAATTCAACTTCACTCATTTTTAATCATACTTTGTCCAACAAAGTTCGATTACTCTTTATCTATACATCATTATGTATCATAGGGAGGAGTGGTTTTTGAGATTGAATCTTTATTCATTTTAAGATACATTTGGAACTATTTTCTATATATTTGCCTATTCAATCAAATCAAATCATTTTGTATTCTTTTGCATGTTATGTTATTTACTTTTATTTTAGATTATACAAGCTTGCCATAGGCATGCTACTTGTGTATCTAATACACATGTTTGTGTCTATGATAACTCATTGCTGAGTTTAACAAAGTATAAGAAACCATTTTGGTATCATTAGACTTATGATTGCATAAATCAACATGTATCAATCCCAAGAATTTGCCAACCCATATGCGCCCCCACCGAATGGGTGTTTTTTCCTTTGTTGTTTGAGATATAATTCACTAGTATCATATGATTAAAAAAATGTTTTTCAAATTGTAGCCTGGTCCATAGTTCCAAAATAATCATAAATTTGTTTCCAGACGCTTCTGTATTTTCCAATGCACCACTTTTGATATGAAAACAAATACCATAATTGTAGTTTTGTTCATAATGAATATCCAAAATATTCAAATTAAAATAGAATTATGAATATTTCCAATCAACATTGAAAATAGTTATTATTTCATAAATTACTCGGTGTGTTTATGAAAATAATTTTGTAACTTGAAGCGATTGCCAAAAGTGTAATACGATATGCTTCCACTATTTCCGCCATTACCATAATAGCGTATGAAATACGAAACTCCATTTAACCACTTATTTTGGGCTATTTATCTCATTTACTGTAATTGGTTTACAGTCGAGAGTTTTTGAATCGAATATCATAAACTAAAGAAATAAATTGCGTAGAAAACAAATTTCAACATGAAAATACATTTGGAATAAAAGTCATATTTCTAATTATATATTAAGTATATTTTATTATTTTTTACAATTCTCATTTTCGATGTCTCTTTATGAAGTAGAAGTGACTGCTCATTCTCTTCATCCCAACTGTGCCATAAGTAACATCCAGTCTCGTACATTCGTTTACCTTCTTAAATTAAATCATTAAAAAGGAAACCTTACTACAATATCACAATAAACTCTTTACAAAAGTGCATTTTTTCATCCTTATAATTTTAGGCATCAAATATGTTGCACTTTACATAAATTGATCAAACTAATATTTTAGTGATCGAATCTAAGATTATCTTGTAGTTCTTGACCTAATGTTGCATCTATCACAACAAGATCCTTACTACAATCAATTAAGTTGAATAACATAATCACATTTTGGTTTACTTACTTATTTCGAATGAGCTAGATTCATTGAAGTTTCGTACATTACAAATTGTGACCTTTCACCATATATCATTTACATATGATCGTATATGGATAAAATAATCATATTCATTTATTTCTTTTAGAGTTTGAAACTCACAGAAAAAATACATAGTCTTGGGAAAATAGACATGTAAGTGATTAAGTTATAAACATATTTAGTAGTTTAAGTTAAGCCTTTGCATAGGTCTTGAAGCGACAACATACCAAAATATTTGAGGTAAGTATATTTTACATTTATTTGTCAATCTTTAATTCAATTCCTTTGTATATCTTATCTGATAACATTTTGTTAATTATAGTGAAGCTAACTGGTTTTTAGAGTGGCATGTCCACTTTTATTAATTGCCTAAAATTTAAATACAAGAGTAGAGCTGACTTGTTGTAATTACTAATAAATACAAATATAACATTCCTACGTAGATGAAGTTTCACTATCCCCATCACTCGATTCGGGCCTGATGACATTAATATACCCAGAAAACTACCTTGCAAGATCTAGTTCGTAGTCAGCAGAGCTACTAAAGTAGATAGAACTCCTATCCTAGGAGATATTATAAAAATATTCTAGTTCGAGGCCTTTTGCTCACCATCAAAAGACAGTAGAAGAGCATCATCGGTAATGTGGTAGTATAAAATTATGTTCTCACCTTCGTTTTCCATTACAAATTTGTAGCAAATTCCATGGGATGGCATGAATCGCATTTCGGAGCGAGTGTGCCCCCAAGCACGTTTGCTAGAGCACCATATAATCGAACTGTCAGGAGAAGAAGGGAATTCATAGTTCATAAGAAGGGAATAGTTTTAGGCACTTGAATTTTTGGGAAGAGAAGAGGGCTCGGGGTTCAAAAGTGGGAGTATAGGTTCATGGACTGGCTCGGGAGAAGAGGCCTCACGGGTCACTGAAATGGGAGTTATTTCATGTAACAGATCAATTGGACTAGAGGGATTATGGAAAGATGTGTCGGTGCTAAGGTTAATGAGTTGGGTTGTTCAAAGGCGGGAAGGGCATCCGAAAGCTTAGGGTCTAGCTAAATTTTGGGGTATTGCCATTTTGGTTGGAATTAGCAATTACGTCCACACACTGGTTCTACCGAATGAGGTCCACACTTTCAAGTGGATTCAGAGCGCCCAAAGGAATGACAAAGATGCAAATGTAAGGTTTCCAATAGTAGCTCACATCAATAATCGCCCCTTATCCTTTAGAAGGTCTAACCATTAGCTTGGGGGAGTGTACAATCCGGTCTGATTTCAATTAATGCATTAGCATACAAAAGTCTTCTTCTAGCCACCGTGTTAATGTAAAAACATTTCAAATCTCAAACAAGATTTACTGGCCAATTAAGACCCACCACTGCCTGGGGAACTGAAGGAATATTAGAGAAATGAGCCTAAATGGGGATGGAAAGAACTTGCAGGTCAACCGGTGGAATCTAAGGAGTGATGACGAAAAGTTAGCTATCAATGAAAACTAGTTCAAATTCAAGAATAAGCAGGCGTTCTTCTAGGTTAGAGAATTTAATAAGAACATAAAATCGTCAAAGTGAACTTTAAGACTTCCTTTTAGTCTCCATATCCATCTACATCTATCTACACAACATCGTCAGAGGGGTTCGAGTCAAGAAAGAACCAACTAAATGGTCCTTTCAAAATTCATTTCTTGCTTTAATGATTTTTTGCGAAGGGATCATAACTCTGTCCTCTTCAACTATCTCAAACTTTTAAGGAGTGAAATCTCCAGCATTACAAGGAAGTTTCGTTAATAATGGTGATCACTTAGGCCAGCTATGGGAGCAAGGGCAGTAGACAAGCAACCAACAATAAAATTAATTGAACATTTGCACTAATAAATGGTGTGCACTCCATTGAATCAACCAAATTTCGTTCATTGTCACTAAAATTTTCCAAAACTTCATTCACTGCAAGTTCAGCCCACCTAAAGTAAAAATATTGTGGATTGCCAGGAATAGTTAGCAAACCATCTTCATATTGCTAGGTTTATCTCACATCTGACAAGGAGAAATGACAGTTTGGAATTTGTATGGTCTCGCATCGCTAAATAACTTAGAGAAGTGGTGTAAATATTATTTGGTAGGAACATAATATTGAGGATTCCTTTTGTTACAGTGTGTGTCAGCTCATATGCGTATGACACATGTTGGAGATGGGGAGCTTGGTCCAAATGATGTTACACAACAAGTGGTTTCAGAGCCAGGTTATGAAATAGGCCACGCAAATAAAATAGTGTTCTTAAAAGTACTCCATGGGTATGCGAAGGGGAGATTGTTAGGGTTGTCTCGCATGTAGCAAGGAGGAACGATAATTTGAATTAGAATAGTCACATGGTCCTAAATAACGTGGAGAAGTGGTGTATAAATATGGATTTGTAGGTACGTAACATTGAAGATTCCATTTATTACAATAAAGTGTATGCCAACTCATATATGTATGCCACGTATTGGATTTGGATAGCTTGGTCCAATCAACATTACACAACATAGATGACGTGACCAACATCAACTCGACCGAAGATTCTCAAGCCGGCATAACAACATCGTTGACAATATGAGGCATGGTGTTGGAATAGACAAAGGGAGGGTAATTTGATGCTGATAGGGGCAATAGCGAATGTTTCCAGATCCAACTTCACTTTATAAGAATTATTCTTCTTATGATGGGTTATGTGGGTGCAGGGAAAAGGCAGAGGTATGAATCCATAGTATATTTAATTGAGGGATATTGGCTTATGGAATAATGTATTTCTTATGAAAAAACCTCGTGATTCAAGTGTCAAACACATCTGAAATCATGGTCTATTTACTATTTATATGTATTTATTTCTTAAATCTAATTAGAGTTTATTATGGTTTCACCTTTTATTATACATTCATGCTATATAAGTTTAATTCTTGTATGATATTTTATAAATTAATTAACATATATAGTATTTTAATGTATAATTAACTTATAAACTTCTCGAACTAGTTAGCTTGGAATATCATGAAACTTGGCAGATATCCTTAGAAAAGATATTGGTTTCTGATGCAAGAAGTTTGGAGGATCCATGAGAAATCCATATGGATCGCTAGAGATCCATCTCCTTAGCCCATTTTTGCGTCTTTCCTCTTAGGTCTCCTTTTACTTCTTCTTCTGGTCATTTTGGTTGATTCTTGAGTTTTTTTGACTTGATGTGGATGTTCTAACTCTTGTAGAATTCAACTGGGTTAAAATCTCGGTTTACATTTACCCCCCAGAGTATGCCTTCGTTAGAAACAAGGTGTGCTCTAGAAGTCACTGCTTTTGAGTTTCCATTTCGTGAAGTTTAATTGATCGTGTTGAGGCTATCATGCGAATTTGGTTTTTCCATTCCGCCATCTGCTGCATTTTCGATGTGAATCGTCGTTGCTCATAACAATAAATCAATTTTGATCCCATAAATTTCTAGATGCTTGTAAACAATACTTAGATCATGCTTGGCGAGCTTGGAGAATATTGACTGCAACTTGATGGATCGCTAGCGATCCACGGGCTTAGCAAAATTTTTCCACTCAATCTCCTATTTAACTATGTTTATGCCGATCCATCATCATTTCTCACTTTTCTTGTGAACTGAGCTAATCTTTCTACGACCAGAGCTAAACGCGACTAAGCTTGTCACACCACCATCATCGTCGATCTTCACCACCGAAGCTCTTTGCTCTAACCCCGCCTAATCTCGTCGCCACTTTGAGCCAATTGCGAGCACTTGAAACATTTCCTACCTAAATCGCAACACATCTTTCCTAGCCTAGATTGCCAGCGAATTGAAATTGACCGCATTTGCCTTCTTACTTGAAGTTGGTTATGTGGATTTTGGTGTAGTATTAACGATTGGTGATGAGGTTGTGTTGGTGACGTATGCAATGGAAAATTCGAGCTGATTGTGACTTGGAAGAAGATAGTAAATCGAGTCTTGAATTCTTCATGAAACGAAGTCAAGGTTCGAGCTGATTGTTACACCGTTGATCCCGGTACCATGTCTTGCAGATTGATTTTTGTTTTTCTGGAAGGTGATAATAGCATAGTTTAGCGTCTTATATGTATCTCATGCTGTTATCACTTTCCAGAGAACTGAAATCGACTTGTGCTGAGAATTCTCTATTCTATTCGGACCTATCAATCTATAGTTTCTCACTTTGGATTGGTCCTCTCACTGCACAATCAATGTACCTAGAATAGGAAGAGCTTTCCATGTCGCTTCGGATAGCGGATCCATTATCCATCGTTGATTAGTAACGGATAAGTGTAGGAGGAATAACTTTAATGAATGATATGAAAAGATTCCTTTCTTCGCTGCGAGTGAACTATCTACACAGGATAGAGCATTCGTAGTATTCAGGATACCGAGCCCATCCTACATAGATAACGCACTGCGCTTTCCCCAATCATCACTTGAAATCTGATGAGTCGACATAAATCAATTTTTTTTTGGAATTCAACTGTTAAGCATAAGGGGACTTCTAGTTATAAATAGAATTACCTGACCGCATTAGATACAAGTTATGTTACATAGAATGAAGCACCCGTCATCCCGTCGTAAATCTAGTAGAGGAAGTTCGGCACTCTCAAAAGTCGAATCGACATCAGTTATGCCTTCACAAACGGTTCCAGCAGTGCCTACTACTTTGACACCACTGGATGAATTTGGTTAATTAGTTATAGTTGGCCCGATTATAGATCGAACTCCTTCGAACTTTAGAGTTTTACTCAACCCACTAAAGAGAGCTTCCACCATAATTTCTGCTAAACTTCTGCACAACATTTGTTTACAGCATGACATTCCCGATGATGACGTACGCCTTCCATAGAAAAACAATTTTACATACATGCCACCTTTGGGATACACCATCCCCCATTGGTACTTGTGCTTGAAGGGAGTCGTGCCTCCCTACAATCATTTCTTGAGGAAAACTCTTCTGAGTTTGGGAATTGCTCTATTTTAGATTCACCCCAACGGATATGAGATTTTGACTTGTCTTCACATTTTGTTTATGCGGACATTCGCTCGTGCCCTAAGCTTTGATGAACTGAGATATTTCCTCTCATTCAAGAACAAAGTCAAATGCCCATCTCTAGTGATCACCGAGGCTCAAAGAAATTGTAAAATTGTGCTACAGCTTCAAAGTAATTTGTCCCAGTTCAAGACCCAATATTTTTTCTTTAAGTGTCTTGAGGGATTTAACCACCTTTAGACGACGGTGGTAAGTCTCCCCTTTTACTCGTTGATATTTATACGCTGGTGCAGGATTTTTAATAGACTAAATAATCCTTGCTTTAAAAGCCTTAAATTCTAGAGAGATCTGTCATATCTTTACTAACAAATGAGAATTTGCTTCAATACGAGTTACTACATCCTGTGAGGTCCGTCGTTGCTGTTGAAGTCCTACCCCTACCCCTTCCAGGATTCAAACACACTCCACTTCTTCATCGCACGATCTGAAGAGGGTGGCCCACTAGGATGAGAGCGTCCATCCGGTGGATCAACTGAGGAAACTCATGAAATAAAAGACATTAGGACTGGGACCAGTAGCCCGAATAAGGTTCCCCCAATTTTGAAGGAGGGGAAGAGAAGTTTAAACAACGAGAAGGCAAGGCCACAGTGTTAATAGAAAAGGAGGAAGGTGAAATTGAGAGCTTGAGTAGTTATGATTCCTCCACTAACGATGAAGAATTTGATGCAAGTTCCAATGATGGAAACTCTGAGTCATGTGATGAAACTCCGGGAATGATTCCCATTCTCCTAGACTTTCCTCCCTAAAAGATTACTGCTAAAGTTGTTCCTCTAACAACCGAACGACCTCATGGTTCTCCACCTAAGGAAACCGATATCAACTTTAGCGACTTGAGTAACGTTTACATGGACATTGGTGAACTCATGGGAGATGATTTTGAGTTCGAGGGATTGTCTTCTCACCCCGGACATGCTGGAGCTAGCCTGACTTCCGCTGTAGTCGCTTTTTGATCTGGTTTATGAAGTCCTTTTAGACCGCCTATTACATATTACACATTTATCTAGGATCATGTATAGTCACATATACATTATTTGAGTTCATTTTCTATTGCTAAAGGTCATCATTTTTTTATATCAGGTACTATGTGAGGTCGTGGACTTTATGAGGACTTTAAACAATTTATAAACGCACAATGCGGATCAAGGCGGACTTCAAGCTGCCATCAATCTTGAGAAACTAAGGAAAAATGAAAAAGGAGGAATGATTGGGAAGCCGAAGTTCATCATTGGATGATAGGGACCGAGGCAAGGTTTATAGAAGTGGCTATGAGAAGATGAAAACTCCCAATGATTAGGAAGAGCCATCCAAGAAATCGAAGGTAGATCGTGATTCTTATCCTTTCAAGCACCAAGCATTTGCCCTAGCTCCAGTCTCTTTTGGAATTGAAATTTTGACTTCTATTGTTCCAGTCTATCCATCAACCAAGAATCCATCAACTCATATAGTGCTTTCTTCTGGTTCTTCACGCCCCCGCAAGACGTTAGCTTATATTCTCCCTACTGGTCCCCCTAAGCTTGAAGCCGTGCTCCCCGGATGGTTTTTGAATGGAGTTAAATTTGATTATGACCTACATCCAATCCATAAGGATTCTTATATGCCCCATCTCCAAGTGATTCAGAGCGATTTGGATCAAGCTAAAGGATGGGAGAAATTATGTAAGCAAGCGACGAACATAAACCCTAACAACTACCAAGAGATCCTTTTCTTTGAGTCAAAAAGGATGATTATGAGAGGATGTTAATGGAACTCATGTTAGAGTTGAGCAATTGACAAAGGAGAGTAAGAGCAATGCTAGTTTGCTGAAGAAATTGAAGGAAGCCCACACAAAAATTGAGATCATGTTTCGAGAGGAAATCAAGAAGGCTCATGCTTATGTTAAGCTGAAAAAGGAACTTGAAATTCATGATGAGATAATCGAAGCTCAAAAGAGAACTATTGCTGGTCATGATAAAGCCGTCGAAGCTCATGAAAAGACAATTTCTGATTATGCGAGATGGGTGGAATCCCGTAACAATACCTTTTTTGACCAGGCTCAAATGATTGCTTTGCTTCAGGAAAGAGTCGTGCAGCTTAACATTGAAAGAACCAAAGTTGAATTTGAGAAGGCTATTGCGATAGCGGACTACTTAGAGATACTGGATACCTTCCAAAGGAAGATGGAGAAGATGGATGACACCATCTTGAATTTCTTCGTCAACTCCCTGCTGTATCAGGGCAGCCTCAGCTATCTGGGCACCAAATTCACGCGTACTCTTGCTGTTGTTAGAGAAGAAGTTCTAGCTTATTTTTAAGAAGACAAGGATGTATACACTGAGAAAGAGTTGGAGGACGCCTATCTCAATTAAAAGTCAAAGAGGGCATAGGTAGAGGACTGAGAGATTATTCCAATTGAGTGGGAGTGAGAGGCCACCGATGCTACTGCAACTGCAACTACTAAAGCGCTATTAGAGCCTTTCAATTTCAGGCCTGGTGAATCATCAAAGCAACTCATGATCAGTCAGGAATTATTCCGGGTTCAGCTGGTACTGCTTTACTGTTTGCCTCTTCAACAGCTATCTTCGAAGCCTTGGGTGGCCCTGGAACTTCACTAAAGACCGTACAGCCATCCAAAGAAGGAGACGGTGGGGAGCATGAAGTTGAAATTATCGATCACACTTTTGATGTAGGTAAGCTCTTGTTTCTCCTGAGTTTGAGAATTTTTAACTCCCATGCAAGAATAAGACGAATTGAATGCTTTTATTTTTGATCATATAAGTCCATCTTCTTTGCCCATTGAACTGCTAGTTTCTTCGGTCTCGGGGCATGCTGCTATTTCGACTGCTTCAACGCCTATTTCTATAGCTGTCTCGATCACCACGCCTATGTTTGGCTCATAATCAGGGCCAAAATCCAAGAATAATTTTGCATTGCATGGCCTAAATGACCCTTCCATATCTCTAGAGGGCGATTTATCCACAACTGATACATGAGAGCAGACAGACCAAGCTAGCCAGCCAAGTAGAACCAAACAACAAATGGTGGCAATTAAAAAGGAAAAAAAATAAGGAACGAAATTTTTTGAGGAGCTTCCACAAGTCCCGCAAGTGCAAGACAAAGGGGAAGTCTTTCGAGGGGGCCAAAGAATAAGAAAATGACATTGGCAGGGAGCCTATAATCGATATCTCCGGTAGTGATGCGACTCCCGGTGGGGAAGCTGAAGGGAAGAAGGAACTTTTGACCAAAGGCGAGAAAGGAAGTGGTGGCAAGAAGCATTGACAAGCTCGAGTAATCATGGAGCCGGATTTGTAATTTTCTGATTTGTTTCATATATATTTTGTACAAGTGCAGAGTCTGCACTTATTACCTCTACTATTGTAGCTTATGTACTTTTCCTTTTGTTGGCCGATATTGTGTGGGTATGGCGCCCACATTTTGATTCTGTACAAAAAATGTTAAAAGAAAAGAAAAAATTACCGTTTCTACTACTATCTCCTTTGTATTCTTTCTTATTTATCACCTACGTAGTTTTTTTATGCCACTTACGTGTTCTTTCTTATTTGTCACATACTTAGCTTGTTATTCCCATGATTTCATACATTATGTACACATTTTTTCAATTTTATTTAGTCCTGCAATTATTGCCAAAATTCTTTGTTTAGATAACAGAACTGTGTAGTATTTGCTATTTTGGTTGAGTGTTGGCGTGTGCCCCCAGTTTATGGGATTGTTCGCTCCGAACACTTGATACGAAACTAGGTGCCGCCGGTGTCCTTTCGGATGCCTCCAGTCAGGTCCATATTGCTACCTCTATCTTTGGGAATTTCTGGCTTAAGATATTTATGAAACTTTTTAGTGGCCTCACAGCGGGTAATTTACATACTTAAGTGATTTTCTTTTTAAGTGGTCGATGATGCTGGAGCAACATAGATTACTTGGTTACTTGTTAAGTGATTTCGTCGCGATGCTTATATTCAGGCTATCGAGCACACGTATCACCCCTGGAGTGCCATTTTCTTGGCTCTGGGGGTGGTATATGATTTTTTACAATATGAGAGTTCCTCTTTTTTGGATGCAATTTTGCTGACCCAAGTAGTAATGCGCGACTGACGAAATGCGCATAATGACACTTACATGGTTGTAGTTTTGTAAGCCAAGAAGCTATGCGCGACTAGCAAGATGTGTGACTTAATTAATTATATTTTCTTGGGCATGATTCCATAGCTCGAGAGGAGGAGTGCGGCTTACGAAATGCACAGCTTTGATTTGGGCCTTCCTAGTGTCGCTGGAGCAACGCTGGTTCTTAGGAAGCGGGGATCAAGTTTCGTCGATCCAACGATTTGAGTCGATTTTCTTTCGTCGACTCGGCTGGTAATGAGGCATACTTAAGCATGGTTCCACTATCTCAAGCAGCAATTGAATGGTTTTGATTCGATTTAACCCTGTCGACTCAGCAAGTTACTCTTGTAAACACAGTTTTATTGGTTCGGAAGGCAAAGCGATTTCATTACTAAAAGTTGGGTGTGTTCTACCTATCTAAAATGCCTCCGGTATTTCGAGATGTTTTATTTGCAAAAATTAAGAAATACATAAGATAGTCCTAGATAAAGTAACGAGGCAGCGATTCGCTGTTCTAACTCGAGAAATTTGGGTTCCATTAACGGTTGTTTGCTTGAATGTGCCATCCCCTAACTTCTAACCCATCACACAGGGCCCTTCCCAGTATGGTTCGAATGTTCCTAGTACTGGGTAGACCCGTTTGAAGGACTCCCACTTTGAAAGTACAATTACGGACTTTGAAATTGAAATATTGTGCGACCCTTTTTTTGGTGAGCAACGGTCCTTAATTCGGCTTCTTCCCTCTTCTCAACGACCATATCGAGCGACTTGAGTAAGAGCTACTTGTTTATCCTTTGACTGAAGTTTTGCCTTCGATGAGAGGGGACTTCTAGCTAGACTGGGAACATTGCTTCTAAACCATATGCCAAGGTGAATAGAGAGTGCTCGGTTGCAGATTTGTGCGTAGTTCTGTAAGCCCGTGCGAGTGGAAGTTCGTCAACCCAAACTCCTTTAGCTTTAGTTAGCCGCTTTTTGATGGTGGACTTGATGATCTTGTTCACTACTTCCACTTGCCTGTTTGTCTACGGATGAGCAACAACGGAAAAGCTTTTCTTAATTCAAAAGCGTTTGCAAAAGTCTTTGAACTCGGCGCGTTTGAATTAAGTCCCATTATCCACGATGATTTTTTGTTGCACTCCAAACCTGCAAACAATGATTTTAGTGATAAAATTAATAACTTTCTTTATGGTAAAGGCGGCCAATGGTTCTGCTTCGGCCCATTTGGTGAAATAGTCAACAACAACGATAACATATTTCAGTCCTTCTTTGGCCATTGGTAATACTCCAATCAGATCGATTCCCCAGATCGTGAATGGCCATGGGATGACCATCTATGTCAGCTATATCGAGGAAGTTCTTTTGATCTTATCGAATCTTTGGCATTGGTCACACCGTCTAGCATAATTTGCTGCATCCTGATTTACCATTGGCTAAAAATACCCATATCAGAGAACTTTCTTTGCAAGGGTTTGCCGTCTGATATGATCTCCGCAGTCGCCTTCATGAACTTCCCTAAGGATTCTTCTGGCTTCATCATTGGTCGCTGGACCTTAGCTTCTTCTCATATGAGCGTAGCACCTAATGCATGGGGCAAGACTGCTAATTAAATGTACAATTCTTCTCCATCCACCGACTTGGATAGGATTAACGAGATTTCCATATGTCGCAGCAGCTCTTCGAACATAGTTTGACTAGCCTGATTCCATTCGAAGTTCTTATTTCCCTTCTTGTGTGCGTTAAAGAACGGTATACATTTGTCGATTGCTTTTGTGATGAACCGGCTTAGTGCTGAAACTTTTTCATTCAATCTTTGTAACTCCTTCTTGTTCCTTAAGGCCTCGACATCCCGTAAAGCAGTAATTTGTTTGGGATTTGCTTCAATGCCTTTGGAGCTTACAATGAATCCTAAGAACTTTCTAGAGGCTACCGTGAAGTGACATTTAAGTGGATTGAGTTTCATTCCATATTTGTGGAGCATTACAAATAGTTCGACGAGGTTATCCTATTCATTTGCGACTGCGTGATTTAACCAACATATCATCTATATAGATTTCCATAGTTTCCCCGATCTGATGCTTGAACATGGTAGTCGTGGTAGGTGGCCCCAACATTCTTTAAGCCAAATGGCATCACTTCATACAATTACAATCATATGCCAGTAATGAAACTGGTGTTTTCTTGGTCAGGTTCATACATCATGATCTGGTTGTATCCCGAGTAAGGTCCATAGATGATAGTAATTCATATCCAGATGTCCCGTCCACAAGCTGATAAATTCTAGGCAGAAGAAAGCTGTCTTTGGGCATGCTTTGTTTAGGTTCAAGTAGTCAAACAAGTTTTCCATTTCCCATTGGATTTCTTAACCAAAAATGGGTTAGATACGCATTTGGGATAGGTTGTATCGTGGATAAAACCATTTTCCATCGGCTTATCCACTTCTTCTCTTAGCGCTTTGGACCGCTCTGGAGCCGGGCTGCACCTCTTCTGCTTCATTGGTGTATACTTGAGATTCATGATAAGTGCATGACATGCAATCTCCAGTAAAACCCCACACATGCTGAAATGTGTCCAAGCGAATACGTCCAGGTTAGAACGAAGAAATTTGATGAGTTCTAGTCGCATCTTATTCCCAAGATGTGATCCAATTTTCAGGACCTGTATTAGGTCAGTCACATAGACTGTGACAGATACAGTCAGTTCTGTTAGTGCTGCCTATTCCTCCACTAACTCTTCATTCTAGGGTCCAAAGCCTTGTCGAATCGGCTACGCTCCCTAAACCAGGGGAGACTCTGTAGTTGCTATTCAGTAGGTTTATGAATGTGGAGAGTTCTTTCCACATTCTTCCCTTTTTCTTTTCTTCTAGACTCGTGTAGTTCAACGATATAGCATTCTCTAGCGATGTTTTGTTCTCCTTTGATCACCCCAATTCCATTCTCTGTCAGAAATTTTATGATTAGACACCACTGAGCTAAGGCAATCCTGAAATCTTCCAAAGCAGGTTGTCCCAAGAAAGCATTATAGGTAGATATTTCATCTACAATCACAAAGGTCTTGACACAAATGACTCTTCAGTCGCCTTACCCAAGTTGTATAGGTAAATCAATTGTTTTGATAGGTTTCCTTGGTTTGCCGATGAATCCCTGGATCTTTGTTCGACAAGCGGATACCTCTTTCATACTGGTCTACATCTGATCAAGTGTGTATTTAAAGAGGATATTCATCGAGTTGCCACTATCCACCAATACTCGTCGGACCATAGTTGGTCCGATGCCTACCGTCACGACCATTGGGTCGAGGATCGGAGCTTCTACTCCTTTAATGTCTCAATTTTGGAATATTATGTCATCGTTCAGGGTTCTCAGCTACTTGGAAGGAGTTCCCTCTTCAATCATGAAGCACGAGTCTTTTGAGACGTGTCTTAGTGAGCTTACATACCGTTCCATTTCTCCCAACTCTTCTACGCAGGATGAGACCCTCTAGATATTGTTTCGATGAGTCCCTGATCAATATGATCCCACTTCGCTGGTTCCAGCTTGGTTTCCCCGTTCTTTAGCAACTTGGGGGCACTGTAGGCCGGTCAGGATTTATGGTTTCCTCACATACTGCTGGATCTTGTTTTCCCGAATCAGCTCTTCAATCAGGTTCTTCACATGATGGCACTCATTCGTGTTGTGACCGTATGTTTCATGGAAGCGATAGTATTTTCCGAAATGCTTTTAGTGTTCAGTTGCTTCCTTTTTAGATGGCTTCATGCACTCTTCCGTACCTTGTGCTATAAGTTAGATATTTTCCAAAGTATTATTGAGTGGGGTGTAGTCTTTGGGCCTCGGGCCTTTAAGTCTCTTGTTACCTCCATTTTGCTTATTGGAATTCTGGTTCTTCATTTTCCGGTTTCCCGCGTTTCCTACTATGGTCCCGGAGGTATTTGCATCTTGGTTAGCTGCCATACCATTCCAGCCAATGTTGGTTGGCTGTAGGTTAGCTGGTTTTCCTTCCAACTCCTTTGCCTCTTCCAATCTCAAGTACTAACTTGTCTTTCGGTTAAATTCCTTCCTAGTGGTAGGTTGTTTCATTATGATCCATTTTTTGAACTCGAAGAAGGGATTGATAGCACAGACCAGGGCTAGAAGACCATATCTTCATTTGGGTTACTTGCTTCAGTCGCCGCGGTGTTGAAACAACTCATAAGGATTTCAAAGATTCATTTCGTCCCTAGAATAATCCATATAAGGACATCACAACTTTTGGTTGTGCCATATGAAGCCTAAACTGATAAAATGATTTTGTTACTAATTCATTGGAAGTGGAGATGGATCTTGGTAGAAGCTTGGTGAACCACATGGAAGTGATCCCCTCTAGGAAGACTGGAAAACATCTACATTGAATAGCATTTGAAGTGTTTGCTCTGTCCATGTACCAACTATAGCTGTATAAGTGAGGTTTCGGGTCTCTAGTTCCATCGTAAGACGGAATAGTCGGTATAGTGAACTTTTCAGGGTATCATTCATTTAGAATGTCATCAATGAAGGAAGTCTGGCTTGGAGTGGAACACCATTCCTCATCTCTTCTACCTTTACTTTTGTCCATTAGGCACTTGATCATGTTTGCGATATATGTCTTGGATGTCCGATAGTCCATGGGATGGCTGTCACTGACTATACCAAGTGTTTGATTTTGCAAATGATCTTGGTAAGCGGGCATAAGCTTTGGCTCTCCTATATTCGAAAGAGCCACTCCCTCAGAGCGCCGTTGTCTTGTAGTTGTTCGGGTATGGGCAGTTTGGATCTCCCTGCCACTATTGAGTGCATTAGTATTTCCTTACAACTTGTCATCGTCAAGTTGCTCACCATCTTCTAAGTCGAAGAGATCCGCTGCTATATCTTCCCGTGGAGTTTTCACCCCTAGGTTCAAGTTCGTAATAGGTTGCTTTGTAGTTGGTGGAGTGCTTACGTTTCCTTCTATAGTGATTCCTGCAGCTCCACCTACTACTCCTTTTAATTACCGCTTTCCGTTTCTCCCATTTAGGCCAGAAAAGGAAAAGTTTTCCTGCTCCGTCAACCGCGGGCACTGGCATGGTTCTTGGAGCAGCAAATGATTGGAGGTCAAGAGGGCATTTAATTTGTCCATAAAAGCTTTTTGGCTGTTTTCCATCTTTTGGTTAATTTCATCAACCATCTTATTTAATTCGTCTCTAATGACAACTTCATGCTGGATAGAAGATCCTGACACCTAGTCTCCTGTGTTGACTCCAGAATCTTCTCTGGTTAATGGATTATTGACACCGTTGACTTCAACTTGCTAAGGGTTGGTTTCTTCTCCCGCTATTACAGCTCATATGTATCTTCCGGAAGCAGTTCTCTTTCTTCCTAGTGCCATTGATTCTTAGCGGCAAATGTTCTATGCAAAGATTGAGGATATAACATCTGGACCTGTCTGATCCAAAGTAGATAGCTAAATCTAAGCTTGAGTTTGATTCTCAATGAAAGCATAATCTATATCACACTGTATATATATATTATCACACACCTCACCATTTCCATGATCAAGGCCTTAATTTTTTCCTCTTATTTCACCTTTAACATTAATTACCTTCCTAAGAGGATTTAATAGAATAAATTACCTATTTAACCATGCAGTTATACGTTATAATTTTACATTAATTACGCTAACATATGTATATAAATACGCGCCTAAATGTCACCTCTTTAAACAATATAAGTCTTATTCCATATTATCAACAATACAAAAATTCCAATATTCATATCCAAAGACTTTGATCCATAGACTTATATATAGTAAAAAATTAAACTTGACTTATTATATCAAATAATGGAAATATTTATAATAGAAACTTATAATTCCACATTTTGCGCTCTGTTCAACTCATTTTTCACATATAAATAAAGAAATTTCTGTTTAAATCATGGGAATAAGCAGTACAAACTATGAATAAATTCATACCTTACATACTATTCCTTAATCAAAATTCTTTAACTAAATTCAAAGAAAAAGAATAAGGAGTGGAATAGAAGGTAAAATTATCAAAACTACAAATCTATATATTTTCCATTATTTTGACATAAACAACTTTTGAGATTCAACCTAGAATTGACATTTCGCAATGAAGGAAATTTAGGGTTTATAATATGATGCTTTTGTAAACCAAAACTCCTCAAGGCATACTCAAACCCAAATTACACTAATTAAATACCAAAATAAAAAAGCTACGATTTTCACTCACATTATATACTTAACTCTGCCTCCTTGGATTTGACACGCCATTGAAAACCTCTATCAGATCTCTTCTTTCTGATATATATACAATAAAGGATTTGTATATATGTTAAATTTAGAAAATTAAAGGTTTAGAGGAGAAGAAGTTGAAAAAAATAAATAATGAACAAAGATAGATCTATAAGATTTCTTACTTGAAACACTAATGGAGTTTCTCTGAATCTTGAAGAGATGAATTGACAAAACTTCGTTAATATTCACAAAATATTATATGAAAGAAAACCATGGGTCTATGGTCTTATTTATAGTAGTTAAAATGCACCAAACCATCAGATTTAAGTCGATTTAATAATATAAAAATCCGGACGTTCACTATACACAAAAAACACTAGCCGTCGTTCACGGCCGGTCGACCGTCTCTTCCCATCCGTCGACCAGCCCAAGGCTAGCAGTAGATCGACCCATGGGCAGTGGTCGACAAGTTCATTTATTTTGGGAAGTTTTATCATGCCGTTGATTTTTAATTATTTTGTTTCTTAATTAATATTTAACATTAATGTTGATTTTAATGTTTACTCAATCCCCAAGTCTATCTGCTATTAACTTTTGCATTTCAAATTTCAAAATTAATTATTCATTTGAATTCAATTTAAATTATTTTAAACTCGAAAACTTCAAACGTTCATAACTCTTCTGTTTGAGTTCCATTTTCAAATATTATATATGAAAATTGATTAGAATTTCGCCACGAACACAACGACATAACTTCCGCAGCCAAATTTCAACTTTTTCAAAATTTTCATTTTTACCCCTACCTTATTTACTTTAATTTATCTAATTTATTTATGGTTGATTTTACGGATGTTACATTCTCCCCTCTTTAAAAGAGATTTCATCTCCGAAATATTTTCCAAGGGACGAATAGCGTAATGTACACTAAACATCCATATTATACGACCAAGTTATCTATACATCCATTTACTCATTCAAAAGTGCAATGTGATTATATATTATAGACGCACTATAAATGAGCTCAATCCTAGCGTCAGTGTGTAACCATAACATATAAGTATGTATGTAAAACAACCTAAACATGCATGAAAATTACTACATGAGTGCAAAGTGGCAGTGAAAAGTGTAGCAACCATCTCCTACCATCCAATCTAGCAACCATGATGCAACCAAAATCTATTTTGAAGAGAGTGAAAAGCTCGAGACGAGAGATCCTCATCTTTTCTTCGGTCTCCCATGTTATTTCCTCCGGGTTACCTCCCCGTTATACTTGGACCAACTTAAGTTCTTTGTTGTGGAGCTTCCTAGTTTCATACTCCACAATGCATGCGATGGCATGGGATGTAATTGGCACAATCTTAATATCCCTTAGTTGATTAGGATCTGCGACAATAGCCGTGTCATTAAGGCATTTCCTTAAGTGCGAAATATGAAAAACATTGTGAACTCCTGCTAATCTATCGGGTAGCTCCATTTCGTAAGCAATTCTTCATATTCTTTGCACAACTCAAAAAGGCTAAACAAACCTTGGTGCCTAATTTCCTAATTTTCCGAATCTCACGACCTTCCTAAAAATGTATACTTTGACAAACACCACCTCGGAATCCAATTCTTTCCTTAGCTTATCTGCGTAAGATTTCTGATGATCTTGCGCTGCCTTTATTCGTTGCCTAAACCTCTACCTTCATCGAAGTTTCACGAATCAAATTTGATCCGAGTAAAATTTTGTCGGTGGTTTTTCACCAATAATTAAGCGATTTGTATGTTGTAGGATCGATTTCACCCTAAAGGGAGGGTGAATAGGGTGATGCTATTAATTATAAAAATTATTGTGGAAGTTTATATAAAATTATTTCAACATAGATATATCAAAATAATAACATCACAGATAATAGCAGAATAATAAATGCAAAAATAGAACGACACAGAATTTACCCAGCTTCGGCAAAACCCTGCATACGTGCTGCCCCTATGGTTTCTACTAGAAATTAAGAAGTTGGTCGCTTGCACACGTAAACTCATGACACCCGCTATCGACTAGCCTTAACTCTATGCTCAAAACTCTGCCACAACTCAGCCACTGAGTTGCGAATTCTCAAACTACGCCACGTAGTTTGTCCCATAGTCACACGACTAGTAAATACACAATTTTCAAAAGAAAAATACAATTTAAATAAAACAAAACCCTAATTTAAAATTTCTAAAGCCCAAATACAAGTCGGCCCTTAATATAGTGATAAAAATTATTCCTGTGCTTTCTTTATTCCTCCGGCCTGACACCTCCTTGAAAATGGCCGTTCTCGTTCGTTTCCTATTTAAACAAAATTAGGGCTTTGTATAAAATCGAAGAAGCCGACTTTAATTAATTCGATCGAATGATTATTTTTGTCCCTGCTTCATCGATCGATGCTCTCTTCTCTTTGCACACGGCTCCTTCAATTTTGATCGAGTTCGATCTTGCTTCGGTATGTAATTTGTTATCTTGCTTTACTGTTTTTGCTTACTTGAACTCGATGATATTGCCGATGATGTTACTTGTTTATATAGGGTTCGAACCCCTGTATTTTCGTTCGTATATTATCATTTGAATTCGTCAATTGTTTTATCTTGGCCATTGATTTTCGTTTCGATGCTGGTGATGATTTCTAACTTGTTCATATCGAATAATTTCGTTTACTTGATTAAAACGATTTTGATTTTGAACTCGCTCGATTCCTTGATTGCCACGGTTTCGATTCTGAACTGTTCGATCTTTCTTTGGTCGTTATGGTTGTGAATTTTTGGCATTTGAACTCTGTTTTAAAACTTGTAAGACCTACTCGACTTTAGATTTGACTTGATCGTGTTGAATTTGTGAAAATGCTACGTGAATTTTTGATACTTTGAATTTGTTGATAAACTTGATTGACTTGTGGCTTGATGGTCATATCCACTTGTTGTTGGTCTTCATGTAGCTGCTGTTTCAAGACTTCGGCCAGTTGATTTGATTTGAAACTGTTGATCCATGATTTGTTCGAACTTGATGTGTATCATTATTTTGAAACTGCTACGTGATGATTGTATTCATCTGGAAGTTTTGCGTTGCTTTGCCTTTGCCATTTGTTGCACCGCTGTTGTCATGATTTTCATCCCAGGTCTGATTGTGTATATATGTGCATATCAACTTGTTTTGGTTTTTCGAAATCACAGTGGCATTTGCATATGTATTCGTCCACTTGTGTACATACATTTATGTATGTATGTATGTGATTTCATCTTGTACTATGTCATTTACTGGTTCAAGTTGCAGTGATACTGCTTGCATTCTGCTTTCTCTGTCATTGATGTTTTGGTTTTGACTCGGCCTGACATTGTCATTTGTAGTTGATGTAGTGTTGCAGTCTTTAACTTGTACCATTCGGGCAGTTTGCATATAGTTGCATTGTTGGTCTTGTAAAACTTAATGTTCTGGTTTGATGTACTTCATTGAGTTTGACTTGTATTTATAAGCTGGTCTGGTTCCCTGTATACTTGGTGCCTGGTGTTTGATTTTGTCTTGTTCGACATGAAATGGTTCACCACTGTTTTATGTGTTTGCAGCCTCCACATATACTTGATGTCAGATTGCCTCGAGATTTTCTGCACACACACATATATATATACACTATGTTTTGAACCGCAGCTTGACATTGAATCTGTTCTGTTGTCACTATGTAGTTGTTGTGCACTGTGCATATCACTGCATTGCTTCGAGTCAGGTTACGTACTGTCTTTGTTGATTTTTTTTAAGCCTGGCATGTGTACTATTTATGATATGTTTCTCCTTGATTTGTATTTACATGCTCGCTGCTGCTTTGAATTCATATTATTGTTGTATATCTATCTTTTTGAAATTGCTTCACCATTGGCCGTTGACATGTGTTCATGTACATTTGGGCTTGTTTTTGTTTCTCTTGACCTTTTTATTGAACTTGCACTTGTGTTGAATCCAGCTTGGAGCTCAGGTTTGACCATGTGCTGATATTGTGACATTATTTTTTGTTGCACTTGAGTTGAACCCGGCTTTTCATTTGGGTTTGACCTGTGCTTACCTGTCCCTGTAATTTTATCAAGTGTATAATTGGTGTGCACGGCCTTGTGGCACGTGCAGTGATACACTTTGTATGTCACAAGCTGTTCGTGTATGATGAATTCAAAATTAAATGATGACGAACAACCCAAATAACTGAGGCAAATAATATTTTTAAAATTACATTTTATTTTATACTGCAAAAATATTTTATTTTCAATTTTACTACGTCAGTATGTATTTTTGCAGATTGCTCAGATGCTGGATTCAATCTGTAATGAAGTTGAAGACAAATAAGAGTGAATGAGTGAATTGTAGTGAGGTGCATTTGTAAATTAGAAATTATGATGTAACCAAATTTGTATTGTAATTGAAATTATATATAAATATATATATATATATATATATGTAGTGAGAGCTTGAATTTGTACTATTCAAAATTGTAACAAATATTTGTTTGAATAAAATATCCGTTTGAATTTAAACTTTGTGTTATTTATTTTATTCAGCAAACATTTATTTAATCATGTGAAAAAAAAAATAGTACATTAACAAATACATTTAAATGAATATATATATATATATATATATGTTTTTTATCATCAAACAAAAATCATATACTCGCATATTCAACAATCTCCCCCTTTTGATGATAACAAACATATATCTAAGATTCTGAATTTGTTAAATGTATTTGATTATTCAATTTGCTCCCCCTATTTGAATGCTTCCTCTCTACATAAAGCTCCCCCTTCATATATGCATACAATTAAAAATATGCAAATGAGCATAGATGCAAATAGAAAATATTTGAACTTTACTTGCTTTTATTTGACAAAATCTTAACTCTTCTCTCTCCCTTTTGTTATCAGCGAAAAAAGCAATAATGTTAGAAAAATAAAGATAAAGTGATAGATATTAATACAACATTAAAACTCAATTGAATATAAATATTAAATTTCAATAAAAAATCAAACAAAAATCATAAATACTCTGTTAGGCGCATATTCCACTTTTAGAATGATGGGAATGATGTCATCATATAAAACCATACAGTTGTGTCTATTTGTTGTTTATTTATATCAGGAATTTGAATATCTACCAACCATGCATAACCGTTAGGACTTTTAAATTAGATTAGTAGTATTCCAATTTTTTTAAAATGAATTCAAGTATCTTCTAACCACACATAACCGTGAGGACTTTTAAATGGAATTAGAATCAACTTGTTTGTTTAATAAATCAATTTTGGTATGTGTTCCATACATGCATAACCGTGAGGACTTTTAAATGAGCATGGATGTACATAATCAAAAATTCCAAGTAATTCACTCATGCATAACCGTAAGGACTTTTAAATGAGATTGAATACTTTGGATTCTATTTGTTTATTTATTTATTTTTAAAAAAAATATAAAATGAAAAACGAATGATTCCTGTTTAAAGTACCACATATCGACAAACTATATTGAATTTTGATGAGTGATGGTCATTAGAAATATGATAGAAATAGAGATGGTCATGGAATTTCTACCAATAAAAAGTTTTTATAACTCTTGTTCAAATTTCTAAAGAAATTTACTAAATATACCGTCTCAAGTTATAATATATGATTAATATTAACACTCATCACTTTTTCAATCACTATTCATATTTTCGATAATCATTAGGGAGTCAGATTAGTCGATGTAATCATTTAAAATCAAATTCAATAATAATTATAAAATCAATTTTTCTAAAAATGACTAATCTGAAAACAAAGTCAAAAATGATTTTCTAGAGGGGTTTTATAAGAAAAACTTCTGCTATTTGAAAATTATTTGAAATGAAAAATATGCAGATATTTTCTTTAAAAAACGATGCAATTACTGAATGTCTCAACATAAATCACGTTCCTCTTGAAAATTTTCTATCAACTAAATTACTAGTGTAATCTGCATCTGAATTTTTCTTTCACTCGAGATTATCATTTTGGTAGATCAGACCGTGAAATTGCAACAAATTCTTGAAGACCTTTTTAGATGAAATTCTTTTGGATTTTAATTGAAGCCGTGTAAATGAACAAAAACCATGAATATAGGGTTAGCCAAATGTATCATCATTATCCAATAGAACACTATAATTAATCAAAATTAATATATATGAAGTAGTTCAAAGACTCTAGAATTTTTATAGTGTCTTGGCATGAGAATATAATTGGCCAACAATTTTGAATAAGTCAGAATCAAAATCATCATTCATTTCATCATCACATTACTGGCTGATTTAATTCTGATTACGGTGCACATTATCACATTTAATATATCATTCAAAATAAATATACCATTACCCGTTTTACCTTTACAATATTTTCCATTGTTGTCCATTGTGATTCTGTCACCTTTGTACTAGGCTAAGGAACTTTGCTTTGTCGCCCGTTGTGGATAACACTGTTGTTGTTCCTTAGCCTGCCACCACTCCTACACGATAAAATATTTTTGTGACCTATTTTTTTATAGGTCCATGATTGTTAGTGGCAAAATATTTTGAAAAATAATTTTATGGAGACCCAAAACTATTTATATATGTTCCTTTCGGCACCCAGATTTGTTTAATTTTGAGAGATTTTATATTTGTGCATTTTGGAACCCAAATTGGTATATTTTCACGTGTTTGGGTCTATACCAACAATTGTTTTGATTGTGTCCAAATTTTCTACAAATCGTGCTCACTGAATTGACTTGATTAATTTCATTTCTAACATTTTCAGATTGATTATATCCAAGTCCTTGTCTAACTTTATTAACAGTTTGCTTCCCTAATAGCATATTCAACGATTTTTCACTTTTGGAAAATTTATCTAAAGTCGTTGACAATTGTTGGACTTGTGTTTTGAGAGATTCATTTTCGTTTAATAATCGTGTGCACTTTTTAATAGAATTTTCTCTTCGAGTATTTTTGCTTTCTTTCAAAATCAAAATTTCATTTTCATGTGATTTAATTTTAATTTCTATTTTTTAATTTCTTCTTCAAATGTTGGACACTTATCACACTTAGGGATCCTATTTTGATAGTTTTTAACTAATTGGTCAAGTTGTTTATTTGATTCTATCAAAGTATCTTTTTGTGATTCAAGTTTAGCATACTTCTCCCTAAGACGTTCAAAACAGCCATTTACTACGTGAAAATATATAAGTAATTCCAAGTGAGTGAGTTTTGATACCTCGCTTGGCTCATCATCATCGCTATCGGTTATATTACCTCGAAGGCACAAATCTGCTTTCTCACTCTCATTGCTGTTGCTTTTATAATTATTATCGCTTTTATTCCACGTGGCTGTAGAATTTCTCCTTTTTAATTTCTTTTCTTGGCCGTGTTGATTTCGAGGATAATTGGGCTTGATATGACCGGGTTAGTTGCACTTGTGACAAATGATCTCCCGTTCTTCTGGGTTGTCTAGTGCTTTGGCTATTCTGCTTTTCAATTTTTGATTTAGAGCTGCATTTCCGTAGTATGATTCCACTTTTTGAATCTCTTCATTAGTAATGCCAGTTCAGCTGCTCCGTCTTCATCATCCTCATCATAACTGCCTTTTACCAATCCTGTTAAGCACATTTCTTTAACCGAGTCGGTTGTGGAGGATTTCTCATTGCTGTTGACTTTTGCACCATATATTGCTTCAAAAGTATTCTAGATTTCCTGTGCATTTTCACAATGAGAGATGAAATTAAAATTATCTTGATTAATATGAGAATATAATATATGCATAGCGAGAGCATTAATCCAGATAATTTTCTCGTGTGTTATATTACACCCGTTTTCAATAATAACCCAACCTTTAAAATTAACAAATTTTAAATAAAATTCATTTTTAATTTCCAATTCAAAAAATCCGTTCCATCAAAAACAGGAGGGATAATATTAGAACGACCCTTAGCAAAAGTAGCCATTTTAAAAATTCAAGTTTTTAAAACAAAAGTTGGTTTTTGAATAAACAAATTTTTTAAAACAAAAATGGCTTTTGTACCTAGTTCTGATACCACTTGTAGGATCGATTTCACCCTAAAGGGAGGGTGAATAGGGTGGTGCTATTAATTATAAAAATTATTGCGGAAGTTTATATAAAATTATTTCAACACAGATATATCAAAATAATAGCAGCACAGATAATAGCAGAATAATAAATACAGAAATAGAACGACACAGAGTTTACCCAGCTTCGGCAAAACCCTGCCTACGTGCTGCCTCCAACGTTTCTACTAGAAATTAAGCAGTCAGAATCTTACACACGTAAACTCGCGACCCCGCTATCGACTAGCCTTAACTCTACGCTCAAAACCCTGCCACTGAGTTGCGAATTCTCAAATTACGCAACGTAGTTTGTCCCCTAGTCACACGACTAGTAAATACACAATTTTCAAAAGAAAAATACAATTTAAAAACAATCTAAATAAAAAAACCTTAATTTAAATTTTCTAAAGCCCAAATACAAGCCGGCCCTTAATATAGTGATAAAAATTGTTCTTGTGCTTTCTTTATTCCTCCGGCCTGACTCCTCCTTGAAAATGGCTGTTCTTGTTCGTTTCCTCTTTAAACAAAATTAGGGCTTTGTATAAAATCGAAGAAGCCAACTTTAATTAGTTCGATCGAATGATTATTTTCGTCCCTGCTTCGTCGATCGACGCTCTCTTCTCTTTGCACACGGCTCCTTCAATTTTGATCGAGTTCGATCTTGCTCGGGTATGTAATTTGTTATTTTTCTTTACTGTTTTTGCTTACTTTAACTCGATGATATTGTCGATGATGTTACTTGTTTATATAGGGTTCGAACCCCTGTATTTTCGTTCGTATATTATCATTTGAATTCGTCAATTGCTTTATCTTGGCCATTGATTTTCGTGTCGATGTTGGTGATGATTTCTGACTTGTTCATATGGAATAATTTTGTTTACTTGATTAACACGGTTTTGATTTTGAACTCGTTCGATTCCTTGATTGCCACAGTTTCAATTCTGAACTGTTCGGTCTTTCTTTGGCCGTTACGGTTGTGAATTTTTGGCATTTGAACTCTGTTTTAAAACTTGTAAGACCTACTTGACTTTAGCTTTGACTTGATCTTGTTGACTTTGTAAAAACTATTACGTGAATTTTTGATACTTTGAATTTGTTGATAAACTTGATTGACTTGTGGCTTGATGGTCATATCCACTTGCTGTTGGTCTTCATGTAGCTGCTGTTTCATGACTTCGGCCAGTTGATTTGATTTGAAACCGTTGATCCATGATTTGTTCGAACTTGCTGTGTATCATTATTTTGAAACTGCTACATGATGATTGTATTCATCTGGAAGTTTTGGGTTGCTTTGCCTTTGCCATTTGTTGCACCACTGTTGTCATGAGTTTCATCCCTGGTCTGATTGTGTATATATGTGCATATCAACTTGTTTTGGTTTGTCGAAATCACAGTGGCATTTGCATATGTATTCATCCACTTGTTTACATACATTTAAATGTAAGTATGTATGTGGTTTCATCTTGTATCGTGTCATTTACTGGTTCAAGTTGCAGTGATACTGTCTGCATTCTACTTTCTCTGTCTTTGATGTTTTGGTTTTGACTCGTCCTGACATTGTCACTTGTAGTTGTTGTAGTGTTGCAGTCTTTAACTTGTACCATTCAACCAGTTTGCATACAGTTGCATTGTTGGTCTTGTAAAACTTGTTGTTCGTGTATGATGAATTCAAAATTAAATGATGACGAACAACCCAAATAACTGAGGCAAATAATATTTTCAAAATTACATTTTATTTTATACTACAAAAATATTTTATTTTCAACTTTACTGCATCGGTATGTATTTTTGCAAATTGCTCAGATGCTGGATTCAATCTGTAATGAAGTTGAAAACAAATACGAGTGAATGAGTGAATTGTAGTGAGGTGCATTTGTAAATTAGAAATTGTGATGTAACCAAATTTGTATTGTAATTGAAATTATATATATATATGGTGAGAGATTGAATTTGTACTATTCAAAATTGTAACAAATATTTGTTTGAATAAAATATCCGTTTGAATTTAAACTCTGTGTTATTTATTTTATTCAGCAAATATTTATTTAATCATGTGAAAAATAAAATAGTACATTAACAAATACATTTAAATGAATATATATATATATATATATATATAATCATCAAACAAAAATCATATACTCGCATATTCAACATATGCATCCCATAGAATGCTTCAAAGGGTGCCATACCAATTGTCAATTGATAACTATTACTATAAGCGAACTCAACTAAAGGTATATGTTACTTCCAAAGTCCTCCAAAGTCTATGATGCATCCTCTCAACAAGTCCTCCAAGATCCTATTTACTCTTTCCGTTTGTCCATTTGTCTACGGTGATAAGTGGTACTGAGATTCAACGATGTTTCTAAAGCTGTCTGCAAATTCCTTCAAAACTCACTAGTAAATAAGGGTGCCAATCACTAACGATGACGAATGAAATTCCATGAAGTCGGACCACTTCCATAATATAAATCTGTGCTAAAGATGTCGCGGTCCTACTGCTCCTAACGAGAATAAATGGACACTTGTAGTGAGCCTATCAACCATGAATTAAATTACTTCATTGGCTTTTTAACTCCTAGTTATCCCATCTATGAAGTCTACTGATGTTAGTTTCCATTTTCAAGTTTTTTTTAATCTTGAAGAGACAAACTGACAGCTTTGCTAATGTTCCAAAAATATTATGCGAATAAAAGTGAGGGCCTAAGGTATTAATATAGTGGTTGAAATATACCAGAATCGTCAGTTTAAGCCAGTTTAATAACATAAAAATCTAGACGTTTAATGTACACAAAAACCCTAACTGCCATTCATGACTGGTCGACTGTCGCTTTCCACCGGTCGACAGCTAGTGGTCGACTGTCCCAAGGGAAGCAGTTGATTGGTTCGTTTATTTTGGAAAATTTTATCGTGCCGTTGATTTTTAATTATTTTATTCCTTAATTAATATGTAACGTTAACGTTGATTTTAATGTTTACTTATTCCCCAAGTCTATCCACTGTTAACTTTTGAATTAAAAAATCTAAGATTAATTTTTTCATTTGAATTTGAATTTTATTGAAATCATTTTAAACTCGAAAACTTCAACGTCCATAACTTTTCCGTTTGAGCTCCGTTTTCAACTTATTATATATGGAGAATTTCACGACGAACACAATAACTTTCGTGGCCAAATTCCAACTTTTATAAAATTTTCATTTTTGCCTCTACCGTATTTAATTTAATTTATCCAATTTATTTATGGTTGATTTTGTGGGGTGTTACAATTTAAAAATGAAGAGATGGAGATGGCAAAGATTTGCCGCCTAAAGGTGAGAGAGTATTTATAAAAAGTAACCTAAAAAATGAGGAGGAATATGGGTTTAAATAAGGAGAGAGAATGAGAGAAAAGAGGAGATTTGCATTGGTCTTTTCCCTATTCTTTCTCCACTAATTGAAACATTTATATCAAAATATCTCACCCTCCTATACCTTTCATATGGCCGGCCACTTCTTAGGCTTTATGGGCATATATGCTACTTCAAACCATATCGATAAATTTGCATTTAAGTTAAACTCAAAGGCACAACGATATCATATATCGATAGGTGTGTGTATAACTTTTGTATACATGCTATATTCAATACCGATTGAAATAAATTAAATAAAAATTTATAATTAACCTTTCCCAGATATCAATAATATAATTAATTTATAATTATTATAATTAACTAAATCAGGTGGAATTTGGAGTATTCAAAATTGTAGTTGTATAATTTTAGGTGTAAAATTTAGTCAACGATTAATATTGAACAATTCGAATATTAACCTTCACATGTCACTTTAGCTAGTGATCTGAAAATTTGATTGAATTATCGCATACGCAGTTTTGGTAAAAATCCAATTTTACTATTTTAAGCAATTCTCGCAATGACAATTATTTATACCAATTGTCTTTATCAAAACCACATCACATTTGGATTTATGGAATTTGGTATTGGTCAAAATTTCAATATCGTCCACATTAAACTTATATAGTCCAAACACAAAGTCCTTGATTTAATAGTAACAACTATTATTAACTGAACTTTTTTGGATAGAGACTTTGACTTTGAGTTGACTACAATTGTCCGTGGTGCTAACCTCACATTACTGAGGTGATAAATTCTCTATTGAATATTGTTTCACTTTCAATGCTTCAACTCAGATCCAACTATAGTTGTTGATGTATGTCATGTCTTGATTTAAGTATAGACAAAGTGGAGTGTCTACATTGAAGTTCAACAGTATTCACAAATAGAGAAAATTGTGTATTATTGTCACTTCAATATTCTTTGTTTAACCTTAGTTATATTAACCAACAGAAAACTATCGAGTGTGTTATTTTATGATTCTCCAATAACTATTGATATGTAACCCTTTTGTTCCCTCAACAACCATGAATAATACACTGTCCAACGTTGAAGAGCATTACGTACTGTCACAATGGATGTACAGATATCCAATCTCGATACATCTTGATCAAGAATGTTTGAGACGATATATTTATGTTTCTTATGAAAAATTATTTATGATTACAATACATTGTAATTACTATTACAAAAAATATCATGTGTCGAATTTCTATCATATATGCTTAAATAAAATAAATAATTAATATAACCCATTATATCGAGTATATAATAGAAAGAAAAGCATATTTTATTTCGAACCTGATTTTATTACAAAGTTAAAAATTTATTGTACATTACAGAATTTTCCTCTATGGTATAATCCTACCTCTATCAATATTGTTATTTAACATTTTATGGCTTGTAGTAGCAGTTTCTGAATTATAGTGGCTTTTTAAGAAATTGTAATAGCAATTTATGGACAATTATAGGATTTTTTAGATGTATGTAGTAATGTTACTGTGTAGTATCATTTTTAGGTAAATACAATTATGTATATTTTCGTTCATAATGTTATTTATAGTAGCATTATTATTAACTGTAGTATTAATTTCTAAACTGCAGTAGCTCTTTTAAATGTCTAGCAGCAGTTTATAACCAATTATAGTCCTTTTAGATAATGTATATTGTATCTCACAATATTATTTTATAACAACATTATGAATAGCAGTATCAGTTTATGAAGTATATTAATAATTTTTTTGATTTGTTGTAGATTTTGTGAATTGTAACGAATTAATATTTTTAAATTATATTTATAGTATCATTCTATGATTTTTTTTTGTAAAGATGACTCCATTTTTATTTTATTTTTTAAAAGTTTGCAATACTATTTTCAGGTATTAGTTTATAATGTCACTACATAACTATGTAAAGGTGGTACCATTTTGGTTTAATTTTCTAATATTTATTGTTCTATATTTTTCATAAGTTATTTTATAATGTTGTAGTGTAGTATCAGTTTTGTATTTACTTAATTAGAGAGAGAAAAGAATACAACATTTACCTTACCTTGTATTATCATTTTTTGATTAAATAATACGACTTAGTAGTATTTTGTACTTGTTATATCTTATTTACATCATTTTCTCTATAAAGATACTGTGCAGTATTATTTTCAGCCTGTTGCTATTTTTGCATTAATTGATGATTGATAAGCAAGATGAGAAGAGATGAACAACGATGTTGTTATGAGTTGGAAGATGTAGGCAACATAGTAGGCGGTCAATAAATGCATGATTTTGTTTCTTAGAGTTTAGTTTTGAGGAGGCGTCAGCTACAGAGTCGGAGGCTAGGGAGGCTCCACTTATGAGTAGTGGAGAAACACAAGTGTGTGGCTGGGTGCGAAGACGTTGGAATCTGATTTGGCATGTCCACGTAAATGAGGAAGAAAGTATCGTTATAACTAAATTTTGAATCTGCTATGCGTGGAGTTAAAAAAGTTTGATGGTTTGTCTTTTAACTAAATTACATGTTTAATGACTCATATGAATTGCGTTGGTAGCAAATAACCGACAAAATAATTATTTATTACCAAATTCTATTCAAACACAGGAATTTACTTAGTAGCATCCTTTAAAATACTTAAATTTTAAAGACCAAAACACATTTACTGTCATTCTATTCACAGCTGCTCTTTACTTTAATCCTATTTTTAAAATTGTCAAGCTAAATTTCAAGCATTTTCTTCAACTTGACGGGTTTTGACGAGTAGAATGAAATGCTAGAAGGAGATTATTCATAGTTATTTAAAATATAATCGCATAAGGGGGAACGGGCTTTGTAATAGAGTGAGTGGAGAGCTAGGTTTTAAATTGCTTTGTGCCCATGAGATCTCTGTGCGCACATATTTTTCTGTTCATGAGTGAGTGAAGGTAAATTTGAAAAAAAACAAAATATAGAGAGGGCTGCTAGATAAAAACTTATGCATATACTATTTTTCGAAAAAAAGGGACTACTGAGTAAAACCCGTTTGAATAGAATTTGATTGATTTATTTATTTACGAGGAATGACTGTCTAGTTTCTAGACTTGAAAGACGATGGAAGAAAAGTCTCTTCCGAACAAGTTATGAAAATTAGGTTCTTATTTTTAGTTTTTAAATAATCAAACCGACCGTTAGGGAGGTTTGTTTACTGTCACTGGCCAAAATCAATTTTTCTGAAGCCAAAAAAACGTGGATCTTGTCTCATCGCGGTTTTCCTAAATTTCCTCCTTTTATTTCGCGCATCAAAGATTCCAAATTCAAATCTATTATGATTTTCAAATTCTAAAATTTCAATTTCAAATCGACAATTTTAAATGCTTTGATTAATATTTAAATTTAAAATTCATATTTTCAGATTCAAATCTCAATTTATTATTTTCCAACATATTATCACTTAATGTTTAAGTAATATTAATAAAAATTTTAAATGTATATTTCTTATCAAAGTTATACAATCAAACGGTCGGTTTCTCCACCGTTGTGCGGTTATACTAGTTTATGCTACATTTGTCCATGATTTCAATGTTGTACCGATTTTCTGAAAGAGGACATTTTGGCAAAAAATAACAAAATAGAATCTAATTTACATGAGTCTATAAGTAGTAGAACAGACCTAGAATAAACTTAAGTACAAAGTTGAATCAAAGGATATCAGAGGCGGACTTCATTGGTCACGATTATTTCCGAAACGGATCCGTACTTCTTTTGCCGACGTTGAAATATCCTTGTTTTATTGACGTCAAGCCGTTCCATGAAAATTTCTGTATCCGGCCATTGGTTTCCCGCACGTAAAATACAACTACTGATAGGCTGACATTATGCCGCGATATGCAAGTTAAAAGGTTAAATTCTGACGTTATGCCGCGATCCGCAAGTTACAAAGTTAAATTGATTACGTCTTCAGCCGCAACTTTTGTTTGGTGGTTTCGAAAAGCTACTTCGAGAAAGAGTAAACGAACGACTAATGTCTTCAGCCGCAACTTTCGTTTCAGGCCCGACCTCAGTTTCCAACTTGCAGAAATCTAAAAAGGACGTCAGATTTCTGCGATACAAAACTCCTTTTATCAGCACTGGCAATTTCAAACCGGCATCTTCAAGCTCCCTTCTTTTTCTTAAAAAAAGATTAAATGGATTCCGGAAAACACCCGATTTCACTCCCTATGGACCATTTTCTCCCGTTATGGAGTGGCAAGAATGCAGGTATTGATTTTTTTTTTCTTCCCCTTACACCCATGGATTGTTGTATTATAATTGATTATGTGTGTTTTATTATATTTAGATGATTATCGAATAGAAGTGAAAATTGCTTCCTCCTTTTGAAAATTAAATGCATTATTCGTTCATTTGATGTTCGGATTAGTTGAAGAATTTGCAGGAATGGGTCATGTACACTTATAAAGGGTGAATGTTCTAAGCAAGTCACTATAACACTGTTCTTTATTTTTATTTTATTTTCATGTCTAGTACTCTTGTTTACTCTATGTTTTTTTTCCTTCCAGTAATAGCTATTACTTTAGCTGAATTTTTTTCATTAGTCGGTATCGCTGTTGGAATGTATCAACTTTAGGGTAGGTATTCATCCATGGGACAAGAAAGAGGAAAAAACAAATATTTAAATAGAAACTTGTGGCTGATGCCAGGGCTACAAATGATGCTAAATAGAGTGGACTATTGATTCTAGCACGTACACATATGTATGTGTATGTATATGTGTGTATATGATTCAATCTTTAGAAGAATTCGTATTCAATTTTCAACTCGACAATGGTATGTATTATTATTTTTTCCTCTATTTGTTTCTATTTTTTTTCCTAAATTTTGAAAATGGTCTTTGGTTGATTTCAGTGGAATCGATCGCAATTACAAACATTAGAAAATAATATAAGTTATTATTTATTTAATTTTTCCTTCTACTAACTCAAATCGATCCACAAAATTTATTCTGAAATTTAATAATGTCTATTCAGAAATTTTCTTTAAATAGTAATGAAAATATTCATTACGCATCTGTAACGACCCACCTTTTTTGACAGTTTAAACCGACGATCAAATACACATTTCGATTCCAAACCATTCAAAAGGGCAGATAGTTATTGGGGTAAATAAAAGAAGAAAAGAAATAAAGGAAATGAAACAACACAGAATCTCGCAGCGGAACGATAAAATATAATAGTCAAATAAACAGTTCATGAAGTTGTCTACTATACTTTGACAATTATTTATACAACATTTATCAGAGTTAATACATATACAACAGAACAATTAAATAATGCAGCAGATAACATGATGCAAGGGTAATAATAGTAATAGTATACCAAATCTTCGTCTTCGTCCTCCAGAATAGATCTTCAAAAATCTGAAAACTCAGGACTGACCCGAGCGTAATGAAAAAACAAAACACTCGAGTCAGGACTAAAATATCCTTATGAAAGTGAAATTAATCGTAAATAAATATGAGTGTAACGGCGTCGGAGATGTTTACGGGGTTTGACATCTTCTATCCAGTGTCAACGTGCGTGCAAAAACTCAAGAGATGTTACGCGATTTTCCATCTCCCAAGGATCCGTGAAACTATCTACTATGTAGTAATATACGCTAAGTAGATAATGCCTATCAGTAATATAAAGTATCAAAATAGCGTTAAGGCGTTACCATAATTCCCCTTAACACATTTTATATTCGCAAAAGCATATACAAGACCGTAGTTTCCCCAAAACCGGAAGTCACCAAAGGGCAATCCATATACTCAAGGTACAAATAAAAAACGTAGTGGTCGCGAATAGGATAATCAGTATGACAAGGTACATGAGGTGATGCCAACTAAGACACTAGTAGTTGCGTGATCCGGACTGATGTTGGGCATAGCCAGCAGCTACCCCAACACCGCGAAACAACACTCCCAAATCAAGGGGTGCACCCAAATCGCATCACAAATGTAATAGATATGGTATCGAAGAAGCGTGTCCGCTAGAGGTGACGAACCTCAATGGCCCGGCGCGGCTCCTGTTTTAGTCATGTCAGGGGTCATTCAATATCGTTCTCTTTCTTCAGTCAACGCGTTCACCAAACCATCCACTTCATTCTGGATCAACACTCCGCGTATAATAGTTATTAAAGTGGTTTTCGGTATCGACAGAGAGTATGTCCATATCCGATCCCGGTCTCTTTAATAACTACGTATTATTACAGCGTTGGCTCTTTACATTTCAAATCGATCATAATTGATATCAAAATATCATGTTCGCTTCAAAAATCAAATCCATTTCAAAATATCATCGTATCTTTCAAATGTAAGATTCTGTTTCAAAATCATTTTTCGCATCAATATCTCATTTCGATTTCAAAATCATTTCGAATTTCAATTTAGGTTGCAACTTCATTTAACCCAATTCGTATTTAAATTCAAGATTTAAATATAAACATTTCACCTTATTGACCAGCTTAGAATTTTAGAAAAATAGTTTTAAGTAATTTAAAAGTAGTTTTAAATAATTAAATTTGTTAAAATACTTTAAAATCTTAAAATGGATTTGAAATAGATAAATTTAGTTCAAAATAATTTAAATTGGGTTAAGTAGATTTAAAATAGATTAAAATAGTTTAAATGTTCAAAATGGTTTATATAACCGAGTAATTTGGAAAAACAATATAAATCAGCTTCAAAACCAATACATTTCAATTATAACTTCCCAATTCAAATCAATTTCAACTTCCATTCTACCGATTCAATTTCGATTTCAATTCAAAACAACGTCAACTTTAACTTCAAATAAATTCAATTCTACATTCACCTTCAATTTATTCAATTTCAATTTTTATCGATTTTGAGCTTGATTTCAAAATATCCATTTATAACACTTAACAAATTTTCCATCAATATTCAAGTTTAAATCCAAATTTCAAATATGGTTCAATTCCAAGCTCGATTTCAAAATATCATTTTTATATCATTTTTACTTAGTAATATTCAAAGCTCGAATTAAGGTTAAATTTTTAAACAAATCAATTTCGAAATTCACTCATATCCTGATTTTAAATTCCAAAGTCTCCACTTTTTTTTTTAACAATTTCTTTTAACCAAAATTAATTTCACATTCCAAACTCAAATTTTCGATAAATTCAATTTCTATAAATTGATTTCTATTTATAACTTTTAAATCAAAACATTTAAACAAATTTCAAATCGACGATTTTTAAAATTTATTAATTTAGCCAATTCGGTGTCCGTATATAATTTTCTCCTATGGCCAAGTAATTATTTATTTCAATTAAATGTCAGGGATGAGTACATATTACTTAAATTAAATCACAGTATCATATGTATGCATAACAGGTTGTATATAAGCAAATAAACATCCAAACATTTAAATATCAACCAATAGCATCCATCGAAATAAATCATCCAATAGACAATACAATTCATGGCAATTTCATAGTTATCAATGTCAGGTAATTTAATCGCAATTCAAATTCAATTTCAATTTAACTGTCAATTTAATTTTCAATGGTTAATTCAAATGACAATCTATATGACAATTAAATTCTACCAAACAACGACAAATAAAAATCATAACACTTCATAATATCAAATTTAACTAGCATAAAGATATTTAGTACGTTGTGAGCGTTATAAAACACTCACCTTGATTTCATTGCAGTTCCAGCGTTTTATTTCGAATAAAATTAAACGAGCGTTTAATTTTACCCGAAATTTTCTTTAGCTCCAAACGACTCCAATCCAATTGCATCGCGTAGCATTCGCGAATACGATTCCAACGCACTTCGTCTCGTCAGATTCCGACCTCGTACGAATGAGTTGCACTATTTTAAACATTACATGATTTACAATATAATTAATTCACCTTTAATAAATATCCAAACCCTACTATGCAATCAAGGCCGCACACTCCTGCTTCCGAAGATCCTGACCGTGCGTTTCCTTCTTCCTCCAAGTCGCGTTCGTGCTCCAGGCAAGTGAAACCGAGATGAACCCATAAGCCGCCCTTTAGGGTTAATTTTCGAGCCTCCTCCCCTCGCTTCTACATCGATCAGGCACTCCCACAACGACGCTCACACGCAACACCACCAACGCCCAAAATGCGGCCCCACTCGGTGCTCCCCATAGCTCGAAAAACGTGCCGCAACCATCGGCCTTTGAGCCAAGATTCCCGACGATCCATCGACCCGATCGCGATCATAACCGTTGAATCTGGAGATCTTGGAGTGCTCTTCAATTTTGTAGTTGGAAGTTTGTTGAATTGATTCACGGATTGGAAGATATTGGAGGGAGAAAGAGGGAGTTTTTTGGCCATTCGCTGTAGAGGAGGCGGCCGGCCATTTTTTGAGATGAAACCCTTTTTTTTTGTGAATAAAAAGGGGCCTATTTATAGGAAACGGCGAATATTATTTATCCGGCTTTTTCAAACTCCGAATTTCGCGCGGTAACTGACGTTCTTAGGGTTTATCCCGCGTTCCGGACATAATGGAATAGGTTTCGGAAGCTAATTCGATCATCTGTGCGAGATATGGAATTAAACGATAAATTTAAATTAAACCGATTTCGATGCGTTTTGGCTCGCCCCGGACAAACGATAAATCCGATTGACACGAAATTTGAAATCTTACAATAATATCACATTACGGATCCGGTGAAACTGGTTTCGTCGAAATCCGAGACTGTTTGAAAAAATGACTATTTTAACACGTCAAATTAATATTAAAACAATTTCGATGCGTTTCGAGCTGCCACGGTCAAACGACAACTCCGATTGCTACGAAAATTGAAATCCGATAATAACTAACTATTACGGATCCAATGAAACTAGTTTCGTCCAATTCTGAGACTGTTCAAAATTTGGCTATTTTCCAGTCGAAAATTAAATATTAAAATATTCAATTTTCATAAAGAAATTTTAAATTCAGTTTTAAAAGTTCTATAGCATCATTATAACTTCCATATGATAACATAAAATTTTACAAATCATTTTTAATCATACTAAACTCATTATTCAATTTATCCAATAAATTCCAATTTTTAAAATTTTATTAACTCTATTAAAATCCCAATATAACTTACATTCGCTTTGGAAACCAATTTGAATCATATTAAATCAAATTCCAATTATTCACTCTAATTTCATATATTAAATTTCAATATCATATTAATCATATCAACTTCGGAATTTAATTATTCAAACATTTGTAATATTAAATTTAACAAATTTGATTATACTTAAATCACCATCCTTTGAAATATTCAAAACGAACTTAAAATTTTAACTTTTGAAACGAATTAGAATTATAGAACAACTATTTCCATTATACGGTTATTCAATTCCCGTTATTAAATTATTCAATAATTCCCAAATATTTAATTTAAACAATTTCGCTTATCCAATAATTCATTATCTTTTGAAATATTGAAATCGAACTTATAAGATTCAACCCTTAAAACCAATTCACAATTTAGAACACTAATTTCATTTTTCGGTTATTCAATTATTCAATAAGTTTTAAATATTTAATTTAAACAATTTACCTGTTCAATATTCAATATTTGATTTAAACAGATTTTACTTATCAATCAATTACTCTATTATACCCAATGAATTTCAACATTTATTATCCTATTCAACTATTGATTACAAAGGCATTCACTAAGTAGCTTTTATTTTTCATTACTTGGAAAATTATTGTTGCAATTCATTCCAGTTATTATTATTCCAAACGACTTACAAATTTTTTTCTAACACTAAATCACGAAATCTTATTAAATTTAGCTGTCTTAATTTTCGAAAATTTACGGGTCGTTACAGCATCTCTCGATCGTTGTTTCATAAACAACCTTACATAATCATGTCAATGTTTAAATTGAAAAGTTAAAAAAACACTAAACTTCCATTTCCTGAAATTTTGTTCTTTTTTGTTTTCCATCAAGTAATTGAAGTTTAACATTCAAACCAAGGCTTATAAAAATTCTTGAATCACATTTCTCAGCCTTATACGTTTTGTGTGCCTCAAATTGTTGAGACGTAAGCCTTATAGGTAAAAAGCCTTGTGGGGAAAACCTCACAAGTTGGCTAAAGTTATACCGCCTTGTGACCAGATAGTATATCACAAAAGTTGGCTAAACGACTTTTGTGATCATCAAGGCAGGAATTCCGAAGAGACAATTATCAGGGTCGGAAATCGATGATATTTGGAACTATGGACAATGGTTGGACGGATTCGGACCATGTCCCAATCAAGGTCAATCAATATGAAGTGACAAGGAAAGACATACCACATTTTAAATTTCAAGTCAATCAGATTTCGTATGCTCGAATTATGGGCAAAAGAAGAATTTATATGATCGATCGGGAACGATCCATAAAACAATATAAATCAACGATGATCGATCAATAAATCAAGATCTACAAATCATACATGAAACTTTGGAACATCAACATATTGAAGAAATGAGTCCCCAAAATCGATCGTATATCAAAATTCACAAATATTAGAAAAACATACCGATTGTTCCAAAACCATCGTACAAAAGCAGCCAGAACGGTCCATAGTTTCACGGAAAATGCGATATCTCGCAAATGATACTTCGGAGTTGCACGAAATTTGGAGATCAAGTAGCTTACATCATGGGAAACCTACATGATAGATCATAGCTCAAAATTCACAAATATCAGGAAACATACCGATCGTCCAATAACGATTGTACAAAATCAATCAGAATTATCAATAGTTTCACGGAAAATGCGATTAATACAAACAAACAGTATGTCGGAATTGCACGAATTTGAAGAGCAAGTAGCTTACATTACGGGGAACCTACATGATCGATCACAGCTCAATTGGATGAAGCATGGACCGATCGCACTTAATTTACTATGACTCAACTCGACTCCACGGAAAATGCGATATCTCACAAACGGTATGTCGGAATTGCACGAAATTGGAGAGCAAGTAGTTTACATCATGATGCATCCTATGATCGATCGCAACTCCATTGGAGCTCATATGAACGATCGACCCCGATCGTTCCAATGGTGTGTGATCATCCAAAAATTGGTGGACCGGGTCATATGGATCTGGAGGTTTTTCTGGCGAAATTTCAGTTTGATCCATGCACGTCTTCATCTATTAATATAGCGGACTTGGCTCATTGCAAGGGACTTTTTTCGGCTGGCACTCCTTCATCGCTTCTTATCTCTTCATTCACTTATTTTCTAAGGCAAAAAAAGCTGTACTTGTAATCTTACGGTATAAATAAAAGATTATTGGAGTGGATGGAGGCCGGAGTTTGCCGAACCACTATAAAACTTGCGTGTTCATTTACTTTTCTGTAATCTATTCGGATGTTTGTGATCAAAGTTGACGCAAACAAGGCGTAAGCCTTTTTGGGAAAACCTCACGGCATTTTATCTTTCATTTCCTCGATATGGGTATTGAGATGGGTTTTATAAAACAAGGATTGGTATCAAAAGTAATGAAAAGAATAAGTATTGATGATAATAGTTCCATAATGAAAAGTTGGTGACACGACAATTATACACATGAAGGTGTATAACCTTCACTCGAAAGTTAACAATTGGTTTATGATAATCAATCTAACATGATTTTCAATCAACAAGAGTTAAACTTATCGTTAGGGTTTGTGATAGATGAAAGGTCATCAAAAAAACATTCAATCAAACCTCCAAGAGGATAACTTATCTGGCCAAAATAACGTGATTCTAATGATTAAAATTAGGTGCAGAGGTAAAATCTCAACTATAACGGTAAATTCCTTTGCTAATTCTAAATCATGAGTTTTGACTCGAGATCGATGCATATAAATTTTATGGACTAGTACGAGTTTGCACTAAAATGCTGAACGCAAGCATTGTAATTGTTTCATGGTTTGTTTGCATAAACACACATGATAAAATGTGGCATGACACATGGTTTTAATGGATGAATTGGAAAATTACCTTGAGAAAACTTTATTTAATAATTCCAAAAAAGCAATAATGAAAACTAGGACAAAATCTAGATATAGTCACATTACAATTAATTATCATTATAACCATTTTTAAATCTTATTGATAAAATAAGCGAAATTTTGAAATTCTAGAAATATGGTCATGCACATTAATGGAATGAACAATTGAAAAATTAAAAAAAAAAAAAGAAAAATTTGCAAAATCATGGATTGAGTATGGCCAAATGCCTCAGATTTATTTATTGTTATTATTTTTATGTGCACATCATAATAGAGCAAGAACAAATTCCTTCATGCATGGTTAATCAAGCTGAATCTCCACCCACGGTTCTATCTCTTCCAAATTTTGACAAATAACACATCTCTCATTTTCACTTCAGAATTGGAAACCAAATTAATTTCTCCCGAGGCATAATTTCTCTTGAAACTACCAAATTATTCTCGATAACACGCTGTGCAATTAAAACCCCGCTAAAGCCCTGCAAAATCTTCGCTGTAGCACATAGTGTTCTTTGACCGTTAGGCTTTTTCAATATAGCGCTATTAAACATTAAATCCGCTTTAAGCACCGCTATATTCCGCTGCATCCGCTAAATTAAGACTTTTTAGTACTTAATTTAGCAATATTAATATAAAAAGATTGATTTGTTTAATTCTTTTCTGAACCAAATCAACAAAGTTAGGGTAAATACTCAATTTTAAGGTATAAGTGTTCAATATAAGTTATAAGCCAAATCTGGACTGCATAAATTATGATATTCTTTGGCTTTGTTATATAAGATTAAATAATATCTCGTTTCCTACACAAATGATGTGAGAATGAGAATAAATCAATCTTAAATATTTTGTTTTATATCTAATGAAGTTTTTTGCACCTTCGCCATTTTCCACTATATCCCATGTAACTTTTTGCACCTCCACCGCTAAGGAACCGCTAAGTGTTTTAACTGCACAGATAACACAAAACCAATCCAGTTTTTGTGTGTGTGTGTGTGTGTGTGTGTGTATATATATAAATCTCAACGGATGGCTTATAAGAGAAAAGGGAAAACAAGGCACATCGCTTGAGCAACAATGGGATTAGATGGAATTTTTTTTCCTTTCAATATATTCATGTTTTTTTTTGCTTTTTGGTTTGAATGTCAGAAATACATATGCGAGATTTGTTATTGTTGAACTTGTTTTACATTCTTGGGATTTGGCTAAGAATGTAGTTTATGTTGAAATATATCAGTTAATATGCGAATGTGTCGATATGTGCATGTATGAATGTATAATGTGTATGTGGCTGAGAATGAAGACTGTAAGCTCACTGTACTACTGTTTTGCAAATTTGTTCTTCCTGTATTATGGAATGCACATGAACAAAAAAGAAAATTCAAAAATGATCAGACAAAACAATTAAATCTGAAGAAAATCCACAAATCAACAAGATCCAAAAATCAATGTCATGCAAAATTGAATTGAAAGAAGAATAAGAGAGTGACAAAAAAATGAAGGCTGTTTTTTATTAGATAGCAAAGAATACAACCAGTTAACCCTAATCATAAAGAGTTATTTGTAGGCTAGAAGTAAAGAATAATAAAAGACTAATTAGTCCTTATACTGCAACATAATAAGCAAAATAATGGGAAATATATAAATATCCTCTAACAATATGCATGTGCGTTGCATGTGGCAAAACATTCTTACTATGATAATTGAAGAGAATGCAAATATCTATTTCATAATGCTAAAATGATCAAATGAATATGCATTACTATTACGAAGTACAAATATTTTTACTAAGTATATACAATTTTGCATGATCTATTTCACAATGCTAGTAAGTAGAAATATTTCCACTTTCTATTTTAAAGTACAAGTAATGCAAATATTTTCATCGCTCCAAATTGCAAACATTTGCACTAAATGACTAAAGTTTTGCACCGTCTATTTTATTGTGCAGATAAGTCCAAATATTTACTTTGGATAACTAAATTGTTGGATCATCTAAAAGGTTATATAAATGCAAATATTTGTATTACCTATTTCAACTTGCAGATAAATGCAGATTTTTGCACCAATTGCTTCAAATTGCGGATATCGTTTTTTTTTTGTACCAAAAAATTAGGATATATGGGTATCTTTGAAAAAAATCATAAAATTTATGATTTAATTGTGTAAACAAAATTCCAATCAGATGTTTCAAAGTGGAGATATTTTTTTAATATTTGAATGCAAGTTTGAATGAGGGGTATGCTAGGAAGAAGTTTTTGTGGATTGAGTTTTTTTTAGGGACGTGTCCTCCCTATTATCCAGTTTTATTTAGGTATATCATAACATATGAACGTATTAATCTTTCCATTTACGTTCTTCTTAAGCATTACTCATATCTTTAATGTTTTGATATGATGATGCAAACTCATTTGGTCGAGAGTGGATAAAAGTGGATTTGAGGAGAATGTGTGCACTGTCTAATGGAAAGTGCACACAACGCATACAGACACGTGTACTTTTGGATACGGAACACTTATCTTAGTTAAGGTATGTGGGCCAATGAACGTTTCTGAATTCGTAGGTTTCATTCACAAGGTTTATTTATGTCCTTGATCATTGTCTGCTGTCTGTGGTGTGCTCCGGATATTTAATTTCTGCCACAAATATTTGATGTTAATACTTGATACTTCGATATACAAATGTAATCGTAAAAAAGCTGTCCTGTTATAAGTTATAACTCACGTATTAGTGAGTTTTTTCATTTTTTTTTAATTCCTACCTAGATTGAAAACTATATGATTATGTTGATGCAGGTCTGAAATAGAAATTGATGTACCTGCATCTGTAGCCTACGACTTGTATTTAGAGCGTGAAAGAATTCCAGAATGGATGCCTTTTATATCATCTGTCCAGGTCTCTTGTTTATTTGTTTTCAAGCATTCATTATGGACATAGATTAACAGATATCCTTTGTAACTGTTGGCCATAGACTTGCAAAAGCATGCGTATCTGAAATGATAACATGAGCTCACTCCTATTACACACCTTGCACTGAAACACACGAGTATCATGTTTCACTGTACCTCTTTCTGTTTTTCTTGCATCTTCAGTACCTATCTGTTAAAATATGAGGTAAAAAGCAAGTGAACTTGTGAGAAGATTTGGATAAAAAGTCTGAACAAATTAGGATAGATTTGCATCGATCATAGATGCAAGTTGCGTACAAAACATTTACAAATCTTGTACTCGAAGCTTTACATCTTGTACCCATTTCTGAACATACTAAAATGATGTTTGTGTGATCATGTGAATATATATTTTTAGGGAACAAAATGAATTTGACCCAACATAACGGTAATTTGATTATCCGCTCATATGTATCAATTCAAATTCCATTATTCCTCGAGTTCTAGTTTATCTCAACTACAAACTTATCATCTTTGTTACACAAGATGGCTAACTACTTTAAGGCAGTTAGCTTAGACTATTAAGCTGGAAACGAAGTGGAACATGTTGCCTATTCTATTTGCAGTTTTTTTTAAACCGTAAATTTATCTAAAATTGTTCAACTTACTTTAAATTGCAGGTCCTGAAAGATCAACCTGATTTGTCAAAGTGGTCTCTAAAATATGAGGCATTCGGTCAGAAAATTCAATATTCATGGCTTGCCAAAAATTTGAAAGTAAATCTGTCGCTATAATCTTGTTCTGCATAAATAAAAGTGTAGTATTTTAAACATATTCCCAAAGTGCATCCTTTTCTTATACAAACATTCAGTGTTAACTTATGCTACCAAGCATCAAATTAGAATTAACGTCACAAAGATTAATTTTTTTGTAATTTCAAAGCTTTCTGATTTACTCGAAATTAAGCCAACATTTTAGGATGAATTTTAATGGAGATCCAGTTGTTGAATAATCTTTCCATGTGTTCCAATATTTCAGCCAGTTCCGAATCAGAAAATTCATTGGCGATCGATGGAAGGCCTTGCTAACAAGTAAAATGCCAAACTTAATAGCCCATATAATGTTGTATATACATGGCATCCTTAGATTTCTATACAGTACTCATATTGCCATACATATTTCCAACATTTACAGAGGAGCAGTCCGGTTTTTTCCTACAGGTCCGTCATCATGCAGAGTAGAAGTGAGTAATGCATGAAATTTGTGAACTATGAGTAGTGTCATCTAATAACTTCTATTTTATCATTTCTATTGTTTGATGCAGTTGACTACTTCATACGAAGTTCCTAGCATTCTGATTCCATTTGCATCTGTAAGCGTCACAAATCCCTAAACATAAAATGTTGTGTCATTGTAAATTGAGGATGTGCATATAATTATTACCCCATTGATTGAACCATGCATGCCTTTATATTGTAGGCACTGAAACCATTTACCGAAGGAATGCTCTACCGTGGTTTGGAGAAATTTGCATCCGTTGCAAAGAAATATCAGCAAGAAGCAAGCCGAAAATGATCCAGGAAACGAAATATGATGAAGCAATTGAATTGATTTTTCTGTCTCATGACTCATATACATGGACCAATAACATTATATTTCAGTTACATTCACAGATGTACAAGGAATTTACTCAAATTATACGTCTAATTAATAAATTGATTCTATTTATCCATGCTGTTTCTGTTCTGTTAGGTTGGTTTATGGGTTTTTCTGGTTTATGGTTGGTTGAGTTAAACTACATTTCATAGTTTTAGCACAAATACTGCGATCATGTAGTGTTCTGAAAAGCAAAGATGCACCAAGGAGTTGAATTAAGTATAAGATCGATAAAATTAAGTATTCAACACATGCTATCTATTTCAAAATTAAGTAAAAGATAGATAAAAGCGAGTTTATTTGCAAAAATGGACAAGTTTCAACTATGTTGTGGATGTTGGAATAGCTGAAAAGGTTGACAGGAACTAATGGTTAAACATTTGGAGATAACCTTTGAATTTGTTTTACATTGCCAGTGTAAATGAAATAGCAAGGTCATATGGACGTGGTATTTTGGTGTCATAAATAATGCATCTAAGAAGACGTATGTAAGTGCTTTTAGGAGAATTGATTGACAGTTGTACGAGAAAGTTTTAGTGGATCTTCTTCATGTGCCAAACTGCCAACTCTAAGGTCATGTGAATAATAGTATCTTCTATATATATATATATATATATATATATATATATATATATATATATATATATATATATATATATATATATATATAAAGTAGAAAAATAGTAGAGCTGCCTGATCCAATGCCGAAAGCAATAGAATGCACACATGCATAGATGCCCAATCCTGGAAGATGACGCTCACTATTTTACAGTGATACAACCAAATTTCTCTTTCCAATCTCCCTCTCCTTCAATCACACTATATCCATGCAATGTCACTCTTCCCTGTCTAATCTACTTCATCATCATCATTATTATTATTATATCACTGCACAAGCTCTGCTCTGTGTAAAAAGATTTGAAACCGAATATAGCATTTTATTTTTCATTTAAGTTGCAACTATAAGAACACATTGCTTTGTTTTTACGGTTATGAACCATACTAGTTTGACATATACAATCATATACAACCACATGCAAATTATTTAATTTATACTGTTGAACAGTACTATGTGACCAAACAAATGGAAAGTAGCAATCAGTGTGCCAATTAAGATGGGTCATAGTCACTAATATTTGTAGTTATTGTCTTTTTAGTTGTCATCGAGCATCCGGAATTTAGTACAAAACCGTGAGTGTATCAAACACGTGACTGTCTTAGCAAATTCTTGATTGGACAGCATCCGATCGTGCATGGCGGTTTTGGATACAGGCCATGGTTTCATTCATCTCATCATCGAAGAATTTTATTATTCACGGGTCTTACAGCTGTTTGATTATATTCAGTATGCTCTCCAGTCTCACCATAAAGTAATGATCATTCATTTCAATTATAACTAAATAAATGTTATCTTATACTGAATAACTTAATAAGAATTAGAGTTCAAACAGTTTCGTTTCATTCATCCATCCTATCAGATATGATATTTTTGCATGTTATTCAGCAGTTTCGATTTACAGGTCTGACCGCCTGATTCCACTTTGTTGGAAACTGATGAAATAGAACTTACCCAAAAGATAGCATGAAGGGTGGGATATTATATAATAACCTCACATATAAATACCACCACGCTTTCAAAGTTCGACCCGCACTAACCCCCTCCCACATGGTATCAATGTCAAAACAAATTTGAATTAATTATCAATTTTTAATAAATTTTTATGTTGATAATTAGTGGAAAATTTAATTTTGTGATAAAGTGAATAATTCTAATTAATGGTATGTCTTAATTAGAAGAAAACATGATGTGATGCTTTGATTAATAAAATGAATTTTTGTGTTGGGTTGTTCGTCTAGTGCTTTAAGAAATCTGATCAATGCGTTTGGCCAACATTATCGATAGGAATTTCCTAAATGTTGTGATGAGACGGTCAGACACGGTAAATTGAGTTTTAATAAGTGTTTGAAAATAATTAATATGGCGGATACTAAACTGTGACGCCCCACCCGGAGACCCACATTAACAAAGAGTATTACTGTGTAATACTATCTGCTAATGCGGAGAATAGGGCTGGATAGGAGCGACCATATATAATCTTGTTTTAAATATCTATTGAATACGTCGACAAATGCCATATTTTTTTCCCATCTCAAGTGGATCGACATATCCAATAAATACTTAATACAAAGCCATATGTGACTATATGATCTATCAGAACAAAATATAATAACTCGAATGCAAAACACATCACAGAACAATAGATCTCACACACACACACATATATATGTACACACACACACACACACACACAGATACATCACAGAGTATGCAAAATGATACATGTCAAGTGGTATAGCAACAACAATATACAAGCGAGTCAAAAGAATATAAATATCAAAGTAGCAACCAAAAAGGACTACACAAAAAGACTATAACAAAAGTGCTAGCAGAATAATCCATTTATTTTAAAAATTATTTCAAAAAGGTTTAAAATTTTGTGCTCGAAAATGAATAAAAACCCAAGAAATCACTCAAACCGACATTTGAATTCAATTCAAATTAAATTCAAATTTAATCCAAAATTTTAATTTCAAAATTTGGCTAGTCAACTGATAGACATCATGGCTTCAATACATTTTAGAAATATCACAAAAACATGAAGTAAAAGTCAAAAGTCGGACGTAAAAAGAACATAAAAATGCATAGGCAACACAATACCCAGGTCTGAAATCTTCTCTGTGTTCAACTTTCGGATATGAAACAAGTGATCAAACAACCTTCGATTGAAATAAATATTGGTGTGCACATAGTAGAAACTTCGGCTTTCAAACGAAAAAAAGAATCGATGAATTCCGATTGGAAATGAAAAAGTTACGCTGTCTCAAACATGGACTCAGGCCATGTTTGCAACAGTTCAAAAACAAAAATATGCCCATGCCCGAAAACCATCTTGGGTCCAACTTACATGCGTGAAACAGAGGAACAAATGACCTCATATTGAGCTGAAAATTAGTGTGCACATACTAAAAAACTGCATCTTTCAAATGGAAAAGGAATCAATCAATTCCGACTGGAAATGATAAAGTTATACCGTCTCAAACATGGACTCGGGTTATGTTTGCAACAGTTCAAAAATAAAAATATGCCCACGCTTGAAAACCATCTTGGATCCAACTTATTGGCTTGAAACAGAGGAAAAAACAACCTCATATTGATTATCCACCAAAATAAATTTTTGGGATGTGTGTGTGTATAAAGTTTAAAATTATTCTCACAATTTAAAATGATTATACTACATGAATTGTTCATCTATCAAAACAATCCAAATTCACATTTCCACTTGTCATAAAAATTAAATTCCCACCTAATTATCAACATAAGACTAATTAAAGTTGATAATTAATTCAAACTTTTTTTCAAAAGAATTTTGCAATTTCAAACCCATAAGTTTTAATACCATTTAAGTTTAAACAAAAACTAGCTCACAAATTTATACTAAATGTTCTATGCTAACACTTCTTTATTTTCTCTTAAGATAGAGTTTTATATCTATCTTCTACTATTACTCAAATAACTAAGTGACAAAACAAATTTTTATAGTCATTATTAATAACTTGTACTAAAACATTCAACTAGTATTTTAAATTTTCAAACCAAAGTATTCTTTTACCTTAAAAATATCATTTTATCAATCAAAGCATCAAATGATATTTTCTTCTAATTAAGACATCCCCTTAGTTAGGATTATTCACCTTTACTTACCAAAATTACATATTCAATTTCTCAAATTTTAAACAATATAAGGGTATTGTCGCGCCATTGATTTTATAGTGAATGGCCACATCGATTGACTGCAGAGTTGATCAGATGATCAAAACTGCATCGCCACTCATCCAACACTCACTATGGTTCAATGGTTTTGTTAAACATTTAAAATAAAAATTAATACACCACCATATTAATTATTTTCAAACTTTACTTATTAAAACTCAATTTACTATGTCTGACTGTCTCATCACAACGTTTAGGAAATTCCTATCGATAATGTTGGCCAAACGCATCGACCAGAATTCTTAAAGCACTAGACGGACAACCCAACACAAAAATTCATTTTGTCTAAAATCTACTTTAAAACAATTAACTTGAAAACTCATTTTGAAAGAGATAACTATCAAGCTGTGACGCCCCACCCCGAGGCCCACATTAACAAAGGGTATTACTGAGTAATATTGTCTACTAATGCAGAGAATAGAGCTGGATAGAAGCGACCATCTATATCCTTGTCTTAAATATCTATTGAATATGTCGACAAATGCCACATATTTTTTCTCTCATGTGGATCAACATATCCAATAAATACTTAATACAAAGCCATAGGTGGCTAAATGATCTATCAGATCTGCTGTAAAGAAGACATGTTTTGATCCAGCAAACAACCGAATCTGAAATTTTTTATAAAATGAAAGTCGTTCTACACAGTCTACGCTTTCCAATATTATAAACTTTATCAAAACCGGATTTACGGTTTGAAAGTTATGCTAAACTTACTTTCAGCTTAAATTTTAGAAAATTACATAAGAGGACAAAAATGTCTATCCACTTTCAAACCCATTTTGGACTCAGTAAAATGCAAAATCTTTTAAATTAGTAATAAGAACTTTATAGCTTACTAAAATCTCTTTAATTTGCAAAAAGATTGAACTCATTTGGAGTTATAAATCTCAAGTTATTGCTGTTTTAGTACAGCGCTTTTCCAAACAAAATTTTAGCTTTTAAATCAATTTAAAATTTTGAAATTTACCCAAACTATTTCAAGCTCAAACTACATTTTCAAACAAGCTTTTTACAAAATCATTTATTAAATGATCTTATTTTTCCTCGGAAAACAAAGACATACCAAAATTATAATCAATTCTATATAATTAACAAAAAGGAAATAATTCATTAATTGGAAAAATATTCATTACTTTCCAAAATCCAACATCAAAACAATTAACAAAGAAAATCCATTTTGAAAGAGATAGCTTATCTCTTTCATTATTAAGAAATGATTGTTGGTTATCCATAAAATAAATTTTAGGATATATATATATATATATATATATATATATATATATATATATATAAAGTTTAAAAATTATTCTCACCATTAGAATGATTATACTACATAAATGTTTCATTTATCAAAACAACTCAAATTCACATTTCCACGTTATCACAAAAATTAAATTTTCCACTAATTATCAACATAAAAATGTATTAAAGTTGATAATTAATTCAAATTTGTTTTCAAAAGAATTTTGCAATTTCAAACCCACAATTTTTAATACCATTTAAGTTTAAAACAATAACTAGCTCACAAATTTATACTAAATGTCCTAAACTAACACTTCTTTATTTTCCCTTAAGACAAAGTTTTATATCTATCCTCTACTATAACTCAAATAACTAAGTGTCAAAACAAATTTTCTTTTTTTATAGTCATCTTTAATAACTTGTACTAAACTATTCAATTAATATTTTAATTTGTCAAACAAAATTATTCCGACTGGAAATGAAAAAATTACACTATCTCAAACATGGACTCAGACCATGTTTGCGACAGTTCAAAAAAACCAAAACGTACGGGCCTGAAAACCATCTCGGGTTCAACTTTCAAGTATGAAACAGAGGATCAAATTACCTCGGATTGAGCTGAAAATTGGTAGGCATATAGCTGAAAGTTTGTACATGAATGGAAACAGATACATATACTAATGTATTCTTTATATCCAAAACATAAATCCGCATGCAAATCTGTATCTGCTATCTGCAGTTCTAAGTGAATATCTATATCCACAAATTAAGATATATCCAAATATATTTATAGTCAAAAAAATAAGAAGTGATTAGTTTAGGATATTTGGAATGTATTTATTTGTTAAAATATATAATATTTATTTTAAAAAAATTATTTCACAATAACTATATTCTTAATTTAGAATTATAATTTCAACTAAAAATAGAGCTTTTATTTTAAAAGTATATTTTCAATTGGAAATACTGCTCCTAGTTTTAAAATTACATTCTTCGATTAAAATCAAAGTCATATAACCAACATCATTAACAAAGAAATCGAAGAACAATAAAATTTATACCTTTATTTAAATCAAAATTAAACTTTTTTTATTAAAATGGACACAAATATGAATTTATGCATTCAAGGTTAACATAACAGAAAACGTTAAATGACCAAAATCATTTAATAACATCTTATTAATATCAAATGAATTTCCTTCAAAAGTATTCGAAAGCATTGATATCAAGGGACAAATAATATAAACTTACTAACTGTTAAATGTATTTACTGTCCAAACGGTTAGATTGAACTAAATTGAAAACAACTAAGTTTTGGTAAAAATTACACTTTTAAGTAGATTTTTGATTTACTCTTTTTAACCATGTACCATTCCTAAATTAAAAAAATTAAGTTCATGTCGGGTAAATATTTTTCAAATACGGATACCACTATATCCGCATTCATATTTAATTATTTTTTTGGATATCGGATATCTGCATCCACTTTTCAAATATCCGATAAATTTCATATTTTTTGGTACGAATGCGAATGGATTTCATTTTTTTAGGGTACTCATTCATAGGTCTATGTCATGTCCATACGGATTGTCTATGCTCATACATGATGCCGATGTATTTTGAGCTTTTTCTATCGTGGTGTTAGTGTGTGATGCAAAAAGTTAGATACTAAATTGCATATAGCTCTCCTTCAAATGGCAGTTTCTAAGGTGAGGGTGTCCAATAGATTATATAAGCACAACGATCGTGCATACGTCACATCATGCAAGAATATTATTATTCACGGGTCTTACAGCCGATTGATTATATTCAGTATGCTCTCTACCCTCCATAAAGTAAATTTCAATTATAACTAAATAAATGTTTTCTTATACTGAGTAATATAATAAGAACCAGAGTTCCAGCCAATTTCGTTTCATTCATTGATCCTACCAGATATGTGATTTTTGCATGTTAATTAGAAGTTTTGATTTACAGGTCTAACCACCTAATTCCACTTTGTTTGAAACAAATCAACTAGAACATACCCAAAAGCTAACTTGAAGGGTGGGAACTTTAATTGATTATATAATCATCACACATGCGTATAAATACCTCCACGCTTTCAAAGTTCGACATTTACATTGACACTCTATCACACTAACCCTACCACCCCTCCTACCCCCAACAAACATATGATATCAATATCCAGTAGGCTGATGTCAAGTTGGTCGGTCAAAGGATGGAAACGGATGCAGATGCAAATGAATCCGCATTCCCATCCAAAATATAAATCCACATGCAAATCTGTATCCGCAACGGGGTATTTTTCAATATTATGATTATTATGATTATGTATTCGAAAATGCAAACCGACGTAGATCTGTGTAAACAGATCAAAAACTCACGAACCTAAAAAAATTTCTTTCCTTCGCAGCAAAATCATTCGCACCCTTATTGTCGCCGCCTCTTGCCTCTCAATTGCTGTCGCCGCCTCCCATCTACAGCCGACGCCCACCCCCGTCGCCTCATGCTTTGCCACCGTCGCCATTTCTCAGCCGCGCTTTCTTTTCACAGCCGCCTCCGTCTTGCTGTCGCCGCCTTCCTCTCCAATTTCAGCTTAATCGAGGTATTATTTAAACCCTAATTTTGAAAATTGATGATTATTGCATATTAGTTGATGATAATAGTGTATTGGTTGATTTTGGAATATTAATTGATGGTTTGATTGTATAATTTATAATTTAAAATTAAGGTTGATTTAAAATCCGAAAATTAGTGTATAATTATTGATTAATATGCTTATTGATAAGTTTACACGAATGTTTAGCATAGTTTAAAACGATATTTGTTATATTTCTCGCAAAAATTAGTGTATAATTAAAGATTAGTACGCTGCTACATACTTAAATGAATTGTAAAATATGTTTTAAAATTAGTGTATAATTATTGATTAAATAAGTGCAAAAATTAGTGCATAATTATTTATTAAAATCAGTGCAAACCTCAAATTTTAGTTTACAAAATTGGTTCAAAATTAAATAGTTAAATGAATTGTAAAATATGTTTTAAAATTTAAAATTTAGTAAATAAAATATTTAAATTGTTGAATGAATTATAAAATATAGAAATAAAGTGAAGTGAAATAATAAATTAAGAAACAATAAATTTTAGTTTGTAATAATAAACTTTTTTTTGAAACAATTATTGTACTAAAATCGATTTTTTTTTAAAACAAAGAAATGAATATAATGTTTTAAAGTTTAGGCGAATGTTATGTTTGTTATAGTTTAGAACAATGTGTTTTTTAGTTTACGCGAAAATAAGTGTATAACATGTTTTAAAATTTCAAATTTAGTTAATAAAATATCTAAATAGTTGAATGAATTATAAAATTAAGAAATGAAATGAAATGAAGTGAAATAATAAATTAAGAAACAATAATTTCAGTTTGAAATAATAAACTTTTTTTTTGAAACAGTATTGTACTAAAATCGATTTTTAATAAACTAAGAAATGAATATAATGTTTTAAACTGTACATGAATGTTTGTTATAGTTTAGAACAATGTTTTTTAGTTTACGTGAAAATAAGTGTATAACATGTTATAAAATTTCAAATTTATTTAATAAAATATTTAAATAGTTAATAAATTATAAAATTGAGAAATGAAGTGAAGTGAATAATAAATTAAGAAATAATAAATTTTAGTTTGAAAATAAGCGTTAAGTACTATTTTAACTAATACAACAAAATAAATTAAAGCTTTTAGTCCCAAAAGGCTTTTATGTGGAAATTAGGGACACGTCCATACTTTCCAAAATTAATGTAAGTTTTCCCTCTTCGAATTCAGCATTATAAATTTGGTCCCTATAACTTATACCGCACCACCTATGCGACTATATGCTATAATGAGAAGTTAATTTGCAATATTAAAAACGTGGTATATTTTAATAGATTTAAATTTCGTTTCCACCACTAAATAACAAAAAAATTTACCTTTCTATTAAGATCCAAATGTAATATGTTTTGACAAATATTTTTTTTTTATTTTCAGGGGCAAATATTTGCCATGTTGCTTGGAAAATATTGCCATGTTGTCGGGCAAATATGCAAATATTTGCCATGTTGCCTGGCAAATATTATTTGTTATGTTGCTGGGAAAATATGCAAATATTTGCCATGTTGTCTGACAAATGTTTGCTAGGTGCATGGCAACCGGTGGAAAAAACATATATATTTTTTGCTTGATAAATATGCAAATATTTGTTATGGTACCTGTCAAATATTTGCCGAGCAAATATTTGCTATGTTGCATAGCAAATATTTTGCCATGTTACCCCGCGAATATGCAGATATTTGTCATGTTGCTTGGCAAATATTTTCCAGGTTGGCTGGCAACAGCAGAAAACGAAAAAAGTAAATTTGTTGCTTAGGAGATATGCAAATATTTACCATGTTGCTTGGCAAATATTGGTCAGGTTGCTTGATAAATATTTAACACTGAAAATATAAATTTTTTTGTCAAAACATATTATAAATGGATTTTAATATAAAGATAATAAAATTTGTGATTTGATAGTGAAAATGAAACTGAAATCCAATGAATCCACTGAAATATATCACATTTTTAATATTGCAACACAAATTGTTCATGCCAATTTTTTTTTGGCTAAGCAGTACGGTATAAATTACAAGGACTAAATTTATAATGCTGAATTCGGAGGGATGTGCAATTATTTTTTTTGTAAAGAGGGATCTGAGCAAAAATTCCCCTTAATTTATTTAGGAAATACGACAACAACAATATACGCCTTGAATGCAAAGTTATGCGTAGAAGAGAAGTGCAGTGAAGTGAAGTGCTATCGAAATTAGACGCAAGTGTGATGTATGAAGTCTTTAGTCCCAAAAGGTTTTAGTGTTGTTTTAGACAGAATTTAGGTGTTGTCGAAATTACTAACATTATTTTTAAATTAACAATGTTCGATTATTTTCTCGATCTTACTTGGATGTATGAAGTCAGAACTGGTATGAAAGATTCGATGGAAGAACATTTCAACAATGGTGTACACGAATTTATTAGATTCGCTACATCTAATAATCGAAATAACGAAGAACTTTGTTGCCCCTGTAGTAAGTGCCAACATTTGACGCATTGTAAACTAGATACGGTTAAAGTATATTTGTATAAATTCGGTTTTGTGCCAAATTATTATTTGGGTGATCGTCACGGATAACTTGTTGCACCTACATCTAATCTTGTAGTATCAGAGAACGGTTATGTTATGACAAATCCAATAGAAGATATGGTGGAAGATACAGCACGATCAATGTACCATACCATTCAAGTAAACGATGAAAATGTAAATACCGAAGAAGAATCAAATGTGAATGCAAAAAGAATTTATGATTTATTGGATGCTGCTAAGAGCCCGTTATGGGATGGTTGTAAAAGCAGAACCGAATTATCAGTAACCACTAAATACATCACTATGAAATCAAAATTCAACTTTATAGAAGCTGGATTTACCGCAGTTGTACAAGCTGCAAAACGACATATGTCATCCAATAATCTGATGTGTGATAGTCATTATAAAGTCAAACACTTATGTCGGCTTCCAGTCTGCCGTACCAAAAGATAGATATATGTATAAAAGGTTGCATGTTGTATTGGAAAGATGACATTAATCTTAGGAACTGCAAAATATGTAATGATGAAAGATATAACCATGAAAAAAGAAAGGAAATGAAGTTCCATTCATGAGAATGCATTGTGTACCCATCACATTTAGACTTCAAAGGTTATATGTGTCTTCAACTACCGCATGTCATATGCGATGGCATAGTGTGAGAAAACAGGAAGAGGGAACTTTGACACATCCATCTGATGGAGAGGCATGAAAATATTTCAGTAAGACGTATCCCGTGTTTGCTGTAGAGAGTCATAATGTCAGACTTGGTTTATGTACAGAACGATTTTCACCATTCTCTCAGTTTGGTAGTAAATATTTATCTTGGCCTATTATCGTTACTCCTTGTAATTTACCTCCGTGGATATGTATGAAAACTCCATATATGTTTCTCACTATTGTCGTCCCTGGCCTTGATGATCCTAAACAAGGAATCAATGTTTGTTTATAATCATTGATTGAAGAGTTGAAACACCGTGGTATGAAGGAGTTGAAACATACGACATTTTAAAAAAAAAATTCGTATGTTCACTTCTTCGTTATGGACTATTAATGATTTTTCTGCGTATGCAATGTGTAAAGTCCCATTTTTTCGTACCCTTTGAATCGACAATAAACCACACATGTCCAACTCAAATTGCACGAAAAGACAGATCATTAAGGGTAGAAAGGAAAAAAAATAGATAGAACAGAATCTCACACGAATGGAATAACATATAATATTGAAAAAATAATTTTACAACGGAAAACTTTTAAATACATATATCAGAGTCTAACCTAAATTCAGCCTGGACAGTTATAAACACTTGTCCTTACAATTGCTGACAAACATCAAACAAAATACACTAAGTACAGTGGATAATAGAATATGTCCATACGTTGATGAATATCTCCAGCTCTCCTTTGGAAACTCTAACCGTCTTCGATTTACCTGAAACTACTCAGATCTGACCCGAGTATTGAAAATACCCGGATCAGACTTGATAAACCCGCATGAGAAAAAATCAATAATAAATGACAGTGGCATATATTAGCCTTTGAATAAAACCTTTTGAAAACAAAGAGTATCTCATAAGACCACGTCAACACATAAACACGGACGGGTTTTTACCTTATGGTAACTAAAACACTTTTATATCAAAACCTTTGATATTATTTCTAATGACATCTCTTTGAAAACATTTTCAAATAAACTTATTAATCTTATCCGAAAGGGTTACCCATATAGCATTTCGAGGCTATTCAATATGCCAATACAAACCAAACCGCAGGCTCTTATTGGAGAATGGATTTCCATACAAATGACCAGGTGAAGGATCAACCTTCTGAAATGGGTACATCTCTAGATGGATGTCCCGAGGACCATCACAAAGGATCCTCTGCCAACACAAGACCGGCCTGAAAGTAACTACTATGGCTAGCTATTACTTAGGATCATGTAATATGGAATATAATTAAATCTAAATGCAGAAACAGATGATAATAGCAAAGTAAATAAAAATAAAACAAGCACACCAGGAATTTTATACTAGTTCGAACTTCCCGTTCTACGTCCAGTCCCAGACTCCTTCTGGAATTTTAACTACAACAACCCTCACTTAACCCAGAGGAATAGACACTGCCTAAGCAACCGAACATGACTTCACCCGCCTAAGCAACCGAATAGGAATTCAATACAAAAGATATCTGATTGTAATGTGTTCTTAAAAAACACTGATAAGTCAATTGAGCACAATCTTCCTATAATCTTCTCCTTTATGATATATAGTGTAATATGCTTTGAGAATTCTGGAAGATAAATTGCTCAATGATCAAAATATGTAAGAATTTGAGTGCAGTTTGAAAACTTTGAGAATAGATAAGAATTCAAGAATGCTAAAAGTAAATTCGGTAATTTGTTTGTTGAATTCTATAATCTATATATAGTATATGAAGAGTTGCATCTTTAAATGAAAAGTTATATTGAAAAGAACGGATGCAACTGTTGATTTAAAAGGATGTTTCTCTTGGTGAAGAGAAGTGACTTTTCAAGAAAATAGCAGTTGGGGATATTCAGACGTCTGAATAAAAAAATTCAGACTTCTGAATTAGATTGAAAACGTAAACAGCAAAGAAATAGTTCATTTTTGACCTCATTCAGACGTCTGAATATTTTAGTTCAGACGTCTGAATATTGTGAAAACAATATTCTTATTTCAGTTAGACGTCTGAATGAATGGATTCAGACGTCTGATTTTGCTGTTTTGTGCATGTATAAGCATGTGTGTGCATGTATATGTATATGTTTTTATTTATATTATTTAAGGAGAGATTTTAACAAATTTTCTATGTAATATACAGACTCTAGACACATAATATACAGCTATAAACATCTGTAGATGAATCTGCAATAAATCTTCTGCAAAGATGGTTTAAAAAACACATAACATTTTATATAGGTTGTTATAATCAAAATAGAGAGTCTAACATTCTCCCCCTTTTTGATGATGACAACTATATAAAATTAATAGACTAGATACTCCCCTTGTTAATATGCACAATTTAAATTTCTCCCCGTTTGTCATCGATAAAAAGGAAGAATGTGAATGATAATAGATAATCCATTTCACTAAGGCAAATAGAGAAATAGTACATAAAGAAATAATGTTATAGATAGTTCTCAAACAACTAACATAAAGAAATAAAATTGACAAGTAAACATAAAAAATAAAGCAAGATAATTTAAAATTGACTTGAAAGAGATGGATCATTGGGATTAGAGCTAGAGCTTGAGGAAGACCATTCAAAAGGAGATGAATTGTAAGCTTGAGTAGATATAGAGCCAGAACAAGAAATTCGATCCCATATCTTGTTGAGAAAGCCTTTGATAGAATTGAATTTTCTTTCCATCTTTTTCTCAAGTGCTTTTATCTCCCGATGAATCTTTGATTGATTTCGGGAGAGAGTGATGATGGCTTATCTTGAAGAAGTATAAGGGCCAATTCCTTGGATGGTGTCAACATCCTCCTCTTCTTCTTCATGATGGGTATGGGAGGAAGAAGCAATACTAGTGTCTCGAGGTTGAGGAACACCTTGTTGAATATTTTGTGACCATTGTTGGAAGGAAATGATTTGTTGAGAAGGAGGCCGTATAGGAAGACTCATCAACCCTAAAATTTTAGCGCCTAACTCACTAATACTTGTAAAATCGGAATCAAGCATTGGTAGTCCGATATTTAGGGGAATGCGCATAATATAGGCACCATAATGAATAGTTCTATATTTCCTTCAGTTTGTGAGATCTTGGAATTCATCTAAAATAATCTTCCGCCAATTTACTTGTTGACTAGAATAGAGAGAATAAAGTGCTTGAAAGTTTTCTTTATACACTTTTTCTTAGCTAACCGTTCTTGGTTGGAGGGATCGAATAAGAGCACGGTGAATCAGCCTAGCTTGTGGACGTAAGTAGGTAGATTTTAAATTGCCCATATTTATAAGTTCATCGGATAAAAATTGATGTGAAACATCATCACGATGTTCCATATCAACTTCAATTTCATTAATATCAATTCCTTGATAAGGACAATTTAAAATATGACCTAGTCTTTGTAAAGGTAAGAAAATTCTTACGCCACAAACTAACGACCAAACACAATCTTGACGATTTTGAGGATTTTGATGATCCAAATTTAAGTTTGCAAGAAAAAGTTTAATCATAAGATGATTAATCTTAACATTATTAGGAGTATACCCAATCAAGCCGTCGAAGTGAAATTGCTCCGCTAATTTTCTAATTCGATATGCTGCGAAGTCTGGGAATTTCATCAAAAATGTTTGAGTTCTTCATGGAATTGAACCAAGAAACAGCAACATCGTTCCATAGCCATTGCTGGATTTGGTCTTCGGATGGTCCGGAAGTTGATTCTCTTGTTCTCTTTGATCTTGGTGCCATTGGTAAGTTAGAGGAAGAGTAAAAGCTTTGAGTGAGATGAAAATGGGGGCTAGGGTTCTGAAGTAAGAAGTTAAGAAGTCAAAAAGTTATTATATATGTGATGAAAAGGTAGGGGTAAAAAGGTAATAAATATAGAATAAGAAAGGTAGACAAAAATCCTCAGAAGGGATTCAGACGTCTGAGCAATTCAATTCAGATGTCTGAATTTGGTTGGTTTGCAACCCGCAAGGATTTAGTTCAAAATTAGGCTAATTCATATGTCTGTTTTTCTTGATTCAGACGTCTGAATCTGAGGTAAAAAGATTTTTTCAATGAATATTTAGACGTCTGTTTAAACCAATTCAGACGTCTGAATTGTGCACATAAGCATATATTTGGCAATGGTGAGAAAACAAAATATATATTATTGAATAATTTTCAATATTATAAAAAGAATAAGTAGAATGAAATGGCAAAATAACAAATTATATTAAAAAACAAGAAACGATTAAATAGATTGTGAAGAAGATGATGGAGTATGATAAGATTCTTCTTCAACTTTGGTGTTCTCCACATATGGTCGAAGCGGAGACCATCTGTTACCACGTTCCCAAGAATTTAGGGTTGTTGGTGGACGTTCTGGTGATGGTTCCCAAGGATTGCGACGACTTGGAGAACGAGCTGTAGATGGTTGATGAATAGAATCCTTTGATGAAGAAACACAGAACTTTAATGCTACTTATTCCAAAAAGCTAAGCCATTTGGCATTAACTTTTTGCTCATAGTAGAATTCACGTTGTAAGTCTAATTTTTCTTTTTGATAATGATGAATATCATCAATTTTCTCTTTTGTGGACGGTGGTCCAAAAAAGAGAGACCGTCTTGTTTTTTTTGCTGGTGGAGTATGTCCAGTATGAGTAGAGGGTGGAACGATCGGAACCGGTTCATATATAGGAGTAGGAGTTGGTAGATTCTCCGATTCCGACGGAGGAGAGGTGTAAGATAGGTTAGATGACACGGAGTTATTTTGAGATGACATGATTGAATAGAATTTTTTTTATTTAAAAGAGAATCAAAAGAATTATTGATGAAAAGAATTGTAAGAATTCAGGAATATATAGGAAGAAGCTTATTTTAAAATAGAGGACAACGTATGATTTTAATGTTAGAGAAATAGTATCCATAGGAAAAGAAGGAGAGAACGGAAGGTATATATATGAAGTTAATGACAACCTCATATTTCAGAAAAAAAATAGAGAGAGAAGTGGTAGTGTAGAGGACTATCGAGTATGAGGTCTTAAGTTCGAGTGCTAGAAGACACTTTTTATTTCTTTTGATAGAAACTATGAATTCTATATTTTTTTATAAAAGAATATATATATATATTAAAAAAATTTGAACTTAAAAATATTTAAGAGAGACGATACCAAGTTCTCGTCTTAAATTAATGAAAGTATATTCATTTAACGGTTTTGTAATGATATCTGCCAATTGTTTGTCAGAGGATACATATTCTAAATTTATTAAATCTTTTTCAATATTATCACGAAGAAAATGATGACGAATGTCAATATGTTTTGTTCGTGAATGATTTACAGGATTTTTAGATAAGTTTATAGCGCTAGAATTATCACAATAAATAGTTGATTTACGTAAATTAGAACCAAAATATTGTAGTGTTTGTTGCATATAGATAACTTGAGCACAAGCCAAAGCTGTAGAAATATATTCTGCTTCACATGTCGACAATGAAACACAGTTTTGTTTTTTTTACTAAACCAAGATACAAGAGATCATCCAATGAAGTGACAAGTCCCACTTGTACTTTTTTTATCTGTCCGGCTTCCTCCAAAATCAGCATCACTATAGGACACTAATTCAAAAGGACAATCCTTTGGATAGAATAGTCCAAAGTCCTTGGTTTTATTAAGATATTGTAGTATGCGTTTCACTGCTCGTAAATGTGATTCTTTGGGATCTGCTTGAAATCGTGCACACAAACAAACACTCATCGTTATGTCAGGTCTACTTGCTGTTAAATATAGTAACGATCCAATCATACTTCGATATAATTTTTGATCAATACTTTTACTATTTTCATCTTTATCAAGATGTGTGGTTGTACTCATAGGATTTGGTTTGGTAGAAGTATTTTCCATACCAAAGCGTTTAATTAGATTGTTACAATACTTTTCTTGATTAATAAAAATACCATTTTCTAGTTGTTTTATTTGTAAGCTAAGAAAATAATTTAACTCACCCGTATGTGACATTTCGAATTCTTTAGTCATTATTTTAGAAAAATCTTGACAAAGTCTTTCATTTGTAGATCCAAAAATAATATCATCAACATATATTTGAACAATTAAAATATCATGTTTATTTCTTTTAATAAAAAGAGTTTGATCAACCTTTCCAATTTCAAAACCAGAATCTATTAAATATCTTTTAAGACGATCGTACCAAGCACGGGGTACTTGTCTCAAACCATATAAAGCCTTTTTAAGCTTATAGACATGGTTAGGAAATTGTTCGTGTATGAATAATGGAGGTTGTTCAACATATACATTTTCTTTTATGAAACCATTTAAAAAAGCACTTTTGACATCCATTAGATATAATTTAAAATTATAAAAACATGCAAATGCTAGTAAGATTTATATTGCTTCTAGTCTAGCGGCTGGAGCAAACGTTTCTTCATAGTCAATTCCTTCTTCCTGGTTATATCCTTGAGCAACAAATATAGCTTTATTTCTAGTAATATTTCCTTGTTCATCTGCTTTATTTTTAAAAACCCATTTTGTACCAATAACTGATTGATCACTAGGCCGTGGAACCAAATTCCAAACGTCGTTTGTTTCAAATTTGTTTAGTTCTTCTTGCATAGCGATTAACCAATTTTCATCGGTAGATGCTTCTTTAATATTTTTAGGTTCAATATTAGATAGAAAAGTTACATGACCCATTTGATTTAATTGACTTCTTGTTCTAACAGATGAGTTGAGTTCTCCAATAACATTATCATAAGGATGATCTCTTGATATCCTAGGTGGAGATCTTAATTCATTGTTATTGTGATTAATGTTTTCATTATTTTCAATATTTGAAATTTCCGTGTTTGTGATATTATCAGTAAATTCTTCATCATCTCTTATACTTGGGATTTGTTTAAAATTTTCATCGAAAGATTCATGAAGTGTTTCTTCGATGATATTTGTTCTTTTATTATAAATTCGATAAGCTTTGCTTCGATCCGAATATCCTAAAAATTCCTTCATCGAATTTTGGATCGAATTTACCAAGCTGATCTTTTGTGTTTAAAACAAAACATTTTGAACCGAAAATTTTGAAATAAGAAATATTTGGTTTTCGTCCATTAAGAAGTTCATAAGGAGTATTCTTAGTTAGAGGTCGAATAGAAACACGATTCAAAACATAACACGCTGTTGCAACTGCTTCAGCCCAGAAATGTTTTGGTAACGTACTTCCATTTAACAAAGTTCTTGTACATTCTTGTAAGGTTCTATTTTTACGTTCTACAACTCCAATTTGTTGTGGAGTTCTAGGAAACGAAAAATTATGGAATATTCCTTTTTTCTTACAAAATGTTCAAAGGCTTCGTTTTCGAATTCACCTCCATGATCATTTCTTATGTTTTTGATTTTCAAACCTTTAAAATTTTGAATTCTTTTAACAAAAGTTTTGAAGTTATCAAAGGTATCGCTTTTATTTTTCATAAAAATAGTCCAAGTATATCTAGAAAAATCATCAACAATAACAAACACATATCTACTATTATTGATGGATTTTACTTGTGTTGGTCCAAATAAATCCATATGTAGTAATTCAAGTGGTTGTAAAGTTGAAATGACCTTTTTAAAAGATGACTTAATTAACTTTCCTAACTGACATGCATCACAAATATGATCAAATTTAAAATTAATTTTTGATAGAGCTTTCACTAAATCATTTTTAGACAGTTTGTTTATTGTTTTGAAGTTAATATGACAGAATCGTTTGTGCCATAACCAAGGATCATTTTCTTTGGCTATTAAACACAAATCTGAATTCTGTTTTATTTTCATATTCAGAACATTGATGTTTTTGTCTCTATTACCTTCAAAGATAAGATTTTGATCAAAAATATTACATTTGTTTTCAGAAAAAGTGATTTTGAATCCTTTGTCACACAATTGGCTGATATTAAGTAAATTATGTTTTAAATTTTTGACAAGCAAAACATTTGAAATAAGAGGTAAATTTGATATACCGTTATTGCTTAGATCGCCTTTGCCGATGATATAACCTTTGGAGTTATCTCCAAATGTGACTAATCCTCCATCTGAGTAAGTAATATTTGTTAGCATATCTTTGTCTCCTTTCATATGTTTTGAGCAACCACTGTCGAGTATTCATTTTCCTCTTTTCTTGAGTGAGGCCTACAAAAAATAAGAGATAATATTGGTACCCACTTTTTCAATAGGGTCCTAAGAATCTTAGGAAACCAAACCCAAGAGGGCTCGGTATCCCATTTAAAAATGTAATTTTTATTTTTATGAACAGTTTCAAAAAAGGTGTTTATATATTTCTTCCTAATCAAACTGTTGTTTGTTTTAGGAACCCAGATGTTTATACTTTTTGGGTTAGAAATCCTTTTTGTCTGTTCAATAGTAGACTTAATATTTTTCTTAATTTTCTTTTTAGGTGAATTTGTTGTTTTCTTAACATATCCTAATCCTTTTCTACTTGAAACAGATTGAGAGCTATTAATAATTTAGATAAAGTTTCTCTTCCTTTATTAAAATTTGAAACATTTTTGGTAATGCTTTCTAAATTAGCTTTAAGACTACTATTATCCAACTCTATCAATTTTACCTTAGTTTTTAGTTCATGATTTTCAGAAACAAGAGCATCATTCTTTTCTTTTTGAGTTTCAATTTCATGACTCAAAAGAGTAAGTTGAGAATTTATATTAGAGAATGATTCTTGTAATTTTTCAAGTTCTTCCTCTAGTATTTTCTTCTCATCTTTAATCATATCTCTTTCGAATTCTGCTTTGTTCTGATGTTTATGAGTTTCCTTATATTTTCTTTTGAGATTTATCAACGTATCAACTAGTTCTGAATTTATCTCAATCATGTCATCAAAAGTAAAATTACTAACATCGTTTTCAGTAGCCATAAAGCAGACATTTGCTTGCTCGTTTTCACTTTCACTACTGTTATCTGATGAAGAAGTATCTAAATCATCCCATGTTATAGAGAATTCTTTCTTTTTCTTATCTTTTCTGCTCTTGTTGAAGTATTTTTTCTTTAATTGTGGACATTCTTTCTGGATATGACCTTTCTTATGGCAGTTTAAGCATTCTAGAATTGAAAATGATGGTTTGTTTGGGAAATTCTTTTTTCCATTATTTCTGTTGTTTTTCCTGAATTTCAAGAATTTTTTTGAAATTTTTGGCAATAAATGCTAGATCTTCTTCATCTGAATCTTCAACTTTTTCTTCTTCAGTATGGAAAGCTATATTCTTTTTGTCTTGTGTTTGTACTCGTTTAGCCTGCAAATTCACTTCATAGGACTTTAGATTTTCTATTAACTCTTCAGGTGTTATGGTAGAAAGATCATTAGCTTCTTCAATGGCCAAGACTTTTCTTTCCCATTCATCTGTTAAAGAGTTTAGGATTTTTGATACGATATCAAAATCAGTGTACTTTTCTGCTAATCCTAATAGTGAATGATAGATATCTTGAAATCTAGTGTACATATCATTTATGGATTCATCTTGTTTCATTCTAAAGTTTTGAAGCTGATTTTTGAGCATGGAGATTTTGCTTTGTTTAACTTTGTTGGTTCCTTCATGAGTGATTTTAAGTGTTCTCCAAATTTCATAAGCAGTTTCACACATGCTAACCGGTTAAATTCATTTCTATCTAGTGCGCAGAATAACATGTTCATAGCTTTAGCATTGGCAGTAGCATCTAATTTTTTTTGTGTTTGACCAAGTAGAATACTCTCCAGTAGGAAGAGGGTATACATTCTGTGTGATATTCCATGATTCAAAACTATTAGATTGCATATAAATTGTCATACGAGTAGACCAATAATTATAATTTAAACCATTGAAAAATTGAGGTCGTGCAGTGGATTGACCTTCAATAAAAATTGTGTTGGTAGTGCTGGTGTTGTTTTCCATATTAGCAAAAATATCAGACAACTGTGTAACGGTTATAAGATGCCTTGCTCTGATACCAATTGAAAGTAACTACTATGGCTAGCTATTACTTAGGATCGTGTAATATGGAATATAATTAAATCTAAATGCTGAAACAGATGATAATAGCGAAGTAAATAAAAATAAAACAAGCACACCAAGAATTTTTATACTGATTCGAACTTCCCAGTCTACGTCTAGTCCCAGACTCCTTCTAGAATTTTAACTACAACAACCCTCACTAAACCCGGAGGAATAGGTTTACACTGCCTGAGCAACCGAATAGGACTTCACCCGCCTAAGCAACTGAATAGGACTTCAATACAAAAGATATCTGACTGTAATGTGTTCTTAAATAACACTGATAAGTCAATTGAGTACAATCTTCCTATAATCTTCTCCTTTATGATATATAGTGTGATATGCTTTGAGTATTGTGGAAGATAAAGTGATGAATGATCAAAAATGTAAGCATTTGAGTGCAGTTTGAAAACTTTGAGAATAGATAAGAATTCAAGAATGCTAAAAGTAAATTCGGTAATTTGTTTGTTGAATTCTGTAATCTATATATAGTATATGAAGAGTTGCATCTTTAAATGAAAAGTTATATTGAAAAGAACGGATGCAACTGTTGATTTAAAAGGATGTTTCTCTTGGTGAAGAGAAGTGACTTTTCAAGAAAATAACAGTTGGGGATATTCAGACGTCTGAATAAAAAATTCAAACTTCTGAATTAGATTGAAAACGTAAACAGCAAAGAAATAGTTCATTTTTGACCTCATTCAGACGTCTGAATATTTTAGTTCAGACGTCTGAATATTGTGAAAACAATATTCTTATTTCAGTACTCAGATGTCTGAATGAATGGATTCAGACATCTGATTTTGCTGTTTTGTGCATGTATGATCATGTGTGTGCATGTGTATGTATATGTTTAAATATATATATCTATATATTATTTAAGGAGAGATTTTAACAAATTTTCTAAGTAATATACAGACTTTAGACACATAATATACAGCTATAAACATCTGTAGATGAATCTGCAATAAATCTCCAGCAAAGATGGTTTAAAAAACACATAACATTTTATATACATTGCTATAATCAAAATCGAGAGTCTAACATTCTCCCTTTTTTGATGATGACAACTATATAAAATTAATAGACTAGATACTCCCTCTGTTAATATGCACAATTTAAATTTCTCCCCCTTTGTCATCGATAAAAAAGAAGAATATGAATGGTAATAGATAATACATTTCATCAAGGCAAATAGAGAAATAGTACATAAAGAAATAATGTTATAGATAGTTCTCATACAACTAACATAAATAAATAAAAGTGACAAGTAAACATAAAAAATAAAGCAAGATAATTTAAAATTGACTTGAATGAGATGGATCATTGTGATTAGAGCTAGAGCTTGAGGAAGACCATTCAAAAGCAGATGGATTGTAAGCTTGAGTAGATGTAGAGCCAGAACAAGAAATTCAATCCCATATCTTATTGAGAAAGCCTTTGATAGAATTGAATTTTCTTTACGTCTTTTTCTCAAGTGCTTTTATGTCCCGATGAATCTTTGATTGATTTCGGGAGAGAGTGATGATGGCTTGTCTTGAAGAAGTATCCGGGCTAATTTCTTGGATGGTGTCAACATCCTCCTCTTCTTCTTCACGATGGGTACGGGAAGAAGAAGCAATACTAGTGTCTCGAGGTTGAGGAACACTCTGTTGAATATTTTGTGACCATTGTTGGAAGGAAATTATTTGTTGAGAAGGAGGCCGTATAGAAAGACCCATCAACCCTAAAGTTTTAGCGCCTAACTCACTAATACTTGTAAAATCGGAATCAAGCATTGGTACTCCGATATTTAGGAGAATGCGCATAATATAGGCACCATAATGAATAGATCAATATTTCCTTCAGTTTGTGATATCTTGGAATTAATCCAAAATAATCTTCCCCCAATTTACTTGTTGACTAGAATAGATAGAATAAAGTGCTTGAAAGTTTTCTTTATACACTTTTTCATAGCTACCCATTCTTGGTTGGAGAGATTGAATAAGAGCACGGTGAATTAGCCTAGCGTGTGGCCGTAAGTAGGTAGATTTTAAATTGCCCATATTGATAAGTTCATCGGATAAAAATTGATGTGAAACTTCATCACAATGTTCCATGTCAACTTCAATTTCATTAATATCAATTCCTTGATAAGGACAATTTAAAATATGACCTAGTCTTTGTAAAGTTAAGAAAATTCTTACGCCACAAACTAACGACCAAACACAAGTTTGACGGTTTTGAGTATTTTGATGATCCAAATTTAAATTTGCAAGAAAAAGTTTAATCATAAGATGATTAATATTAACATTATTAGGAGTATACCCAATCAAGCTGTCGAAGTGAAATTGTTCCGCTAATTCTCTAATTCGATATGCTGCGAAGTCCGGGAATTTCATGAATGCTCCTTCAAAAATGTTTGAGTTCTTCATGGAATTGAACCGAGAAACAGCAACATCGTTCCATAGCCATTGCCGGATTTGGTCTTTGGATGGTCCGGAAGTTGATTCTCTTGTTCTCTTTGATCTTGGTGCCATTGGTAAGTTAGAGGAAGAGTAAAAGCTTTGAGTGAGATGAAAATGGGGGCTAGGGTTCTGAAGTAAGAAGTAAAGAAGTCAAAAAGTTATTATATAGGTGATGAAAAGGTAGGGGTAAAAGGGTAATAAATATAGAATAAGAAAGGTAGACAAAAATCCTCAGAAGGGATTCAGACGTCTGAGCAATTCAATTCAGACATCTGAATTTGGTTGGTTTGCAACCCACAAGGATTTAGTTCAAAATTGGGCTAATTCAGACGTCTATTTTTCTTGATTCAGACATCTGAATCTGAGGTAAAAAGATGTTTTCAATGAATATTCAGACGTCTGTTTAAACCAATTCAGACGTCTGAATTGTGCACAGAAGCATATATTTACCAATGGTGAGAAAAAAATATTTATATTATTGAATAATTTTCAATATTACAAATAGAATAAGCAGAATGAAATGACAAAATAACAAATTATATTAAAAAACAAGAAACGATTAAATAGATTGTGAAGAAGATGATGGAGTATGATAAGATTCTTCTTCAATTTTGGTGTTCTCCACATATGGTCGAAGCGGAGACCACTGTTACCACGTTCCCAAGAATTTGGGGTTGTTGGTGGACGTTGTGGTGATGGTTCCCAAGGATTGCGACGACTTAGAGAATGAGTTGTAGATGGTTGATGAACAGAATCCTTTGATGAAGAACCACAGAACTTTAATGCTACTTGTTCCAAAAGGCTAAGCCGTTTGGCATTAACTTTTTCCTCATAGTATAATTCACGTTGTAAGTCTAATGTTCCTTTTTGATAATGATGAATATCATCAATTTTCTCTTTTGTGGACGGTGATCCAAAAAAGAGAGACCGTCTTGTTTTTTTTGCTGGTGGAGTATGTCCAGTATGAGTAGAGGGTGGAACGATCAGAACCGGTTCATATATAGGAGTAGGAGTTGGTAGATTATGCGATTCCGACGAAGGAGAGGTGTAAGATAGGTTAGATGACACAGAGTTATTTTGAGATGACATGATTGAACAGAACTTTTTTTATTTAAAAGAGAATCGAAAGAATTATTGATGAAAAGAATTCAACAATATATAAGAAGAAGCTTGTTTAAAAATAGAGGACAATAATGGTTTTAATGTTAGAGAAATAGTATCCATAGGAAAAGAAGGAGGGAACGGAAGGCATATATATGAAGTTAATGACAACCTCATATTTTAGAAAACAATAGAGAGAGAAGTGGTAGTGTAGAGGACTACCGAGTATGAGGTCTTAAGTTCGAGTGCTAGAAGACACTTTTTATTTCTTTTGATAGAAACTATGAATTCTTTATTTTTTTATAAAAGAATATATATATATATATATATATATATTAAAAAAATTGAACTTAAAAATCTTTAAGAGAGGCGATACCAAGTTCTCGTCTTAAATTAATGAAAGTATTTTCATTTAACGGTTTTGTAATGATATCTGCCAATTGTTTGTCAGAGGATACATATTCTAAATTTATCAAATCTTTTTCAATATTATCACGAAGAAAATGATGACGAATGTCAATATGTTTTGTTCGTGAATGATATATAGGATTTTTAGATAAGTTTATAGCACTAGAATTATCACAATAAATAGTTGATTTACGTAAATTAAAACCAAAATCTTGTAGTGTTTGTTGCATATAAATAACTTGAGCACATGCCAAAGCTGCAGAAATATATTCTACTTCACATGTTGACAATGAAACACAGTTTTGTTTTTTTACTAAACCAAGATACAAGAGACCGTCCAATGAAGTGACAAGTCTCACTTGTACTTTTTTTATCTGTCCTGCTTCCTCCAAAATCAGCATCACTATAGGACACTAATGCAAAAGGACATTCCTTTGGATAGCATAGTCCAAAGTCCTTGGTTTTATTAAGATATTGTAGTATGCATTTCACTGGTCGTAAATGTGATTCTTTGGAATCTGCTGGAAATCGTGCACACAAACAAACACTCATCATTATGTCAGGTCTACTAGCTGTTAAATATAGTAACGATCCAATACTTCGATATAATTTTTGATCAATACTTTTACCATTTTCATCTTTATCAAGATGTATGGTTGTACTCATAGGATTTGGTTTGGTAGAAGTATTTTCCATACCAAAGCGTTTAATTAGATTGTTACAACACTTTTCTTGATTAATAAAAAATACCATTTTCTAGTTGTTTTATTTGTAATCCAAGAAAATAATTTAACTCACCCATATGTGACATTTCTAATTCTTTAGTCATTATTTTAGAAAAAACTTGACAAAGTCTTTCATTTGTAGATCCAAAAATAATATCATCAACATATATTTGAACAATTAAAATATCCTGTGTATTTCTTTTAATAAAAAGAGTTTGATCAACCTTTCCAATTTCAAAACCAGAATCTATTAAATATCTTTTAAGACGATCGTACCAAGCACGGGTTGCTTGTTTCAAACCATATAAAGCCTTTTTAAGCTTATAGACATGGTTAGGAAATTGTTTGTGTATGAATAATGGAGGTTGTTCAACATATACATTTTCTTTTATGAAACCATTTAAAAAAGCACTTTTGACATCCATTTGATATAATTTAAAATTATAAAAACATGCAAATGTTAGTAAGATTCGTATTGCTTCTAGTCTAGCGACTGGAGCAAACGTTTCTTCATAGTCAATTCATTCTTCCTGGTTATATACTTGAGCAACTAATCTAGCTTTATTTCTAGTAATATTTCTGTAACATCTCGCCTTTTCGCACGCTTTAAATCGACACACGTGCCAATTCAAACCATACGGAAGGGAGGATTGTTATGGGGTAAATAAGAAAATAGAGAAGAAATAAAATAAAACAGAATCTTACAGCGGAAGGATAAAATATAATAATCAATAATTAGTTCATAAAACTGTTTACAAAACATTTGCCTCTTCTTTATACAATAAATATCAGAGTTCACATACCAAAATATCTATGCAGCGGAATTAAAAGTGTAGTGGAATAATATAGTAGATAGTAATACTACAAATCTTCGTCTTCGTCCTCCAGAATAAGTCTTCAAGTCCTGAAACGCTCGGACTGACCCGAGCGAATTGAAAAGACAAAACATTCGAGTCAGGACTAAAAGATCTTATGTGAGTTAAATTAACAGAAATAAATATGAGTGCAGTAACTCAAGAGATACTCGGGATTTACATCTCCTAAGGATCCGTTAAACTATTTACTATGTAGTATATTGCGCTATTATAATAGTGTCTAATTGTAAAATAAACTTACTTTTAAATAGCATTAAGGAGTGACCCAATATTCCCCTTAACACAATAATAGTCCCAGTAGTCCATCCAATATCATAGTCACTCCTGATCGGGAAGCCACCAGAGGATACCACACGGCCTACGGGAGAAATCCAAACTCGTACAAGGCGCGATAGGGTAGGTGACACGGCACAACTAGGCAATGCCAGGGTAGATATACCAATTACGCTTCCGAGTCGGTGGTAACGCGTAGCGCGCAGCTACCGCCCACCTTGAGCCACACCCCTAAATAAAAATCAAAAGTGGCCACCGAATCAATCCAAAGTCAAAGTATAATATCGAAGGGATGTGTCCGATCAAAGGTGCTACCTTATTAACTCATCGATCGCTCCTGTTTTAGCCACCTTATACCAACTCACGGGAGTCGGGTCCACGTATTTACCTTAAAGGAAACGCCACCACCATCCTACTTCATTCTGGAATCTCCACGGCGTACACGGTTGTTAAAGTGGTTTTCGGGCTTGGCAAAGAGTATGACAACTTCCGATCCCGGTCTCTTCAACAACCAAACGTTATTATAACACCGCGGTCTTTAAAATAGTTTATACTTTCAAAATCAGAATATAATTATCCATTTCAAAACCTATAAATACGATATCATTTCCTTTTAAAACCCAAATAAACATGATATCATTTTATTTCAAATATATTTCTTTTCTAAAATCATTCCACTTTTAAATTTATAATATCTCGAAACCAAATATTTGAATTTTAACTTTCAACATAATACTTCGAAATCCATAGTTTTAAAGCCATAACTTTCAAAACTTAAATGGTTTGGATATTCAACAGTATATAAGATAATACAGTTGAATTTAAAATTTCTTTAAAGGTAAATAATTTCCACACCTTCACAATTTTTATTCACTTTAAGTTCAGTCTAAACCCATAACTTTTAGATTCACTTTCAGTTTGAATAAAACCCTTCGATTTCAATATTTTCAAACTTTGAGTATTTAATGAATTTCAAAACTAAGGTTGGGAATTTCAAACCAACGATTCATTTTCCTATTATTTAGTTTGAAAGGTTTACATGATAAATCCATAACCATTAAAATAAACTAAATTTCTTAACACTAAAAATTTTCTTCCATTTTTTTTATACTAGAATTATTCATTAAATCCAGTTATAAATATCATACCTTTAAAATTTCCAATTTTAATAAGTTAACATCAACTTATGGAGTTAAATCTTCAAATAAGCTCAATTCCAATTAAATTTCTAATTTACCTTCCAATCTTAATTGATTTAAACCACTAAACTCTATATATATACACGATATCTTAAAACGTATTTAACCAAAAATATAAATAATCAAACTCCATTACTCAACTTATTTATTTTTATTTAACAAACTTATACATAGTATAAATTCAACAGTTTAACCATTTAGGTATATATAGAATAATATTTATATAATATCAAAAATTAATATTTATTAAACCGTATCCTATCCAAACCATGGAAAAAAATTTCAAAATAATTTTATATATATACCGCGGTGCCTGTACAAAATTTTCTATCCTATGGTCAAGTGATACGGATATTTATCATTTCAATCCGCAATTTAATAATAAAAATACGGTTGTATATCATTTCAAACCGCAATCCCGAATGAAATGAAAATGCATGATAACTTGCAGTTTATATAAGATAGAACACATCATCCATTCACCCAATATCAATCATCAACCAATTTATTTCAATCATCATCAATTTAAACAAACATCAGTATATAGCATATGAAATATAACAGGTAATAAATAACAGATATTAGCTAACAGTTTATATTCAATAATAAATTTAATAACTGTTAAACTATCAGTTTATATGCAACTAAATAAATTTTAACTATCAATTTATACGCAATAATAAAATTAATTAACAGTTAAATTAAATAAATGCGATTTAACTGATATGATGAATAAACTATGCAAAACAGTCATAAATAAATTTCTACTCGTATCTTAAGTCAATTTAACAGACATGGGAAATTTTAGAAGTTGTGAGTGGGTTAAAACACTCACCTTGTGGATTTAAATTGAATTTAAATTCAATTTAAACCCAAAAATTTGATGGTCTCAGAATACGTCCAAACCAGCGTCAGTAACTTCGGAATTCAGATGCGAACCTAGCGAAGAAAACCGCGCGTGAATTGGATCACGTACGCAAAAGTTATAGTCATTAGACGATTTGAAAACGAAATTAAATTAAAATAGATAAAACAAAACACTTACTACACGTCATCGCTCCATCATCATCTTCTCAGGCCCACCCGTGTTTTGCTTATCGCTAAAGGAAAAAAAACAACGAACGCAGAAACCCTAAGACGTCGCAGATTGCTCCACACGCTCGACCCTCCGTGCACTTCTAGCATGATCCATCGTCACTATTGAAATTTCCACCACCAGCCGCCCTATCCCCTAGAGCACCACTCCACTCGACCCCCTCTGGCCCACGTGATGGCGTGGCCGCCGCCGGTCGTTCGAATGCTTTTCAGGCCAACTCCAGTCAACTACGACACCCAACGAACCCACCGATGCGAAGCCCTTGTTCCCCTCTACGCACTGCACACCTTCGATCGCTTCCCGGATGAGGATCTACCGTCGAAATCAAAACCCTAGTTTCGACGGCCAGGACTGTTTTGGCCAATACCGGCAAAACCATGATCCAAACTGAAAAACGAATTCCACTAGAAAATTACGCTCATCGAGAGCATCAACATATAACTTTTTGAGATTTTTCTGAGGACTTTAATTTTTGACTTTTGATTTGAATTTGAAATTGGATCTAGGGTAGGGTTTGCAGCCATTGGGAAGAGGAGGAGCTAAGGAAATGAACGCACAACAAATGAGAATAGATAGAGACTAGGGTTTATAGCTGGGTTTATATAGGTAGGTTAGGAATAGAGTGGATGGATCTGATAAACAAACGTGCTGAACGATAATTGGCCCAAACTGCCCGTTCTGACCCCGGAACGAAATTGGGTAAACCCATATATCACAATAGGTATTTAAAATATTCTGAATGCGATGGAAAAAGTTTCACATCCAAATTCCATCGTATGAAGAAGTTATGCTGAAAACAATATTTTCAAATTGATTTCAAATTGATTTCAATTAAATCGATTTCAAGGCGTTTTGCGTTCGTATGATCAAACGACAAGTCCGATTGCTACAAAACTTGAAACCCTACAATAATTCACTGTTACGGCTCCGATGAAACTGGTTTCGTCGAAATCCGAGTTCGTGGCAAAATTGGCTATTTTTATATTAATTAAATAAATTAAAAATTAGTAAATAAATCCAATTTTTATATTTCAGTTTTATAATTGGAAATTTTATCACTTACGATTCCTCAATCATTTACAATGATTTTAAACAAATTAAAAAATGTAAATTTAGATGATTCTTTTATAAATTTCAATATTTATTCTTAATTTCATTAAATTCAAAATTAAAATTTAACTTTCTAATAATTCTATTAAATAAATGAATCAATGATTATTCCATTCATATTTCAAATAGGAGGGTTTATCATTGGATTAAAAATTATTACATAAATATTTCCAAATTTTCAACTTAATTTTTTTTATTTAACGTAATAATTAAAATTTGATTTCATTTACTTCAATAAGTCCAACTATTATGAATTAACAATTTAACTCATTATTAAAGATTCAAATTCAATAATTCATAAATTCATCATCTTGATTTACTTATAACTTTAAAATTCCTTAAAAAAATTCTCATCTCAAATTTTAAATGTAAATTATTTTACAAATTATAGTACTTATTTCAATTTCTTAAAACAATCTTTTTATTACGCTTTGAATCCAATTTATTTAAATAAGTTTCAAATTAAACGGATTAGGTTTAATTCCAACCATATACTTACACTTAAGTTTAGGTTATAATTAATTCATAACGTATTACTTCCCTAGTTATTACTTTACATCTTTCCGTATTGATTTCATAATTAATCACAATTATTAAAGTAACGCTTAATAAATACGACCCTATAATTTCTCAACTTTTAAACGAACGTTATTTCATTTTCAATTAGTGTAACATTCATTTATACTTATTATAGATTCTAATTCCATTAACAAATTAGCTGGTAAATTTATAATATATGTTACAAATTTTGAATTAATCACTATTCATTATTATTGACTTTAATTTAACATTACTTACCTTGCATTAACATTGTTATTTTATTAACTACAATTAAGGCACATCAAATTATCTTTATTGGTAAATGAGTGAATTTACTAGTAACCCAATTATTATATCCTTAATTATACTTGTATATTATTATTTTACCCTTTTGTTTTTCGTTATAAATATACGCAAACATACAGATTAAGATTCTAAATCCAATTAATTATTCCATCTAATCTATTAATTGCTAACTTTAATTATTGCCATTTATTGTCTAACATACAATTTGAATCTATTTTCTAATTTTCACATTTCAAATAAATTAACACCTTACAATAGTTTACAAATAAGAAGGGATTGTACTAAATAAAAATTTTATTTTCATTGATGAATTCAATACTTGCCTTTATTTACTTATTTCTAACTTTATATCCAATTGCAACAATTTCCACTATTATAATAAATTGCAATATATATTTAATTTGTAAATTTTAATTACCCTTGATACATCAAATTTCAACATTCTCTTTCATATAAATAAATAAGATTTCTATTTCTTTCTAAATTTAAATAAAAATCCTATTAATTTAATTCATTTTAAACATAGAATTTACACGGGTCACTACACTCTCCCCCACTCAAAACTTTTCATCCTCGAAAAGGAAAAGAAGGGAAAAGAAGAACTAAATAACAATACGTCTTATTCAAAATATTTAACTTATAAACAATAATTTACTAAATTTATTACCTTAAATAAAATATACCCATTTTATAATCATTATATCTTTTTATACTTAAACAAATAAAGTTTGGAAAAACATTTCAAAAAAATTTCTAAGTTCAAAATTTACGGAAAATTTTAGCAGAGTCTCCTTTGTACGGAGAGGCTCGGGAGAAAATATAATATCAAAATATAACAATTATCACATATAATACCCAAAAATTTATATCCCAACACGGGAAAATATATAAATTAGCACTATAAACCGTAATCCGAAACGTACCTATTTGTCGGGCAATTTACGCTTAATTTATGGAACCAAAAACGGTAGCAATTGCTTCCATAACATGCATTTCACTTATAAAATCCAAAGGGCTAACTATTTATATAAAGTGAAATATTCAAGTGGTTTCAATCACTAACAACAAATCAATACAACAAATTCAAAGCAACCATTCAACCAAACAAACAAATGGTTGTTCGGGTTCAAAACTTTTAAATTGTACGGAATGAAGAAATAACTACTAGCGCATCATTTACTCAAAAGTCTTAGATAAAACTAAATAGATTATTCATTCACCCAAACCCAATTTAAAAGTATCTTACCCAAACAACCATAACCAAACAACAACAGTTCCTACTAACAAATCAATTAACTCATTATTAATTTTATTTCATACATTAGTTGTTTGATTCTTTTCATTAATATAAAAGTTTATCTTTTTATTTTCATTTATTTCTTTCAATTTTATTCTCATTTCATTTTTTTTCAAATTTTATTTAGAAATGACTTCAACCCTTTTACTTAAGTTACAAATTCTCTTTATTATATTACATTCATTTTTTTCCACTTACTATTATTCATTTTCATTGACTCAGGTCATGCCATTAACTATTATAATTATTCATTCATTTATTGTTGCATGACCTCATTTATTTACACTTTAATTATTTAAGTTTATAATCATCTATTCGTCGTACTTACTTATAATTATATTTGCTTGGTAAAATTTCAATTTTAACACAAGTTTATAACATTAAATTCTCATTTAACATCAATTTCATTGAATACTCTCATTATTTCAAATTTCAACTTATATAATATTCTATTACAATCTCTTATTAAACATTTCTACTTTTAATATTTGGTAAGTTATATATATGTTATTTAAGGATGTAATTTGAAATTTTATACAAGTTTGTTCCATTTCCTTTAATTAATTCATTGTTCGGTACATTTTTACCTTTTTCTTATGAGTTACACTTTCAACTTTCTTACTATTTCCTTTATACCCAGCCTTAAATCTCTTACCTAAATTAGAGGTTTCAATTTTATTAATTACTTCCCTTTCATTTCACTACAATAATTGAAACAGTTAATTAAAGGAAATTTAAGAATTAAATACCGGGTCAAATTTCAAATTATTTTAAAACAATAGATAAATATATTCTTACAACTTATATATCTCTAATTATATTTAAAACAATTCAAAATTTATATATTTTTCAAAAATGAATCTGCAGTAAAACTACTACAGTGGCCTTCCCCCTTCGAAACTCGAAAATGAAAGTCGATGATGCGGCCGCCATCACCGAAATTATTTTCCAGCGACAGAGAGGAAAGTACAAAATCTATTTTCTCCAAAATTTTCTTTAAAACAATTCTTTCAAATTATATTGAAATATTTATATCAGAAAATACTTATAAACAATATTATTATATTCCAAAATTTATTCGAAAGAAATTTCAAAACCTCGGAACTTAAGTTCTAAATTTCCAAAGTTCATTTATTTTATTTTTCAATCTTATTTCTATTATTATTTATACACTTTAATATCTAACAACAAACCTATTACAGCCAAAAAGAGATATCATTTGAAAAAATTTATTTTATATAGAAAATATGATAGGCAAAATTAATTCAATCACCTATATTAAAAACAAATATTATGTCGGTCTGTCCTATTAAGTGTTTAGAAATCCCTATTGATGTCATAGCATCCCATGCACCAACCATAATTTACAAATACAAAACGGAACAGATTAACACAATAATAAAATCTTTTTATAACACTAACAAATACGCTCTCTCATATATATACACTCAGCGACTCGCATAGGGTATTACTACCCCGTTAATAAAGAGTCAGACCCCACAAAGCTAAGGTTTATCGCTAAACCGAAGCTCTAATACCAGATGTAACATCCCGCCTTTTCGCACGCTTTAAATCGACACACGTGCCAATTCAAACCATACGGAAGGGCGGATTGTTATGGAGTAAATAAGAAAACAGAGAAGAAATAAAATAAAACAGAATCTCACAGCGGAAGGATAAAATATAATAATCAATATATAGTTCATAAAACTGTTTACAAAACATTTGCCTCTTCTTTATACAATAAATATCAGAGTTCACATACCAAAATATCTATGCAGTGGAATTAAAAGTGTAGTGGAATAATATAGTAGATAGTGATACTACAAATCTTCGTCTTCGTCCTCTAGAATAAGTCTTCAAGTCCTGAAACGCTCGGACTGACCCAAGCGAATTGAAAAGACAAAACACTCGAGTCAGGACTAAAAGATCTTATGTGAGTTAAATTAACAGAAATAAATATGAGTGCAGTAACTCAAGAGATGCTCGGGATTTACATCTTCTAAGGATCCGTTCTTCTTGCATAGCGATTAACCAATTTTCATCGGTAGATGCTTCTTTAATATTTTTAGGTTCAATATTAGATAGAAAAGCTACATGACCCATTTGATTTAATTGACTTCTTGTTCTAACAGATGAGTTGAGTTCTCCAATAACATTATCATAAGGATGATCTCTTAATATCCTAGGTGGAGATCTTAATTCATTGTTATTGTGATTAATGTTTTCATTATTTTCAATATTGAAGGAGGGTGTTAAGCTAAGAGAAGTTGCATTCTCCGCCACCACTGATGCACGTTTGTAAAAAACCAATGTATGTAATCTTTAGAAATGCAATGTCAGACAAACGTCCATACAAGTTGTCCAGGAACAGGACAAATGAAGGCACTCTTCTACTACCACTAGTAGCGAGTAGTACTTGCAATCCGAAAAATCTCCACCATGAGGAGACCACTGCTATAAATAACTCTATAATGGGAGCTACCCAGAGCATGTTCAACAAGCAGTCTTTACGCTATGAAGATCCACGGTCTTCAATAATCATCATCTTCAACATGTCTTCACATTTAAATGTATACATTGGTTCGAAGTGGTTTTCAGATAGGAATTATCTAAATACGACCCTGGTTCGTTAGAAGCCAATTATCGATTTAAAAGATGTTAAGTTCATATGTGGATACCAATCATCAACCAATTACTTCGTCTTTTATAAAATATCTTTGTTAGATATATTCTTTTCGATTTATTCCATTTTCTTTTCAAGAGTATAAGGAATCATTAAGCCTCATTTATCAAATCATTTGGTTTATTTAAACCTTTCTTACATCCTAGAATAATTCTAAATCATTTTATCTTTTACTTAGGAAAAACTTTCCAAATCATTCATTAAATCTTAATCAAAGAATTTCTTTCTTAACTTTTAACTTAGGAAAAATATTCCCTTTTTATAGTATCACTTTCTAAAACATCCATTTAATTTAAAGGATTATTCACTATCCAAAATCACGAATATAATTCCTTTAATAAACTTTCACATTTAACTTATCAATTTAAATTGATTTCAGATTTACAAAACGGTGTTTATAAATTCCATTTATATTTTATAATCTTCCATATACAAAATTTCTTTACTAACAAATTCCATTTATATCTCACTTATAAGTCAAAATCCAATTATAATTTAATTACTTATAAAACTCTTATTTACAAATTCATTCCTTTCAAATCCGATTATTTACAAAATCCACTATAAATTTTTTCTAAATTTCAATTGTAAACCCATATATAAATTTGATTACAATCTCATTTCTAATATTTATAAACACTTTTATAATTTAATTACTTTTATTTCTAAAATATAAATTTTATAAATCTTATATCTAGACCATTTATAATAAATTCAAAGAATTTATTTCTTTTCTTTTATCTTAGAAAAACTTAATTATGATCTTTTAGAGCATTCGGGCTTTCTTTCGATATGTCCCACCCCTCGCCTAAGAAGAGAAAATATAGGCCAGGTAAATTCAGGGCACTGGTTGCTACATTCCTAACCTTAGTTAAACACCTTGTTTTATCTTCTCAGATCTCATAGACGGGACAAATATACTAGTCGTTTCCGCATTACTCAGTTTGTTATTATATTCAATCTTCTTCACTTTTTGTTTAAGTGGAATAAACAATTTCTCTTAACCATTTATTCAAACTCTCATTAAAACTTCCAAATCATCTTTAAATGACTTAATTATTATTTTAAAATCATTCACAAATTATATAGAAAAGAATTGTTAAGTTTAAAAGTGAGTTTCAAAAGTTATTTCAAACTGCTGCGAAAAGCCATATGAAAAGTGTTGCAAATAGCGTTTTAAAACCTATATTCTTCAAAACGACTTTTATATCATTTTGAAATCCAAATTTTCAACTTAAATCTCTTTTAATATGTTTTAAAAGGTTTTTAGGATTTATTTCATATTTTTAAAACATTTAAAATATCAATTTTAAACTTTGGTCACTTTACTGCAAAAGCGCGATTTTTTTGAAAAATTGTTTTGGACATATTAAAAATATACAAGATAAAATCTTGATTTTCTTCCTTTATTTCTTTATACATATTTAAATTTTTATAAAACATTTCTAACTCATTTTAAAACTGTTTTCAAAATGTTTAAGCATTCCATATACACCATTTCATTTTCAAAAGGAAAGTGCTTTCCTTTGTGCTTATCGACGTGTATTAACATGACTTGGTAATACAGTTTAACAATCATATCAAACAATCAATACTTAATGATTAAAACATATATAATCATCCATAGCAATCATAACACAACATCAAACATGTGTGTGTGTGTGTGTGTATATATAAATAGAGATGCTAAATAGAGTTTCTCATCATAAACCAAAGCGATTAACTTCCTACCAATATTCTAATCAACCAAAACTTCACTAATTAATTCCTACTTCATTAAACACTAGCAAACAACACCCTCTCCCTTCTAATAGCTTGGCCGAGGCTTGAGATGGAGGTTGGCCGAAAATATAGAGAAGAAGTGGTGGAGCTTAGAACTTCAATTCTCAAAATTAGACCCGAAAAACAGGTCATATTCTCTCTTATTTTTGACTCTCTTATTCTCAAAATTTGAAAAACTTGTTAACTTAAAAGTTGTTGAAAATTCTTTTCTATTGAATTTAAAAAAAGAATCATTTGAATCCAAGTGGTTTTGAGGGAGATATGATAGAATGAAGAAGAGGTATTGTCGGATTAACAAAAATGAAGTCCGAAAATGCACTTCAAAGAATTAAGATTCAGGTATTGCAAAACTCAAAACTGGAAAAAGTAATCAACAAAAAAGTTGTAGCCACTGGAATTTCATATTTTTTTTAAAATAATTTCTTAACTTGGATCAGATATTATCAAGTTATGATAAAAAAAATAACTTATTTTCTGGCTTAAAAACTGGGTCAGAAAATGTACTGGAAAGAAGTGTATTATTCACATAGTTAGCTTTAGAATGTGATAAAGTGGTAAACATAAAAGTTGTAGCCATTAGAAACATACATGATTTGATGAAAATAAATTTGCATTTTGTTTCTGTTTTGAAGAAGTTATGGCCAATCGAAGAAGAGGTAAAATATGGAGAAAAAATGAGTTTGATTTGAAGAGAATGAACATTGATTTCTTTTGAATACTTTGAAAATATTTTGACCTTATTTATTTCTAATTTTTTCCATGGATTTAAAGCCATTAAAGAGAAGAGAAAGAAGATGAAGAATCTTGAGAAAAGAAGAAGAAGAAATGTGAATGAAAGTGAAGAAGAAGGTGGATATTTATAGAAAAAGAAAAAGGTGGTTAATTTACCAAAATAACCTCTTACCAAATTACCAAACTAACCTTACTTCAACCTAAAGCAAACTCTACTTTTACAATACTTAACATCATCTTTTACATCCTTACTTTATGTCTTAGTCACTTAAAGATTGAGTAAAGAATATCATAATTATGTTGGTTTTGATTTGATGTGATTTGATGTTTACTTTTTCTTACTTTTGTTAATTCTTACTTACTTTTACTAATGACTTCTAGAAGTTTTATAATCTTATTTAGTAAAAGCAAACATATTTAGTGAATTAATTAATACTTACACTATTTGAATACATATTTTTCTATATAAGAAAATAAAGGTGTGACGACGTTGCGACAACTTTTAATCGACAAAACGTCGTTTTCGATAAAATGTTTTACGGTCACATTTTGTCGTTTTAGTTAAATATTTATTTATGTAAACCAAATTTAAAAATAAATTTGTATAATGATATTTAAAAATATAAACACTCATAAATTAATTAAGATAATTTATTTAACTATTGATACATACTTTTCTGAAATCAACATTTTGTCACTTTTGTCGTTATAGGCAAATGTTACTATTTTTGTGTATGCTTCTCTTTCCAAATCCTATCTAATATTGTTGGAATCATAAAACCTTTCATATTTAATATTTAAATCGCTTTAAATATTACATTTTAAAGTGGTCAAATTCTGGGTCGTTACACAATGCTTTCAGGTTGGAGTACGGATGGTCGTCTAACTTGTCCTTATTGCATGGAAGAAACACGAGCATTTTCTTTATGGTATGGGAAGAAAATTTCATGGTTTTATTGTCATCGGTGTTTTCTCCATCTCGATCATTAGAGGAGATAAAAAAATTTAAAGCTGACAAAGAAGAGAGATTGCTACCACCATAGATTTGGTCAAGCGGACAAATATATGAAATTATAAGGACTATCCAAAGATACATGAAACTGGAGTACAGACTGAAATTCCAAGTAAATCGGACATACATAATTGGTGCAAAAAAAGTATATTTTGGGAGTTACCTTATTGGAAAGATCTCCTACTTCGACATTATATTGACGTGATGCACAATGAAAAAAACGTGTTTGATACAATTTTGAATGTTAAAGGAAAAATTAAGGACAATCTAAATTCAAGACTTGATATAGCATGCTTTTTTAAATGTCCCGAACTTCATATGATGCCTAATGACAGTAAAAAACCCAAAACATGCTATGAGCTAGACAATAAGAAAGTAAAACTCATGCTATAATGGGTGGAAGAACTAAGATGTCCTAATGGGATTTATTTTAATCTCCATGGATATATTGACCTTTAAACAATAAATTAAGTGGGATGAAAAGTCACGATTGCTATATCATGATGGAATATTTATTATCCATGGTTTTCAAAGAACCATTGCCCATAAAATTTTAAAGTGTTATAACATAATTAAGTGTATTTTATAAACAGCTTTGTTTGACGATGTTAAAAATCAACTATATATGTAAACTTAAAGTAGAAATCACTAAACTGCTTTGCAAGCTAGAAAAAATATTTTCGCCATGTTTCTTTAATGTAATGGAGCATTTACATGTTCATCTTTCATCCGAATCACTTCTTCGAGATCATGTGCAATACAAATGGATATGTCCATTTGAGAGGTAATATTGAATATCCATAATATTTATTTTAATTTAAAATTTAGATTTGCATAAGTAAATTTCAATTGAATTAATTTTGTAATAGGTACTTGAATCATCTAAAGAAAAAAGTTAGAAAAAAAGAACGAGTTGAAGGTTTGATTTGCAAATCATATCTTAAAGAAGAAGCTTCATTCTCTCATTACTTCAGTGACCATGTGAACTTATCATCTGTAAGTGTTCCTCTTAATGATGAAGTCGTTGAACAAGATTCTTCTCAAACAATGTTACCTATTTTTAGACAACATGGCCGACCAGTTGAAAAATGTGTGGAAATATGGTTAGACGATAGAGATCACCATGTAGCACACACATATTATTTTTTAACCATGTGAAAGTTGCACCATTTGTTAGGTAATAATAAATTCATTTTTATTTCAATTATGCTTAGTCACTAATTGTAATGAAACATATTATATATATTTGTAGTATTTATGAATTACAACAACCATCTGGTGATCTCAGTAATGAATTTGCTAAATGGTTTTCGAACTACGTTTATGGTCCAAGAAATTGTGTCATTGATGAAGGATCACAACATCTTACGCTCGAATCAAAAAGAAATGTCAAGACTTATCCGATATTCTTCATCGACTGATTTAAATTCAACACCAATGATTATGGTGTTCAAAAATTAACATATAATAGTGGTGTATTTTTCAAAGGTAATGATGATCCAGATAACCATATAATTTTTTTTACGGCGTCTTAGTATAGGTTTTACAATTGACATATTATCTACAATGTGCGAAAAAAGTTTTTTTATTCAAATGCAATTGGTTCTGCAATGTTCCTGGTTCTGAAATCAACATGCACAAATATTATAAGCTTATTAAAATAAAGCATACCTCACGTTACTATAAGTATGTTCCATTCATATTAGCCACGCAAGCATTACAAGTTTATTTTGCTCCTTATCAATCCTTAAGAAGAGATAAAGCGAATTGGTCAGCTGTTTTTAAAACAAAAAGGCAAGATTTACATTTGATGGAAATAATATTTCAGACGAAGCAGCATATTAAGCAGATCTCGAGCCAAATAATGAAATAATAATAATGGATGATATTGATTTTGGGTCATCGAATGATGAATCAAATGTTTTAACAGAAGCATTTGAGAGCACGGAAGAAAACGATACAGAGTACGAGACTGAATCTGAATCAAAAAACGGTGAAGACTAATATCAATTGTTGTAAAATATATATTCTGAGTTTCCGCTGTTATTAATAACAATGACTATGTTGTGAGCTATGTATTATTCTGTTTTGTTAATTCTATATATGTATTCAGGGTTTTTTTCATTTATGATGTTTTAGTGGATTTTATGTGATGATTGATCAAACATGTTTTCTAATAATAGATTGATATGTTTTATCATTATATGAAATAATATGTTTTTGGTAGATATATGTCTTACAAGAGACATTCCAGCAGATCTCGACCTTCTTCTTTTCCCAGCGAGGGTGCCAACACACGGCGCTGAATTTACATCTAGTATCGGAGGTTGTTCCGAGGAGTGCAGGGTAAGCATAAAATTTATTGCATATATATTTTTAAAATTTATTAAATGGCAACGTCAAAATATATACAGGGGTTTCGAGGTAGAGCCTTTGGATTACATTCTTCAATTCTCCAAGGAGACATTTAAGAGTTGGATGTCAGGATGTTGCCCTCATTGGGATGACATCCCATACCATAATATGAACGCTATTTGGGCCGACTTGACATAAGTATAAATTTATAATTCATTTGAAAGTTAACATAATGTATATAATTCAAGTTAATTTCAATATGCAGGCTACGGTACGTGTTGATCCGAAAGATATGGATGTTTTCACAAATTACTAGAACCAAAAGATGCGGAAAAATTATAGGGACATTCTCTCAAAGGCAAAAAATGCGAATAAAAAAACCCGCTCAAATGAGTGTTGATGTTTGGGCTGAATTTCTCTAGCTCTGGGATATTCCTGAATTCAAAGTAAGTTATTTAATTTTATATTGTTATTATAATTTGTTTAAATTTCATATATTACTTACATAAATTCAGTTAATAATACATTTAAATTTACAGAAACTATCATGGCGGAACCATGCAGACAGGAATAAAAATCCTTTTGTACACCGTGGTGGCTTTAAATCCTTCTTACAACATCAGAAGGAATTGGTAAATTTATAAATTGCAATTATAAATAGATTATTGATATTTAATCATATTGGTAACATTGTTTATTCATATGTATAATTTCAGTATAAGAAGTATAATCGTGAGCCTATAGTGGCAGAGATCTTCACATACACGCATGTCGTTGGACAGACAGATGAGGATGGAAAATTTCCGTATGTTTGGATGGACAATATATCTCAATCCGTTGGTAAACATGCTTAATTTTTCTACTTCAAATTTCATAAGTTTTAAATTCAATATTTATTGTAGCAAACTTTTGTTCATCATCACAGGAAAGATATAAAGCGGAGCAAACTCGAGTGGCGCAGTTCACTGGCCGCGAGTTAGCCATGAAGGAGTCAAACCCTATGTGAGATTCTTTGATTAACCCTGCTTTGAAAAATAGGCGTTATAGTTACGAAAATCAGGAGGTAAACTGCTCTATTAATAAATATATAAATTTTATTTAATATTGAGCATAAATTATAACTCGCTATAACCTATTTTACAGGCGATAAAGGCCCAGACAGCTTATAGGAGATCCTAAGCAGAGGAAGAGATAGCTCAGCTGAAATAGAAGATGGTTGAGTTCAATGATTAGCGGAAGAGCGGAGTATTGGAGCAGTTGCTAGATAAGCGGATTACGACATATTTAGCAGAGCACAGGAGAATCCCTAGGGAGGATGGGTCGGGAGATGACGATGAGTAGGTATGACTGTGGTGTTTGATGGATTTTCTTCATTTTGTTTTGTATTAATTTGACATGTGTTGATGGATTTGATATTTGTTTGACGATTATGTTGCTTGATGGTTTTGTGAATGTTTCGTTTGATGGACATAAGTATTTGTCGGTATGGTTGCACTACTTGAAGAATTTGTGGATGTTTTGTTCGATGGACATGAACATTTTTAAATATGGTTGTTTTGTTTGATAGAATATTGACGTTGTTTGATGGAATGTTGAAGTAGATATTGATTTTTGCATCATATACTTGCTTATGTGTAATATGCGATGGTCGAAATTGCGAAATTGGATTTATATGTGTTGTAGAAGAGATGGATAGAGATATAGTGATATTTGCATGGTTGAATGGCTCGAATAGAAGTTGTTGGTTAAAAAAATAGCCCAGTGCAGCGACGGCTTGTATCGACTTGAGACGACACACTTGTTCAGGCTTGCGTCGGCAGGCGACGGCCTGCTACAACACATTTACCTAGTTTTGCGTCAGCTAGCGTCGGTCAGCGATAGCCCAACGATCACTCTGGATTTGACCTGTGTCTAACTTCCCAACACTAGCCGTCGTTAAACTTGCAACGATGTCGTTACAAAAGCCATTGCAAAATCTATTGCTGTCTACTATTTTTGCATCGCCTTTTAGCGACGGTTCGCAACGGTCGGCGATGGTTTGTGTTGCATTCGAGTCGTCACTAACGACAATGCCTTTATTGTGTTATGATGTTTGGAATGTATTGATTTGTTAAATTTTATAATGTTTATTTTAAAAAAAATTATTTCACAATTTTTATATTCTTACTTTAGAATTATAATTTTCAACTAAAAATAGAGCTTTTATTTTAAAACTGGATTTTTAATTAAAAACATGGTTTCTAATTTTAAAATTATATTCTTCGATTAAAATCGAAGTTGTATCACCAGCATCATTTACAAAGAAATCAAAGGACGGTAAAATTTATACCTTTATTTAAATCCAAATTAAACTTCTTTATTAAAACGGACATAAGTATGAATTTATGTGTTCAAGGTTAACATAATAGAAAACGTTGAATGACCAGAATCATTCAATAGTATCTTATTAATACCGAATGAATTTCCTCCAAAAGTACTTTAAAACATTGAATATTAAGAGAAAAATAATATTAACTTACTAAATGTTAAATGTATTCACTCCACACGGTCAGATTGATCTGAATCTGAAAACAATTAAGTTTTAACAAAAATTACACTTTTTAAGTGGATCTTTAATTTACTCTTTTTAACCATATACCTTTTCTAGATAAAAATATTAAGTTCACATGAGATAAATATTTTTCGAAGATACCATCATATCCGCATTCATATTCGAATTTTTTTTAATATCGGATATCTGCATGCGCTTTTTAGATATCAGATAATTTTCATATTTTTGGATACGAATGCAGATGGATTTTATTTTTTTAGGTACTCATTGATAGATAGATCTATATCATGTCCATACACATTGTCTATGCTCATACATGATGCTGATATATTTCCAACTTTTTCTACCATGGTGCTTGCATATAATGCAAATAGTTAGAAACTAAATTAGATAGAACTCACCTTCAAATGGTTGTTTCTAAGGTGAGTTTGCCCAATAGATTATATAATCATAACACATACCATATTAGATGGTGTGGAACATTACACACTACTCCAATATTTATTTCTACCATTTGTTAAGCCTGTAACGACTCATATTTTTAAACTTAATAATTAAGATAATAAATCGGTTTAATAGAATTAGACGACTTAATCGAAAGAATCTTCTAAAAAATGAATTTTTTAAGATAAATGAATTAAGAATCGAGAGCTACTTCATTGTGTTCCTAATGCCTGTTACAGATAAAAAAATATATAGTTTGTTAAAATCGAATAAGAGGTAGGAACAAAATGGTACATAAATCAAAATTAGATCTTTATGATTTCTAAAATGAACTCCTCTCCTTCATTTTTTTTCTCATTTCCTCTTCTTCTTTTAAAAAGTAAGAAACTGAGTTTCCAAATATATTTTTCTTCACAACTTCATCATACCTTAATATAAAAATCCAAATAAATACTCTAAATTGAAGTTACAAATCTATATACTCAAGTTAGCAACTTGGCTAGGGCTGATATAGAATTTTTGAATAAAGAAACTTCAAGAGTGGGTTGGATTAAGCTTAGGATTTCCTCTGTAATTGATGAGTGTGATATTTACTCTCTATATTATATGGTCACTAAATTTTCTATATTTCTTATTAAATGAAATGGTTGAGTTGGATCTTGATGAATGAATTCAAGTTAAGATTCAGAGATGAGAATCATGTTGAACGAGTAGTTATAAAATGTTTAATCACAAAATAAATGTGTTAAAAATAATTAAGAATTAATATAGTATCTTGATTGTTAATTATTGATTGTTGTTTGGTTTGAGAATGAAGTGTATGGGTAGAGAATATGTTAGGACGTTAGGATTGAAGATAGTGATTACATTTGTACGACTGTTTGAATGGAGTAATGCATCAAAGTTGTTCATCGTGTATGGAAGAGTATAATACTCATTCGAATGGGGGATAACTTATAATAAAGGAGTGAATCCGAATAGAGAGACATAGGTGCAAATTGACTTAGTGACATGGAGAAAAATGTCGAAAAGATGAGATGGAAGAAGAATCAAAGAAGGAGAACAAGGCAGAACGAATTTCCTATGAGGAAAATTCTTCCATAATGGTTCACTCCCAACCGAAACAACTAATCGAATGTCTAAAATTCTATTCAAACATACGAATTGTCGAGATCTGGTTTCTCGCAAGATTTAAGTACAAATCAAGGGTTTTTCATTTTAGAATAAGGCCAGTTGGAAATGGTCGAAATAGGTAGATTTTTCTATATATAAAAAATCCAATTTGGATCATACTAGCCTATGAAGTCTAAAGGGTAGAATTACATTCAATTTAGTTAATTAAAATAAAATTATATTTTATTTAATTTTCCAATTTAATTGGTTAACGAATTAATACAATTAAAATGTATATCATCGTATACTTATATTGTGTATTATGCAAGTGAAGCATAATAATATATATATGGTTAATGTCTATCTATATAGATGTTAGGATTTGCATCTATAACATATACATTGGTTATTTATATACATAATGACTATTTCAAACTAATGCTTTAATATATTATAAAAATTACATAAGTTTAATCAAATTTCAAATGTGATTATATCAAATAAAATATAAAATATCTAATCTAATTTTGAGTACGTCTTTAAATTTTTAACTCATATTTTATAATTAAAATATCGGGTTTAGTCCTACTAAAACATTTTAAAATTAAATTCTGATCATAAGATTATTCATTAAAATACTATATTAAATTTAAATATATAATAATATTATAAATTAAATTAGCTACCAAAATTGATTTTGTTAATATTTATACACACACACACATATAAATTTTAAAAACATAAAACAATTAACATGAAAAAGGACTTTATGCACACACATACCTTAACATAAATTTTAAAATAAGAAGTACGAAAATGTTATTGGCTAAAAAATAGATCTCCTTTTTTTAAATTAATATATTAGTTGCTTATATTTATATATGTATATATAATAAATTAATAACAAACAATGTATATATATATATATATATATTTCAGCCCAAAAAGAAACTTTCTTTTGAGCAACCGAATGTATATTAAATTTAATCAATATACATATATATAGTTTAATGATATTAAAAGCAATATTGTATTAAATAATTATTAATAAATTTGTATAATAATTATAAGATTCCTTCCGGCTAGAAAAATTATTTTGTATTTATTATTGTTGAAATATGTTTATAAATTTAATACACAAACACATATATATACATACATATTATAAATGGATTAAAGTATTGAAGGTTTGAAAATAGTAAATATTCATTTAAGAATGATAAAAGAATATTTATAATATTAAAAAATGTAATATACATGTATAAAATCATCTATGTCCAAAAATTAAATTGATATATATTTATTTAAAAATTTTGAATTTTAAACTTAAGTTTCATGCAAATTAATTATTTAAAATTTATTTGAAGCATTAATATTTATGTGAGACAATTATCGCACATACAGAATTTTTTATGGTGGAATTAATAACATATAAATATGTAAAACGTAAGATTACCTTATAAGAGATTACCTTAAAACCACACCTTGATCAATTGATATTCTATATTTTGAACTAGCACCACTGCAGCAAGCAGTCGATGTTTCACTGGTGTATCTAGTTGTGTTTTTATCGATTATATGTTATGGAGTTAGAAAAATGGAGGTGGGGGTTGATGGGTTTTCAGCCATGAATGGGAAGAGAGGAACCAAAACATAGTAAAGCAAGTGGAGGCTAGGGCTTGAATTTATAGTGTGAGTCAAAGAGAAATATCTATATGTTTCTCTCTTACAAATTCAAACACAAAGACCTCCTCTTTCTACCTTTTATAGCAGGACCATGGACCATCTAATATGGGTAAAAATTCCATAAAATTCTTAGTAATTTAATTAATTTAAATCCAATTTAAATTCATATCGATATCGTATAATGACAAACACGTATAGTTTACATGCACACCAAATAAGTTACTAACAATACCCCTAACAATTCCAAAGGCCACTCCATTTTAATAAACACACCCCAATACAAAATTACAACAATTATTAATTAATTTATAACTATTATAAACCAATCAAATCAAGTGGTTTTTGGGAAACTGATTAGATTCAATTGTGCGACGCATAAGTATGAATTTAGCTAGCGATTAATACTTAAACAATTCAAATACTAATGTACATACGTCAATTTAGCTAGTGGTGTGACAATTTGACTTAATTCATCGCCTACATGTCTCAACCTTAAAATTCCATTTACAAACTCAAGCGGTACCTTTATTAACAATTGTGTTAGACGAATTCCCTACGTTAAAACGCTATCACAGTAGGACTTATAGAATTTGGTTTTTCTCCAAATTAAAATATCATCCGCATTTAACCGGGTTAGTGCTTAAGTAAAGTCCTTAGTTTAATAACAATATTTATTATTAACTATACTGCTATGCCAAAGACTTTATCATTGAGTAGACCGAGTTAACTCTGATACTAGCCCCATATAATTGGGGAGATGAATTTCCCATTAAATAGTGTTTCACTTCTGGTGCTTCAACTCAAACCCAACCATAGTCATTCCATGAACACTATTGCACGATTTAACCATAGTCAAAGTGTAGTATCTGCATTGAAGCTCAACGGTATTCTCAAGTTGAGGAAACTATGTAATATCTCACTTCGAGATTTCCTATTTGACCTTAGTTATTATTTACCAATAGGAAACTCTCATTAATTCATTCCGTAGCTATCCAATAACTATCAGTATGCAATCCCTTATTGCCTCATCATCAATGCGTAATACTTTTCCAAATTTGGAGAGCGTTACATACTCCAGCCTTAGGGAATGTACCAATATCCTTTCTCTAAACATCTTGACCAAGAATATTTAAAATATTATGTTATTTTATTTTGTAATAATTTTATCATGATCCCAACACCTTGTATTATTATCACGCAACATATCATTTAAGAATGTTCTAATAAATATACTTTAGATAATTACTTAAATAATTATATTGTAATATAACAGAATATATTATAGAAATTAAATACATTTATTACGAACAAGATTGGTTACAGAGTTAGATATATACATAATAAATTACATAATTCCACTAAGGATGCTCCTAACTCCCTCAATCTCCTACTTGAGATCATTTTCGGAATCTTAATTTCGTCTTTTTGATCGATTTTCTCAAATAATGATCGAATTAGTCCCTTGGTGAATTGGTATGCTATATTGTTCTAAATTTAACTCTATCTGATACTGATAAACCACCTTTATCATGCAAAACCTTTCGAAGCATGTTTCTTAACTTCTAATGAGCTCTAAATCCTTTTGTGAACTGCATCTCGCATTGTTATCAAATAACAATGTCATGGGGTTCCCAACATTTTGAATTTGCCCTAGCTCAACTATAAATTTATGCATTTATATGTATGTATATATGTGTGTGTGTATGTATGTATGTATGTGTGTATGTGTGTGTGTGTGTGAATATAGTTTTTGCTACAGTGTTGTTCAAGGCAAATTACCTAGCCTTTTGGTTGGATAGACCACATTCTCTCTTTTGGAACATTTCCAATTTAAATTTTCTAGACTATATTGAATATGAATTTAGGATTGACATGTTATACTCAAAATCATTTCTGATGTTTACGTCTGAACGCTCCTTCATAAGAAGTTCATTATTTATATGAACAAGTCTTTAATATTTTGTAAATACTCAAGAATATCCTTAACTATCATTTAGTTACCTTAATTCGGTTTTGAAATTGATCACTGTACTAGTTACATAAATGATTAGTGGTATAGCAAACAACATTGCATATATGATAATTCCTATTGTCATTGCAGAAGGAATTTATTTGAAATGCTCCATATTAAATAGTGTCTGTGTATATCGTCTAAAACTGTAATGATCTGCCTTTTAGATGCTCAAAATTTGACGCTAATACATCCGTGATATTCATATCCCAAACATCCGAGTATCGAAAAGACAGATTGTTGTGGCGAAGAAAAAAAGACCGAAGAGAATCTCATAATGTGACAAGTATTATGTAATATATAGGTCCTTACGAAATGAAAAGGACCTTAATATACATATTATCATCAAAGCAAAAAAAACATATCATCAGCCTGGACAGTTATAATAACATGTCCATACAATTGCTGATAAATATAGACAAGAACATACAGTGGAAGAAATAAGGGAATACGTCTTAAAGGATCCTGCTCGTCTCCCGAAGCTCCAAAGTATCTAGCTAAATCTAGAAAATATGCTTGGCTGACCCAAGCATTATAAGAAAATAATGTGCAGATCGGTCTGCCAAACCAGCATAAGAAACACAACCAAATTGTTTTTAAATATTTTTAAAACCTTTCAAATAAAATTATCTCGTAAGACCATGCCGCACATAGACACAGATGATTTGTTATCTTAAGATAAAAGTTGGCATCAAAATTGGTCACCAACACCCAAGAACAGGTTTGTGCAGATAAGTAAATGAAGAAACTAAATTAAACAGAGGAAAATATCAAGATAATAAGCAAATCAAAATAGAAATCAAGAACAACAGGTTTTATAGTGGTTCGGCCGTCACCGACCTACGTCCACTCCAAAGATTTTCCTTTTATTAGATTATACCGTTGATTATAGTAACAAGTTTGTGAAATTCGAGAGTTAAAATGGCAGAGTAATGCTTAGGTAGAAGATGAAGAGAAGCAGAATGAAGGTCCCTTTTCTGGAGCCGTGCTTGGTGTATTTATAGGTAAAACATCGGCTATAGGGCTTCCTTACCCATTTGGGCCCATCACAGGGTTCACTGGGATCAAATCCCTATGGAGATGGATCCGTATCGATCCCTTCCTTGGGTTATTTTTAGGCAGCGGCTCCTGTGATGGATTCTTCATGCATGCATATGTTTGACCTCTTAGTTTCATGCCATTTGAAGTAAAGGAGCTCGAGTTATAGAATGTTGAATGCAAGTGTCTACTTGGATCCAAATATATTTCGAACCCACCTAGGTAAGCTCTGGTAGGTCAAACCATTGTCAATATTAAGCTCTGTTGATCCCTCTTTTTACTGGACTAGTCGATCCCTCCATATGGGAGTATACCGGTCCATCACATATGTCGATCCGTTCTTCTCCATACAACTGTGTCGATCCATCTTGTTCTATGAGGCCAAGCCGATCCTTTCCTATCCCATATTCCTATACTGATCCCCTGTTGTTAGTTGATGTATAACGATCCCTCTGATACGTCGATCCCTTCATCTTGCTTGGCTATTGGAACATATCGACCCCTCTGGTGACCATCCATGCCGAGCACTCTCATTGCCTATGTCTATCCATACTTCTACGCAGCACTATGCCATTCCCTTGGGTTCCAACCCAATCATGTCGATCCAAGCTATTCCTTCCACCAAGTCATGTCGATCCAAGCTATGCTGATCCTTAGTCTTCCACTAAGCTATGCTGATCCCTAACTTCTCCAAGCCAATAAAACATGTCGACCCCTCTGCCTTCATTCATGCCGAGCCCTATGATGCTTCCATTCCATACCGATCCCTTCCTTGTCCAAACTAACACTCATATTTCAAGCATCCTACGTCGTTTATCTACCGACTCCGTCTAACTCTGGCTTCATATAAACTTTTGTATCTAATTCATATCCCATATAACTATTGCTCTGCACTCACCGGCCTTGATAACCTTGAAGTCTGTTGGGTTAAATCCGCCTATGTACTGCCTTGCCAAAAAGGCGGGTTAATAATTTGCCCCCCAAACATGTCCTGCGATAGGAAGACGTGTTTCGAATTGCCATAAATCCAAAATCTGGAGTCCATAATCCATTGATTGTTATATTATCCAATCATGAATCCAATCCAATTCCTTGATCTTTCTGGATCTTTAGCAAAACCCATGACTATTCTGAGTCGATATCCAATTCCATGTCATTTTATCCAAATTCGGGACCACTCCAGGTCCATATCCAAATCCCTAGACCACTCTAGGCTATTTTATCCAAATCTGAGACCACTGCGAGTCCATTTCCAAATCCATAAACCTCTTTAGGTTATTAGCCTAATCCAAATCCTTGATCTCGTCGGTTCCTTGCCGAGCATAATCCATACTCGACTACCTTGATCTCTCCAGATCCTTGTCGAGCACAATCCATAATCGACAGCCTATTGGGTTTTATTCTCCAGCCTTGACACTTCAGTCGAGGGCTAAATCCATGGGGTATCCTTCTCCGGCGTCAATTCCTAATCGAGAACTTAATCCGTGGGGTATCCGTCTCCGACCTCAATCCCTGGTCGAGGACTTGATCCATAGGGTATCCTTCTCCGGCCTCGATTCCCAGTTATGGACTTGATCCATGGGGTATCCTTCTCCAGCCTGGATCCCCAGTCGAGGACTTGATCCGTGTACGAGTCTATCTCGTTGCTCTCTGATGAAGAGACCTCCACCTTGTAGTTATTGCCTCGTCTCTCCAGTCAAGAACACAATGGCGACCTGTATTATTTATTACATTGATCTAGACTTAAGCATCCCTAAGTCCATAAATAAAATTCCATACAAGCAATAAACCAAAGTTCAAAGAAAATAAGAAGAAAAAAATTCACAAACCCGAGCACTACAATTCATCATCATCTCTGAGCATTCCCAGGAACCGTCCTCGATCCCATACATGTGTAAGTGACTTAGCTGTATTACTGCGGATTTTATTACTTCTTCCTTACCATCTCGATTAATTGATGACAAGTTGGTGATGATGCCTTATCCTAGTGCCATTTTTGTTCGAGGTGGACGGTGGCTGCTCCTGTTCAACTATCGCAGCCCGAGTCCTTATGTATTGCTGTAACTTACCATTCCTCATGTGTTCCTCAATAATATCCTTTGAATGCTTGCAGTCATTTATACTATGTCCATCCAGCTCATGAAATAGGCAAGCTTCCCCGATGCCCGCTCACGTTCGGAGGGTTCCCTCCTTGCTGGCTTTCAATATTGAAGGCTCCTCGAGTAACCAAGTAAATCATTTCTAAAGATTCGATCAAATCCATATAATAAGAGAATTTTGGTTATCCACTACCTCTTTGGCTCACTAGTGCCATCATTCATTTTCCGTTTGCCTTTCTCATTCTTTTTTACATCTCCTAATAATCCTGCACTTTGCATAGCATTCACCTTCGATTTATTTGCTCGCACGTCTTCCTGTCGTAGAAGCTTTTCTACTTCATGATAAAATTCCCCAAGATCCATAAGTGGGTCCTGCGCCAATGAATCCTTGAACACTGTGCCATCAGCAATTTCAAATACAAGTGCCATCGAAACCATAGATGGATCTAGATGATCCACTGATGCCACTGTGCATTAAACCACGTTAAGAAACTCCTTAGGGACTCTTCGGTCCTATGTCTCAACATTGCTAAACTCATCACATTCTTGGATCTCAAGATGTGAACCCTAAACTGTCTCATAAACCTCTCGATCAGTTTTGTCATCTGCTAATAGAGCCGCTTTCCAATTGTCTAAACCGTAGCACAGCTATATCCGTTAAGTATAATGGGAAGCACCATGCCATGACTTCCTCTGATGCCCCCAGTACCTCCATGTCTTATGTATCTCCTCAGATGAACAGTAGGATGTGTTCATATGTCTCAAGCACTGGTAGTTTAAACTCTGGTGGATTCCTAGCTTGCCTGATATTTGGAGCGAACAAGCTTTGATTTACATCCTCGAGATGCCTGTTCACCAATCCTCCATGCATAGCTTTCCTTATCATCACTCTAAACCAACCATTGTCTTCCAATGGTAGTATCCTATCGTCATGCCCAATCTCCCCCCACCCCCCGAGTCTACGAGGGAATTACGGGATGTATTCCTACAGTCGATTATCCAAATTTCGATTGACACCAAGCTCCGCAGGATTGATCGCAGGTCCTCCAGCATCGCGACTCACCAAACCCAAGGGCATGCCTTCTTGCCTTTGGGGATCGGTACCAATCCCTATAAAGGGATCTGCGCCGACCCCTCTAGGTTGGCGAGGGGTTGCCCCCGACTATTCTACTCCATTCCTTCGCCTACTAGTTCCATTCTCAATTTCCTGGTTCTGATTTCCAACAATTCCTGCAGCCTCGACTCCTTGGCCCACAACTACAGTAACTCTCATTGCTCCAACTCCTTATTTTTGCATTCCTTCCACTCCTATGGCTCCAGCCTATCCAATTTGTTGGAGTAGGTTCTGTGTCATCTCTTTCTTCCTTTTTAGCATCCTCTCTGCATAGCATCTATCATTGTTTCCATTTTATCCCTGATGATGTAGATAGATGCTTGATTAGCTCCAGCTCCTGAGGAAGCCACTTGACTCCCTCCATGGTGGTTCCTTTCTAGTAGTGTTCTCCTTGTTGACTGCCTTGCCATTACTTCATATCTCCAAGTATCCAAGCTTCAAAATATGAACTTCTAGCTTCTGAATTCGTTTATGCAAGCCTTCTAAGTGAAAGCACCAAAATGTTGGCGCCAAAATTGGCCACCAACATCTGAACAGGTTTGTGTAGAGAAGTAAATAAAGAAGCTAAATTAAAACAGAGGAAAATATCAAAACAATAAAATTAAAACAGAAATCAAGAACAATGGGTTTTATAGTGGTTCGGCTGACTTCGACCTACGTCCACTCCAAAGATTTTCCTTTTATTAGATTATATTGTTCATTACAGTTACAAGTTTTTGAAATCCGAGAGTAAAAGTTTCATTCCATTTGAAGTAAGGGAGCCCGAGTTATCGAATGTTTGAATGCAAGTGTGTACTTGGATCTTGATATGTTCCAACCCCTCCTAGGTAAGCTCTGGTAGCCGAACCCTTGTCGATATTAAACTCTGTCGATCCCTCTTGTTTATTGTACTTGCCGATCCCTCTATACCGAAGCATACTGATCCATCACATATGCCGATCCGTCCTTCTCCACACAGTTGTGCCGATCCATATTGTTTTATGAGCCCAGGTCGATCCCTTGCCTATCTCATATTCTTATGTGATACCCTATTGTTAGTAGATGTATATCGATCCCTATGATACGCCATTCCCTTCATCTTGCTTGGCAATTGGAACATACCGACCCCTCTAGCGACCGTCCATGCCGAGCCCTCTCATCGCCTATGCCGATCCATACTTCTATGCAACGATATGTCGTTCCCCCGGTTCCAACCCAGCCACGTCGATCCAAGCTATTCCTTCCACCAAGATATGCCGATCCTTAACTTATCCAAGCCAATAAAACATGCCGACCCCTCTGCCTTCATTTGGGCCGAGCTATATGATGCTTCCATTCCATACCGACCCCTTCCTTGTACAGACTAACACTCATATTTCAAGCATCGTGCATCGTTTATCTACCGAATCCATCCAACTCTGGCTTCATTTAACCACTTGTACCTAATTCTTGGACCATACAACCGTCGCTATGTACTCATTGGCCTTGATAACCTTGAAGTCTATTGGGTTAAATCCGCATATGTGCTGCCTTGCATAAAAGGCGGGTTAACAATAACCAAATCATTTTTATTACAAAATCCAGTGATATCATAATAATTTCTAAGGGTTGAAAATAAATATATACAATGTCCAGAGTGGATACCCATAATTACATTCAATAGTACTAGGTTCTATAACCAAAACCATAAGGCATGTATTGGAGATTGGATTCCAACATGGAAAGGTAAGCGACTAACTTTCATACATTACACCTCTAGATAAAATGTACCCTAGGGCCATACAAGGAACCCTCACCAAGATAGATTCGGCTGCCTCTTTAACATGACATATTAAATTACATCACCCTTTGGGCACCAGGCAGCAAACATTTCTCCAAGGCTGCCCCCCGTGCACACAAAAATATGTAGAACCGAATCTAGATTGAGGAATGATGACCCTAATAGTAGCTCACTACATAGCTCTGCGAATATCCCCTGTTTTAGCCATTTACCAAGTTATCAGGCTTGTGAGGTTATGCTTTTACCTTTCCTCCACCAATTCCCTTTTAGAATGCTAACACTGTCATTCAGGCAATAATGCAATATTTGCATTCATCCATACATGGTGTTCATGATATAAACAAATCGAATGCACATTTCTACTAGATCCATTTTGAAATCACTCTCGGGATTAGTAGCAAGCAGCCCTTGTGTAACGATCCCGATTTTGAGCCGAGTTTAATTTGGCAATTAATTTAATTTCAGAAATAAAATTGTGAATTTATTTGTGAATTAATTAGAAAATTTCTAGAATAAATAAAATTTTAGATTATGAATAGATAATTTGATTTGAATAAAATTTGTTTTCTAATATAATATACCTATGTAATATGTATTTTGAAAATTATGGTTAATATAATACATTTTCCAAAAGTTGTTTACTTGTTAAATTCTATATTAATAATATGTGTGTTTATTTATGGTTTAATTAGTTTTGAAATCATTTCCTTTAAATTGATATAAATGTAAAATGTGTTTGTAAAATTATTTAATAAGAGGGATATAAACATAAATTTTGTCTCAAATGACATTTGTAAAATATTTATTCAAATAATTAACAAGTATTCACCAATTTAAACAAGTGGCAAAAGATAAATTTTCTTTTAACTTAAATTTATAAAACATGCATAAGAAGAAAAGGAAACCAGGTTTCTCAATGACCATTCTCAGTTTAAACATCACAAGTCTGAAAACTCAAAATAAGAATAATGAAGATCAAAATAAAAATTCAAAACCTGCAATAAATCAAAGCATGGAAAATCAAACAAGGCAAATTCACCTCAAATAAAGATCATCTCAGCATCTAAAAACCTGGAAATCAAGTCTGATTCAAGCTTTTCAATCTGGAATTTGATGTCCAAGCTTCAATCTGAATTCGAACCTAAGAGCATTCCCAGTTTCAAAAGCTAAAATAAATTCAAGCCTAGAAATCAAATGCAAGATTCAACTCAGAAGAATCAATCAAATTTGGAAATACAGATTAAAATCAAAAGCCTATGACAATGCTAAACAAAACACTGTCTCTGTTCAGACCATAAGGTGAGCAAACTTCAAAATTTAAAGGCTTGAATCTGTTTGCTTTTTGTTGATGCTTGAAATAAAAGTTGTGAAATGTGCTTACCTGAAATGAAAATGTGCTTGTATATATATATATATATATATATATATATAGATTTATGTCTATATATAGGTATATCAGGTCCTGTTTTAAGTCTACAGGTTTAAAACCTGATCAAAGAAGAAAAAAAATCAATGTTCCTCTTCCAATTCTTTTAGGTTTGGTGGTTTAAAACAAAACTTATTCAAATTAACAAGATTTGAATTTTAAAATTGGTTTCCAGTTGAAAAGGATGGTAGCTATTTTTAAATTATGGAATAACAGTGAAATCTTTTTAAATAAGAAAAAAAAAACAAATATGTTAAATTTTTGATTTAATTCCGTAATATGATTCGACTTTGTGAACGGTGAATTTTAATACGAAAATCCCAATTTTAAGTTAGTATTCATTAAGGATTATCGAGATGATCGAAATGGGGTTATTCACCGATTGTTGGAGATTGGCGAAGAGTTAGGTGACGCAGTTGATACTGGAGGTGGATAGAAGAAATGGGTTGCTCGAGAAAAATGGTAAGCGATTTTCCTAATGATCGTGGTGACCGAATATTGATGAACTAGGGTTTTCATCAAAATTTTGTTCGATGAGGAAGAGATGGAAATTTCTTCAATTATGTTGCATCGAAGTCGATCCCACCCAGGGGAAAATCTTCGCGGTTGAACGGTGAGGGTTTGGACTCGAAGGCAGGGTGACCGGAGGTCAGAGTCGGCGCGACGAAGTTGTTTTTGGCGATTAGTTTTGTTCCAGGTGGTAGCTGATAGGCTCAAATTCACATTCGTGAATGTCTTGTGATTTTGGTGGTCGGAATTGAGTATGGTGATCGAAGTGGACTTGCCAGCGATGGCGACGTTGGTCAGAACGTCGGTGGCCACTTGTGCATGTGCACAAGTTGACGTGCGTACCTGGGTAAATAAAAGCTCGAGGAAGAAGAAGAAATCCTCGAAGTGGAGTTCAAGAAAATGAACGATGGGCTCGAGTATTATCGTCGGTGATTCGAATGGGTATAACAGTTTTAAATTTAAAAAAAAGAAAAAGAGAAAGTAAAGTGTTAAAAGGGTAGATGAAAATAATTCGGGGAAAAGCTCGGGTATTTGAGTGTTTAGCTCGGAAATTTTGTATCATGTCTCGGGTCTAAAATTTTATATAAAAACATTTTTCAATTTTAAAACCAATCAAGTTTATTTTGAAACAATTTTTGGTTAAAACCAGTTCGTTTTTTAATGTATACATTTATCCGAGTTTGAGTTTGTTAAAATGGTTTATTGAATAAAGATTTTTAATTGTTAATTTAACTTAAAGGTTTTAAGATAAGTTGATGATGAATTTATTTAAAGACGAATTTATTTAAAGATAAATTAAGTGATTATGGTATAATTACTTTAATGTAGTTAAATGTTGATTTATTTATAAAGGTAATTAATTACTTAAAGATAATTATTTAATGAAATTAATTAAGGATAATTAATTGAAGGATAATTACATAATTAAAGGTTAATTTATTTATTTATTAATCGTAAATTAATAAATGATTAAGGGTTAATTAATTAAGATGGTTTGTAATTAAGTGATATTAATTAACCAGGATTAACGTTTATCCATAAGTAATTAATCTGATTTAACTTAATCAGATAATTAATTGATTCTACTTATGGATGTTTGAATTGTATGAAGTGCCTTGAGCTGATTAATACCCCTGTTATGATTGTGATACTTTGTGATGTGAATTGCTTTGTGCTGAATTGTGATATTTGTGATTTGTTACTGTGTGAATGTGAAAACCCCTTGGCCCGTAAAACGACATTTGAATTTCGATGCGACAGGGAGTCGAATTCCAGTTGGTTATCTGAAACCCACATCGAATCCTAATGGTGAATCTTTGTGATTGATAAATTTACTCTATCTGTGAATCTGTGAATGGAAGATAAGCGTTATGGATTTTACCGCTTATCGAGATTCATATGATTGAATATGTGATGATTGATGATGTTGCACTATTGTGTGAAACCCCTGGACTACACCATACATACACAAATATGGATTTCACGAGGAAATCGGTTAAGTCACAGATATTTGAATTTAATTCAAAATAATTTTAAAAGTTGAATTTTAAAATCCAAAAAGTTTTGGAAATGGAATTGGGTTAAATATGAAAAGCTTTCGAAAAAGGGTTTTGAGGATAAAAGTTATTTTGAATAACTTGGTAAGGTTTTGGAATTTAAATAATTTGATTTAAATTTTGAATTCAAGATTTGAAATTGAAATCTAATGCTTGGAAATAATGATTTAAAAAGGTTATACAAGTTATATAAGGTATTTATATGGGTTTTAAACTATTTTAAAAGTATTGTTTTTGGAATTTGAATTTAACCAAAGGGCTTTAACTTGTATAAATGTAATCGTATTTTTATGAAACGAAAACTATATTTTTTTCAAATAATAATAGCTTTTATATAAAGAAAGGATTTCCAATTTGTGTTGAAAAGATTTCAAGTTTGAAATAGAATGGTTTTGAAAGCTGTGAATTAATCTTGTGAAAGACTGTTGAACTTTGTTTTGAAATTAAAGAAGATTTTAAATGGTATATCTTTTATATATAAAAGAGATTTGAAATGGGAATTGTTTTGAAAGTTATGAATCTTTGAAAATTGGTTTGAAAGCTATAAATTGAGTCTTTGATTTAAAGACCGGATGAGTAAATCAATTTGAAATAGGAATTGTTTTGAAAGACTATGAATGAATCTTTGTTAAAGATTGGTGAACCTGGTATTAAATTGAAAAGGGATTTTTAAAGGTAAATCTTTTGTTTAAAGGATTAAAGTGTGGAAATTGTTTAAACCATTGAAGGTTTTTGAAATGAATCTTTTTGTGTAAAAGATTGGAAATGGTAATTTGTTTGAACTATTTGAATGAAAGGTTTTGGGCTTTAAGCTGTGATTTAACTGAGATCCCATTGTCCATATGTTTTTAAATATTGCGCTTGTTATTCGGTTTAGTCAGGAGAGGACTTTGTGTCATATAACCTATTTCAAATAATGATACGACGTAGATGGATAGCATTTGAAGACCGGTGGTGAAGACCGGGTATTTTCGAGAACGAAAGGATAACCCGTCGAATGTCTCTACACTGAGTCGCGCCGGTATAGAGATCTCTATATATGATGGGGAGTCCGATCGGGATTGGGAATTCCCGAATTGCAAGGGCTTCTTTGGAAGTGCCTTTGGTTCTGTTCGAACCCGAAACAGACTTGTATGGATGTGTGTCTGATGTTACACTTTGAGATGTAAAGTTGGTTTCTATCAAATACATTTCTGTTTGGTGGCGGAGATTTATTCTCTTAGCTTAACACCCTTCTCTGAGACGTACGAGCTCAGAGGTTACGTAGTTGATGGTTACTAGTGATACATTCCCAATTTGGTACTGTGGCATACGAAGTGCTGCTGATCATTTGTTGATCGAAGCATGGCTTTGTAAAATAGCGTAGCTTTGTGAACGAGACTTCGTCGAGCCTCACAACCCGGAAATGGTCGAAACAGGAATGTTGCGGCAAGGTTTTTAGTGGTTGCGCCCCTAGGGTATGTCCATTTTCTTCTGGATAAGAGGTGGTATCATGGTATGGAGCCCAGATATTTAACCTATGTGGTTACTGCAATCACATTGATGTGCGGTTGTTGGTTGTCGGGATCCTGGAATAAAGGTCGGTAACGACCGAGAATGGCATAACTCGTGTGTTAGTTACCTAGTTACAGCTTGGTTAAAACGTGAGGTAGCGTCAGCCTTGTTTAGCACAAATCCAGTTAGGTTCTCGAGGGCGTCCTTCCAGAGGCGTTCCATTTCGGTTTGGGAAGTTCCTTTGCCTGACCATTTGTTGGAAATCCAAAGAAACAATATGCGTCCTGTACGGTTTTAGTTATATAACCTGCCATGGAATGTGGCGGTAACCTGCTATTGAACATGGTAGTTATAGTAGACATGCGACAAAATGTTGTATGCTGGCTAAGATTGATACTATACTTTCGAAATGTTTGCTGCACTATGCACTAATAATAATATCAAAAGGTTTTCACGTATCAAGCATTTTTGACTATCATAAGGAGAAATCTCCTCTATTCTGCATTTACATGTTGTGTGTGGCGGGAGGCCTTATGCTAATTACATTTTCCAAAAAGCATTGTGGATTTCAATTTTAAAATCTTTTGTTCTTTTTTTAAGATAAACTATTTTTGTTTGCTCACACCAGTCGCATGACTGACTCGGAGTTTATTGTTCCCTTCCTAAACTCTGGGTGCCCACAATTTTCCACACGGGCAGTCTAGAGTTTGGTTTTTTCAGATAGTCAGATAGTAGATATCGATTTGGTATCCTTCAGCTTTCGGTTTGGTATTTTTTGGAGTCTTTAGAGTGCATGGGCTGCACTTTCTTAGCTTTGTGCAACCTCGATAGGGGTTCGAGCTAGTGGTTTGTAGTTTTGGCTTTGGAGCATTGGACTGGAGTTGCAGTTTGATATTGGAGTTATCTCTTTTGACTTTCCGCTGTTGTTTATTGTCTCTGGTATTCTTGTATCATATTGATATCATTGTTGTATATCATGGGATATTGTATTCATTGGAGTTGTATATGATATTCATTTCTTTTTCTTCCGATGTGTTATTATACTTAATGTGTTATAAGCTCCGGCACGCATCAAATTTCAATGGTTGAATCTGCGACATTCAAGTACAAGTGAAGTACGGGTGTCGATTTTTGAACGCTGAAATTTGGACCGTGACATCTTGGTATCAGAGCTAAAGGTTGAACTTTAGCTATGGAGTATAACACATTAGGTGACTCATTAGAGATAGGGTGAAGTATACCCTAGAATGAGTATTTCCTAAGATATCCGTTCGTGCGCCTCAGTAAATTCTCTTACTATCCACTGATAGTGAGTATGAGTGCAAGAAGAGGATGAGATAGGGGACAGGGAACTACCACTACAATTGGTTGATGCCCTGTAACAACAAGGAAACAATTCTTCTCAATCTCCTTTGTTTCGATTTCAATTCTTTGATGGTTTCCTGAAAGCTCGAGGGAGAAGCTTTGGTATGGTGGTGGCCCTGCGAATCGTTCTACAAAAGGTTCTAGTTTCTATTTCGTATTCTACTCATCCATTTCCCTCAACTTTCTGTTTTAACTTTAATAAAGTTGGAATCTAAATTGAAACAATTGATAAACAAAAATAAAGATAAATTAATTTGTATTGATGAAACGATTTTAATTAAAACCAAATTTGAGATTCTATTGTAATTTCTTATGAGGATCAAAGTCCGAAGAGGGACAAGTTGGTGTATACTTTGGGATATTCCAACCTGGATTGGGTATCATTGTATGTTCTGTTGGGTCCAGATATATTCTACGAGTGGTCAGTTATCCTTTCGAACTAACCAGTACCCTGCTTATTTCGTAGATCTGGTGACCCGAGTATTGCATGTAGTATTGAATGAGTTTGTTCTCGTATCTATTGTTGATATTCTGATTTGGTAAGCCAAATACAGAATAGATATTCAGTTTGATCTGGAAAACTGTATCTCTATCTTGGTGTATCCATCCTTTGTTGTCTCCCTGGCAAATTTCGAGGACGAAATTTTCTTAAGGGAGGGAATTTGTAACGATCTTGATTTTGAGCCGAGTTTAATTTGGCAATTAATTTAATTTCGAAATTAAAATTGTGAATTTATCTTTGAATTAATTAAAAATTTTCCAAAATAAATAAAATTTTAGACTATGAATAGATAATTTGATTTGAATAAAATTTGTTTTCTAATATAATATACCTATGTAATATGTATTTTGAAAATTATGGTTAATATAATACATTTTCCAAAAGTTGTTTAGTTGTTAAATTCTATATTTATAATATGTGTGTTTATTTAAGGTTTAATTAGTTTTGAAATCATTTCCTTTAAATTGATATAAATGTAAAATTGGTTTGTAAAATTATTTAATTAGAGGGATATAAACATAAATTTTATCTCAAATGGCATTTGTAAAATATTTACTCAAACAATTAACAAGTGTTCACCAATTTAAACAAGTGGCAAAAGATAAATTATCTTTTAATTTTAATTTATAAAACATGCATAAGAAGAAAAGGAAACCAGGTTTCTCAATGACCATTCTCAGTTTAAACATCACAAGTCTGAAAACTCAAAATAAGTATAATGAAGATCAAAACAAAAATTCAAAACCTGAAATAAATCAAAGCCTGGAAGATCAAACAAGGCAAATTCACCTCAAACAAAGATCATCTCAACATCTAAAAACCTGGAAATCAAGTCTGATTCAAGCTTTTCAATCTGGAATTTGATGTCCAAGCTTCAATCTGAATTCAGACCTGAGAGCATTCCCAGTTTCAAAAGCTAAAATAAATTCAAGCCTGGAAATCAAATGCAAGATTCAACTCAGAAGAATCAATCAAACTTGGAAATACAGATTAAAATCAAAAGCCTGTGACAATGCTAAACGAAACACTGTCTCTGTTCAGAACATAAGGTGAGCAAACTTCTAAATTTAAAGGCTTGAATCTGTTTTCTTTTTGATGATGCTTGAAATAAAAGTTGTGAAATGTGCTTACCTGAAATGAAAATGTGCTTGTATATATATATATAGATTTATGTCTATATATAGGTATATCAGGTCCTGTTTTAAGTCTACAGGTTTAAAACCTGATCAAAGAAAAAAAAATCAAAGTTCCTCTTCCAATTCTTTTAGGCTTGGTGGTTTAAAACAAAACTTATTCAAATTAACAAGATTTGGATTTTAAAATTGGTTTCAAGTTGAAAAGGATGGTAGCTATTTTGAAATTATGGAATAACAGTGAAATCTTTTTAAATAAGAAAAAAATATATTAAATTTTTGATTTAATTCCACAATATTATTCGACTTTGTGAATGGTGAATTTTAATACGAAAATCCCAATTTTTAAGTTAGTATTCATTGAGGATTATCGAGATGATCGAAATGGGGTTATCCGCTGATTGCTGGAGATTGGCAAAGAGTTAGGTGACGCAGTTGATACTGGAGGTGGATAGAAGGATGGGTTGCTTGAGAAAAATGGTAAGCGATTTTCCTGATGATCGTGGTAACCGGATATTGATGAACTAGGGTTTTCATCACAATTTTGTTCGACGTGGAAGAGATGGCAATTTCATCAACTATGGTGCATCGAAGTCGATCGCACCCAGGGGTAAATCTTCGTGGTTGAACGGTGAGGGTTTGGACTCGAAGGCAGGGTGACTAGAGGTCGGAGTCGTCGGGACGAAGTTGTTTTTGGCGATTTGTTTTGTTCCAGGTGGTAGCTGATGGGCTCAAATTCACATTCGTGATTGTCTTGTGATTTTGGTGGTCGGAATTGAGTATGGTGATCGAAGTGGACTTGCCAGCGATGGCGACGTTGGTCAGAACGTCGGTGGCCACTTATGCATGTGCACGAGTTGACGTGCTTAACTGGGTAAATAAAAGCTCGGGGAAAAAGAAGAAATCCTCGAAGTTGAGTTCGAGAAAATGAACGATGGGCTCGAGTATTATCGTGGGTGATTCGAATGGGTATAACAGTTTTAAATTTAGAAAAAAAGAAAAAGAGATAGTAAAGTGTTAAAAGGGTAGAAGAAAATCATTCGGGGAAAAGCTCGGGTATTTGAGTGTTTAGCTCGAAAATTTTGTATCATGGCTTGGGTCTAAAATTTTATATAAAAACAGTTTTCAATTTTAAAACCAATAAAGTTTATTTTGAAACAATTTTTGGTTAAAACCAATTCGTTTGTAAATGTAAACATTTATCCGAGTTTGAGTTGGTTAAAATGGTTTATTGAATAAAGATTTTTAATTGTTAATTTAACTTAACGGTTTTAAGATAAGTTGATGATGGATTTATTTAAAGATAAATTAAGTGATTAAGGTATAATTACTTTAATGTAGTTAAATGTTGATTTATTTATAAAGGTAATTAATTACTTAAAGATAATTATTTAATGAAATTAATGAAGGATAATTAATTAAAGTATAATTACATAATTAAAGGTTAATTTATTTATTTATTAATGGTAAGTTAATAAATGATTAAGGGTTAATTAATTAAGATGGTTTGTAATTAAGTGATATTAATTAACCAGGATTAACGTTTATCCATAAGTAATTAATCTGATTTAACTTAATCAGATAATTAATTGATTCTACTTATGGATGTTTGAATTGTATGATGTGCCTTGAGCTGATTAATACCCGTGCTATGATTGTGATACTTTGTGATGTGAATTGATTTGTGATGAATTGTGATATTTGTGATTTGTTTCTGTGTGAATGTGAAAACCCCTTCGCCCGTAAAACGGCATTCGAATTTCGATGCGACAGGGAGTCGAATTCCAGTTGGTTATCCGAAACCCACATCGAATCGTAATGGTGAATCTTTATGATTGATAAATTTACTCTATCTATAAATGGATGAGTGTTATGGATTTTACCGCTTATCGAGATTGATATGATTAAATCTGTGATGATTGATGATGTTGCATTATTGTGTGAAACCCATGGACTACGCCATACACACACAAATATGGATTTCACGAGGAAATCGGTTAAGTCACAGATATTTGAATTTAATTCAAACTAATTTTAAAAGTTGAATTTTAAAATCCAAACGGTTTTGGAAATGGAATTGGGTTAAATATGAAAATCTTTTGAAAAGGGGTTTTGAGGATAAAAGTTATTTTGAATAACTTGGTAAGGTTTTGGAATTTAAATAGTTTGATTTAAATTTTGAATTCAAGATTTGAAATGGAAATCTGTGCTTGGAAATTATGATTTAAAAAGGTTATACAAGTTATAAAAGGTATTTATATGGGTTTTAAACTATTTTAAAAATATTGTTTTGGGAATTTGAATTTAACCCAAGGGCTTTAACTTGTATAAATGTAATCGGATTTTTCTGAAACGAAAACTATATTGTTTTCAAACAATAATATCTTTTATATAAAGAAAGGATTTTTAAATTATGTTGAAAAGATTTCAAGTTTGAAATAGAAAGGTTTTGAAAGCTGTGAATTAATCTTGTGAAAGATTTTGTACTTTGTTTCGAAATTGAAGAAGATTTTAAATGGTATATCTATTATATATAAAAGAGATTTGAAATGGGAATTGTTTTTAAAGTTATGAATCTTTGGAAATTGTTTTGAAAGCTATAAATTGAGTCTTTGATTTAAAGACCGGATGAGTTATTCCGATTTGAAATAGGAATTGTTTTGGAAGGCTATGATTGAATCTTTGTTAAAGATTGATGAACCTGGTATTAAATTGAAAGGGGTTTTTCAAAGGTAAATATTTTGTTTAAAGGATTAAAGTGTGAAAATTGTTTAAACCATTAAAGGTTTTTGAAATGAATCTTTTTGTTTAAAAGATTGGAAATGGTAATTTGTTTGAACCATTTGAATGAAAGGTTTTGGTCTTTAAGCTGTGATTTAACTGAGATCCCATTGTCCATATGTTTTTAAATATTGCGCTTGTTATTCGGTTTAGTCGGGAGAGGACTTTGTGTCATATAACCCATTCTGAATAGTGATACGACGTATATGGATAGCATTTGAAGACCGGTGGTGAAGACCGGGTATTTTCGAGAACGAAAGGATAACCCATCGAATGTCTCTGCACTGAGTCGCGCCGGTGTAGAAATCTCCATATGTGATGGAGAGTCCATTCGGGATTTGGAATTCCCGGATTGCAAGAGCTTCTTTGGAAATGCCTTCGGTTCTGTTCGAACCCGGAGCAGACTTGTATGGATGTGTATCTGACGTTACACTTTGAGATGTAAAGCTGGTTTCTATCAAATACATTTCGTTTGGTGGCGGAGATTTATTCTCTTAGCTTAACACTCTTCTCTGAGACATACGAGCTCAGAGGTTATGTAGTTGATGGTCACTAATGATACATTCCCAATTTGGTAATGTGGCATACGAAGTGCAGCTGATCATTTGTTGATCGAAGCATGGCTTTGTGAAAAAAACGTTGCTTTATGAATGAGACTTCGTCGAGCCTCACAACACGAAAACGGTCGAAACAGGAATGTTGCGGCATGGTTTTTAAGGGTCGCGCCCCAAGGGTATGTCCATTTTCTTCTAGATAAGAGCTGGTATCATGCTATGGATCCCAGATATTTAACCTTTGTGGTTACTGCAATCTCATTGTTGTGTGGTTGTTGGTTGTTGGTTGTCGGGATCCCAGAATAAAGGTCGGTAACGACCGGGAATGGCATAGCTCGTATGTTAGTTACCTAGTTACAGCTTGGTTAAAGCATGAGGTAGCGTCGACCTTGTTTAGCAGAGATTTGTTTAGGTTCTCGGGGGCGTCCTTATAGAGGCGTTCCATTTCGGTGTGGGAAGTTCCTTTTCCTGACTATTTGTTGGAAATCCAAAGAAACAATACGCGCCATGTACGGTTTTTGTTGTATAACCTGTCATGGAATGTGGCGGTAAGCTGCTATTGAACATGGTAGCTATAGTAAGCATACGACGAAATGTTGTATGCTGGCTAAGATTGATATTATGCTTTCGAAATATTTTCTACACTATGCACTAATAATAATATCAAAAGGTTTTCGCGTATCAAGCATTTTTTACTATCATACGGTGAAATCTCCTCTAATTTTGCGTTTGCATGTTGTGTGTGGCAGGAGTCTTTATGGTAGTTTCATATTCCAAAAAACATTGTGGATTTCAATTTTAAAATCTTTTGTTGTTTCTTTTAAAGATAAACTATTTTTTTTTGCTCATACCAGTCGCATGACTGACTCGGAGTTTATTGTTCCCTTCCTAAACTCTAGGTTCCTACAATTTTCCACATGGGCAGTCTAGAGTTTGGTTTTTCAGATAGTCAGATAGTAGATATCGATTTGGTAGCCTTCAGCTTTCGGTTTGGTATTCTTTGGAGTCTTTGGGTTGATGGGCTGCACTTGCTTAGCTTTGTACAACCTCGATGGGGGTTCGAGCTAGTGGTTTGGAGTTTTGGCTTTGGGGCATTGGATTGGAGTTACAGTTTGATATTGGAGTTATCTCTTTTGACTTTCCGCTGTTGTTTATCGTCTCTAATATTCTTGTATCATATTGATATCATTGTTGTATATCATGGGATATTGTATTCATTGGAGTTGTATATGATATTCATTTCTTTTTCTTCCGCTGTGTTGTTATACTTAATGTGTTATAAGCTCCAGCACTGGTCAAATTTCAATGGTTGAATCTGAGGCATTCAAGTACAAGTGAAGTACGGGTGTCGATTTTCGATTGCTGAAATTTGGACCGTGACATCTTTCACTTCAAAGAACTCCATCTTTGATCCCATCATCTCAAACTAGTCTTGAACCTCTTCCGAAAGCGTAAAACACGTATATGGTTTTGGAGTGGTTACGGTTTCGAATCATCCCATATAAGTACACTTCCCTGCTTACCGGTCGTTTCAAAACCAAATCGATAATTTCGGTAAACTCAACTACAGTTATTTTGGAAATAATTAAACAATACATAAGGGCAGAGATCACCTCCTAACTGTTTAAGTGGACGGATTTTCTTATCGTTTGTCCTAGGTGAACAAAACGCGGTTTATACACACAGTACGACATCATCGACGATGACTGTGCCATAAACCTCGTGTTTCTCCTAGATATTTCCAAAGTTATATTTTGGCCAATATATGATGGTTGGTTATTTAACTTCCAATTAAACGAACAACCAACATAGATTTAATTCCATATCAAGCCTCTATTAATTAATCTTTCATTAATTGAAATTTCTTACAATTCTTCAATTCAAAATATATTCACAAAAGATAATATTCATAAACCCCTTATACTCCTTTCAATACTTGGAAAAACTTTCATGTACATTGTAATGAACTGCCTTTCTTACATCGAAAGACGAGCCATTAAGGGTAGAAGAAAAGAAAAGATAAGAAGAACTCAACAATCACAGAATCTCACCACGAACCAGAACAACATATAATAGATAATATAGGATATTACATAGTCACTGCCATAATATTACATTTGTCATTACATTACAATTTTCACCTGGATAGTTATAACTACCTGTCCATACAAAATACATAGATCATATGTAAACACAGCGGAATAAGATAATAACTCGCTAACGGTGATGCTGCCTGCTCCAGCTCCTTCAAAATACTTCCGGGAGAAACCTGGATCACTTGGTTACTCATATTAATTTGATTACCAAAGAGTTTTAGAAAAAGAAAATGAAATTCCGAGTCATACATGGATCTGTGTGTGTAAATTCATAACAGCTAAATTTTATTTTTATATAACTTGAAAATCAAAGGTATCTCGTAAGACCATGCCGCATATTAATACACACAGATTTTTACCTTACGATAACCAAAATACTTTTATAAAACTTTCAGTGATATTATCATAATGTCTAAGGTTTCAAGTAAAATAGAGCATAACTGAAATGCTTGTATCTCACATTTTAACATATTTGGATACAACTATGTCTGTACAACACTTATTGGAAAATGGATTCCATACATGACCAAGTAAGGAACAACCTTCCGAAAGATGCACCTTCAAATAAAATATACTTAGGGTCTGACAAGAACATCTTGTACCCCTGCTACACAGAATCGGCCTACCACTTGACTAGTATTACCAAATACGTCACCACCATGGTTGTGATCACAACTGTACAGGAGCATACAAAATGACTTAAATATCGATTCTAGATATGGTGATGACATACCCTAATGGGAGCGACCCATATAGCCCTTCTGCATACCCTGTTTTGGTCATTTCCGTTTGATGAGGCTTAAGTATATGTTTTCGGTTACTAGAGCACTGTCACTTGGAATGCTACATCGCCTTCCAAATGTTGACATAATGTTAGCATTCATCCACACTAGTTATTCAAGAAATGAACGAACTAACAGCACTAGTTCCATTACACCCATTTTGGAATCACCCGTAGGGTTAGTAGCAAATAGTCCTTGCAATTCAAAGTCTTCATCTTGGATCTTGACTTTGGTATTTCCAATTCGAATGCTTTTGTTGGTACGACATGGTTTTCGGATAACAACTGCTATCTGATTACGGTCTTTACAAACCAACGTTCAATAATTTAAAAGGGTCAAGTTGTATATAGTGGACCATTCCACTATTAGGGTGTAAAGATTTACATAAGAACATATCTTCCATATGCTTAGATTATCATGGCCTGCTTATCAAAATTAACTCCCTTGTATTCATCACGTTCCCGAAGTGCGTTATTTGTGACAAGTACAAGTCAACTTACTTTCAATAAAACGTGTCAATGTTTTATTACAACTACTTTAATTCATTTGGCTACTTAATAGCATGGACAAGAGATCCTCTAGTTTAAAAATAATTTAATTTAGTAAGAAAGTTGGTATAAAATAAATAAATAGTAGAGTTTAAAGATACTTCCTGTAAATAATAACTTTAATTAAATCATAAGTTAAAACTTAATTAGACTTTAATTAATCTTAATTAAATCGAAATCATAATTTAAACCTTAATTAATTAAATTTTTGTTTAAAATTAAACTTTTAATTAAACTTTTGTTAAATAACATTATTTAAGATTTAAACCCTAATTATATGGATAATTAAGTGAAAAATTAACCTTTAACTAAATAATAATTAATTAAATAATTAACTCTAATTAAATAACTAATTAAAGTAAATTAACTTGACTAAATAAAAATTAATTTCCTTCAATCTTAATTAACCAATATTTAAAACTTCCTTAATTAAAAATAATTAACTTAGTTAATAAATTCTTAAACTATAATTACTTAACCTAATTACTTAATTAATTGATTAAATAATAGTTACCCTAATTAATAAATTAAATGAATAAAGTATTAAATAATAAAACTTGACTTATTACTTACTTAATTGGTTTGAAATGATATTTTCAAAAAAAAATAATCCCAAAGAAAACTTTTTAAAAGTTAAAATCATCAAATTTGTCAAACTGCATCCATAACGACTATCGCTATAAGCACAGTTCGCTAGAATTATTTCTATGTGATTTTTTAATCTTCAATACTTGCTATGACTTGTTTGAAAATACAAATGGAAGAGGTTTTACAACTTACACACTAAAAACTTGAAAAACATTAACTAAGTCCAAAACTAGAAAACAAGTTTTTGTTTTTCAAATCAGATCTCAAATCGTTTGTGACATTTAAAAGTGCTAACTTCATAACGTTTACATCACATACACTTGGTTTTTGTTTCATAAACACACTACCATCGTATCATAAGCCAACCATTCACATATCCATATCCAAACATATCATTTAACATCCAAATCACAAATCCAACTCAAACGCAAACTTGTAATCATATGTCACCAAAACAACATGATATTTCAACACAACAAACATTATATTTTCACAACAATTAGTTCATCAGAATCAAGTTGTTATATTTTCTAAAATAAGAGTTTTACTTGTTGAAACTTTACTAATCCAAGGCGAACTTTTGCTAAAACTTGAATATGAGCTAGAATTTGGCAAAATGAAGACTTCAAGGCCAAAATCACCTAGATTAGGCTAGGCCATAGGGAAGTTTAGGCTCAGCCTTGGAGTTTTAGGGTGGTTATGTGCTTGTAATTTGGAAGTGAGGTGTTGTAGAGCTTGTAGAAGTGTTTTAGTAAGAAGTGGAAGTGATTTAAGTGGAAAAAGAAGCGGTTTTCTCAATTTAAAAAATATAAAGAGAGGCCACGGACATTTTTTCTCAAGCTTTAGGAAATTAAAAGTGAAGAAGAGGGTTTTAAAATGAGAAATATGAGAGGTAAGGGGTATATATAGGCTTAGGAAATTTATTAAAATATATAAAGTGCCTTAAGTTAAATATATATGTACATGCATGCATCTCCTCCCCCCGTCACATGATGTCCGCCCACTTCATGTACCCTCCCCCCCTCATGCAACTATTCATGCCACACACCTATGTACTATATGTTGAAAGAAACATTTTTATAAAATGAAATATATACACTTTTCTTTATAGAAATATTTTCTCTCATCTTTATATATATACACTTTAAAGAGAAGTATATACAACATATATACATGTATTCATCATGTTAAAATAGTTTCTAATTTGTATATATGTGTTTACAGTAGTGCTATGACATTTAATAAAAATTCATTTATTTATTATGTAAAAATATAATTAAATAATCTTTTTAAATATTTATTAAATTCTTGGTCGTTATACTCTCCCTCTTAAAAGAATTTCGTCTCGAAATTAGAAAACAAGGAGATAATTCAAACTAGGCAAATATATATATATATATATATATATATATATATATATATATTCATATCATAAAACAAATACAAAGACATACACTAAGCATTCATAGCAAACATTCATACACTATACATACAACCTACGATTAGCTATCTTGACATCAACTCGGGATAGGCTTCTTTCATACGATCCACGATCTCCCAAGTGCAGTCTCTTGGATCCTTACTCCACTGAATCTTGACTAGCTGCACCATTTTGTTATGAAACCTCTTTTCATCTTGATCCACCACATAAACTATATGTCTAATCGCTGTCAAGTTCAGTTCTATGTCCAATTCCTCTTGAACCAACGGCTCCACAATCAAAGATGGGTCGTGAACATATTTTCTTAAATGAGACATGTGGAACACATTATGAACCGCCACCAATCTCTTTGGAATACGAAAAGGTCCAATATACCTAGGAGCTAACTTTCCTACTTTCCCTATCTAACAGCTCCGCTTATTAGTGAAATCTTTACGAACACCAAGTCTCCAACCACAAATTCCAATTCTTTTTGCCTCTTATCAGCATAACTCTTTTGGAGATCTTGGGCTTCCTTCATTCTTTTCTTAACCACTACATCTTTTTAGTAGCCTCTCTGATCATGTCTGGTCTAAGTACTCGTCTATCTCCCGTCTCAACCCTACGTGTCGGTGACTTGCATAGTCTTCCATATAGGGCTTCATAAGGTGCCATACCGATGCTTTCTTAAAAGCTATTGTTGTATGAGAATTCGACTAAATGCAAACGATCCTCTCATGTTCCACCGAAATCCAGAATTCACGCTTTCAAGAGATCCTCTAAAATACGATTCACAAACTCTATCTGTTCGTCTGCTTGGCGGTGGTATGCTATGATTAAGCTCAACTTTATTCCTAGAGTTGTTTGCAATGCTTCCAAAAGTCGACTGGTAAATACAGGGTTTTGATCACTTATAATACTCACAGAACCCCATGCAACCTGACTATTTTTCCCATAATATTTTTAGTTAAGAAAGCAGCTGTTCTCGATGGTTTTACCCGAATAAAGTGTGTGCTCTTCGTAACCTGATCCATGATAACCCATGCTCCTTCGTTTCCTTTTCTGGTTCAGGGTAAACCATTGATATCATTTCTCACGTCCAATTAGATATTTCCAAGGGTTGTAATAATCTGGCTGTCTTCTGATCATCGCTATGATTTGTGTACTGCAAAAACATCTATTAACATAGATTAAATGTCTTTCTTCATTCCCCGCCATCAAAATACGCTTTTCATGTCTTTGTACATCTTATGAACTACTGGATGAATACTTAACTTAGATCTATGGCATTCTGACAAAACTTCCAGCCTCAGCCCATCCACATCTGGAACACAAAATCATCCATTCATCCTTAAAGAAACTTGACCATCTCTCTCGAAATCCAAACATCTACCCTCTTCAGCACCTTGAATTAACCCTTGCAATATTTCAACCTTCCTTTGATTTCTCATAATCCTTTCCTGAAGTGTCAGGGTAACCTCCAAGAGAGTCATAATAGCATTCTTGCTTAAGGAATCTGCCATCACATTAGCCTTTCCTAGCGTATAAAGAATATCCAAGTCATAAATCGCCAGGAATTCAACCACCATTATTGCCTCAGGTTCAGATCCTTCTGAGTTAAAAGATACTTCAGTGATTTATGATCCATGAAGAGCTCGAATTTTTCACCGAATTATAGAAAGAAACTTACTCCTAAAATCTCTAAAGATTAGAAAGAAACTAAGAGAAATAGAAGGATCCTTACCAAGCAAGTCAGTGCCTCGACATTTTCAATACAAAGACAACAGCCGGCAACTCCAGGTCATGCATAGCATAGTTCTTCTCGTGAGGCTTCAACTTCCTGCTTGCATACGTAATCACTCTGCCATGCTACATCAAAACAGCACCTAGTCCCACTTTATAGGCATCCGTGTAAACTATGAATCCACTGTTTCCATTTGGAGCAACCAAAATGGTGCATTGGCAAGTCTCTTCTTCAATTTTAGAAATGCTTCTTCACACTTCAGAGTCCATGTAAACTTCTCACCCTTCTTAGTTAGCATTGTCAACTCGGAGGAAATCTTAGAATAATCTTGAATAAACCTCATATAGTATCCATCCAAACCTAAGAAACTGCGAACTTTGATAGGAGTCCACGGTCGCTTCCATTCCTGAATAGCTTCCACCTTCACTGGGTTAATTGAAATGCCCTCTCCTGACACAATGTGTCCTAAAAATCTTGCTTTCGATTGCCAAAAATGGCATTTAGAAAATTCCTCCTTAAGGACATGTGTTCTTGCTCTTTCCAACACAACTCCAAATAATGCTTATGCTCCTCCTTATATTTGGAGATTTAGAATAGATAAGGATGTCATCAATGAAAACTAACGCAAACTTGTTAAGGATATCTCGAAAAACATGGTTCATGAGGTCTACAAAATATGCAGGTGCATTGGTTAGCCCGAAAGGCATAACCAACTACTGAAAGAAATATTCAAGGCCCCTAAACACAGTTAAGTGTATACTATCTTCAGAAACCCTCAATTGATGAAATCCAATAGCTAAATCCATTTGAGGAAATACTGTAGCTCCATGAAGTTGGTTAAAAAGATCATTGATGCAAGGTAAGGGATACTTGTTCCTAATTGTCATCTTATTCAACTCCCTATAATCCATGCACAATCTTAAAGATCCATCATACTTAGCCGCAAAAACCGCAGCTGATCCCAAACTCGAACATATGGGTCTAACCAATCCTCTCCTTAACAGGTCCTCGGTTTGACTTACCAACTCCTCTCTCGCCCTCGGGGTCATCCTTCGCTTAAGTTGAACCATAGGCCTTGTACCAAGGACTAAATCAATGTGAAACTCTATCTCTCTATGCGGGGGTAAACATTTAACCTCTTTGAATACATCGGGAAAATTATTAAGAACTTCAATAGACCTTAAATTCTCTTGGGCTGCTTCAAGGGCATATAGGAAACTGCAAATATGAATACTAGGTTCCTTACATGATACTTTAACTTTTCTTCCTATATCGATCACTAAAGATACAGTTCTCTTATTACATTTTAAAACGGCCTCATACTTTGATAACAATCCATATCAAGAATAATGTCAAATCCTTTAAAGTTTAGGACATAAAGGTCGAAAAAAAGTTACGAGAAATATAGGAGATTGGCATATTCTTACAAATCATACTAAAATAGGTTACACCACATATAGGGTTAGACACGCATAAAGGTTTTCTACAATACTTGGAATAAGATGAAATTTATCTATAGATTCTAAAAAGATAAAACTATGAGAGACACCAGTATCAAATAATTCTCGAAAAAATATACCATTAATCAGTAAAGTACCTTCAAGGATGCCTTTCCCCTTTGGATCTGCCGAAGTCAATGTTTTATTCTTAATAGCGTACACCATGGGTTGTTGCACCTTTTTCATGACTGGGAAATCCTTTACCATATGCTCGAGCTGATGGCAATTAAAATAGAGTCTTTTGGGCCATCAGGGAGGTAGGTCCTCCCTGCTGTTGCTACTGCTGCTGAACTCTAGAATTTTGCAAAACTTTACGGAGTGGCCCTTCTACTGACACTTATGGCGAATAAAATCCTTAAAACGATTCCATGGAGCCTTCCCACTCGGATTTGCCTTCCCTCGATTCTTCCAGGTAGGATTGGACTTCCTTTTATTGGAATTATTACCATTCACATTTCCACTAGGTGCTCCTAAAGTAGGCTTCTTCTTTTCCAACGGCTCGTACCTTAGAGCCCTATCAACTAAATCCACAAAGGTACTCTTAAAGTGTGCAGTCATTATCTCATAGTACTCTTCTCTCATACCCAAAAAACATCTTGTTTTTAGTTAATGGTGTGTTAATCAATTCCGATCCAAAACAAGATAGCTCGTTGAACTTGGTTTCATATTCTGCTACAGATAGATCCTCCTGCTCCAAGTCCATGAAGTTCATGTACATCCTGCTCTTTTTTGCTGTTGGCAAGAGCTCGTCCTTAAAAACTTCTTTAAATTGGACCTATGAAAACTCTTCTTCTAGAACATTTACAATAAGGGTGTCCCACTAAGTTGCTGCCCCCACTTGTAGTCGTTATGCTGCTAAGAACCTTTTCTGTTCATCCGATCAACCAAGACCTTTAAAAATCTTTTCGCAAGATCACCACCAAGTTGGCACTTCCATGATAGACTCAATTCCTTTAAACGGTTTCCCTTCTAGATTTGTGTGATCCTTACATATGGTTGTGAAATTGACTCTTTGCTGCTCTGGTGTTGCCTCATCGACAATCTGAACTCCTCTAGGATTTGGGTTTCCAAAATTTCTAGCCATAGTGCTATTCGCTCCCCTACCTTGTCTGCCTCTATTACTCATTCTTACTACTTGGACATAGTCAGATAATTCTTTGAATACTTAGACGAGATAAATCTTGAAACAAGGGTACTAATAAACCCTATCAAGCTGATCTATCTATCAGATAAATATATATATACATACATACATATATGTATGTATGTATGTATAGGTATATGAATAAAACTTACAAATACGAACTCTCGAAGCTGCCCCTAACCCAAAATCTTGGTGTTTGCTTAACCAAGGCTCCGATACCAAAATGTAACGAACCGCCTTTCTTACACTGAAAAAATAAAGATAAGAAGAACTCAACAATCACAGAATCTCACCATGAATCAGAACAACATATAATAGATAACATAGGATATTACGTAGTCACTGCCATAATATTACATCAGAGTCATTACATTACAACCTTCAGCTTGACAGTTATAACTACCTGCCCATACAAAATACATAGATAAACAAGCAGAATAAGCTAATAACTAACTAACGGTGCTCCAGCTCCTCCAAAATACTTCCATAAGAAACCTGGATCACTTGGCTACTCATTCAAATTTGAGTACCCAAGAGTTTTAGGAAAAGAAAATAAAACTCTAGGTCGGACATGGGTCTGGTGTGATTAAACCACAAACAACTTAATTTTTACTTCTATAAAATAACTTGAAAACCAAAAGTATCTCGTAAGACCACGTGGCACATAAACACAGATGGATTTTTATCTTAAGATAACCAAAACACTTTCATAAATTTTTAGTGATATTATCATAATGTCTAGGGTTTTCAAGTAAAATATAATATATTTGAAATGCTTGCATCTCATATTTCAACATATTTGGGTACAACTAAGTTTGTACGTCACTTATTGGAGAATGGATTATATACATGACCAGATCAGGAACTACCTTCCGAAAGGTGCACCCTAGATAAAATACACTTGGGGTTTGACAAGAACATCTTATACCCCAGCTACAAAGAACCAGCCTACCACTTGACTAGTAGTACCAATTATATCACTACCACGGTTGTGATCAGCAACCGTACCGGAGCATACAAAATGAGTCAAATATCGATTCTATATATAGTGATTACATACCTTAGTGGGAGCATCTCACATAGACCTGCTACATATCCTATTTTGGTGATTTTCGGTTGATGAGGCCTAAGGCTACGTTTACCTTTACTAGATCACAACCGCTTGGAATGCTACATCACCTTTCAGATGTGGACACAACGTCTGCATTCATCTGTGCAAGTCATTCAGAAGATGAATGAACCGAAAGCACTACTTCCACTACACCCATTTTGGAATCACCCTCAAGGTCAGTAGTAAATAGTCCTTACACTTCAAAATCTTCATCTTGGACCTTAACTTCAATATTTCCAGTTCGAACCCTTTCTTTGATTCGAGGTGGTTTTCGGATAACAACTACTATCTGATTCTAGTCTTTCCAAACCAATGTTCGATAATTTAAAAGAGTCAATTTGTTTAAAGTGACAACTCCATTATCAGGGTGTAAAGATTTACATTTGAACATACGTTCCATATGCTCATATTTTCGTGGCCCGCTTATTGAAATTAACTCCCCTATATTCATCACGTTCCTGAGGCACAGTATTTGTGATAAGTACAAGTCGACTTACTCTCAATAATGTTTTATTCTAATTACTTTAATTCATTTGGCTACCTAATAGTATCGACAAGAGATCCTCTGGTTTAAAAATAATTTACTAGTAAGAAAGTTGGTTTAAATAAATAACTAGTAGAGTTTTAAGATAATTCTTATAAATAATACTTCAATTAAATCATAAGCTAAAACTTAATTAGACTTTAATTGATCGTAATTAAATCAAATTCATAATTTAGATTCTAATTAATTAAAAATTTCGGCTCGGTCTTGGAGTTTTAGGGTGGTTGGGGGCTTGTAATTTGGAAGTGAGGTGTTGCAGAGCTTGTAGAAGTGTTTTAGCAAGAAGTGAAAGTGATCTAAGTGAAAAAAAGCGGTTTTCTCAATTTCGAAAATATGAAGAGAGGCCATGGACATTTTTTTCTCAAGCTTTAGGAAATTTAAAGTGAAGAAGAGGATTGTAAATGAGAAATATGAGAGGCAAGGGGTATATATAGGATTAGGAAATTTATTAAAATACATAAAGTGCTTTGAGTTAAATATATATATATATATATATATATATATATATATATATACACACACACACACATACACATACATGCATGCATCTCCATCAAATGATTTCTGCCCTCTTCATGTAACCCCTCCCCCCTTCTCATGCAACTATTCATGTCATTCACCCATGTACTATGTGTTGAAAGAAACATTTTTATAGAATAAAATATATACACTTTTCTTTATAGAAATATTTTCTCTTATCTTTATATATACACACTTTAAAGAGAAGTATATACATGCATATATACATGTATTCATCACGTTAAAATAGTTTGTAATGTGTGTGTATATGTGTTTACAATAGTGCTATGACATTTTAGATAACTTTTAACTAATGAAAAATTAAAATTTCAAAAAATAATTTATGGTCATATTTCATATTTTTTTCTAAACTATATATATTGGTAAAGAAAATTTAAAAATGATTTTATCATCACTAGTTATTATTTAAAATAATTTTATTTGTTAATGAGAATTCATTTATTTATTATTTAAAAATAAAATTAAATATTCATTTTATATAGTGTTAAATTCTGGGTCGTTACATACTTATCTTACCGATATAAGTATATTGCGAACCATTAAACTTTCAATACTTAGAAAATATCAATATACTTATCTCAACGGTATAAGTATATTAAGAAAACTTAAGGGAGATTTCCTTTTTTCCGAAATCATATTTATATGGGCCAAAACAAATATTATTCAAAACATTTCTTACTCTAAAACCTAAACCACTTTTCATTCAATGTTAGGTATAGAAAGAATGCTTCTATACCACCATAATTAAGAAGGATTATTTATCAAAAACTAATTTGATTCCTTTTATAAAATTCCCGTTTATAAACCCATTCCATATTTACAAATCCTTTTGTAAATCTCCAAAATTAATTTATAAAACTTCATTTTATCAATCCCTTAAATTTTTATAAAACTCCTTTTATAAATCAATAAAATCATTTATAACTCCTTATGAATTCCTTTACCAAATATCGTTTGCAATCTCTTTTACAAAATATCATTTGTAAATCTCCTTTAAATAAATCCTTTTTATTAAGTACAATCCCTTTATAAAACAATTTATTATTTGTAAACATCTTTATTAAATTAATTAATTACTATTAAACATTATAAATAAATAACTAATTGACTTTAAAACATCGTTAATAAAGAATTAATTAACTTTTAACATTATTAATAAAATATTTAATTAACTTTAACCAATATTAAACCAATTAACTAAATTAAAAAACATTAAAATATAATTAAATAACTTAAAATATCTTAGTATTATAGTTGAAAATTTTAAACAACATTAATAATACAATTAAATATCTTAAACAATATTACTAATATAATTGAATACCTTAAATAATTATATAATACTTAACCACAAACTGTTATAAAATGGAAGTTAATATAAATCTAAAGCTTTTCAAATTCTGAAATAGGCTTAGCATCCCCAATGTTACTTAGTCAAGCTGCCATTTACTTTAATTCAACTTTCCAAATCATATCACTAGTATGTACATTATTAAGCATGTATGTAGGCATATGAATAAATGTCCAAATATATATAATAGCATAACGTTGTTTTATTTGGCCAAATAGTTGTAACCAACGAAGTATGGTTGATTTAACCACTTTATTATTTAAAATAATATAATTATATTCAATCACTCTTATTTTATCATAAATTTATACTTCATCCAATCTATCACCAAATCCTTCCATCATGTTCTAGATGTGAATACGAGTCTAGTGCAAAAACCTACGGGCCGAACATATTTAAATTGAGTGAGTTATGGCAATTTGAATTAAACACTTTTAGCTAATATAAATTAAACAGTTAACTTGATAATAAATCCTCACCAGACCACTTAGGCCTGGCCCAAACACACTCCACCTGGCTCACCTCCAACATCTTCCCCATATTTCCTTAAATCCAATTCTCAAAATCAAAATTCCAATCAAAATGTCTGGACCCAAAAAGAGTAGTGCACGAACCGTGCACGTATGCGCCTTGCATACCACCATCGTCCTCCGCCTTCATACCAACCGTATGCACAAACTCTTCTGACCATGCGCAACACGCCTACGCCATCGTCGACTACCCAATTGCTCCAATCGAAACTCGACCACTCGACCCGGATTCAAACACTTATAGGCACACAAAATGCCTCAACTCTATCACCTCAGTCAACTCCAGCCCGCTGCCTCACCGCCGTTAGCACCACCTCCCTACTCCTCACCCTCCAGCCCAGCTAAGACACATGCGATGCCACCCGCCGCCTTCGGCAATCCAAAATTAGAGACTAAAACCCTCGCATCCTTAAACTCTAACCTGACCTATCAACATCAACTCCGGCCACCATTAACCCCACGACCACTTCCATTGCCTTCGCCATCAGCCAAGGTTGACTCCGACATCGCCGCTCCGCCTCTAGTTATCCACATCACCTGAATTTTTCCAATGAACAAAAAATGTTCATCTAACCATCACGACTCCACCATACCCCCTAAAATCTTGAGACTGGCTCCAAAAATCACAATTTTCATTGACGTATAATCCATTGGCCCTTTTTCGATCATCAAATTTTCACCATTCCTTAACACTCTTTGAAATCGAATAATTTCGGCCACCATATTATATGAAATGTTGAGCAACCATTTTTAAAAATTATTATGAACAATAACAAACAACTTCGTAGTTGATCATTTTAGCTAATTTACAATGGTTTAAGACATATTGAATTTTGAGTGTAAGTGGTAAAAGTTTAATTTTTATTTTTCAAAGAACATGAAGGACGAAGGAGATGTGCATTATATCTCTATGCACGTTATTTATAGCAGTCCTATATTCACTTTTCAAACAATATTTACATAATATGATTTTTAAATAATTTACTTAAACGATGATTTTCATATCAAAAATTTAATTACTAACAAATTCACAACATTTATATTTTCCATGAATATATAGTAAACAAAGATTTAATATCTCACTTTGCAAAGTCCAGGCTTAACCCCTTTTTTCTCTTGAGTGGAGTAGAAACATTTCATTCTGAGTGGAAAAGATGGGATTTTTCAAATTTTACAAAAAGAAGAGAAGTTGAAAAACAAAGTTAAGAAGTAGGAAGGTGAAAATGAAATAAAACAAAGGAAGTGCATATATGTGTGTGTGTGTGTAGTATGCATATATAAAAGATGAAGTAAAGATACATAAAGTCAAAGTACATGCAAGATATATAAAAACCCAAAATGTCCTTATATCAAAAAATTTAACTCTTACATCTTATCACTAGCGACCAAAATTTCATCCACATGAAAATATGTCAGATTTAGGAGTGATTCGTGTACTTTTATTCAATTGTTCACTTTAGGAATCTTAACATCATTTCATATCCATCTTTTCATCTTTAAATTTAAAATATAATTTCATATTTATTATTTCTTGTTATTATAGTATTGTTACATTTCACAAATATGCTTTTCTTAACTTAATCTTACCATTCAAGTGTTGTTTAAATGTATACAAAGATTTAACAACTTGTCGTTCGATAAAAACTGAAAATCCAAAAAGTGGGTTCGGTCACATTTTTTAGTTTTATGTCAAACTACCTATTTTGGTAAACAAAATCCAAAAATGGATTTTCCATCATTAGTTATAAATTAAATAGGGTTATTTAATTTTTAAAACCCTTAGTTTAATATTTAAAATAAATTAAATATTCATAAGTCAAAGTGATAAAATTCCAGGCCATTATAGAGACAATCCAAACATCCTTTTATACTTGTTATAAAGGATGTCATTTTCAAATCCAATGTCGAGTATTAAATAACCAAGCTAAAATGATTTTAACATGGATACATCATTAACAACCACTAATTTATTTACTTATGGTTTTAGAAATATCTAGTACCTTCAATGTTCTTTCTTATAGACACACGCTTCCTCTACATTTTTGACTAAAAATCGAACTGATTGATTTCTTTGTCAAATTATTGCTCAATTACGATGTTCGTCGAATGATACTTTTGTATCAGTTCTTGGAACATATCTGATGCCCACAAACTCAGTATTACTCCAACTGGCTGCAAGATACTTTTGTTGTTATATGTAAATAATTTATTTTAAATGGTTATTTAGAATTTGTTTCAACATAAACGTCTTAAAAATCAAAATCATATTGGCGAAATTTTGCAAGTAAAATCCGAATTAACTTAAGCACGTTGATAAGTTTGCAAGTAAATTCCGAATTAACTTAAGGATGTTAAATGAAGAATCTATTACGTCAATTTCAACGATTAAAATTTACGATGTTATTATTATCACAGTTACTATATTCCAACTGCATTGGTCTTCTTCTCGAAAACATATTTATGGCTAAGGGGTCATATTCCTTTGGGTACAACTATCAAAATCATATTTTGATATTGTACTTGGAATCCATTCTGGATTACATCATGCCATATGGCAGAGTCAACACTCTTATTGTCTTGTTTAACAACTGAGGAAATTCTATTTTCTAGACATTGAAAGGAAATTTATTGGTTTTCTTTAATGTGCTAGAATTCTTATTAGACATTCTAATGTTTTATATCCATTTACGCTTGCTTCTTTCATTTCAGCATTCATAACCTATTTTCTCTTTGAATCATATCTAAATCCATTTTACTTTCATAAAGTCGAATACATTAATATCCCCAATGGTATAGTCAAATTTATAAAACATTTAGCTTGTCGAAGCTAATCTAAATTGGTCTTCCCAATGATAATATCAAAATTTACTATTGAAGCAACATTGGTATCCCCAATAACAACGTCGAAGAAGACTTAAGGCTCTTCACCCTTAACAAAGAAGACATGTGACATTCATGCTGCACTATGCCTCATCGAACCTCTATCCAAGGTAAAACCAAACTTGAATTCTTTGAAGTATAAAGTTCCATGACGAAGATGATGTCATCGACTTACATAAAATATAGATTATCCACCTATTAAAATAAAATTTTAACGAGGCATTTTGACGTTGACACCAATAGTCAAGACAACAATGATGCATGTCGTCATCACCTAAAAAAATGCAAAAGATCCCTTGCAAATCTTAATGGATGGCGACCTCAAGACTATAGACGTCATTGTAAAACATTTCACTTGACATGCTTCAGCTACTATGCCGCTAACTTTATAACGCCGTAGTCATTACAGGCAAAACCACCGCCTCTAGTATAGTAATGTCAAGAATAATCAAGATAGCGATTTATCAAAAGATTGTTCTCGACACCATTCTAAAACAAGGTAAAGAAAAGTGGCTTCAATGACTTCGACATCCCATTTCAAACATTTAAATAAATTAAAAGAATGTGTTGCCGCTGATGATATATTGTCGTTAATATCCACTTGACACAGCTGGAATCGATCCACAACTACCCAAGTAGTTATCATGTGCTTCCTTCCTTGTCATCGTCGACACTAATGATTGCGGCGCTATTTTAGCCTTAATGTGGTGAGGGCGGCGTGAAATTATTGTAAATGTTGTGAAAACTGATTTATTATTAATAAAAGCATATACTTTTCACCAAGTCCAATTTTTTGTCAAATTCCATTATATAAAACAATACATTAACCTTTCCTCTACTGAAATTCTGCCACTATTTTCCAAGTAACAAAACATTTTTCAACTTTAATTAATTAATATCCTTAATTAGTTTAAATGCTTATCTAGCATAATAAATTCGTAATAAATCATATTCACTTGGCAAAAATCCTAAATATTCACAGAAATTCTAAATTGCCATATTCTTTATCATAATAAAATTTCGAAGCCAAAATCCATATTTAATAAGTAAAATCTGAAATTAACCAAATTTCCTTGTTAGGAAATTCATAAAAGATTTAATATAACTTGAAAAATTATGAAATTAAAAACTCATCTCTACAATGATGTTTTACTCAACATACCAGAAAATAAAAATTATTAGAGATTAAAAAATTAGGTTTTATCCTTAAAACTCACTTAAATAATTTTATAAGAATCCTATAAATCATTGTTCAATCCGAATAATAATCAATGAACCAAAACATGGCATAATTTATCAAAATAATTCGATTATTACCTACAACCGAATTAGAAATCAATCAACAGAGGCAAAAAATCTATTATTCACCTAAGAATTAGAAGTTGTAATTGAGCTTTGATATTTCTTTAATTGTCCTTAAGCTCCTTCTTTTTGAATCCCCTTGATTTCGTTCCTTATCTTGCTTGCTAAAGGTTGGCCTCCTCTCTTTTCTTTGATTTTTTTTAAAATTAGGGAAAATGAGAATGATATAAAGGGGAAAGGATTTAAAGAGAGAAAGTTGGATCTATCTATTTGCCCTTCTCATATATTCTCTTATATAATAAGTCTTCAAACAATCTTATTAGTTCATTTGTGATAGCTCGACCTTATAAATTTTCAAATCTTATTATTACTAACCATTTTCATTATTCTATTAATGTTAAACTAAAATTAGGGGTGCTATGAGCTTCCCTCCTTAAAGAATTTCGTCCTTGAATTCTATGAGGATTACAAAACAAGCACACCAAACAATGCTAGTATATCCTACCAGCTACTAAATCTATATACAATATATATAAAACAAACCATTACAACAACTCAGGGTAAATATCACTAATCCTGTCCTCTGTCTCCTAAGTACGGTCTTTCTCGTTGTCACTCTATTAGACTTTCACTAAACCGCCTATCTTGTTCCTCAACCTCTTCTCATCTCTCGCTACAACTCAAACTAGCTGTCTCACAAAAGTCAGATCCTGTTCTACTACTAAATCTTCCAATGTAGTCGGAGTAATAGTAGTCCCTGGATCATACACATACTTTCCACTACTACAAAACATGCCATTTGCATCGGTTGTTTACCCTCCTTTTGCATCAGTTCAACATCCGATGCATATGTAACCGATGCAACAGGCTTAACAGTTTTTCATCAGTTCTAAAACCGATGCAAAAAGATCCTTTTTGCATCGATTGTTACTAACAACTGATGCAAAATATGGTTGGTTGCTTGGACACAGCCCTCATGTTGCATCAGTTTTTTATAACAACCGATGCAAACTAATCCCTCTATTGCATCAGCTATTTATACTTGATGCAAAAAAGCCATTCTCAGAAATCATTATTACAGTACTCAAATAGACAATATATATATTATTGATTATAACAAACAATTATTGCATGAAATATTAAAATCATTCAAAATTAAATTTGATGGCAAATACATAATGAATAACATAATACCAAAATAAACTATATCAATTACAGTGTTAATAATCTATATAAAATAATGGTTCAGACATTCATTTTATTAGCATAATTCAGATCTTTTGTACAATCATTTAGTACAATTTTAGTAGCATAATGGCTCATACACTTGGAATTGAACAGTATTAAAAGCATGAAACATAAAATGAAATAAAGAGGGACATTTCCATACGGAATCTTTAGCTCATCAATGTCTGTCCTTGTGTGATGTTCATGGAGTTCAACATCATTTGGGAATTTTGTTGCATTGCTCTGCAGAAACAGAAAAGGGAGTAAATATTTACAACAAATAAACATGTTAGTAAGAACCAATATGCTTTCTCTCAATAAAAAATGAATTAGCATCATGCCATACCTTCTTACGAGTCTTATTAGATGATAAGTGTGGATCTTCTGGTATAATAGCTTTGTGTAATCCAACACGTGCATCAATTGAACTTTCTATAACCAATAACATGAACTTGTACATAGTAAAAATGATCTTTTTTTAACATCATGATGAAATCAGGCGGATTCAATGCATGAAATGTTTGTTGCTACGAGTGTATAAAGACATGGATGAAGATGGCATGGAATATTTGCTGCTATATATGCATGTCTAAAGAAGATTGCAATGAAGAAGACACGGATGAAGACGACATGAAATATTTGCTGCTATGAATGTCTGAAGAAATGGAGGAAGAAGACTGCTGCGTAGCCACATATGGAGTTGGTCAAAAGACTTAAACTTCTCTTGCATTTTCAATCCAAGTTTTAGTTTTTAGACTATAACTGCTATTCATTGTGTTCACAATTAATAAATGAGAGACCAGAATTGCTTTCTTGTTTGCATTTTTGCATTGTGTTCACAAGTAACGAGACAGAACAGAATTGCCTTCCCTTGATTTGAAGAGAGGTTGATTAGCCACACAATGAATACAGGATAAACATCCATCTACAAAGAAATAAACAGAAACTCCATTAAATTATGCTTGAGTAACATTAATTGTAGCCAAAATTTGTATTTGAATCCAACCCTCTCTAACTTAGGCCCTCTTCAACCTATTATCTGACTTTACCTTTATCAGGAACAATTTATAGACAGCAGGAAATCTACCTTATTTACCAATATATGCTCAGCTCCTAAATTCCAATTTAAAGGCAAAGTGTGTCCTCATTAACTAGTTTTTTTAAAATAATAATAGAAGTTTAGAATCGTATATTGATGGCTAATAAGGCCATAACTACCCTGGTTAAAACTCAAAAGTAAAATGAATCATAATGGGGCAGATGGAAAAATTAATTTAGCGTCCGTAGTTATTGTTGTTGTTGTTGTTAACGGGATTTAAGCATTCCTGAATAAATGGACTTTAATAGTAAAAGACAGCTAAACAGGGATGGAAGGTATACTGTTGACATTCCAAAGGATAGTGTGTTGCAACATGATGTAAGACATCATTAACTCAGAAGACTACTTTTGAATTTGAACTAGCATTGAAAGATAAGCACATTATTAAATCAGTAGACTGCTTCTGAATTTGAACTCGCATTGAAAGATAAACACATTAACTCTGATCGTACTTTGAGTGAGTGCCACCCATAAAATCATTTTACAAGGTATAATATGAAAATGGCAAACAGCAGATATATGCCTTTAAAGTTGGGTACTAAAAAATTCAGAAAAAATGAAAATGGGTATGTCGTAAGAGCATAGACCAATTAACTAATCATGGGACGGATGTAAACTGCCGAAGACTTTTATTTTCAGACCAATTAATAAACTTGCATACTGCAATATGCAAAGTTAAACAAATGGCACAATCATACTAAGTGTACGGCAAACTAGCAAACTCATCTGTTTAGGTCTTCTCTTTATTTTATTATTATATACGGTGCATGTGCGCACACAAAACATGCACAATACAAACACATGCATGCATGTATGCATGAATGTATCACCATGTGTGAAATTTTTTAAGATCGCAGTCGGCTGCATTATCAAAAAGAAGAAAATCAGCTGAGACGGTGTTTGGTTTGGTAAACAGATGGCTTTCATGTTTGTGGTGTTGTATGGAAAGTAGGTTTGCAGTGGTTGTGATGGGAGGTGGTTGGAGAATCAACAAAAGCTTTTAAGATTGATGCAAAATATGTTCCCTACTCCAAAGAAATTGGCTTTACCCAAAAAGGTAATACAAACAATCCATGTTTATTTGATTTGCCTTAAAAGAATAGGACTAATCCCGACATAGACCTGAAATCTAGCATAATTTGTAAATGGGAAAACATAATCGAGTAAAATTGTTAGATAACCTTTAATTGAAGTTTAGCAATAAAGCAACAAGTAAATACATGGTAAGCTTATCTATCTTCCTAAAGAGCAGATAAGTTCGAAGATATGGCATCCATGTCATCATAATTATTATCCAATTTGATTTCAAAAGGGAGTAACACCATCCATATATTAGAGTACACAAGTGAATGACTAACACATATCCATCAGTCATTAAATGAACTCCTTAAGCAAAGTAGCAAACCATCACTCAGATAAATGATAATACAGCATACAATATTTCCTTATTGGGTCAAAAAGCAAGAAAAATTAGATATAAGGTAATGATTAGCTTCATTTATAGGTACTGTCCACCGTAAGTAAAGTAGTTCATAATGCAAACCTCCAATTGCCCTAAATTTTCATAACTACCACCATCCAGTTTCTTGCGAACAATAGAAAAATCCATTAGATGCTTGATGATGTCACGGTAATCCGGTAACTTCATTGATTGAAAAAAGTTAATTAATTTTCAAGTAACCTGATATCATCCAAAAATCAAACAGAACAATCCATTATTACCTCTTCTGCATCAATGTGTTCTGAAAACACACCATAAGTATCTTTCCTGCATAAAATATGATAAGGTACCAGAGTCAAAATGCATAAAAGTGTACAGAATTCAATAGCAATCCAGTCATTTCTCTGTTTACTTAGAAAACTCACTTCTGCAATCTATCAAGGATGAACATCAACAACTTTTTGGCAGGCAATGATGTGGTAGGCTCAGAATTAGATGGATTCCCTATTCAAACACCAATTGTATTATTAAAAAATGCAAATAATTCGCTACAAAATGTGCCTAAATTTTATCCTTTTAAGAAATAAATGCAAAAAACACTAACCATGAAGATTTTCATCAGTCTCTTTCAAGCTGGAATTTTGCCTTGTTGTTTGCTGACATGGTAACAAATTGCAAAATCCGTTAAAAAGGTAAAGGTTTCTTTCGTAAATCGCAAAGACTGTGTTTAAATAAAATAGTTACCTTCTTACAACAAGCAAACAAATTTCGGTAAATCAAATTTCCATCTTCTTCAAAACTATAGTTCCATTAAATCAACCAATCAAATTCATAATTTCTTACAACACGCAATCGAGATGCAAGCAAAGGTTTCAATAAGAAAAAAAGGAAACAGATTCGAAATTCATTTGAATTAAAAATGGGTAATCGAAATCGTTAAACTCGACCGAACTCCAATTCTCGAAATCAGATGATGTGAAGCGATACTTACCAATGCGTGGTTGGATGCGATTACAGGTGTTTTGCAACAACGGTTTATTGGAGGGGAAGCCGTATAATATTTGATGTGTCCCGTTGTTCTTTTTTTTCGAAGTGGGTTATTGAGGAAGAAGGAGTACATTTGTCCAAAGAAGTAACTTTGGAGCCAATTTTTCATTATTTCCCACCTAAATTTCATATCTTTGCCATCAACATGTAGTTGCATCGGTCGACTTTAAAACCGATGCGAGTAAAACTATTTGCATCGACGTATTTGCATCGGTTGTTGGTGACAACTGATGCAAATTTGATTTTTTTATTACCTATTGCTTTCCACGTACCAATTGCATTGGTTATTAAGATAGAACTGATGCAAATAGTTCTATTTGCATCAGTTTTTACTTCAACCGATGCATATGAGGCGAAGCAATATGTACTTTTTGTACTAGTGTTCTAAGATGAGAAACATGAAACATATTATGAACACCTACCAAACTACTCGGTAACTCTACTTAGTACGCGAGTGTCCCGGTCCACTTTATAATAGGGAATGGTCCAACATATCTCTATGCTAATTTCCCTGACTTTTCAAATCATACCACACCCTTCATAGGTGATGCCTTAATGAAAACACAATCTCTAGCTGAGAACTCTAAATCTTTACGCCTTTTATCTGTGTAACCTTTTTTCCTAGACCAAGCTTCTTTCGTCCTATTGCGGATTGACTCAATCTTCTCTTTGGCATCTCCTACCATATATGGACCAAGGACCAATATGTCTTTGGTCTCTAACCAACATGCTAACGATTTGCACAGCGTTCCATACAGAGCTTTGTAAGGCGCCATTCCTATACTAATCTGATGACTATTATTATAAAAAAACTCAACCAAGTGCAAATGGTCTTTCAATGACTTGCGAAAGTCTAGTACACAAGCCCTCAATAAATCTTCAAGCACTTTATTGACTCTTTCTATTTGCCCATCCATTTGTGGGCGATAAGTGGTACCCATCTTAAGCTTGGTCTTCCAGAATTCACTAGTGAACAAGGCATCTCTGTCACTGACTATATTACTAGGAACCTCATGTAATCTAACAATATTCTTCATTAACAACTTGACTAATACAGGCACCATCCAAGTTGTCTTAACGGGAATAAAGTGTGCACTCTTGGTCAGTTTATCCACTATGACCCATATACTATAATTTACCCTATTTGACCTTAGCATCCCATCAATAAAATCCATGGATATCGAATCTAATTTCCAAATTGTTATATCGAAAGGCTGAAGCAATCCACTTAGCTTATGATGTTCGGATTTCACTTGCTGGCAATTTGCACACGCTTCACCCATAAGCCTACAACTCTCTTCGTGCTTTCCTAGAAGAAACTTATCTTCATATCCCGATACATCTTGGTTCCCTTAGGATGAATCACAAACTTTGATCGATGACACTCCCTAAGAACTTCCTTTCTTATGCCACCAACATCTGTAACACGTACCGTCCCTTCTTCCTCAACCTTCCTCTCTACTCAAGACTAAAATCAATAAGATCTTCGATCTCATCTCTACTTTGCAATCTTCTAATCCTTTTGGCTAATAATGGATAGTCTCTCTGCTTAGAATCAATCCTTTCGATCAACACTGGTCGAACTTTCAAGCAAGATAACATGGCTGCACTTTGACTAGAACTAGACGCTAACCTTAACTGCAGCTACAGGTAGTCAATGCCTCTAAATCCTTCCATTCGGTCAACATAGCTAACACAATATTCTGATGTTTTCTGCTAAGTGCATTTGCAACTTTTTTTCCTTTCTCAGGCGTACATTCAATTCCAAAAACATAAACTCCTAAAAGCTCCATCCACCTCTCTTGTTATGTAGTCAACTCTTTCTGAGAGAATAAATACCTCAAAGACTTTTGATCCTTATACAATTCGGATCGTTCTTCTAAGATGTAGTGTCTCCACACTTTCAATGCGATAATCACCGCTACTAACTCCAATTCATGAGTCGAATATCCAACTTCATGTGGTATGAGCTGGCAAGAAGCATAGGAAATCACTTTACCATGTATATCAATACATCTCCTAAATCTGTTCTATACGCATCCGTATGCACCACCAAATCTCGATTCCCATTTGGAACAACTAATACTGTGCATTGATGAACAAATGCTTTGACTAAAAGAATGCTTCCTCACATTTGTTGGACCAAGTAAAATTCACATCCTTTCTGACTAGTTCAGTCAAAGGTGTTGTCATCCAGGAGAAATCCTTAATAAATCTTCGGTAATAGCCAGCTAGTCCAAAAAAACTTCTTACCTCGGTCACCGTCTCAAATCTCTTCCAACTGTTAACAGCTTCGATCGTGGCTAGATCGACTAATAATCCATTTTCTTAAACTACGTAACGAAGAAATTTTACTTCTTCCTGAAATGACACTTAAAAAACTTTGCTTTAAGTGGATGTTGCCTCAATGTCTTAAGAACTATCCTAAGATGAACCTCATGGTCTCTTTCATCCTTAGAATATATTAGAATATCATGAATGAATACCAACATGAACTTGTCCAAGTGCTCTTCGAAAATCTGGTTAATCAAATCCATAAAGAAAAATGGCGCATTAATTAATTTGAATGACATCATACCCACTTATATGAACTATACCTCGTTCGATATGCAATTAAAGGATTACTGTCCACCTCCACTCTCAAGTGATGGAACCTGATCGCCAAACTCAACTGGGAAAATACTTTGCCTGCACTCAACTGATCAAATAAATCATCAATTTTTGGCAAAGGATATCGTTCTTTATCTTCTTCTCATTTAAATTATGATAGTCGATGCACAATCTTAACGACCCATCCGGTTTCTTTACGAATATCGTGGCCACTCCCTGAAGCGAACTGCTTAGTCTAATAAAACTCTTTTCTTCAAAGTCCATTAGCCGCAACTTTAACTCCATCTCGGTAGGTGTCATCTTGCTAGGTGGTCTACTTACAAGTTGAGTTCCTGGTACAAGACCTATTCAAAACTCAATAGCTCATTTTGGTGGTAATCCTGTAACCAGTTCAAAAATATCTACAGATTCTCTTGCAACCAAAATCGATTTACTTGTTTACAACTTCCATTGCTCCCAACAAAGTACAAATATCCACACTCGAGTTATCTACGGAGTATATAATTCGATCACTACTATTAGGGAGCCAATATGATATTTTCCTATCCTGACAAAATATCCTTGCATTATATTTTCTCAAACAATCCATATCCAAAATTATCCCAAAACCCGTGAAATCAAATACATACAAACTGCAGGAAAAAGTATAACCTAGCAATTCAAATTTTAGATGGTCACATCTCATCCCTAGAGTCGCATATCCTCCTATTTGATTAGCTACCCTTATGGAAGTAACAAGGTATGATAGTTCTAAACATAAGTTATCTACCAACTACCGAGATATAAATGAATGTGATGCACCGGTATCAAACAATACCCTAACTGGTATGCTATGAATCAAAAGTTTACCTTCCATAGAATTTCTCTTCTCAGCCGTTGTTGGTCTTGACACAAATGGCTCCAAAGGAAACATCTTTCCTTTCTTAGCCTTGGCTGCTTCTAGACACTTGTTCTTATAATGACTCACCTAGTTGCAGTAAAGCACTTCACATTCTGCTTACCCATAATCATCTTGCCATCACCTGATCGACACTTATTTGCATAGTGCCATTTCTTTGTCACACTTACAACAAATGATATATGCCTTCCCTTTCTTAGCAGCTTCACCCTTCTGAGCTCCCTTTCCTTTAAAGAACTTCCTCTTTTTTTCTAAGAACTCTGGGTTCCAACTAGCTTTTGCTTTCCAAAAGTAGAAAGCATCTCCTCGTTCTTGATTGTCATCTCCACCATACATTTAATGGATCGCTAAGATGTAGCATAGTTGCCCTAGCAATCTCCGGTCTCAACCCCTGAACAAACTTCTCGTTCCTTTTGATAACAATGTCAACAGTGGCATATCCATACCTGGACAGCTCATCAAACTTAGTAGAGTATTCCAACACCAACATTTTTCCTTGATCCAACTCCATAAACTTCTTAATCAAGGCTAATTTAGATACCTCTGACAAAAATATTTCCTCAAATCTCCTTTGAAATTCTGCCCAAGTCAGTTCCTCTTCTGATACCCCTATGTAACCCTGTTCCACCAGAACAAAGCAGCTCCTTGCAACTATCTCGAAGCCAACCTCCTTTTTTGTTCATCACTTAGACCCAAATAAGGAAAAATCCTTTCATAATGCAACAACCATTTCTCCACTTCTATTGAATCCTCGGTCCCCAGAAAAGGTTTCCTACTAAGAATGGTGTAATCTCGACTTAGCTTAGCATAGTTATTAACAACTAGCGCTATGGGATTGACTCCTCTTGCATTAGCTGCATTTCCTATAGCTACTCCAGCAGCTGCTCCAGTTTGCATCATATTGACGAAGAATTGATACATAGCCCTTATATCTACTAGTGGGGTTGTAGCACCTACATTGGCTTTTTCAATTTGATTGGCATTTACCCGTCGACTCTGGTTCCTCCTAGTGTTGGGCCAAGCATTTCCATTAGTTATGGTGCTTCAGCCACCTAGATTCACTTTTCCATTTCCTTCTTCCATATCTTTCTTTCCCATAAATCTTCATCGAGCCTTAGTAAAATGCAGAAGAACGGTCTAAGAGATAGGGGAGAATAAAGATAGAACACATACTTGTATTACACAATCCCATTTGCGATTCCACGTTTAGAGAAATATAACTATGCAAAATACTCCAAGAGCGACATATCAAGATGCCTATTTGGTTGATCAGAGTCAAATGCTTAGCAATTATACAACTTTGACATTACATCCAAATAGCCAAAACCAAACTACACGGAGGAAGTAGATAATGCACCTAATAGCTAGATTGCCTCCTTCACGTCTTCGGAAGCATATTCGTCCAAGTAGAAACTCAAAAACCCTTACTCCCGACCTACTCAAATAAGTACCCGAGATTTAAGGGGGAAAATAAAAACTTCGACTCAGGCAACAGTCTGGTGTGAATAATAACCTACCATCTCGAACCAGTTAAATGTCTAGTGGACCATACCCTTGTGCGGGACGGATTTTTCCCTCACTAGTATTTGAAATAAAATATATCAACCATATACTGTGCTCCTAAATCTATAATGGTTATAACATGTTAATATATTGATATGTAGACATGCAATATACATTGGATTACCCATCCTAAGTTATTAGACTACCCATCTAAATTTCATTGACTATCCATCTTATACCTATGTAGACTACCCATCTCATATATATTAATTCTTTTGATTTCCCATCCCCTACCATGTTGACTACCCATCACCTATGATTTCATTAACAAAATTATATGGACTATCCATCTCACATGTAATTATTACTTGGATAACCCATCCCTTACCATATGGACTACCCATTACACATGGTTTAGCAATTCAAATTACGTGGACTATCCATCATACATATCCCATTTATTTAAAATTGATGTGGACTATACATCATGCATCCCATAGTTTTCCACGGTTTCCTATAAACCCTTCATTCACCTCATAGAGACTATCCATCTCCGACATGATGTGGATCACCCATCTCATATCCTATAATTTTCTTAGGATATCTATGAAACCATCATTTAAAAATTTAAATCATTTTACCTACGTGTTTAACTTATGTCTATTGGAGTCTCCAATTAGGTCATTTTCCCCTCAAACTTATAACAACTCAATTTTATGCATTGGTATCCTCAATGGATCTTGTCGAAACCATAGAGCAAAAATGCATTGGTATCCCCAATAGTTAATGTCGAAATTTATAAAATAAAATGCATTGAAATACCTAATAAACAACATAAAGATTATAAAGTCAAATAAATTGGTATCCCTAATGGTATAGTCCAATTTATAAAAATTTAGCTTGTCGAAGATAATCTACATTGGTGTTCTGTAACATCCCTTATCTTGAGACCCAAAGCTAAGCACTACGGATGTTGTAGTCATCTACTGTATTAACTTTTGGTGACAAATACGGTAATGTTAATGGTATCCATAATATCAGAAGCATATGAATATGAGAAAAAAAATCAAAAATTTCAAAAAATACAACTTTTTTGATCACATTTCACAAAACATGTTTCATATTCCATTAAATAATCCCAATCGTTTTCCAGGTTCGGATCAAATATACCTATTACATAAATACGCCAAGAGAGACATATGAAGATGCCCTCTTGTATGACCAAAGTACCATATGGACATAAACTGTCTTAATACATCCCAATGGAATAAACAAAAATAGCAACTCCAAAATGTAACTAACATCAGCCTCATGCTCATCTCCAGAAGCTTTATTTACCCTCTCACTAAACTTGTAAACCCAAACTCTCAATCTACTCAAATTAATTTTGAGCACCCGAGAGTTTAAAGGGAAAAACATAAAATTCAAGTCGGATATAAAGCCTGGTGTAAATAATACTATTACATCTCATTGGTATTAAGTGAGACCACGTCGCTTCGCGGTATAGGTTTCCCCTCATCGATATCCCATTAAAACATAACTTTTTGCAAATCAAAATACTACAACCAAACTGGTTAATCAAACTAATTATATCAATAATAGAAAATACATATATGCTCAAAAACATGTAATAAATGGACCATTCGTCTGAAATAATGTGGTTTTGTTTGACTAACTACCAACCATTGGCTGACTCGAGTCGACCAGACAAACTAAACAATTACCTAATAATTACTAGACATACTTCTGGATGGTCTGTCCTTAACTTACTTCTCCAAGGATCACCTTGTGCTAATGGTTTTTTGGGCTTACCGATAACCTATCCTTCTTATCTATACATATATATTCTTTTCTGTGTGTAACCCTCATTTAAGTCTTACCTGTAATTAAGCCCTGCACATTGAAATTTTAGACTAAATTAGCTAGGGACTAATAGCTAATGTATAGGGCACGACCTTCTACCAGTCACATCTAGTATACAATTATCTGAGTCATTTTACTTAGGGTTAGCTACCCATTATATTTTCCTTAAAAACCTTTTCAAAACAATTTAACCCTTCAAATCATATTTGTATAAGGAAAAATATACTATTTTCTTTACTCAAATCTCTTTGCCATGTTATATGCTTTATCCAAACGTCGTTCATGAAAACATTCGAAATCTTTGTTTAAAACCTTTAAACAATCTCTTCCAAAACCATTGAAAGTACCCCTTTCAAAACCATTGAAAGCACCCCTTTCGATATAAGTAAACTACTTTACTTTATAACCTTAGGCTTAAAGGCCAAACCATATCTTTTGAAACCACTAACGGTAGTCCTTTCGAAAACATTGAAAATGTCTTCTTCGAAAGCTTTATAAAGCTTAGACATCCTCTTCTAAACACTTTAAATATGCCTTTCGAAACCTTTCGAAACAATAGGGAATCACCCCTTTGTAACCTTATACACACACACACACATACCCCTTTTGAAAATACTATGGGACCTCCCCTTCGAAACCTTTTCTTGTTACCTTTCGAAAGCATTAAAGTATACTACTTAAATGAACCTTTTGAAAGCATTGGGTTCAAGTCAAAATATGTGGAACAACCTTTCGAAACCGTTGGAAACCATTCCTTTCGGAACCTTCTGGTTTAACTTTCAAAGGATCTTAAAACAACGAAGTTGAAAGTAGCTCTTTCGAAAGAAATTTCCCAAGTAAAGAAGTAGTTGGTGTCAAAACCCATCCCTTCGAAAGCACTGGAGAAGCGGCTCTAATTTTTAAAATAACGGGACTCTTTCGGAGGCACTGCTTCGAAAGGTAAAAAGGCGGCGAGTAAGTGTTTTAACCCCTTCAAAAGCATTTGCATAAATCAAAAGTGCAACCAATTTTGAAAGCCTCTTTCTTTATAACAATTTGGCCAAGTCGAAAGCTGACCCATTCGAAAGTCATCATTCGAAAGAAAAGCAGGCGCGTTTCCTTTAAAAGCAAAACAAGGCTTCGATCCCTTCGGAACCCCTTGTTTTGACCCAATACCTTTCGTCTTTGTCCAATTCACTATGTATCAAGTCTTTGGTACCACGTGCATTGTTTTCGACGGAGATGGAGGCAGAAGTATATGGTCGAAAGCTAGGTGCTGAAAGTGGTGAAACAACAGAAATAAAGTAAAACCAATTTTTATCTTTTAAAAGTAATTTTTTTCAACTAACCTACCTTGTTAGTCAACATATGATTGGTTACCCATTTTCTTTTTCGAAATCTTTTCTAAAAGTGCCATCCAAATTTCATAGATAAACAATCTAAATTATTTACAAAATACTCGTTCTCCTTTTATAAATATACAAAACATTTAAGTCTTATACCTTAAATAATTTTATATACTTAATAAACACTTAGGAAAATTCTACAAAATTTCCCATAAATTGTTTTTTAATATGTTTTATAACATATATAAATTTATGCCCCAAAAATATTATAATTTATCAGTAATTAATTTTAAACCCAATTACTCATTTTCTTCACTAGAAAATTAATAACAAATCCACATTAATTCAAAAAATTATGAAACTTGAAACCCTTCTCTAAAATATCATTTCTGGCCATATATCGAAATTGCAAGGCACATGGATGTCATTTGATAGGTTTTTTAATTCAAAACATGTCATAAAATCAAAATGAATAAGCATAATTCATGAACAAGTATGTGTGTGTGTGTGTGTCTATATATATATATATATATATATATATATATATACACGTATATGTATGTATGTATGTATGTATATATGTATATGTATATATGTATATATATGTATACGTATATATGTATATATATATCGAACATTCAAAACATGGCAATATACTTCCAAAAACATTCGAATTTGATTCTAGAAACCAAAACATCAAAAATATAAGATGTAACAATTATTCACCTTTAGCTTTGTTAAGGAGTTGAGATTTGAACTTGAATAAGTTTAATTAAGATTTCTTCTTTTGATTTTTAGCTTCCTTTCTACTTGTTTCCCTTATTGATGGTCGGCCTCTCTAGGTTTAGATTTTAATTTTTGAACGTGTAAAATGAAATGGTATGAAGGCTTAATCTATATGAATATGACTCATTCCTATTTTACACTTATCTAATTTCCCTTTCTATTTCATTTTAATTCCATTTACTTCATTAGTTTAACTAGGCACGACTACCCTTTAAATTGTACAAATCACAATCCCTTAACCAACTTACATTATTTCATTTAATTTAACGAATTAAATATCCTAAATAACGTTACTCAAAATTAGGGTTGTAACATGTTCCCAATGATAGTGTTGAAATTTAAAATTAAAACAACATTGGTATCCCCAACAACAGCGGTGACGAAGAAGACTTAAGGCTCCTTGCGCATAATAAAGAAGATAGGCGACATTCATACCACATTATGCCTTATCGAACCTCTATCCAAGGTAAAACCAAACTTAAATTCTTTTAAGTATAAAGTCCTGTAACGAAGATGATGCCGTCGACTTACATAAACTACAGATTATCATCCTATTTAAAAAAAAAAATAACAAGTCATTCTAACGTCGACACCTAGAGTCACGGCAACAATGATGCTCGGCGTCATCACCCAAAATAACGCAAAAGATCCCTTGCCAACCTTGATGGATGGCGACCTCAATAATGTTGGCGTCATTATAAAACATTTCACTTGACATGCTTTAGCTACCATGCCTCTAAATTTATAAGGTCGAAGCCATTATAGGCACCACCGCCTCTGGTATAGTAATGTCAAGAATAATCAAAATAGTGATTTATCAAAAGATGGTATACGACACCATTCTAAAACAAGGTGAAGACAGGTGGCGTCAATGACCTTGACATCCCACTTCAAATACTTAAATAAATTTCAAGAATGCATTGGCGCTGGTGATATATTTCCACCAATGTCCTCACACCGTTGGATTCGCTCCACAATTGCCTAAGTAGTTATCACACGCTTCCTTCCTCGTCGTTGTCGACACTAATGAGTGCGGCGCTATTTTAGCCTTAGTGTGGAAAGGGGGGGCGTGGCATTATTGTAAACATTGAGAAAACTTATTTATTACTAATAAATGCATATACTTTTCATCAAATTCAATTTTTTATCAAATTCCTATTGTATAAAACAATACTTTGACCTTTCCCTTAGTGAAACTCCGCCGCATACATTTTTCAACTTAAATTAATTAGTATCCTTAACTAATTTATTAATTTAAATTCTTATCTAACATAATAAATCATATTCACTTGGGAAAATTCCCAAACATTCACAGAAATTCTAAGTTACCATATTCTTCATCATATAAAATTTCAAAACCGAAAACAATATTTAACTATTTTTAATAGTTAAAATCCAAGATTAACCCAATTTCCTTCTTAGAAAACTCATAAAAATATTTAATACAACTTGGAAAATTATGAAATTAAAAACCCATCTCAAAAATGATATTTTACCCTATATATTAGAAAATCAAAGACAATAGAGATTAAAAATTAGGTTTTACCCTTAAAACCCACTTAAATAATTTCATAAAAATCTCATAAATCATAGTTCTATCCAAACAATAATCAATTAACCAAACATAACATAAATTATCAAAAAAATTTAGGTATTACCCATTATCGAATTTAAAATCAATCAATGGAGATGGAAAATCTATTATTCACCTTAGAATTAGAAGTTGAAGTTGAGATTAGATATTGCTTTAGTTTTCCCAAAGCTTCTTCTCTTTGAATCCCCTTGATTTTGTTCCTTATCTTACTTTCTAATGGTTGGCCTCCCCTCTTTTCTTTGATTATTTGGTGTTAGCAAAAATTAGAATGATATGAAGGGGGGAGAGTTTAAGGAGTGAAAGTTGGATCTACCTATTTTTTCCCTCTTGTGTATTCTTTGATATAATAACTCTTCAGACAATCTTACTTAGTTCATTAGTGATGGCTCGACCTTATAAATTTTCAAGTCTTATTCTCCTTAACAATTTACATTATTTTATTTAATATATCCAATTAAATTTCTTAAATAATGTTAAACTAAAATTAAGGGTGTTAAATTATGAACAAAACTGGATTCAACTAAATCAACCTCTGGATTTTGCAAAATCGAGAGACTATGATCACCTTTGTATTTAGATAAATTGATTCGATTTTATAAAAAAATTCGGGGTTGGGTCGCTATGTATTTTCAGCCATGATAGAAGAGGAAGAGAACAACAATAGAAAAAGGAATCTTTTTTTGACTCTTTGAATGAATGAAATAAATTTTGTCTTAAAGGAAACATCAATACCTTTTAATTCCCTTCTTTAAACCTTTCCATATTTAATTCCTTATTAAATGTCATCAAATTCTGGCCCCTCACCATCCATGGCTTGCCATAAAAGATGTAATGTGGACCTTAAAATTTTAATCTATTTAATTCCATGTTAAATATTCTATTGATATAGTATATCAATACGCACATATAGGACTTTTATATTCGTGCTTTGCTAAATACTAATCGTAACGACTCGTAATTTTCAACCCTTGAAAATTGACATCAATACGGCCACTATATTGCACGCTAAGCAAATCGAATGCTGGAAAATCCGATTGTTAAGGGAAAAGAAAGAAGAAAGAAGGATAGAAAGAAGAAGAAGACAAAAGAAACTAAAAACAATACAGAATCTCACAATCGCAGTAGAATAATATATATTATAATATCAATGATCTTTACAAAAAAGAAACTGTTATATACATACATCCATCAGAATACAACAACAAATCACAGTCATCGGCCTGAACAGTTATAACAACATGTCCACATAATTGCTGATGATTTTAACATTAAAGCAGGGGAAAATAAACATATACGTGAATACGACTTGAAGACCTCCAACTTGTCTCCTGAGCTCCAATGCATCAAAGCAATCTGTAAACATGCTCAGTCTAACCTGTGCATTCCAATAAAATTACAACCGAATCAATTTGGAAAACCAATGTGAAAAAACACACCCAACTGGATTTTAAAGTTCTCGAAAACCTTTGAAAATCAAAAGTATCTCGTAAGACAACACCGCATATAAACACGGACGGGTTTTTACCTTACGATAATCAAAATATTTCATATGAAATTCTCCGTTATTATAATAGTGTCTAAGATACAAATACTTATTAATCTTAGCCAAAATTGTTGCATTAATTAAATTCAAGCACAATAGGTGTACAACTAAAATTGTAAGGGCACGTACTGGGCAATTGATCCCATATTATGACAAGGACTGGCCTACACAGGACTGGCCTACCACTTGACTAGTAGTACCGAATATAATCACGCCTTTCATTAATAGGCCTCGAAGCATACATGAGTAGATAGTAATCGATCTAGATTTGTAACGACCATACCTGATGGAAGCTATCCACTTGGCCCTACTGCATGTCCGATTTTTGTCATTTCTCAGTTGATGAGGCTCTGGGCTACATTTTACCTTTATATAGCACTTCACACTTGGAATGCTAACACTGACCTCCAGGCAATAATGCAATATCAACATTCATCCATACAAGTTCGTTGTGGGACTGAACGAAATGCTTAAGAGCTCCATCTTCAATTCCATCATCTTCAATATATCTTCACTTCGAAACGCTTAAGTTGGATCGAAGTGGTTTTTGGATAACATATCTGATCGCAGGCTCTTCGAAACAACTTTTGATAATTTTCGCTAAACTCAACCCCTGCTATTTAGGAAACAAACAGTCAAAGATAAGAGTGGAGATCACCTCCTAGCCATTAGTCGATGAATTTCCTTATCATTATCTTAGGAGAACGAAATGAGATTTACATGCACAATACAGCATCATCGGAGATGACTATCCCATAACTCACGTATGTCTCGAAAATATTTCCAATGTTACGTTTGGATCCAAATTAATAGTCGTTTATTTAACTATCGAATAATAAACATTCAATCAGGGATTTAATTCGATAGGGAAACCAACAATGGTTAAGCACAAAAGCAACCGCTGACCTCCTTTTAATAAATCTTTCATTAATTTAAATTCATTTTGTAATGCTTGAATCAGAATTCTTTCTACAAAGATATATATACATACCTACAAATCCCTGTTTCTCAATACTTGGAAAAATATCCATATACTTTTCTCAATGGATAAGTATATTCACCAACATTTGGAAGATTCCCCTTTTTATTCAATTCTAAAATCATTTATAACTCCATTTTATATCAAAAAAACCATTTAAAAACTCCTTTTATAAACCTATAAACTCATTTCTAAAATTCTTTTATAAATATCTAAACCATTTATAAAACTCTTTTATCTTTTTAATGAATCTTCCTTTACGTTTTCCAAAACATGTTATAAGATCCCCCTTATAATCCGCATCTGTTTATAAACCCTATTTATAAATCTTGAAAACATTTATAATATAAATTCTAATCATTTGCTTTAAAACACTGTTATATAATAGTAAACATTATAAATAAATAAAAATTAACTTCAAAACATTTTAAAATAATAATTAATAAATTCCAAAACATCCTAAATAAAATAGTTATAATTTATCTTCAACATTTTTATAAATATCGATAATTAATTTCCAAAACTTTACTGATAAATAATTAAAATTAGTTTCAAACCATATTAATAATTTAAACAATTAACTTCTCAAAATACTAAAATATCGATAAGCCACTTTATAACAATATTAATATAAATAAACAACTTTTAAAACATAATTATATTTCCTTGATAAAAATCCATACTTAATTTCCAACATGATCATTTCCATATTTATAAAACTATATTTATAGATCTTCTTTTATTTTACAAAACTTCCTTTTATCGTATCCCTTCATAAATCTCACTTATTATTAAAATCCCATTTTAAACATCAATTTCAATCTGTTTTTAACATTGTTCCATGTTTATAGATTTCTTTTATAAATTCCTTTCTATTTATTAAATATCGTTTAACATCTCAAATCTATGCCCATTTTTCATTTTTTTCCAAAATAGAATCAATATTTTCTAAACGACATTCAATTAAAATAAATCCACCATTTGATTTATTTCTCCAACCTATTTAATGATAATTGTTTCCAATAATTTATAAACGCCGTTTATAAATCCATAATTTTATTAACAAAATACGATTTTATAAATCTTCACTTCATTTGTAAAATATCACTTTTATAAATTATCACACATATGAATTCCACATTTGTAAATAATTTTAATATATGCACACACACATACACACATATAAATATTATTTTATATAAAATGGTTAATAAATATTCATATCAAAATATTTCTATTTTCCTTTAAAAAACATATCCTTTTATTATGAAAGACTGACTTATTTTAAGGTATAAAGAAATCTTTATTTTACAGTTCAAAAGTCTATATGTAAAATATTTTAAAAACTATTAATTTATAATGTCTAAAATTCATACTTTTATTTTAAAATAAATTCCTTCTTTAAGTAAATTTCAAGAATAAATATCAAATATATATATCTTTTAAAATGCTTAAAATCCTTTTTAAAATCTAAACTTTCATTTTATAGTATTTCAAAATACTAAAATATGGCCATGTGTTACTATAGCACTTAATAGGGAAAAGTTATCCATGTTATCAATTACGGCATTCAACATATCATATGTCCAATTATATAAAAAATAAAATCAGCAGTGCGAGGAATTCTGTTGAATTCCTCCAACCTATTCCCCTGCATCACACACAATATATAATCATAAAATATAAATCAACCGTTTCGAGGTGGGATTCATATTCAAAGGGTCATCTGCTCTTACACGAAAATGTAATAGGGTCTCTTCCACTCCAAGGGTGGGAAAATATCCAAACCAAGAACATAATTTAGTAAATTATCCAAACAGTCAATAACAATCAACAATAAAATATCCAAACATTCAATAGATAATTTTTACTCACTATATAATATTTCTGGTTAACCAAAAAGATGAGATTAACTCATATTGATTTCAATTTTGTCAAAACGTTCTTATTTTGAACTAAAATTGAACGGACATTCAATTTCAACCCAAATTCCTACTAGCTCTAATTCCATCCAACCAAACTCCATACAGTAGTATTCGTCGATTCAATCGCAACACAACTAGTCGCGCTTAATATGGATCTCGTATGAAAACGTTACAAATTAATTAACGTACGAGATTATTTAATATATAATTAACTTAATTTAATAAAAAAAATTAACATTTAAAATCATCTTCCCTCCCTCTCCCAGCTGCTCGTTTCAGGCCGCCCTTATGCAAATCCATCCAATCTCCTTTGACCATCCACCGCACCACCCATGTCCCTCCATCACCTGATCCGATATCGCCGCCACGCCGCCCCTTCCTTCCTCCACGCATTTCCAGAACGCAGCGTCCTCCCATCGCCAGAAACCGCACCGCCAAGCCCAAACATCGACAATGAACGGAGTGAAAATTTGACTCCAATCTTCAATGATTCGACGATCCAACCGTTCATTACGTATAGCTAGTCGAGCTCTATGACTTTCCTTCATGCACCACGCCCTTATATTCAGTGGATAGTGAGAAATTGCGGGAGGAAGGTAGGCTAGTTTCAACCATTAAATCAAAACGGCAGTTGAAGAAGAACTAAGGTTTTTTGTTTTGCAAAATGAAATCGTTTAGGTCCTTATTTAGAAAATTCAAAACACTATTCACACGTAATATTTTAGAACTCCAAAACGAGACATGCCGCCTGGCATTCTATATGTTATGCCCAAATTTCAGACACAATGGAACATATGTTGGGATCCAATTCCATCGATAGAGAAGTTAGCTTTTCAAAATCAAATTATATTAAATTTAAGGGACAGTTTGGCACAGGTTTCTAATAAGTTTCAAAATGCACCAAAACCCCAGTAAAAAAAAAGTTTGTAAATTAGGTCCCTAGAATTAAGTTACCGAATAATGGCATACGCTTATGCAATTATTCAGTGAATAATTGCAGACATTTGCGCAATTATATCAAAAATTGCATACATTTCCACAATTATTCACCGAAAAATAGCAGAAAATTACGCAATTATTCACCAAAAAATTACGGAAATTTTCACAAATTTTTCAAAAATTGGCGCAAAATTCCGCAATTATTCACCAAAAAAATTGCGGAAATTCCCGCAATTATTCACCGAAAAAATTGCATAAATTTACGCAACTTTTGGATATAATTGCAATGTCTGCAATTATTCGGTGAATAATTGCATAACTATGTGCAATTACTTAGTATTCCAGAGACCTAATTTACGTACCTTTTTTTACTGGGACTTTTGTGTATCTTGAAACTTATTAGGGACCTGAGCCTAATATTCACTAAATTAAATTCTTTTAATTAGTTTCTACATGTTTTGAGCTCGCATGACCAAACGATATGTCCGATCGTCGCGAAATTCGATGGGATACTATAAATCACTATTATGAATCTAATGGAACTAGTTTCGTTAAAATTGAAGACGGTGCCCTGGAAGGCTATTCCCCCCTTTATTTAAAATGAATTGTTATAAAAACCAAATTAATCACTTTTAAATCTAAATTAAAAGTTTACCATCTTCATTTTTATTTAAATAGAATTTTAAATCAACTTTCGTAATCATTCTTATTCATATTAAATTCAACATTTAATAATTTAAACAATTCTAAGAATTAAATTTAATAATTTAATTATAAAATAAATCGCTATATTTGAATTCAAGTTATTTAACTTATAAAAATAACTTTCCAAAATTTAAATCAATAAAATATTTCAAATTCAAATGATCGAAATTTTTGGATCGTTACACTTATCCTGTTCAAACAAATCAAATAAAATTTTATAATTAATATTTCATAAATATTAATTAACTTAATCAATTTACAATGATTATAAATCACGTGTAGTTTTTTTATAGAGTATTCATCATTATGATTGTGCGAACCAAAGGTGTAAATCCAGCTAGCGGTTAACATAGAACAATTCTAATCTTAATGTTCACACGTCACCTTAGCCTTAATATGACATTTTATCTAAATTTATCTCTTACATATCTTTTGGGTAAAATCCCTTTTTACTATTATAAGCCGTACTTCGTAGTAATGATTATTTACACCAATTCCCTTGGTCAATATTATATCACATTATGATTTATGAAAATTGATTTTTCCAAAATTCCAACATCGTTTGCATTAGACTTGGTTAGTCAAAATACAAAATTCTTGTTCTATAATAACAATTATTATTAACCATACTACTCTGGTCAGAGACTTTGATTTTGAGTAGACTACATTTGACCACGAGATTATCCTCATACGATGAATTCTCTATTGAATAATGTTTCACTTCACTGCTTCAACTCAGACCCAGCTACGATTTTTCGATGGAAACTACATGGCAATTTAACTACTATTAGGTAGAGTGTCCAAACTAAAGTTCAACGGTATTCTTAAATCGAGAGAACTGTATAATAACGTCACTTTAAGATTCATTGTTTGACCTTAGCCGTATTAACCAATAGAAAACTCTCGAGTGAGTCATTCCATAGTTATCCAATAACTAACAGTACGTAACCCATTGGTTCCCCCAGCAGCCATGAGTAATACACCGCCTAACATTTGGAAAGCATTCGATACTTAGTCTCAATGGATGAATTGATATTGGTGACAACCCACACCTTCGGACACACCAATTCAAAGCCTAAAGTGACTTTCATACTCGTGTCGTGCTAAGAAGTACGAGCCATAAGTTTAAAACATTACATGATGCAAAGACTAAAATAAAATTTAAAGCATTCTACACATTCAGATCTCGCAATGGAAGAAAATAAAATATAGATGCTGATAATACGATAAATAGTACATGGAGAGTAACTAAAAATAATACAACTCTAGCGCCTAGCTTCTTCCTTCACGTACTATGTTTGGGCCAATCGGCCTACTCGCTTATGCTCCTATGGTGGGCGAAAAGGAAAGAATATGAGTAGGTCAGACAAAAGTATGGTGAATAAATCGTATTAATAGTGTATGGTATTCATAAGCAATTAACTTCATTTATAATCTACATGCCTAGGATGTCCTTTTTGTATTTGTGAATTACTTACCTAGGGTTGGTCAAGTTAACTTAAGGAATATAGTTCTAATTGAACATACATCCAATACATCTTACAGAGGTTTATGCCCAAGGGTCGAATAATGGATCGACTAATAATCTCTAGGACTTTCCCTAGTACAGATTGCAAGGAATAATTTCCTATCACTATTGGATTCGCATTACCAAAATAATAACTGCTTATCGCACTTACATGCTGAGCGGACCTCGCAAGGCTCACGTCAAACTTACTACCTCGACGACTTAAGGCCTACCTACGCATTCGAGTCAACAACCTTAATGGTAATGTAACCTACGCATAACTTCGTACATCCATAAACAGTGTCTAGGTCTAATTACCCGCATACACCAGGAAGCCTTCCGTTAGTGTAGAAACTATGCATCACGCTGGATATCCACAAACAATGTCTAGGCCGACTTGTTTTCTTACACCAAGGAACCTTCCATTAGTTCAATAACATTGCACCATGCCAGGCATCCACAAACAGTGTCTAGGCTAACTTTCCCAAGTACACTAAGAAACCTCCCGTTCGTGTCATGTGCTTAGCAAACTAACACGTTCAAACAGCCCTTATGATAAATAGTGTTTGGGCCTAATTGCCCACATGCACGTTTACTTCAGTTCTATGGTAGTCAAAAGTTAAGAAAATAGGAAATAGTTTCCAATACCTATACATTGTTATATTTTAAAGATGGGTTGTAGGCCGAGGTTTAGTATGCATATTAATAACTGGTCGACTTCCTATACCTTAGCAGTTGACCGCTTGTTGTCGACCGGCTAAGGTTAGCCATCGACCAGTGAAGTTTAATTGCACCAGCCATTAATTATATTATAACGTTAATGTTAATTATGTTATAATGTTAATTATGTTATACTATTAATTATATTATAATGTTAATTATTTTTCCCATACTCATACAATTACATTAATTATATTATCAGCTAAGTCAATTTGTTTCATCTCTTGTTCTTACCAGATTTTCATCATTTACTTCACCTATAATTCAAGTAGATTTTCATGTATAATTGATAATTTTGTGTACATCGATGTAACAACTTCACGAAATGCGAATATTTATATCTTTTTATTCAATACCACTGTATATTCCTAACTAAGGTTATACACACACACACATACACAATGTGAAGATCAATTCAAGGTAAAATAGAAGGGCGTCTAGTTTCTTTTATTTATCTAATTTAAATCATCTTCAAACTCTATCAAATAAGGATTTATATACATTTAATTCACAGTCAAGTTAGAGTGTAGTAATCTAGTCCATTCTTGTTAAAATTTTAGTATGCAAAATCTAGACTTTATCATCATATCTCTGCATGATTGGAATTAATTTATTTTAGAATTTAATTAGAAATTTTTGTACCAAATGAAAATAATAAATTTATAGATCGGGTAGAGATATAAATAAATTCAGTTACTTATAAAACAACATATTTTAGAAATCAATTCACTCACCTTTTTAGCTTTCCCTCTTCTTCTCTTCGCAAATCCTCCCCCCTCAATTCCTATACTTTGGTTGTTGTGTTCCTTTCCTTTTTTATATGCTTCTCTTTTCCCTTTCGTTTGATTCACTTTTATTTTATTTTTGAATGAGAATTTTTCTAGAGAAGGAAGAAAATATGAAGAACTTCTAAGAAGTGGAGGCTGGTGTTATAGAGTGAAAAGAGTGGAGGTTTATACCTATATTTATAATTGAAGCTAGGGTTTCTAGGCTAATTTTCGAAATGAATATTTACATGCTTACCTTTTTCCTTATCTTTATGTATAACATTCATTTAATTTTCATTTTATTTGAAGAAGGTAACATCTTTATCCTCCTCATTAATGTCATTATTACCATTTACTATAATTCGAGTTAATTAACATTATTTATTGATATTTTGCACCCATACTATTATTTAACATGTCGGAGAATAATGTATTTGTATTCAAAAGTACATGTGTATGTATGTGTGTATGTGCGTTCGTGCGCGTGCATTTATTTGCATTAGAAACTTTATCTTTACCAATTAATGGTGCAATAAATCATTAATTGATTGGTATAAATGTTTTCAAGTTCAAATGGGTTTTATCATTTATTCTTTATCAATAAAAAGATAGCGTACGTTACCTTTCTTTTAAAATAGCACTTTACTTCCATGCATATTTACCTTTCAAATGTATAACATTAGATATATTCTTCTCCTTTTAAATTTATTGCTACGTTCTCTTTCTAGCAAATGTAACATATATCTCCGTTAATTATAACAATAAATCTCATAACATGATAATTAATGCTCTCTCTAATTGCATGCAAATATTTTACTCCCTTTTCTTTTAATGTTCGTTGACAAACTATACTCTTTTTTAAAGCAATGCATACATATTTAATTGTTTTCTTAATGGCTAAGTTTTGATTTATTCTCGTAATTGCTTCTTATACCTAATTTCAAAATAGTTGTAAATTATCATACTCGTGCTATGCTAAACATTTCGTATTTTCTTCACACGGTATCCTTTTTGACAATTTATATATGAATTCTTGCTAGAAAAGTCTACTTAACACAATGGAAAAGTCAAAATTTTCAAATTTCCTAATTTGTAAAAATTCACTGTTCTATCCATTTTTGTAAAATTATATTTTTACCCTTTTTACTGTTGTACTTTATTATTAAAATTCTGGGTGTTACAATATCCTTTATCGAAACATCTTGACCAGAAATATTTAAAATAATGTGTCATTTTAATGTGATAGTAATTACAAAAAACTGTAATTACTATCACATAACATATTATTTAGGGATTTTTCCATTTAATATACTTTAAATTAATTACTTAATTGATTATATCACAATATAATAAAGTATATTATAGAATTCAAACACCTTTCTTATGAATAAGATTGGTTATCAAGTTAGATATATGTAAAAAATTACATAATTGCCCCTAGGGTATAATCCTAACTCCACCAGAAAGAAGTTAACTCAACATCACTCATTATCAATCATACTTTATCCAACAAAGTCTGATTACTCCTTATCAATACATCATTATGTATTATAAGGAAGAATAACTTTTGAGATTGAATCATATTTGTTTTTGGGTACATTTTGAACTCTCTCCCAATACACTCGCTTACTCGATTAAACTAAATCCTTTTATTTCCTTTGCATGTTATTTTTTCTACTTTCATTTTATACTTAATGAATTTATCATAAATATACTACATGTTGATTGACTACACATGTTTTATTTCTGTGATAATACATCTATGAAATTTAATGAACTAAGTGGTTCCATTTTTAGTATCATTAGACTTTGAACTACATACATCTATATGTATTGATCTAAAGTGTTGACTGACTCTTTTGTCACTCCCACTGAATGGGTACTTATCCCTTAATCGTTTGAGATATAATTGATCAGCATCATATGATTCATAATCATATGATTAAAGAATTACCTTTCTACACTATGTTTGGTCCACAATTCCAAAATAATCGTAAAAATTTCAAATACATCTATATTTTCTAATGCATCATTTTTTTATGAAAACAAGTACCACTTTTAAAGTTTTATCTTCATAATATTCAATCAATATTGAAAACTGTTATTATTCCATAAATAATATTTGATATGTTTACGAAAACATTTTCTTACCTCAGTGCGTCCACTAAGAAGTATAATATGGTATGCTCCTACTATTTCTGCAATTACTATAATAGCTTACGAAATATGAAGTTCCATTTAACTACTTATTACAAAATTTATTTCATACACTATAACTAGTTAGAGTCGAGAGTTTCGGTGGAAATATATTGAATTCGAGGAGATGACTTTCAAGGAAAACAATTTTCCATATGAAAATGCATTTGGAATAGAAATCATATTTCTCATTCATTTAATCCATATTAAGTATGGTTTGGTATTTTATACAATTCTCGTTTTCAATGTCTCATCATAAAGCAGAAGTGACAATTCACTTTCTTCATCCTAATTGTGCATATGTCTTATCCACTCTTGCACATTCTCTTTCCGCTTCAAATAGTCGAACCATTCAAAAGAAAACTCTTACCATAAGACTGTAATGAACTCTTTACAAAAGTGTGTTTTTTTCATCTTTAACATTTAAGGATATCGAATAAGTTGCAATTTACATAAACTGATCAAACTGAACCATATTGATCGAGTTCCAAGGTCCATCTTACAGTTCTTGGTCTACTGGTACGTCTAACGTAATAAGATCTTTATTGCTATAAATCATATTAAACGCATGATCTCATATTATGTTTTACTTTCTCATTGCAATTGAGCTAATTTCATTGAGGTTTCATACATTACAAATCGCGACTATTCACCGTATAATTGAATATGGAACAAAAATCAATATTCTTGTACTGCTAAGAGTTCAAAACTCATATAAGACAACACACAGTCTTGAGCAAAAAAATCCTTTACTTACCAAGGTGCGAATGTATTTTGAAGTTGTAAAGTTCGGTTCTTGCACGATCCTTCAATTGATAAAATGCTAAAATATTTATTGGTAAGTATATTTAATATTTCTATGTCGATTTTAATTTAGTTCATTTGTATATTTTAACTAATAAATATTTATCAATTATATTAGTCGTAGAAATTTATCAAAGTAGATTATTTTAACTTTAATAGTATATATTCATATTATATAAGATATGATGAATGCATTTATTTCATATTTCTGATAACACTCCCACTAGAGTTTTGTGTTTCTCATAACCAGTAACGACCCAGAATTTTGATCGTTAGATTTTGAACGTTTAATTCATTTTAAATGTTGAATGTGAATTTTAATTTTATTTTTAATAATAAGATTTTGGTTAAATTAATAAGATTAGTAAAATTTCAAATATGGCAATTCAATTAGATTTGGATAATAATAATTAAATATTTGGGATTAGGATAATTTGTGAATCTGGATGTAAATAGATATAAAAATAGTTTCTAAAATTTATTTTAAGTCTATTTGGATTTAATAATGATGTTGGACTTTTGGATGGAATCAAAAGTCGATAAGTTTAAAATTTGAAATTTTATATTATTTTAATAATGAAATTTAATATTTAAATAATGTAAATAATCAGATTTTGTTTCGAAATGAATCAAAATGATTTCTAATGTGAATGTAAATTCTATATGATTTATAATTAAGTTAGTAAAATTTTAAAAGTGAAATTTTAAGCGATTTCGACGGTTTTGGAAATTGCTAGAATTTATCGACGAATTAAAATAGCCTTCCGGGGCACAGTCTCGGAATTTGATGAAACCAGTTCCATTGGATCCGTAATAGTTAGTTATTATCGGATTTCAAATTTGGTAGCATTTGGAGTTACCGTTTGTCCATGCGGGTGAGAAACGCGTTGAAATTTAAATCGATAAATTAATATTTAAACTCGATTCAAAAAGGTATCTTCCACGTATGAATGAATTGGCCTCCGAAACATGTTCCATTGTGTTTGGAATGCAGGTAAAACATTATAATCGCCTGTCGGCATGCGTCGTTTGGAGATCGTGTGAAAAAGTTGTTTTAAAATGGATTTAATATTAAAATAATATTTATAAACGTATATATATACACGTTTAAGGCCGAACCCTAAACCTATTTCTTCCAGCCGCTATCTTCTTTATTCAATGGCTGAAATCTTACTTTGTTTTCCCTTAATTTTATCTCAATCCTTGCATCTATTCAAGAAACTTCCAACTGGAAGATCGGAGAGCTAGGCGAGGGCTTTCAATCCATATGGACGTGATCGAGTTTTGTGGAGCGTAGAGGGTAGGAGGCCGCCATGTTCGTCGCATATTCGCACGCGAATCACGAGACGTTGGGCAGCTCGAGTTTGTCGGGGTTAAGGGTGGTGGTAGAGCTCTCGAAGGTCGTTCGTGTGGTGGTGGCTGATCGTGGCCTAGGCGATCGAGGAGGCGGCGGTTCCAAACCCTAAGTGGCGACATTTGGGTTCGGCTATCTGGAGCGAACGCGTGATGAGGAAGAAGAGTATTTTCTGCGGCCTTGATTTTGATTTTGGGAATGAACGACTAATGGTAACAAAATAAAAAAATAAAAAAATTGTTTTAAATTGGTAATTGAAACTTATAAATTTCATATCTATTGCATATATTATCAGATTTCGATGAAACTGACGGCGCCGGAATCGCAGCGACGCGATCTACGCGCTGCAGCAGGTCCGGAGGTGTTTGGGGCAAGTGGAAATTTTGGATTAAATCGAACGATTCGATTTAATTTAAAATTTAAAACGCTCGTCGAAACTCAAGGTGAGTTTATCTCACTCACATCTGGAATGCTAGTTAGTTTAAATGGCTAATATTTAAATGATTGCTTGATTGGTTGAATGTGATAATTATTATCAGATTAGATCGATATTTATTTATGTACTAATATCTGTAGATCCAGGGAAGCAGGTTGGAGGGATCCAACTAGATTCCTCACAATATAGATTTTTTTTTTCATAATTGATGATGTATTTCATTTATATGTTGTGATAGATTAATTTGAACTTAAATTGTGTTGTGTTACGATTGGATAAATAAATCTGGGATTTTAAAGTATAAATAAAATAAATCGGGATTAAAAGGAAATGAAGAGAGATTTTTGGAGCAATGAATTTAAGGGAATTAAATTCAAGAATTAGTTATGGAAATTGGAAGTGTTTTGAAATAGGGATTTAAAAGGAAATGAGAAATAGAAATTTATAAACTGGGTTTATAAGTGAAATGGAATAATTATCGGGGGAAAATATTAAAGATATAGATTTCCAAAGGGAATTTCTATAAGAAGTGCGAATTGTTTTAAAAATAATAGCGAGATTATTTTTAAAGGATGGGAAGTGTATTTTCCTGGAAACTAAGCATGTTTCAAAGAAAAGTTTTCGAAGTATAAACTAGAAAGTTTTGAAAGGTGTTTTTAGAATATTTTAGAAAATGACTATTATTTTTAATTATTTTTAAGTGAAAGTAAATATTTATTTAAGTAATTATGGTATTTAATTATTTAAAAGGTAATTTAGTATTATGTTTTCTAAAGGGAATTTAATATAAATATTTGATACAATAACCTCGTATAAAAAGGAAATTTTTGATTTAAGTTACTTAAGAAACTTTTATAGATTTTCAAAAGTACGATATGAATAAAGAATTTAGCAATCATATTTTAAGTATATTTTGGAAGTGATTTCCTGGAAATGGGAAATATGTTTAAAAATAAAAAGGAGTTTTATTTTTAAAGTTTTGGGAGAAATCTACGGGACTTAAACGTAAATTTGAATTGAGATAAATCCAGCGGGATTTATAAAAAGAATTCTTTGGTTTATTCTAAAATGGAAATATATTTCCCTGAAAAGCCAAGTATGTTTTTAAAGCAGATTTTTGAGTAAAAGTTAGAAGTTTTGAAGTTGTTTTAAAAGAATGGTCTCAAGAAATTATTATTTAAGTTGTAAAAAATTTAAAGGTGAATATTTATCAAATTAGTTATAGTACTAATTATTTTAAAGGGCTAATTAGTGCTATGTTTTGAAAGAATATTTTTTATATTTATATTTTGTAAAATGGATCTATTTTAAAGATAGTTTGGTTAAGTTATTCGAAACTAGTATAGAATTTTGTAACTCTTCTTTTAAAATTTAGTGTAACTTAAACTTTATTATAAAATTAGTTTATATCTTATAAAAAAGTTTTTCTTTAAATATTTTTAAAATATATTTTTGAATAAAATGTTTAAGTAGCCTAATTTAAATATTTAAGGTATATTTTAGAATAAAGTGATTTAATCATTTTGAAATCTAAGGTATTCATACTTGGTGTTTTCAGTGGAAATAAATATATGGGAATTTATTTCATGAGATGAGTGTGGTTTGAAAACTATTTTCAAAAAGGTTTGAAAAGTGGAAATATATCTAGTGAAGATATTTTGAGGTTAGTAAATGATTTGGGGAAATTATTTATTGTTTGAAGGATGTTTGTGAGTGTTAATTGATAGTTAAATAACTGACTATCAATATTGGTCAATGCGTTGATCGTTTCGAAGAGACCGGGATCGGGATTTATTTCTCGAAAACTACTTTGATCCGGTTTGTATGTTTTCATGGGAAAAACGAGTTCGGAGTCGAAGATGGAGTAGTGAAGTGCAAGGGCTAGTCGCTACTAATCCTAAGGATGATTACAAAATGGATGCAGTAGGAGTAGTGCCTTCGGTTCCGTTCGAACCCAGGACGGACTTGTATGGATGAATGCTTTCGGAACATCGTCAGGTGGACAGTGGGCATTCTAAGTGAAACGTTCTAAAAAGGTAACACTTAGCCTCAAGCCTCATCAACCGAGAATGACTGAAAATCAGGGGATATGCAGCAAGGCTAAGTGGGAAGAACCAATTAGGGTGAGGTCATCCCTGTTTAGATGTCCCTTTTACTCGGCTTAGTGGTGTTGTTGCTGATCCCAACCGTGGGGTGATCTTACTCAGGATTATCTAGTAAGGGGTAGCCCCGGTCTTGTGTTACAGGGGATTTAGGGTGGGCCTCGGTACACTGATCTAGACCGGTACTGTGACAGGTGGTACCCTAGTGCCTAGTCATTAGTTGGAAATTCATTCTCCCTACGTGCCTTTATGGTTTTTGTTTGCATAACCCACTTTGTCGCTAGTAGCTGGAATTTAATAAATGTAATAATTTCGGATATTTGAATAAGTATTTGTATATAAACATTATTATAATATCAGAGGATTTTGATAAGAAATTTTTTAGCTATCGTAAGGTAAAAACCCGACATGTTTATTTGTGGCGTGGCCTTACGAGATGCTTTTGATTTCAAAGGATTTTGAAACTTTAATAATCAATTTGGTGTATTTTTCTCTCGCTGGTGTTCCAGACTAACTCGGGTGTTATTTTGTTATAATGCTCGGGTCAGACCAAGTATTATAGATTACAGGAAAGGATGCTGTGGAGCTCAAGAGAGGAGCTGGAGTCCGAGACGTATCACTGTATTTGTTTATATCCGCTGCTGTGATTGTATGAAATTGTCAGGCTGGTAATTGTTGTTTGTTTTTGATAATCTGATGATGTAATATATAAAACAGATATAATTTTCATTTTGTGTAAAGATATGTTATTGACTATTATATTTTGTTTCGCTGCGATTGTAAGATTCTGTTATTGTTTAGTTCCTTCTTTCTTCTAACTTCTTTCTTTCCCCACAACAATCTGTACTTTCCGACACTCGAGCGTCGGCATATTACTCTGTGGAGTATTTTGTATCGATTTTCGAGGGTCGAGAAGGGCTAGGTCGTCACATAACCTAAGAGAAAATATAAAAATCTTTTGATTTCTCGAGTGGACGTCAGAACTCGTTTGCCTTGAGATTTTCACCATGAGGATTATCAACAAACCACAAGCCTGCAAGCTTTATGGATAACACTTTTCCAATTGTATTATATACAACTCCTAACTAGTGGGCTTTGTCCTAATCTCATCTCGACCTTGAGGAATGTTAACAGATCGAAAGAGATAATTCAGTCGTACCCACTATTTAGTGACGACCTTAGTATAATGCAAGTACCATGTAATGACCTGGCTTTTAAATCCTCGAAAGTCGACATTAATACATTTACGGTATTCACGTGCTGAACATCCAAGTGCCAAAAAGACGGATTATTGAGGTGAAATAAATAAAAGACAAAATAGAATCTCACGTCGTGATGAGAAATATATATCTAATTATATGTCATATATAACACAAATCAGATTATACTAACCAGCCACGGACAGTTATCATAACCTTTCCTTACAATTTTTGATGAATATAGATAGAAATTAAGAACAACAAAATATTGAAAGATACATAAGAGCAGGGATCACCCCCTAAACCAATCGGTCGATTTCCCTACTTATCGGGCATCCCAAAAACCAATCGATTTATTTTCAGAATGCTCAGTACCGGTTCTTTTGGAAATAATCAAACAATACATAAGAGCAGGGATCAACCCCAAATCATTTAAGTGGACGGTTCTCCTCATCAATTGTCGTAGAAGAACAAAACAATTTTATACATATAATACCAAATCCTAAGTGTTCGCTCAACCTAAGCTCGGATACCAAATGTAACGAACCGCCTTCCTTACTCCAAAAGAGATGAGCCATTAAGGGTAAAAGGAAAAGAAAGATAAGATAGAAGAGAAGAAACTAGCAACACAGAATCTCCCAATGCAACGGAACAATATATATTACTCAACATAATATATTACAAAGTCATTTCAAAAATATTACAACAGAGTCATTCTAATACAAATTCTAGCCTAGGACAGTTATGATAGTCTGTCCCTACCTAACTGATACATTATACATATAATACAGTGGAAATAAGAAAAAATAACTAGCTATCGATGAAGCCATCTGCTCCAAGCTCTTCCAAGGTAAATCTGTGGAAAACCCGAACTACTTGGCTACCCATTCAGATTTGAGCACCAAAGAGTTTAGGTTAACGAAAAATAAACTCTGGGTCAGTCATTGGACTGGTGTGAGTAAAGCACAAGTCTTCAACTTTATAAAAACCTTTAAATCAAAGGTATCTTGTAAGATAACGCAGCATATAAACATGGACGGCTTTTTACCTTACGTTAACCAAAACATTTTCTATTGAAAATCCAGTGATATTATCATAACGTCTAGGGCTTTCAAGTAAATAATTAACATAGCCGAAATTGTTACATTAATTAAATCCAAGCATAATAGGTATACGACTAGAACTATAAAGGCTCATGTTGAAGAACGAGTTCCATATTATGACAAGGTAAGGAACTATCTTCCAACGGTACATCTCTAGATAAAACGAACCAGGGTCTGACAAAAACATCTTGTACTCCTGCCACACAGGACTGGCTTACTACTTGACTAGTAGTACCGAATATGATCACCTCACTTTGGGCCTCGAAGCATAAATGAGGAGATATTAATCGATGTAAATTTGGAATGACTGTACCATGATGGGAGCGACCCACATGGCCCAGCTGCATTCTCTATTTTTGTCATTTACCGGTTGATGAGGCTTGAGGCTACGTTTTACCTTTCATATAGCGCTTCCCACATGAAAAGCAAACACTACCATTCAGGCAACAATGCTATGCCAACATTCATCCATAAAGTTGTCCAGGAGATGGGAAAACCGAAGCACTACTTCTGCTACATCCATTTTGGAATCACCCTTGGGATTAGTAGTAAGCAGTCCTTGCACTTCAAAGAACCGTCTTCAATTCCATCATCTTCTAAATGTTTTCACTTTTAAACGCTTGAATTGGATCGAAGTGGTTTTCGGATAATATATTCGATCCTGATCTCTTTGAAAACAACATTCAATAGTTTTTGGTAAACTCAACCTCGGTTCTTTAGGAAATAAGCGGCTAAAGATAAGAGTGGAGATCACCTTCTAACCGTTAGTAGACGGATTTCCTTATCATTTTCCTAGGAGAACAAAATGAGAGTCATGGGCACAGTATAGAATCATCGAAGATGGCTATGTTATATAACTCATGTGTTTCTCCTAGATATTTCCAAAGTTATGTTTTGGGTCTATATTTGATAGTCGGTTATTTAACTATCAAATAAACAAACAAAAACCAATTCCATTTGAGATTTATTTATCCATAGCAACCACTAAGCCTCAAAACAAATCTTTATTTGATAAATCTCCTTTTAAAACGTTTGTCTAAAATATTCGTATACTTATCTTTCTGATATAAGTATATATGCAAAACATTTATGAATAACTTCTTACTTCCAAATCATGTTAAAAGTATTAAACAAATGCTATTTAAATTGGAGGTAAGGACAATCCTAAACATTATTCCCTCAGTGTTAAGTGTGGGATGAATGTTCCATACCCTTATTTTTTAAAAGGTCGGTTTAGAGAAACCCAGATCTCAAATTCTTTTTCTTATATATTTCTTTTGGTAAATCCTATTTAAGCAAATCTATTTCATTCATGAAATCTCTTTTACTTGATATCTTACTTTCCAAACTTTCAAATATATTTATAGAACCCTTTCATAAATATTCAAAATCATTTATATAAAGTGCTTTTATAAATATCCAAACTTGTTATATAAATTTCTTATAAATGTCCAAACCTTTTTATAAACTCCCTTTGTGAATATCCAAATCATTTTCTAAAAATTATTTTATAAATACCCAAAAATCATTTGTAAAACTTCTTTATAAACCTTTCATGTTTAAACAACTTCCTAAATAACCTTAGTCAAATTAGCTTCATTTAATAAACAATCCATTTTATAACTCCCTTATTTATGAAATCTTTTTTGCTTAAAACTCAAATCCATTTACCTAATAACATTTACCTAATAACACCATATAAATTTTCAAATTTCCTTATCAAATTCTTTATTGAAACTTCAATTTATAACATGGAAAACTATTCCCTTTAGTTAAAAACATCTTTGGTAAAACCATTTGTAAGATCATTCTTTAAATATCTTGTTCAAAATGCAATAAATTTGAAACCATTTCAAAAAGAAACTGAAATATTTATATTTACAAAATCAAATGGTGCTTTTAATTTGGTTTTACTTATCAGTCTACATTGGCATCACATAACAACAGGCATATAAGGGATCAATATATAATAATCAATTAACTTAAGTAAACATCCAAGTTAATTATAATAGCAGAATGGTGTTTTGTTTTGCTAATAGATGTCATTTAGTTTTTCTAATTATATAGGTTACTTAAGAGTAATTTACGAAGAAATCCCTTGATTTAAAAAAATTGAAAAGAAAAAAGTTTAAAAAAACTGATTAATTAAACTCAAATCGAATTTAAAATAAATTAAAACCCTTGTAAATGAGAATCAAATCCTTGTTAAATAGTAATTAAACTTTAATTAAAGGTAATTAAACCTTAATTAACCCTATTAAATCATATCTAACTTTAATTAAAGATCGATTAAATAAAATCCCTTTTAAAATAATAATTGATTTACAATTATATTAAATAAATAATTAAATAATAATTAATTAATCCTTAATGAATAATAAAATAATAATTAACTTTAATTAAGTAAAAAATCATGATATAGCTTGACTGATTAACATTTAATGTTAAAAAAATATTATTCACAAAAGATTTAGTACTAATTACCTTTATTAATTAATCGATTAAATAATCATTAAATAAATAAATATAATAAAATAATAAAATAATTGTTCTCTAATTACTAAATTAAAGTTAGAAAACATTTTCTAAAAATATTTTAAGTTAAAATAAGTTTAGATCAGAAAAGTAGTTAACTTTTCTAAACTGCGCGTATAATAACTATAGCTATACGGTCCCGTAATTTTCAAAACTTGAAATTTTGACTTTCTAACTTTAAAACTTCAACTTTGAACTCTTATCTTCTTTAAAACATGAAAATAAACTTTTTAAACCAAAATCAAAGTTTTAAACTTGAAAACTTTTCACTTTGAAACAAAAATCAAACTTTCGACAAAAAAGGGATTTCTATGTTGCTTTTGGTTAGCGAATCGCTATCTTTGTGTCATGAACCCACATAAAAAACATACAACATTTAATCACAACATTATAGCATGATCATAAGTAAGAATATTACTTCACAGATACTAACCAACTTTTCCAATATTTAAGGTGTAATCTTTATCACCTACTCATACTTCGGCATAAGCAATCAACTCCAAATCAACATATATACATGCATACACAACATATAACATTACCACATACTTAAGCAATAATTTAGCTCATAAATTTTACAACTTTAAAAAGTTAGTAACTTGAGTTTTAAAAACATGAATTTTACTCACCGAAATATGTTAAAATCAAACTCAACTTCAATCGAACTTGGCTTAACCCTTGCAAACCACCTAAGTTTCAAAATAGGACCTAAGTTGACCTTATACGGTGCAAATGGGCTCGGCCAAGAACAAAATTGTGCTCGCCCTAGGCTTATATGGGCTCGGCCTTATGTGCTTGGGTGTAGGAGTTTGGTTTTGAGGAGTATTGGTATTTGGAAGTGAAGTAAGGCAGTTTAATTTGTTTTTTAGTAGTGTATGCACTAGCTTTTATCTTAGGAATTTTGTTTTGGAAGGCACGAATGTAAGAAGGATTTTATGAAGAAGGTTTAGAAAATAAGCAAATGAGAATGTAAAGTGATGAACATGAGAAGGCGTGTGTATGTATAGACATAGGAAGTGGAAAATTACCAAAATGACCACAAGTACCTACCCTCCACTCAAAATGCACCACATCACCTCCCCCCTCCTGCTACCCACGTTGGTTAAAGCCTCCCTTACTTCTAAATCATGCTACCATGTTGTGTGTATTTGTGATGACTTTAAGGTATGGCTTAACATGATAACTTTCTAATTTTATTTTACTTTCTTTTAAACTTTTTCCTAATTAGTCACATCACTTTATATATATACACAAATATATGTTAACATATATAAAAATATTTATTAATAAAAATACTAACATCTATATGTGTGCACATGATGCACAAATGTTCACAATGTTCCCGACAACTTTTGGGTGTCGAAAAGTCGAATTTTCGAAAAATGTTTTTCCGTGACATTTTTTATTTCTTTTATGAACTATATAAATCGGTGTGCAAATTGAAAAATATTTTATCATACCAAAATATCTAAAATTTATTTTGTAAGGTTATAAAATCACTATTTTGAATATTTAAAATTAATTAAATATTCACAAACCAAAGCGTTGAAATTTCGAGTCGTTGCAACATTTGCCTCGAGAGATTTTTAGTGTAAGGAAAGGGTAACGATTTTTCCTTATTGATGTAACAACCCAGAATTTTAGTCATTCAAAATTGGAATATTTGATTGATTTTAAATATTGAAAAGTAAATTTTATAAGTTCAATAACTTATATTTCAAATATAATGATTTATTTGATAATTAAATTATTTAATTTAATATTTGAATTTATTTAAATAATTGAAAAGAGAATTTAATATGAATGAAAATGATTTATAAATTTGATTTAAATTCTATTAAAATTAGAATGGAGTTATTAAAATTCTAATTTGATTTAAAAGTGAATAAACGAAAATTGGAAATTTTATGATTTAATTAACGTATAAAAATAGAAATTTTTGACACTGTCTTAGATTTCGATGAAACTAGTTTCATTGGATCCGTAATAGTGAATTATAGTAGGCTGTCGAATTATGTGTCAATTGGACTTACTGCTTGATCATGCGAGTTCGAAACGCATAGAAATTAATTAAAGGAAATTTAATTAAAATAATTCGATTTTGAAAACCTATCTTAGGTATGATGGAATTAGCCTTTGATATATATTCCATTGTGTTTGGAACAGGGGTAAAATATTAGGAACGTCAGGCGGCATGCTTCCTTTGGAGTTTGGAAAATATACAGGTGAATAGTGTTGTTTAAGTGGCTATATAAGGACCTTAAGCTACCCACATTTGCAAACCCTAGCCCTAAAAAGAAAAGCAGCCGCCATCCCTCATTGAATGGCCGAAACTCCACGACCTTCTTCCTCTAATACCCACAATCCGCAAATAATTTGCAAAAAAATTCGAACTAACAAATTGTAGAGCACGTCAAGATCTTCTAGTTTAAGGTTGGATTGTCATACGGCGCGACGATCGACGCGTAGCTAGCTCGGGTTCGCCGTGCATTTTAGGGTTTTTTGGGTTCATCGAGGCACTAGGGGAGGCCAGTCTCCTATCGTAGGTGGAGGAAGGGGAGGTGCAGCTCGAGATGGTGGTGGATCGTCATCTCGATCGATGTGGAAGATTGGATGGTCGTAGGAAGTTGTGCCATGTTGGGTTCTTGCACGCAATCTTTAGCAGAGAAAAGGGAAGGATTAGGAAAGTTAATAATTATATTATAAAATTCAAATGTTTAAAAATAACTTTTTCATACGAGATCAGTTTCGCAAGAAACAAGCGATGTTGTATTCATATATCGAGCACTACGCATGGGAATTGGATTGGATCGATTTGGGGCTCATAAGAATTTTGGCTAAATCTAAACGCTCGTTTAATTTTTAATCAAAATAAATGCTGCAATGACGAATGCAACCAAAGTGAGTAAACTCACTCTCTCTAGCCCGCTTATATTTTATATAAGGGGGAATATTTTTATAATTTTGTTTTGATGACTGTTTGGTTGTATATTATATATGTGTGTGTGCGTATGTGTGCGAGTGTGTTGGTTGGTTGGATATATTTCCGCATATTTTAGCGGATAAGACCCTATACATTCTCGTATATGAAGGGATGAACTTTGTACCCGTGTTTGCCTCGAAGTAGACATTGTACATTTTTCTCATATGATGTATTTGTTTCGAGTTACAGGTTGGAGGGATCCAACGGGATTCCTCACCACTATTGATTTATTTTCATATATATGATGATATATGATGTTATGGATGTCATGATGATGTTTTTGATGTGATTTGACTTATTTAGTGCTATGGTAGCATCGGGCCTTATTTTTGATATTTTGGAAATATTGAAACTGATGATTTTGAACTGAAAAGGTTTTCGAAGTGATTTTGGAAGTAAATATGTTTGATTTCTGATTTATTTTAAAAGAGAGGACTTTGTTTTTAAATAAAAATTTGTGATTTTTTATGTTTTAAAAATATGGTTTTATGGAATGCTTAAAAAAAGATTTTTGAATAGGTTTATATAAAAGATTTATAAAGGTGATATTTTTTATAGATAAAGAAGTGGATTTAAAAAGGGAATTTATATATGTTTTATAAATGGATTTGAAGTTATTTTAAAAATGGATTTTTATAAATGAGTTTGATTCGTAAGGAAATTGCTTAGAAATGGATTTTGATGTTAAAATTAGTTTTATAAAAGAATGGATTTATAAATAGAATTGGTAAATAAAGGAGTTTTGTAAAATAGATTTTTTATAAAAACAAAAGAATATTTATAAAAATAGTTTATAAATATGGAAGTGATTTATGTTGGAGTTTAAACATGGGTTTTATTTAAAGAAATGTTTGAAAGTGATATTTTGATGAAGTTATTGGTTTTAAATGGTAATTTATCTTTTGGAAGTAAAGGTTGGAAAGTAATGGTTTTAAATGGATTCAATGGTTTTGAGAAAGTTTTTAAAATATGATACTTTGGAAAGTAATGGTTTTAAATGGATTCAATGGTTTTGAGAAATGTTTTAAAATATGATACGTATATATATGTCAAAAAACATAGATTTCAACATTTATTATTGTAATACACGTTTTCGAGAAGTAAGGAAGGCTTGGACTATAACACTGTTGTCATAGTAAATGATTTTCGAAACGAAATGTTTTATATAGTATATGGGATTTATTTATCTATATATTTATTTACTGATTCCCTATATTAATGTATTTAGGTTGTCGTAACGATGTTTCACGCAACATTCATTTTGATCCAATAAAGCGTGTTTTGAAAAATATAAAGCTTTCCTAAAGTGATTCATGAATATGCTTACACTATTAATATAAGAACATGAAAATATTTTCTAAGTGATGAGATGAAGTGATTGGTGAATATGCTTATACTATAATATAAGTATATGAAAATATTTTCCAACATAGAAAGATTTGAAATGATTTTGAGATATATCTTTTTAAAGACAATTTGAAGCAAATATTTGGAATTTATTTAATTAATAAAGATTAATTAAATGGCCTAATGATTGCTTATGGTGCTGGATTTTTTTGTTTACTTTGATAGTTAAATAACCAACTATCAAATATTTAGCTTTTTTATCGTTGTTGGTTCGAAGAGACCGGGGTCGGATTTATCCGAGACCACTTCGGACCAATTTGTGCATTTGAAAGGGCAGGTTTATGATTATGATTTTGAAGATAGAAATCTTCATGATGCAGGGCTACTTGCCACTAGTCCCTCGAGGTGAAATTTAACATATTATATATTTATGGTGGTAGTAGTGCTTCGTTATGAAAATCTACGATATGAAAGGACTTCTCGTTAGTAATTCTATGAGTAATTCCCGACAGGATATGACAGGAGAGTGTCTTCGGTTTGTCCTATTCCTGAACAATTTGTATGGATGCATGTCTGACATTGCATTTTTGAGATTGTTTGTTGACTTTTATAAACATACATCTGTTTGGTGGCTGTGATATCCCGGAATTTTTGACAATATCAATTTAATAATCTGTATTTAAAATTAAATTGATTTGATAAATTTGGTTAATAAAATTTGACTTGATTCAATAATCCAATTAAACAGATATTTAATTGGTGAATTTTTATCTTTTAAAAGCTAATAAAATGCTTTCTATTTATAATGTGTGTGTATATATATATATATATATGTATGTATGTATGTTTATATATATTGTAAATAGATAAGTTTTGATTTGAAGTTTAATAAACAAATAAAATCTTGTTTTTTTTTAATTCTAATATTCATTTTGATAATTTGGAAATTATTATTTTATTTAATATATAACTATTCAAAACTATTTAATAAGTAACTATATGGTTTTAAGATACTTAAGGAAAAATGCTTTAAATTGTTTAAAATATATTTTAAGCATAAGTTTAAATTTTAAATAAAATAAACAAAAGTTTATTTTATTTTCTTTTTAAATATAGCAGGATAAATATAATTTGAAATTACACATGGAAGTTTGCAAATACAATTTACATATTAAACATTAATTCATTTAAATAAGATAAGATAAGTAATTTATAATTTCTTTTATAATTATTTAAATTTGATAAATATGTTATTTTCAAATAGTAATAAATGTAAAAAATAATAATAATAATAGATAGGTTAATAGAATTTCTATTTTAAATTTGTATATGATATAAATTAGCTTTAAATTGGATTTTTAAATTTAAGTAGAATTTGAATTAATTTTGAAATTCAAATGAATAAACATATTTAAATTATGTGAGTAGAATTTCTATTTTATTTCATTTTCTTTAATAAGAAATGTACATATACATTTACATAAGTCATTTATATGTAGATAAGTATTTAATAAATTAAGTTAATACCTTTATTTTCATTTAAGAATAAGTATTAACAACTTAAGTGACAAATGTAAGTATATTAAGCCTAATATAACAAGTGTAAATTTTTAAGCAAATGTGTTGACAAGTGTTATGTTTTTAGACAAGTGTCATTAGTATTTTTTTTTCTTTTATTTTGAAAAATCAATTACACTCATATAAACAAGGTTTCTTCTTTTCATTTCCTTTCTTAATTTTCAAAAGTAAAAATAAAGCTTCAGCTGAGAATTAAATCAGTTTCTAAAACTCCTCAAACCAAAAATCCAATACAAATCAAAATCTGAAACTCTTCCTCAAAACTAAAAATCAAAAGCCTGCATGTTAATCCTGTAATCCACTGTAAAAATTAAGAGCATGCAAATCATTTCTTCAATCTATGAAGCATTTTCAAAATCCAAGTCTGTGAAGCATTTTAAATAAAATCTGGGGATTGTCTTCTGCAATCTGGAATCTTGGACCTGCATGCAAATTTAAACAGCAAGCAATACAAGTTAAATCAAAGCAAGCAACTCGGTTTTAAAGCAAAGAAGTAAAAGCATTCAAGTGCAAGTTTTAAAAACCAGTTTTCAAAAGCAAAAGCTTTTCAAATCTGTGCTCTGATTCATCACTGTTTTCAGGTGAGTAATATAAAAATTTAAATAGATTAAGTATATATTTATGTTGCTTGTTCATCTCTGAAAATTATGTTTGTTAATGTATTTTTAAGATAGCTTTGTGTATATACATATTAGTACACTGGTATGCATGATGTATTTGGATTCTGCTTCTCTGATTCAAATTCCAGGCTAAATTTACATCCAAAATCTACTTGCGCATGATCCCAGTTTTGTTAGGGCTTAAGTCCTGAAACAAATATGTTAGTTATACCATTGTTTTTAGTTTAAAAACTTATTTAAGTAAAAACAATTTGGTGTTGTCTCTGTAAATTTAAAACATCAGAGCATGCTAAATAAAGGTAAAAACTCAAACATAATAATTTACAAATTCAGTATTATAAATTGAAAACTTAAACAAAAAATGACTTTTAAAACTAAAATCATAGTTTTTAGTTTGGAATTGAGGCTGCAGTTCTTGTTTGAACAGAAAATGGGTTATAGTCAAACTCTGGTGATTGAGTTGATCGGAATGTTTAAGGTTCTTGCTGGTGGTAGTGGAGTGATCAGAGGGTGTGGCAAAAATGCCAGGAGGATGATCAGGGCTCAGTGGTGGCGATGGGAGGTTGATGAAGTCTGTTAACCTAGTTTTGGCTGGACTGGGAATTGTGTTCATCACGAAGTCTAGGGATGATCGAGTTTGACAAAACTCTGGGGAATGGAAGCAGGAGTATAGGAGAAGCCATGGTCGGTGGTGATGGTTCTCTGGTGATTGGAGAGGCGAGTTCGAGCCATTGACAGGTTTTGGGATCTGGTTGGAATATTGGTTCTAGGTTTTGGGTTTGGAGCAAAATCTAGATTTTGGGTTTCTTTGGTAGTTCTGTTGGTCGATGTTTGGTCTGGGGTTGATCGCTGATGTGAGGAAGGTATGGGTGATGGCCGGAGTTGATCGGAGTAACGGTGCAAGTGCTCAGTGCACTTTTGTATCTGGTGAACTTTTGGGTTGAGTTTTGGAGTGAGGCTCGAGTTTTCTCGAGTAAACTTCGAGTGAGACCCGAAGCTAGGGGAGTTTTAACTCGAAGCATTGTGAAGGTGCCTCGAGTCATATGTTATTTACAGTTTTGAAAACCTATTGCTCTAGTTTTTAAATTTAACTATAAAATTTAAAAGCTAGTTAAATGAAAAGCAAAAGTTTTAAAATGAGCTAAAATCTAAGTTTTAAAATCTGGAATTTTAGTTTGAAACTTAGTTTTTAAAATAAAATAAAGTTTTGAAATTTAAATTGTTTTAACTACTTTAAAATGGTTAAATAGTTGAATTTTAAAAATGAAGTTTTAAATGTAAGTAAAGTTTTAAAATCTAAGTTAATCTGGAATCAAAATTTAATATGTATTTTAGTTTTGAAAATAAGGAAAGTTATTAAATTTAAAATGATTTAAACAATTTGAAATGTTTAAAGTGTAATTCAAATTGAGTTGAATATGAATTGGGTTTTAAATCCTTTTAAACTTCTTTATTAAATGAGTATATCTTTAACTTGTCAAATAAAAAGGTTTTAACAATGTGCTTCAAATTTTGTTTAAATCAACTTGTTTTCATTTTAAATTTTTAAATTTAAAATGATATTTGAAAGTAAATTTAAGTAAATTGATTTAAAATACTTTGTAAATGATAATTTGATCCTTAATAAGAACAGAGTTTGATCTTAAAGTAAATTTAGAATTTAATGATTTGTAATTTCATTTAATTATTAAGGTAATTAAATGAATAATTTATTTATTTAATTAATTAATAGAATGGATAATTAATTAAGGTAATTAAGGGTTTTAAATTATTAATTAAGGTTTAAGTTAATTAATTAAGAAATAATTAACTTGTAATTTAAGAATTGTTAATTAAATAAGATTAGATTTTATTTAATGATTAGTAATTAATTAATCAAGTAATTTAGAATTTATTAAGTTACAGTTAACACTTAATTAATTTAATAATTAAAGGTTAATTAATTTATTATTCAAGATTAATTAGTTTTTAATTAATATTGATTGATGGAAGTTAATTACTTAAGAAAAGTAATTAAAGAATGGTTAATAGTTAATGAAGGTCGTTAACTAAGGATTATTTAACAATTAATTAATATGATTAATTTTAGTAATTAATAGATTAATTAATTAAAGATAATCATTTGAGGAATTGTTTAAGTTTAATTACTTAATGAAAGTAAATAAAAGGAATTAATTACTCAAGGCAATTAATTTAGATAAATTTGATTAGTTTAAGTTAATTAATTAAGTTTAATTAAATTAGAATAATCACTTGATAATTTGATGAGTATAATTACTTGGTGAAGTAATTAATAGATAATTATTGGATGTAATTAATTAAATGATAATTTGTTAAAGGAAGTAATTTGAGTATAATTACTTTGTGAGATTAATCAAGGGATTAATTAAGATAATTAATGAAGGGGTACTTAGTTAATTTAATGAAGCAATTAAGGATAGTTAATTACTGAATATGATTAATCAAAAGTGATTAATAATTATGGTTTAATTAAGGTTAATTACTTAATGTAATTAATCTAAATAAAGCAATTAATTAAAATGTAATTAGGGATCATTAATTAATATAATTAATGATGTAATTAAGGATTAATTAATTAAGATTAATTAATTAATGATAAGTGATTAATGAAGTAATTGATTAATGTAATTAATTAAGGATTAATGTAATTAATTATAGTTAATTAATTAATGAAGTAATTAAAGGTTAATTACTGTATTTGATTGAGGATAATTAATTTGTGAAATTAATTACTTGAATGTAATTAAAGGATAATTAATCAAGGGTAATTAATCAAGGGGATTAATTAGAGGTTAATTAATTAATTGATTGATTTGTAATTAATTAATGGTTATATAAACAGCATTTATAGAATGAAGTAATTAATTTAATTACTTTAAATTAATTAGAGATGGAATAATTAATTTAATTCATTTTAAATTAATTAAAAATGGTGTGATTATTAATCCTTGTTTATATATGGATGATATAGATTGCCTTGAATGGTTTGAGATCTCAGAGATGAGATAAGTGATGTTGTGTGATATGGATCCTTTGGTTGCATTGTGATGATAATATGAATTATCTGTTGGTGATGATAATATGAATTATCTATTGGTGATGATAATATGAATTATCTATTTGCGATGATAATATGGATTATCTGTTTATGATGATAATGTTGATTATTTATTATGATGATGTGAATTATCTATCTGTGTGTATATAGATAATCAAATTGAATTGTTTTAAACTTAAAACAACTTGGACCTAAAAGATACGTTTTGGATTTCGATGAGACCGGGGTCGGTTTCCAGATTTGGATATCCGAAAACCACATCGATCCAAATTAATGATAGGTCGTGAATCTCAAGTGAAGATGAAGATTCAAAGTGCAAGGGTTATCATCGTTAACTCTGAGGGTGATTCCAAAATGAGTGTAACGAGATAATGCCTTCGGTTTCGTTCGAACCCGGAACGAACTTGTATGGATTGAATGCTTTCAGAATATTGTCAGGTGGACGATGAGCATTCTAAGAGATGTATTCTCTAAAGGTAATCGTAGCCTCAAGCCTCATCAACCGGGAATGGCTAAAACAGGGGAGGTGCAGCAAGGCTAAGTGAGTCATGACTAAGTAGGACAAGATTTTCCCCTTTCTAGAAGTCCCTTTTTATTCGGCTGTATGGGCAGTTGGGTCGCGGCCAACTGCGGGGTTGTCTTGTTCGGGATTGTCCAGTAAGGGATGGTTCCGGACTTGTATTGCAGGGGATTGGGAGTAATCCTCGGTACGGTGATCTAGGCCCCGTTCTGTGACAGGCGATACCCCAGTAGCCCTGCCATTGTATGGAATCCAAAATCCAATAAGTGCCAACGGTTTTGATTGTATTACCCACTTTTGTGGCTAGTAGCTGGAATTTAATGAATGTAATAATTTTGGCTATTTTGTATTTACTTGAAAACCCTAGACCAATTATAATATCACCGGATTTCCTATCAAATGTTTTGATTAGCGTAAGGTAAAAACTTTTCCATGTTTATGTGTGGGAAGTCTTACGTGATACCTTTCTTTTCAAAGGTTTTCAAAAGTTAAGCAACTTTAACCTTTTACTCACACTAGACCTATGTCTGACCCAAGTGTTTATTTTCTGTTTTATTAAACTCTTGGGTACTCAAATTTTTACGAGTAGCCAAGGGATTCAGGTTAGCTTTGACGAATTGTGGAGGAGAAATGGAGCAGGAGGCTTCTGCGTTGTAGTTATCTAGTATTCCGTTGTGTTGGTTTCTCTGAGTAGTTCTCTTGCATTGTAATGAGTTGTAATAACTTGACAGGTGTTTATAAATGTTTAGTATGTAATGAATAATCTGTGTAACTCTGACAGTTGTTGTATACTATGTAATACTTATGTTATTAATATAATTTACTCGTTCCGCTGTTGAGATTCTGATATTGTTTCTTCTTTCTTCTCTATCTTTTCTCTTTCTTTCCCTTTCTTTCTTAATTCATGATGCGTCTTTCTGGATAGTGGAAGACGGGTCGTGACAATTTGTATCAGAGCGCTAGATTGAGTGAATACCTAGGCTCTGGAGTGGTGTCTATCTTGAGAGGGCGTATTTGTAATTTTAATATATATATATATATATAATTATTTCTACCTATCTATTTAGGTTACCTGTTCGGGTTTTCCAATATAAGTTATAAAGGTAGATAAGGTAGTGGGGTGGGTAACATGATTACTACCATTGGTTGGGATTTGAATGTTTGAGGTTGGAAGTGGATCTGTCGAGACTGTAAACCCAATACTGTCTCGAGTGAGTTTTGCAGTGATGAAGGATTTTATTGATCTCTGAAGGAAACCTTCTAAAGGTTCGAAGTCTATCTTTGAAGATGGATAAGTAGAGTTTGTATCTGTTGGTTGGCAGAAGTGAGTAATGGTATCTTAATACCTCAGGAAGTAGTAGCTGCGTGATGAGATGCAGTGACTATGGATTGTGTCCGAAGATGTTTCTTTGGAACAAGTTTTAGGAAGTATGTCTGCTTCGGTGTTGTGGCTGGGTTCAGTAGGATGTGGTGGTTGGCTTTGAGGTCCGAGTTTCTTGAAGAGCTTATGGATTAGGAATTGGCTTTGGTGTCAGCAGTACAGCTCGGAGTGTTCTGTATGCCGGCAAGGAAGTTTTCGGCTGAGCAATTTTCCTGAAGGCGGAGTTTAGAAGCAGTAGAGTGGATCCATTTCTTCGATGGATTGGCTAGATAAGCGTAAGCTGTTCTGATTGGTAAAGAGAGAATAGTTTTCTTTGATATTAGGCTTGGTTGATCGCAAAAGAGACTTACGATAGTTTGAGTGTTCTTTTGAGTTATTGAAGATTTTTCTGGATGTCTTATGGGAAGACAGAGGTTTGTCTGTATCTGGAGATTGAGTTTTCTTATCGACTGGATTCCAGGAGTAATTTCGGTGGTTCAGCTTAGTAGAAGAACGGTTCCTTGAGATAGAGTTTGGTGAAGCAGCTCAGGTATTTGGTGGAACATATGAGTTTTCTTGGATTTGTTGAACCATATTTCTGGGAAATAATGTCTAGTCGGTGCCCGTGTTTATTGACGACATTCTCATCTGATCCAGATCAGAGTTGTGCAGCGGAAGCAAGGTGGCAGCTGTTCAAAAGTGAAAGCAACTGGAGGTTGCAGTGTTTTGGATTAGAGAGTTTCTACTGGAGTTTTTCAGGATCTGAGGCAAGTTGGCGAGTGATCATATTCTGTCTTTTCCGGATAAAAGAAGTAAGATCAGTCTTCTGTTGTTTGTGGAGTAGAGTTGTGTTCTTGATTTGGATTGATCGTGGAGAATCATTTTGTTGAGTTGTCTTCATCCAGGTTGTTCCTAGAGGCATCAGCAAGGGATTGAGCTGTTCAGGAAGAATGTAGGCAGCCCGGGATCGTTAGAAGATTTTTAGGATAAGAAACGAAGGAATTTGGATTCTGGAGTCGAGGATTTGGTTTTGAATAAGTTTTCTTCGATCCAAGGAGCTATAAGTTTTGGTAAGTCTGGGAAGCTAGCTCCGAGGTGTTTTGGGTCTCTTCTATGTTTTGGTTGGATTAGTGTTTGGTTTTCAAGAGTTGAATTGCCAGTTTGGATAACTGATTCGATGTGTTTCACGTATCTCTGAGGGAGTATGTGTATCTCTAATTTTGGAACCAGCAGTTCAGGAGGTTTGGTTGTTGAGTCAGACTCGTCTATAGTCTGATATCCTGTTTAGTTTTGCAGATCTAGATGAGGAGGAGCTCTGTAGCTTCGTAGTTTTGATTGTTTGGATTATGTAAAGCGGGTATCCCGGTATATATATACTTGGAGAAACTCGAGGAAACTCTATCCAGAATTTTGTCTAGATAGTTAGATTTGTTTGACTGGATGTATTGGTTGCTATGGTTGTTAGCTAATGATTGATATATGCTTGTGTTTTAAAATTAAAATCTTTAATGAGATTATTAAATTACCTTTGTTTTAAATTTTGGGGACGTAATTCTTTTAAGGTGGGAGGAATGTGATATCCCGGAATTTTTGACAATATCAATTTAATAATCTGTATTTAAAATTAAATTGATTTGATAAATTTGGTTAATAGAATTTGACTTGATTCAATAATCCAATTAAATAGATATTTAATTGTTGAATTTTTATCTTTTAAAAGCTAATAAAATGCTTTCTATTTATAATGTATATATATATGTATATATATGTATATGTTTATATATATTGTAAATAGATAAGTTTTGATTTGAAGTTTAATAAACAAATAAAATCTTGTATTTTTTAATTCTAATATTCATTTTGATAATTTGGAAATTATTATTTTATTTAATATATAACTATTCAAAACTATTTAATAAGTAACTATATGGTTTTAAGATACTTAAGGAAAAATGCTTTAAATTGTTTAAAATATATTTTAAGCATAAGTTTAAATTTTAAATAAAATAAACAAAAGTTTATTTTCTTTTCTTTTTAAATATAGCTGGATAAATATAATTTGAAATTAAATATGGAAGTTTAAAAATACAATTTACATATTAAACATTAATTCATTTAAATAAGATAAGATAAGTAATTTATAATTTCTTTTATAAATTATTTAAATTTGATAAATATGTTATTTTCAAATAGTAATAAATGTAAAAAAAATAGGTTAATAAAATTTCTATTTTAAATTTGTATATGATATAAATTAGCTTTAAATTGGATTTTTAAATTTAAGTAGAATTTGAATTAATTTTGAAATTCAAATGAATAAACATATTTAAATTATGTGAGTAAGCTTTCATTTTTATATAATTTGTTTTATTTCATTTTCTTTAATAAGAAATGTACATATACATTTACATAAGTCATTTATATGTAGATAAGTATTTAATAAATTAAGTTAATACCTTTATTTTCATTTAAGAATAAGTATTAACAACTTAAGTGACAAATGTAAGCATATTAAGCCTAATATAACAAGTGTAAATTTTTAAGCAAATGTGTTGACAAATGTTATGTTTTTAGACAAGTGTCATTAGTATTTTTTTTCTTTTATTTTGAAAAATCTATTACACTCGTATAAACAAGGTTTCTTCTTTTTATTTCCTTTCTTAATTTTCAAAAGTAAAAATAAAATTTCAGCTGAGAATTAAATCAGTTTCTAAAACTCCTCAAACCAAAAATCCAATACAAATCAAAATCTGAAATTCTTCCTCAAAACTAAAAATCAAAAGCCTGCATGTTAATCCTGTAATCCACTGTAAAAATTAAGAGCATGCAAATCATTTCTTCAATCTATGAAGCATTTTCAAAATCCAAGTCTGTGAAGCATTTTAAATAAAATCTAGGGATTGTCTTCTGCAATCTGGAATCTTGGACCTGCATGCAAATTTAAAAAGCAAGCAATACAAGTTAAATCAAAGCAAGCAACTCCGTTTTAAAGCAAAGAAGTAAAAGCATTCAAGTGCAAGTTTTAGAAACCAGTTTTCAAAAGCAAAAGCTTTTCAAATCTGTGCTCTGATTCATCAATGTTTTCAGGTGTGTAACATAAAAATTTAAATAGCTTAAGTATATATTTATATTGCTTGTTCATCTCTGAAAATTATGTTTGCGAATGTATTTTTAAGATAGCTTTGTGTATATACATATTAGTACACTGGTATGCATGATGTATTTGGATTCCGTTTCTCTGATTCAAATTCCAGGCTAAACTTACATCCAAAATCTACTTGCGCTTGATCCCAGTTTTGTTAGGGCTTAAGTCCTGAAACAAATATGTTAGCTATACCATAGTTTTTAGTTTAAAAACTTATTTAAGTAAAAACAATTTGGTGTTGTCTCTGTAAATTTAAAACATCAGAGCATGTTAAATAAAGGTAAAAATTCAAACATAATAATTTACAAATTCAGTATTATAAATTGAAAACTTAAACAAAAAAATGATTTTTAAAACTAAAATCATAGTTTTTAGTTTGGAATTGAGGCTGCAGTTCTTGTTTGAACAGAAAATGGGTTATAGTCAAACTCTGGTGATCGAGTTGATCGGAATGTTTGAGGTTCTTGCTGGTGGTAGTGCAGTGATCAGAGGGTGTGGCAAAAATGCCAGGAGGATCATCAGGGCTCGGTGGTAGCTATGGGAGGTTGATGAAGTCTGTTAACCTAGTTTTGGTTGGACTGGGAATTGTGTTCATCACGAAGTCTAGCGATGATCGAGTTTGACAAAACTCTGGGGAATGGAAGCAGGAGTATAGGAGAAGCCATGGTCGGCGGTGATGGTTCTCTAGTGATCGGAGAGGCGAGTTCGAGCCATTGACAGGTTTTGGGATCTGGTTGCAATATTGGTTCCAGGTTTTGGGTTTGGAGCCAAATCTCGATTTCAGGTTTCTTTGGTAGATCTGTTGGTCGATGTTTGGTCTGGGGTTGATCGCTGATGTGAGGAAGGTATGGGTGATGGCCGGAGTTGATCGGAGTCACGGTGCAAGTGCACGGTGAACTTTTGTATCTGGTGAACTTTTGGGTTGAGTTCCAGAGTGAGGCTCGAGTTTTCTCGAGTAAATTTCGAGTGAGACCCGAAGCTAGGGGAGTTTTGACTCGAAGCATTGTGAAGGTGCCTCGAGTCATATATTGTTTACAGTTTTGAAAACCTGTTGCTCTAGTTTTTAAATTTAACTATAAAATTTAAAAGCTAGTTAAATGAAAAGCAAAAGTTTTAAAATGAGCTAAAATCTAAGTTTTAAAATCTGGAATTTTAGTTTGAATCTCAGTTTTTAAAATAAAATAAAGTTTTTAAATTTAAATTGTTTTAACTACTTTAAAATGGTTAAATAGTTGAATTTTAAAAATGAAGTTTTAAAAGTAAGTAAAGTTTTAAAATCTAAGTTAATCTGGAATCAAAAAATATGTATTTCAGTTTTGAAAATAAGGAAATTTTTTTAATTTAAAATGATTTAAACAATTTGAAATGTTTAAAGTGTAATTCAAATTGAGTTGAATATGAATTAGGTTTTAAATCCTTTTAAACTTCTTTATTAAATGAGTATTTCTTTAACTTGTGAAATAAAAAGGTTTTAACAATGTGCTTCAAATTTTGTTTAAATCAACTTGTTTTCATTTTAAATTTTTAAATTTAAAATGATATTTGAAAGTAAATTTAAGTAAATTGATTTAAAATACTTTTTAAATGATAATTTGATCCTTAATAAGAACAGAGTTTGATCTTAAAGTAAACTTAGAATTTAATGATTTGTAATTTCATTTAATTATTAAGGTAATTAAATGAATAATTTATTTAATTAATTAATTAATGGAATGGATAATTAATTAAGGTAATTAAGGGTTTTAAATTATTAATTAAGGTTTAAGTTAATTAATTAAGAAATGATTAACTTGTAATTTAAGAATTGTTAATTAAATAAGATTAGATTTTATTTAATGATTAGTAATTAATTAATAAAGTAATTTAGAATTTATTAAGTTGCAGTTAACACTTAATTAATTTAATAATTAAAGGTTAATTAATTGATTATTCAAGATTAATTAGTTTATAATTAATATTGATTGATGGAAGTTAATATTAAGAAAAATAATTAAAGAATGGTTAATAGTTAATGAAGGTCGTTAACTAAGAATTATTTAACAATTAATTAATATGATTTATTTTAATAATTAATTGGATTAATTAATTAAAGATAATCATTTGAAGAACTGTTTAAGTTTAATTACTTAATGAAAATAAATAAAAGGAATTAATTACTCAAGGCAATTAATTTAGATAAATTTGACTAGTTTAAGTTAATTAATTAAGTTTAATCAAATTAGAATAATCACTTGATAATTTGATGAGTATAATTACTTGGTGAAGTAATTAATAGATAATTACTGGATGTAATTAATTAAATGATGATTTGTTAAAGGAAGTAATTTGAGTATAATTACTTTGTGAGATTAATCAAGGGATTAGTTAAGATAATTAATGAAGGGGTAATTAGTTGATTTAATGAAGTAATTAAGGATAGTTAATTACTGAATATGATTAATCAAAAGTGATTAATAATTGTGGTTTAATTAAGGTTAATTACTTAATGTAATTAATTTAAATAAAGTAATTAATTAAAATGTAATTAGGGATCATTAATTAATATAATTAATAATGTAATTAAGGATTAATTAATTAAGATCAATTAATCAATGATAAGTGATTAATGAAGTAATTAATTAATGCAATTAATTAAGGATTAATGTAATTAATTATAGTTAATTACTTAATGAAGTAATTAATGGTTAATTACTGTATTTGGTTGAGGATAATTAATTTGTGAAATTAATTACTTGAATGTAATTAAAGGATAATTAATCAAGGGGATTAATTAGAGGTTAATTAAATAATTCATTGATTGATTTGTAATTAATTAATGGTTATATAAGCAGGATTTATATAATGAAGTAATTAATTTAATTTACTTTAAATTAATTAGAGATGGAATAATTAATTTAATTCATTTTAAATTAATTATAAATGGTGTGATTATTAATCCTTGTTTATATATGGATGATATAGATTGCCTTGAATTGTTTAAGATCTCAGAGATGAGATAAGTGATGTTGTGTGATATGGATCCTTTGGTTGCATTGTGATGATAATATGAATTATCTATTAGTGATGATAATATGAATTATCTATTTGGGGATAATATGGATTATCTGTTTATGATGATAATATTGATTATTTATTATGATGATATGAATTATCTATCTGTATGTATATATATAATTAAACTGAATTGTTTTAAACTTAAAACAACTTGGACCTAAAAGATACGTTTTGGATTTCGATGAGGCCGGGATCGGGTTTCCAGATTTGGATATTCGAAAACCACATCGATACAAATTAATGATAGGTCATGAATCTCAAGTGAAGATGAAGATTCAGAGTGCAAGGGTTATCGTCGTTAACTCTGAGGGTGATTCTAAAATGAGTGTAACGAGATAATACCTTCGGTTTCGTTCAAACCCGGAACGAACTTGTATGGATTGAATGCTTTCGGAACATCGTCAGGTGGACGATGAGCATTCTAAGAGATGTGTTCTCTAAAGGTAATTGAAGCCTCAAGCCTCATCAACCGGGAATGGCTAAAACAGGGGAGGTGCAGCAAGGCTAAGTGGGTTATGCCCAAGTAGGACGAGATTTTCCTCTGTCTAGAAGTCCCTTTTTATTCGGCTGTATGGGCAGTTGGGTCACGGCCAACTGCGGGGTTGTCTTGTTCGGGACTGTCCAGTAAAGGATGGTTCCGGCCTTGTATTGCAGGGGATTGGGAGTAATCCTCGGTACGGTGATCTAGGCCTCGTACTGTGACGGACGGTACCCCAGTAGCCCTGTCATTGTATGAAATCCAAAATCCAATAAGTGCCAACGGTTTTGATTGTATTACCCACTTTTGTGGCTAGTAACTGGAATTTAATGAATGTAACAATTTCAGCTGTTTTCTATTTACTTGAAAACCCTAGACCTATTATAATATCACCGGATTTCCTATCAAATGTTTTGGTTAGCATAAGGTAAAAACTTTTCCATGTTTATGTGTGGGAAGTCTTACGTTATACCTTTCTTTTCAAAGGTTTTCAAAAGTTAAGCAAGTTTAACCTGTTACTCACACCAAACCCATGTCTAACCCAAGTGTTTATTTTCTGTTTTATTAAACTCTTGGGTACTCAAATTTTTACGAGTAGCCAAGGGATTCAGGTTAGCTTTGACGAATTGTGGAGAAGAACTGGAGTAGGAGGCTTCTGCGTTGTAGTTATCTAGTATTCCGCTATGTTGGTTTCTCTGAGTAGTTCTCTTGTATTGTAATGAGTTGTAATAACTAGACGGGTGTTTATAACTGTCTAGTATGTGGTGAATAATCTGTGTAACTCTGAAAGTTGTTGTATACTATGTAATACTTATGTTATTAATATAATTTATTCGTTCCGCTGTTGAGATTCTGATATTGTTTCTTCTTTCTTCTCTATCTTTTCTCTTTCTTTCCCTTTTTTTCTTAATTCATGATGCGTCTTTCTGGATAGTGGAAGACGGGTCGTGACAGTGGTGGAGAAAGCAAATTCTCTTAGTTTAACACCTTCTTTGAGACGTACGAGCTCGAAGGTTGTATGTTTGTGAAATTCAACAGTGATCCGAGGAACGACAATGTGGCATTCAAAGTGAAATGTGCTATGTGAAAGATAATCGAGACCTTATGCCTCATCTCCCAAAAATGACAGAAACGTGTTAGAAGCGGTAGGGCTAGGTGGGTCGCACCCATAAGGATATGATCATCACCTTTCTAGATTACCTTATATATTAGAGAGTGTTGTATGTTGTGGCTACAGATAGGTCAAGAATGACCGGGGTGATGTCATATTCGGTACTACCCAGGAAGGGGTAGGCCTGTTCTGTGTTGGTTTAGACGTTCAATATCTGGACCCTATGTACATTTTTCTAGAGATGTACTGTATGGAAAGTAAGCAGCCTTCATCCCTTCGCCTCTGTTACTTCCGACACCATTCCTACCTTTCGACTTAGGTGGAAGGTAAATGTTTACCTTTCGACTTAGACAAAAGTACCTTTCGACTTAGTCGAAAGGGTGAAAGCAGGCTATGTAGTCGGAAGCAAATCTGAACCTTCGGAAGTGATGGCTCCTCTGACTTGTCTAAATCTGATTGGTCAAAAGGCTTCCTCATGTATTTTCGAATAGTAAAAAGTACTAATTTGTCAACCTTATTCTTAAAACACTATTCTTCTTCCCCAAATAATTTTCGAAAGCAATTTCCCTCCGAATTTAACCAATTCGAAAGCCAATTTTCAGTTTAGCCCTTGTGCATAAATAATCTAATTACCTTAATAAACCACTAAGGAAAATCCCCAAAAATACTTTAAATCATATACTTTAACATATTAATATTTCAAAGCATATGAAGATCAATATAATCCTGAATTTAACCAAAATCAAAATAAACTTTTTAATTAGCCCATTAACATTAAAAAAACACCTGTGTCTTATCCAAACAAAGGTTTAAATGGTTATATCCTAATCAAAATCACAAACATAAATTGGGTATAACCCATAACCGATCTAAACATAGAAAAATGAGATGATAAACATGATATTCACCTTGATTAGTTAATTATAGAATGAGATAATTTCCTAGCTTTGATTCCTTAGCTTTTTCTTCCCTAAGCTGTTTAATGGCCGACGGAAAGTAGGTGAGGAGTTATGAATGAGAAAGTGAAAGTTTATTAAGGTGGAGGAAGATATTTATACTAAGAAATGTAGCCCCATTTCCAAGTTTACTCCTTAGAAAATCTTCCTTTTTAATTTAGTTAAGTCTTATATTAGTTCATTCATTAAGACACGACCATTAGATTTATTAATCTCATCTATCAAATTATTCATATTATTCTATTTAATTTATCCAATTAATTATTCCGAATAATGTTAATTAAAATTCAGGGGCATTACATCCACTCTAAGTAGTTCAACATATATCCAACAATGGTCATAACAAGTTCATTATGCCAGATGTTTAACTATGATCTAAGTATAGTCTAGCTACTCAAGATCAACAATATCCTCAAGTCTAAAGACTATTATACACTGTTACCATGAGATATTCTGTTTTGACTTAGTTATGTTAATCAATGAAAGACTCTTGTCGAGCCATTCTATGATTGTTCCAAATAACCACAAATATGTATCCACTTAGTTCCCCAATGATTATGAGTAAATCATTGTCCATCGTATGAAGAGCATTACGCACACCATTCTCAATTGATATATCAAAATCCTTCTCTCAATACATCTTGACTAGAAACGTTTATGGAATAAGTATTTATTCATACATATAGATTCAATACTCATACTTATGTGTATGTTCGTAACTATAACCGATAAAGTGCTTCTGCTAATGATTTTCTACTTATATATATTAATTTGCTTAATTCATCATTTATATCATTATGCAAAAATACATACAAAAGAAAATAAAACCTAATGCTTACATCATTTCGAACAAGATTCTCTTTTAAGAATTAAGTTATGTAACAAATTACATAACTATCCCTATGGAGCACCGTTAACTATGTTACTTTCTTAATTGCTCTTGGATCAAACTATGATGCCCTATAACCACACTTTTGACTAGTCTACCTAAACTAGACCGAGAAGGGGACATTGTGAATGGATCGGAGATATTATTATTTTATATCCACTTTTCGAATATACATCCACGTCATCGATAAACTCTTTTACCACATGTTAATTATGGAGAACATATCTTGAATTTGATCAAGCTTTCAGTTTATAGTCTATATTGGATTATTATAATCATAATATGTTATTGGATTGCAATAATGGAAAATATTCCTGGCTCTCTTATAAATTTGCATACATATGCTGCTTTCATTGCGACACTACTCAAAGTGATGTACTTCGCCTTTATAGTTGAGTCTACCACAATTTCTTATTTGGAATATTTCCAACTTAAAGATCTTTAATTAAGATTAACAATGAATTTAAGATTGACTTACTATATTTGATGTTAATTATGAAGTTTGAATCTGAACATCTTTTATAAAGTGTTCATTATTTTCATAAACAATCCTATAGTATTTCATAAATACTCAAGAACACTTTTAACTGCCATTTAGTGGTTTTACCTCATATTTGATATTTTCTTAGTACACCAAGTGTACAAGCAATTTCTAATATAACATATAACATAGTATATGTGATGATTCCTGTTGTCGATGTATAAGGGATCTACATCATATGTTCATATTAAATATTTTAACATGGTGTATGTGTATATAGATTATACAATTTCACATCCTCATACACCCAATACAAGATATGTCTTTTTCAAATCCTTCACTGAGAATCAAACAATTACACTAAAAAAAACTAATTTTAACATGGGTACATCATTAACAATCAATAGTATGTTGTTTGCTTATCATATGTTATTTAGTAACTTTGATTTTATTTCATAAAGACACATGCTTTTTATGGATTTTAACTGATACTCAAACCATTTCAGTTAACTTTAATGCTTTTAGGATGGTGTAGTTGTATCAGCTTTTGGATCATATCCTAAAACCTACTAACCATGTTATCACTCCGACCGAATTTGAGATATTTTGGATGTTATGTGAAAACGGTCTTTTCTAAATCATTATTTAAAAGTTCTGGTCCAACATTAATGTGCAAAAACTCAAAGTCAAATTGTCCAATAATTGTGCATGGAACTCGAATGGACTTAAGCATGTTGAATTGAAAAATTACTCCATTAATTTCAATATTTGAAATCAGTGAAGTCATTTCCTTTCAAAAATACTTTATACAATTCCAATTGGATTGATCTTTTTCTCGAAGACTTATTTATGGACAAAGGATCATATCCTTTTGGGTACATTTACCCAAATCATATTTATGCAACGTACTAGGAATTCTTTTGGATTTAAAGCATCATGCATATAGTAGAGCTATACTCTCCATGACACGTCGACAATTAAGGAGATTGTTATTATTAACAATTTATTTTCTTGACATTTATAAAAAATGTAGACTCTTTAATGTGCAAGAATTCTTACCAGACATTCTAATATAACCATGTCTGCTTTAGGCTTGGTTAAATTTACTTCATCCATGTAATATGTTACTATGGTAGAATTTCATATCATATCCAAGTTCGTCGCACTACCACTAGCTTTCTTCGAATGAAATTCCTTTGGCATGAAGATGGCATTTCTCGATATGGTAATCTATTTCTAAGTACCATGGAATAGGCATTCTAAACAATTAATGAGCTTTCTATAGACTTATATAAAATTGATTTAGTTTTGAGTTTACGAAACTAATATTCATAATGTAAATTGGATAACCTCATATTTTAAACTATTTAAGATTTAGGTTTCTTCCTAATTCAAATCTATATGAAATCACAAACTACATTTTTAGATAAAATAAAATTTAACGTATGCATTTACTATTAATAACACATTCTTATGAAAAGAAGTAGCTCAACTTCACTCATTATCAATCATACTTTGCCCAATAAAATCTGTTTACTTCTTATTGACACTTCATCATGTAGCATAAGGAAGAGTGGCATTGAGAGTGAATCTTATTCATTTTTAGGTATTGGAATATTTACCCAAAATAGTTAGCCATTCAAATGTTAAGTTTTCAACTTTCATTTTACATTCTATGAACTTATCTATAAAGACCATAAATCATCAAAATACCTTTCGGTGGAGGCAATACTTACTATGGGAAATGTTGAGCTATTCACCGACCATAAATCGTTAAGTACATTTTCTCACAAAAGGATCTTAACCTTCGACAGTAGATGTAACACCCCCAAAAATTTAAAAGAAATTTAGTAAGGAAATTAAATTTAAATAAAATAAGGACTAAATTAATTTAGTCATCGACTTTCGAAATTAGCTACAAACTTGCAATATTGCCTTCGTAGTGATTTCCTGGATGATTTTCATATATATCACTTTGAAATCGAAGTTAGTACAGGGAAGTTACCAGCGTTGGAAAATTTGAAAATATAATAAAATTTAAAAAAATAAAAAACATCACAAAAATTCACTATGGCCGGTCGATCCAGGATGGTCAATGGTCGACCAGTGGTGGTCGACCATAGGCTGTATAGAATCTAGTGTTCTCTGACGTATTCGAACGATCGAGATTGATTACTTCACTGCTAAGCTGAGATGTGCGTATGTGATAGCCCTAAATATTCACTAGCCTAAATCCAACATCCTAAACTAATTGCTAATTCTTATAAATTCAACCCTAACCTAACAGTCAAATCACTAAAAAGTTTACTATATCGAAGCTCTGCCTAAATCTAACCTTTCCTCTAACTCTAAAATTTCTTCAAAATCAAATTAAAATCAAAGTAGAAGAATTACAACCAATTGGATCTAGAAGGAACAAGTGAACGGAGAGCAATTCTCAAGTGAAGAAAGTTGGAAGAGCTTAGACATAAGGTGAGAGGGAATAAATTTAATTAGATGATTATTATAGTTAGGTTTAATCTATTCTAATTGATTTAGGGTGTTAGTAATTTAAAATAGAAACTGTAAAACCCTAAATTGAAACCTTTACTCTAAGGTAGAATTGAAGTCGCTATGAATTGTTAACCCTGATATTGATGCCATCATACCCTTTAATTATTTGCTGTAAAACCTAAAACCTATAAATCCAAGATTAAACAATTGAAATTTTGCATATCTGTGAAATTGAAAAATAAAATCTGGTTAATATAGTTGCTTACGGTTCATTGTAAATGTTAAATGCTATAATCAACAAACATTACCCAAAATAAAAATCTCGATCAAAACTATAAAACTCCCAAATTTTTTACCATGACCGGTTGAACACTCATCCCGAATAGTCGATCGATTGTCACCTGAAACACATGATTTGAACCTCGGCCTAAGGCTCAAGTTAGTAATAAAAATTTGTATGGTTACAAACTGTTGTATGGGCCTATTTTGGGCTAAGTGATTGAAGATGGTAGGGAAGCTTGTTCCCAATAAGAGGATGTTAGGTTGTAGCAATGTTGGGTAAATGGTGTTTACCCAATTGGGGGTCGAGTAATCGACTTTGGGGTATTTTATTTTCACAAACGACTCTCACAAGGAGATTCTACAGTGCATGTGTAGTACTAATGGGTGCCAGTTCAATGAGCCTGACACATCAAGAACCCTAATATGCACGGTTTCTTATGTGATTTGATACATTTCAGATGGTGGATCCTGGCATGTGCAACGAGTCGGCATTTTGTTGAAAAGTTTTTAAAAAATTGGTTTTCAAAAGGTTTACAAATGTTTTCCAAATGTTTTAGAAAATGGGTTTTAAAAATATATATGTATATAAGTAAAGGTTTTCAAAAAGCTTTCCAATGATTTTGTACCTACCAAAATCTCTTTTTTGTGCCTATGCTATCTTTGATTCATGCCTATGTTATCTCTCTTATTCATGTTTGTACTATCTATGAAAAGTTGCTAATAGAATTCTTAAAATTCACAGGAAGAAAATGAGTGATCCTATAGGTTCAGGCTCCGGCGATGCAGCCGAGGCCGTGGGCATGAACATTCAAATATATTTCTACTAGTACCTTCAGGTGAGGGGATAGGCCATGTTAAATCCCATTAGGGAGCCCACGGAGAGAGCGACAGGTGTGGTTCCTACCCACCCACCTATCGGCAAAAACATTTATATACTATGTAAGGATTTTGCTAATCTTAAAGGAAAGCCATATATGGAGACAAAGTCTAACGTGGATTCGAGGACATTAATCCGCGCTTGTGAGTGGATCTTTTGTTTGATGGGTTTGACTTATGAGGTTAGGAAGTAGTTAACTATTTGGCGGAGGAAGGCTTTCAATTGGAGAAGTTCATTCACTTGAAGCAAGGAAGCCTGCCGGCGAAAGAATATGTTAATCGGTTCAATGAACTAGCTAGATTTGGGATGTGACTAATCGATACCTTGAATAAGAGGCTTTAAAGTTTTCTAAAAGGCTAAACCAACCTCTTCAAGTTTTAGCTCTGAGTCACATTCCTATGGGTGTTGCATACGAGGGTCTATTAAAGATAGCGTTGATCAACACCGTCTCCATGAAGGGAGCTAAGGAAGAAGAACCCAAGAAGGCTAGAGGGAAAGTGCAACAAAACCAATGTAAAGGAGGATGTGGACCTAAAGGAAAGATACAAAAGAAGGATATGCGTTGTAGGAAGTGTGGCAGGAAAGGGTCTTCTTGAAGGAGTGCATGATAGATCTCTCAAAAGTTGAGTGCTATAACTATATTCAGTTTGGACATGTGAAGTGGGCATGTCCAGTACCCCAAAAGACTTTTACTCAGATGGTTTCGGATTATGCATTGGAGGCAATCCCTAGCTTGAGTGCATAGCCAGTGGTGGACGAGGGAAAGAAAGTAGTGATCGAAGGTGTATTGACTCTTTCCAGATATTTATTCGAACTTTATTTGAAACTAGGGCTTCACATTCTTTCATGTCTAGTAGACTTATTGATGACCTACACTTACACACTAATATAGTTATGGACCTGTAGTTGTGTCAAACCCCATAGGAGGATCGGTCGATTTATCTATGGTATGCAGGGGTTTAAAATTGCTTATTTCAGGGGTCGTGTTTGATTGTGATGCCTTTGTATTGGGATTCTCTAGGTTTGGGTTGCTATTAGGCATGGATTGAACAACAATCTCTGGGGCTATTTTAGGTTATGATAGGAAGGTCATTAAATTGAGCATGTGTAGTGGACATAGCTTGGAGATTTATTGCGATCACTGAGGATCAGTTATGTTGAGATACCTATATTTTTTGGACCTATCACATGATGATCTTGATTCGATGCCTGTCGTTAGAGATTTCCCAAACGTTTTTTTTTTAGATTACAAGTCTCCCACCCTAAAGAGAGATCGAGTTTAGGATTTATCTTGTTCAGAATGCAAGAACCACTACCGTACCATCAAGGCATATGTCTCTAAAAGAAAGATATGAGTTGAAAAAGCATGTAAATGAGATGTTGGAGAAGGATTTTATTAGGAGAAGCATTTCTGAGTATGGAGCACCAATCATCTTTGTCACCAAGATGGATAATTCTCTAAGATTCTGCATCGATTATAGGGAGATGAATAAACTGATAAAGAAGAATTGGTATCCACCGCCTCCGTATAAATGAATTTTTTGATCAGTTTGTTGAAGCTAAGTTGTTCTCACAGCTTGACCTGGCTACCAGATTCCACCAGTTGCATTTAGCCTAGGACGGTATCCAAAAGACAACCTTCCGTACACTCGATGGACTTTATGAGTGGTTAGTTATGCACTCTGGATTGACCAATGCACCTGCCTACTTTGTTCATTTGATGAGCCGAATTTTTAGAGGGTTGCTAACGAGTTCTTCATAGTATTAGTAGATGATATCTTAGTCTATTCGATGAGCAAGGAGGAGCACGCGTTGCATTTAAGAGAAGTGCTTAGTACACTCCATGCGCATAAGTTGAAGGCTAAGCGTTCAAATTGTCACTTTTGGAGAGAGGAAGTACCTTTTGGGGACATATCGTCTCGAAAAGTGGATTGGTGGTTGATCCCAGTAAGGTAGCAGCTATTCAGGATTAGAATATGCTGAAGAATGCTATGAAGTGAGAAGTTTCCTTCGTTTGGTGGGCTACTATTCGAAGTTCATTAAGAACTCCGTGAAAATCTCTGCACCTCTAACCCGTCTTACCAAGAAGAATCTAGTTTTCTCAAGGGATGCAAAACACAAAGATGCTTTTATCAAGTTAAAGGAGGCATTGATGAGTGCACCAATTTTGGTATTACTCGATGGGACGAAGACATTTACAGTCTATATCGATGCCTATGGTATGGGGTTAGGTGCGGTCTTCATCCAATAAGGAAGGGTGGTGAGTTATGCTAGTTGGTAATTGAAGACCCATGATAGAAACTGCCATACCCATGATCTTGAGTTGGCGGCCATTGTCTTTTCACTCAAGCGTGGAGGCATTACCTTTTAGGAGAGCGGTTTGATCTTTACGTGGATCGCAAATCCTTCAAGTATTTGTTCTCCCAAAAGGACTTGAATTTTAGGCAGTAAAGGTGGATGGATTTTTTGGCATCGTATGATATTGATATCTAATTAAACAACAAGAAATATTGAGTCCTTTGTTCTTGGAGTGAAAACTTTTGGAGTTCATTTTTACATTCGACTTCTGACCATCCTCAGATGTTACTCCGGGATTACTGGTAGCTTTTGATGTGTAGCCAACATTGATGGAGCGTATTAGGTCTAAGTACAAGGAGGAAAAGGAGCTAGTAGATATCATTGAGAGGATTGGTAGAGGATAGTCATTGAGTCATTTGAGATGTTATGACATTGACTAGAGAGGATGGTTATGGAAGGATGGTGGGTTTTTTGTTCCTTTTAGCATGGATTTGGTAGATGCGGTACTAGCCGAGTCTCATCATTCTAGGATAATCATTCATCCCGGTGGTGACAAGATGTAATGCAACATGAAGAGAGTCTTTTATTTGTCCTATATGACGAAGCACGTGGCAGAGTATGTGTATGACTTGCCAGAGGGTAAAGGTGGAGCAGAAGAAGCCGTGAGGATTGTGGCAGCCATTAGATGTCCATCAATGAAAGTGGGAGAGTATTTCTATAGATTTCATAGATGGTTTACCTAGAGTAGGAGAGGAAACGAGAGCATTTAGGTCATAGTCGATCTGTTGACCAAGTGTGCTCATTTCATACCAGTGAGGAGTACGAGGACGGCGGCATCGTTGGTGGCTATATACTTCAAAGAGGTCTTTAGGTTACAAGGATTTCCTACTAGTATAGTTAGTGATCATGATCTGCTTTTCACCAGCGGTTCTGAAGGAGTTTACAGGAGGCTTTGGGAACTGAGTTGAGTTTGAGCACTGCATATCATCCATAGATGGAGGAACGGATAGGGAGTGTAAATCGGGCATGGAAGGACTTAATATGAATGTGAATTTTGAACTTCGGACGTTCTTGGAAGGATCACTTGCTGTTGGTGGAGTTTACCTACAACAATAGTTATTAACTAGCATTGAGATGGCACTATTCGAGGCATTATATGGTAGACCCTGTAAATCACTATTGTGTTGGTGTGACACTACGGATAGGGTTATCCTTAAGCTGGATATGGTGAGGGAGACTTCGGAGTAGGTCGACTTGATCTATAGGAGAATGAAGATCGCTTAGGATAGGCAGAAATCTTATGCTGACAAGAGATATACGAAGTTAGAGTTCGTAGTGGGCAACATGGTGTTTTGTGAAAGTTTCACCCCTTAGACATGTTATAAGGTTTGGTAGGTCACTGAGCTAGCACTAAGGTTTGTAGGGCCTTTCTTGATAGTTGCTAGAGTAGGGAAGATAGCATATAGGATAGAGCTTCCAAAGAAGTTAGCAGGGGTTCATGATGTTTTCCACGTGTCACATTTGCAGAAGTGCTTGCATGATATAGCTACTATAGCCGAGATAAGTCAATAGAAGTGGTTAAGGTTGAGGGAGTCACATGTTCGTCATGTACCCACTTGTATTATTGAGCATGGCACAAAGAGACTCCGCAACAAGGAGATCAGACTTGTTAAAGTCCGATGAAGAGAAGATCCAGCAAAGAGTACATGGAAGCCAAAAAAGAAAATCCGCACTACCCACCTACAATTCTTTTCTGGTATGTTTGCAATTTAAGTTTAATAAGTATAGATTATTTATGCATTATGACTTAGCATAGTATACCCTTTAGATAAAGACTATTAAATGTAGGAATGGTTGTAAACATGTCAATAAGACGTGTTATGGTTGATGAATGCTAGTGAATGTATTATTTGGATTGTTTTCTTTTGTATGTTTAAGACAATATATCATCTAGGTATGCGCGCACACACACATTCACATTAGGTAACATGTTATCTCTTGATTGTTGTTATGTTAGTGGATGTTATACATAAGGATCTTGCATATGGGTTTTGTGCATATATATATATATATATATATATATATATATATATAATTGCAAGTATACATACATGTTGCATATATTTGGATACATGGCATGAGCATTTACATCACAAGAGGTCGACTGGATCAGTAGACTGTCTACTTCTGCATTTGTATAGGTTCACATGCATTTCATGTTAAATATATATGTATATATTGCATTATAAAATTTACAAGAACAATGATTGCCTGTGGATGATGGATGAGTAGATGGTTGTAGCTATTGGTTGCTGTGTGTAAGTTACATTTTCCGTCCTCTGAGATTTCAAAGATGAAATCCTTTTAAGGAAGAGGGGAGAATGTAACACCCCAAAAATTTTAACAGAAATTTAGTAAGGAAATTTAATTTAAATAAAAAAAGACTAAAATAAAATTTTCACTGACATCCCAATTTGGCTACGAAACTCGTACTATTGGGTCCTAGCGATTTTTTGGACGATTTCATATATGAAACTTCAAAATCAGAGTTAGTACGAAGAAGTTACGAGCGTTAGAAAGTTTGAAAATAGAATAAAAATTAAAAAAAACATCACAAAAAATCACTATGACGAGTCGACCTATGTTGGTCGATGGTCAACCGATAGTGGTCGACCCAGAAGGGTAAGCAGTCGACCATAGGCTGTGTAAAATTGAGTGTTCTCTGACATGTTCGAACGACCGAGGTTGATTGCTTCGCTGCTAATCTAAGATGTGTTTACGTGACAACCTAAAATATTCAACCCTAACCAAACTCTCAAATCACTAGAAAAATTTACTATATCAAAACTCTACCCAAATCTAACCTCCCCTCTAACTCTAAAATTTCTTTAAAATGAATGTAAAAGAATCACAACCAATTGGATCTAGAAGGATTAGCGAATGGTGGGCGATTCTCAAGCATAACAAGTTCGAAGATCTTGGGCATAAGGTAAGTATGAACAAATTTAATTAGATGATTATTATAATTACATTTAGTCTATTCTAATTGATTTAGTGTGTTAGTAATTTCAAATAGAAACCGTAAAACCCTAAATTGAAACCTTTAACCTAGGATAGAATTGAAATCGCTATGAATTGTTAAACCTGATTTTGATGCTAGCACACCCCTAAATTATTTAACTGTAAACCCTAAAACCTGTAAACCTTAGATTAAACAATTGAAATTGAAACTGTGCAAACCTATGAAATTGAGAATTATAAATTGGTTAATATAGTTGCTTAGGGTTCACCGTAAACAGTAAATGCTGTAATCAATAAACATTAACCCTATTTAAAAATTGCAATCAAAACTAGAAAACCCTAATTCTTTTTCCATGACCAATCGACCACTCATCCCGAGTGGTCGACCGCAAGCGGTTGATCAGTTACGGTTAGCGGTCGACCAGTTGTCACCTGAAATGCACGATTTGAACCTGGGCCTAAGGCCCAATTTAACGATTTTTTTAAAATGATTTTTAATTATTAGTCGGCCTATTTTAGGCTCAGTGATTAGAGATAATAGGGAAGCTAGTTCCCTATGAGAGGATGCTGGTTATTGCAGTGTTGGATAAATGTTATTTATCCAATTGGGGGTAGAGTTATCTATTAGGGGTAATTTTATTTTCACAAATGACACTCACGGGATGGCTTTCAATGGACACACAACACTGACGGATGTCAGATGAGTGGACCTGGCACAATGAGAATCCCAGTATACACAATTTCTAGCACGACATGATACAGTTTTAGATGGAGGATCTCGAGGCATGCAATAAGAGGCATATACTACGATTAAGAGCTAGATGTGAGTGCGAACGATGAGACATGCCAATGAGTCAGCATCTCAGATCCTTCTTCTCTAAGCATAGTTGGGTTATGGGTACTTTTAGTTAGGGGAAAATTGGTTCCCTAGTAATGTACTATCGTTGATAATTGTGGGGAGCAGTTCCCATAATTGCATTATGCAGTGATGTCAGTGGAAATTTATTTCTACGGTTGCATAATGGTGTTGTTTCTTTATTGGGTAGCTCTAGGAGCAACGACGATCGTTAGTTGTGAGGTTCAATCCGTAGTTCGATCCTTGTAGTAACCTACAAAAGTTGTAGTGCAGGTATGTATTAGATAAGAACCCTTTGGTAATGGACCTTAGGAATTCATGAGCGGTTGTAGTGCACTTTATATCATCTAGTGTAGAATTAAAGTTAACTTCCATGATCATCACATTTTAAGCTTGTATTCATTCACTAAAATTTTGTCCAACCTAACATTTTTCCATCTTTTTCCCCACCACGGGTGGACAGGGAAGTAGGTGATTGGCTGATTCTTGATACTTGGGGAAGTGAGCTCATCCTTGGTGTTGCTTCTTATCATATTTACTCTCCATGTGTTTATTTATCTTTTCAGTACATTTTATTTCACATATCAGACTTGGAATAATCTTTTCTACGTACTTTGTACTGGACTGCGTACTGTTATTATGAGACTATGATTTGGATATTTTCTGAGATGAATATTTTTCTATTTTATATGTTTTTTCTTTCCACTATGAGTTCTGAAAGTGTAGTATATCTTAGATTATATTTACTTGTATTATTCTCTGTAATGTTATAAAAACCCCGACAGCCCGTATTTCTCGGCACGACGCGAGGTAGTCACCATAGACTTTGGATCAGTGTGCCTGTAGTTTGGTTTGTCAAACAGAGATGGTTAGAGTTCTTAGCTTTTTATGAATTTGACATTTCCCATGCACACGGTAAGGAAAATGCAGTCGTAGATGCACTGAGTATGAGATTTACCAGCTTGGGAGCTATATTCCAGAAGTGGAAGTAGTTAGAGTATTTAGTTGGTGATGATTTCTGACCTAAATATGAGCTAGAGCAAGAGATGTTGCAGAGCTTGACTACTAAACCTACTTTGATAGAGCAGATTGGTACTAGTCAAAGGTGTTATGCTAGACTAGTAGAGATTATGTCTATGCGTAAGGCATTAGTAGAGCTAGAGGATATAAAGAAGTATGGGTTTGACTGAGATGGTTGGCTTCATAAGAATTGGAAATTATTTGTACCAACTTTGATGGACATAGAGATGAGGTGCTACATAAGGGCTATCATTCGAAGTGTATAAATAAATAAGTTATGAGGCAGACATTTATTAGGAAGGAATGAAGAAGGATGCTAGGAAATTAATCTTAAATTGTATAAATTGTCAACTAGTGAAAGCTGAGAAGAAGAAATCGAGTGGTTTATTGCAACAACTTGAAGTTCCACAGTGGAATTAGGAATAGATATCAATGGATTATCGAGGATTAGAGGAGGGTACGATAACATTTGGGTCATATAGATTAACAAACAAGGTTCATACCTTTGAAGTTTAATATAACGACGCCGAAATTGGATGAGTTATATGTGGTTAAGGCATTTTCTCTAGATGTCACTCCAACTGTAATTGCACAATTAACGGTTCAAGAGAAAAGAGATTGTTATGAAAGATGTGTTGACTTTATTTGGTTCTCCTATTTATACTTCATTTGACACCGATTCATCCCATTCATGCATAACAAGTGCAATAGTCGATAGTTTAGTGCTTAAACCAAACACCGTGCACAAAACCATTTTTATGTCGAACCCTATTGAGGGATCAACACACCTATTTATGTTATGCCATAATATAAAGTTGGTCATATATGGTAGGGTGTTTGAAGGAATTGGATCAGTCAAAAGCCACTTAAATGGGTGAATTTCATTTTTTTTCATCTTTAGATCTTTATTGGGACTACTAAATTTAAATGGATTTTATATCTAATCCAAAATATTTTAAGTAAAATCTTCATTTTATTCAATTTGTTTAAAATGTCTAAATTTATTTTAATTTAAATGTATATTGTAATGAGTGTATAAAATACAACCGTGTTTATAAAGTGTAAACATATAAGTGGTGTACATGACTAATGTGACCATATATAGGTGCTAGGATTTACACAGCAATGGATATTTTTGTCAGTTTATATTTTCCTTTGTTGACCAACTTTTTTTGAAATTATATGGAAAAACAATATATGTATGTATAGTTTACTTATATTTACATATTTATACTACGTTAAAAATTTATTTTAATTAATCAAAAGTTAAATTATATTCAAAATGATGATCAATTGTATTTAAGCAAGTAATTAAGAAGGAGAGGAAAAAGTGGAGGAGTTGTCTCCTTTCATTTACTCATCATTTAATGTCACTTTAAAATAATTTTGTACACTCAAACACATCCTAATTTTGACTAATATGTTTTGAAATATGAAATAAACGATTTTAAATCTATTTTTAATTTACAAAAAATTTAAAAATAAATTAAAGATTTTACAAAAAAGCCTCTTTTTCAAACTTTAAGTTGAGATTATATATATATATATATAATTGCAAGTTATATTTTAAATTTAAAATAAAATATGTGCATGAAGTTTGTTGTTTTAATATTTCTTAAAACTTAGATCTACCAGATTGAAAACCAACTTTAAATTAAGTAAGTTCAAATTAGGTTTGTGATTTTGCATAAAAGTCTACTTATAACTTTTGAATCAAAAAAAACTTTAAACCTATGCAAATAACAACTAAAATAATTTACATTCAAAACCAACAAGCATACAAAATGTTAAATAAAATTTCAAAGATGGTTTCAATACTTATGTTTGTATATGTTATAATTACAACAATACAATAGTTAATATAAATTTGTTTTCAATCAAAATGTTTTTTCTAAACATCAATTTTGAATAACAAAATAAATCAAACAACTTAGGCACATATAAAATTGTTGAAGAGTGATAAGAACCGAAACAATACATACAAGAACAAATAATCAAAGTAGATACAACACATATGGGATCTAACTGTATTATCATCTTGTTTAGAATCAAATAAAATCAGAAATTACCTTATAGATGTAGCCAAAAATCGCAACTGAATGATGAATAGAACTCATAAATCCGGTTGAATCATCTCTAGATTCTACAACGATCTGAAGCATCGCCTTTTATTTGTTTTGTTTTCATTTGTTTTGATTTTGTTAGGAAATTTTTTGGTTGGAAAGCTATTAATTTTCGGCCATGGGATGGGGGAAGAGGAGGAGAGGAAGAAAAATGAATTGTAAGAAGAGTGAAGGAATGTGTTATCCGACTTTTTAACCAAGCAGCCTTTAGATGAATACGGACCTCAGGACGAAGACGAAACTTTTCATAAACTTTGGAGCTTGCATAGAAGGATAATAGGAGTAAACTCAAGAGATTACAAAGGAATTGGTACTAAGGGAGCACTCGGTATTGAGCATTTTACTCGATACATACCACTTTTTGGCCTGTTATGGGCCTCTAAAGCTATAGTGCATGGGAAGATTGCATGTATGATCGTCTTGAAGTGCATTTCTCAAGGAATAAATAAACAACTCCAATAGAATTCTAAAGGAAGGCGGGCAAATACAGGAGATATCAAAACCTCTCAAAAACAACAGAATTTCTAAGAAAAAGCACTTGGAGTATGATGGAATAAAGGTAGAAGACCAGTTCAAGGAAGAAAGAGAAGCTTCCCTTCCAAAAATCAGGATAGCACCGACTATTCTAGGTCAATACCGAGTTGATTTCGTGAATTAGGGGACTCTAACCTCCCCTCCTACATTCTCGAATCTGGATCTGGACTTTGTATTTTTTTTGGGCCTCTAGTTCTGATGGATGATTCCTCTATAAATGCAGACCCTGTAGCAACTGGAGAAGGACTTTTTAGGCTCTTTATTCTCTTCATCTTCTATCTCTCCTCATCATAGTCACCAATGGAGATACAATCGGTTGTAAGAACTTGTTAATCCCTTCTACTAGTGACTCTTAATCAAACAATCAACAAATTATAGTGGACATAAGCTAGAGATTGTCGAAGTACTTTAAAAATCTTGGTGTTTTTTGTTTTTCATATATTTGCAGTTAGATTTCTATTATTCTATAGGACTTTGGTTGTTATGCCATTTTTAGTATCAACATTTTGGTGCTTTCACTGAGAGATGAGATTCTCAGGCGTAGATCTAGCTTTCCACTCTAGGTTGGAGCGTCTAGAGGTTAGATCCGTAATATTTTCATTAAGAATTTGAAGAAATAGCATATTGGAATCAATGGCACCTAGAAGACCTGAAAGATCATCATGAGTAGTGGCTGGAGATGGAGGAAAATCTCATAATATGGAAGTTAACAACCAACGAACATTGCAAGGACCATCTGCTCCTTGGGAGATGGTTACCAAAGTGGTGCTTGGAAAAATGATGCAGGAGCTGAATCATAAGTTGGATGACAGTCAAAAAGATTTGATGGAAAAGATGGATGCTAGCATAGCATTACTGACCCAGCAGCCACAAAGAACCAGGAGGTGCACAAGGGAAATTCCACCTCTTGGATCTGGGGAGGAGAACTAGTATGTTTCTAGTTTGAATAGGTGAGACATAAAACAAAAACAGAAGAAATGGACTACCAAAGCCTCAGAAGGAGTTGCTAAAGAAATTCGGAGGGTCCTTGCCAAAGGGATTCAAATAGGCACCGACTGGAATCAGGCCGGCACCAAGAATAATTTGAATAATTTGGAGGATGAGGAGCTAAGGCCGTGGAATTATTTGATTCAGAGGATGATCTACTACATGATGGAGATGATTATGAGCTTTATGTTACTATTCGTGGTGCTGATGTGCAAACAACAACTACGGAGACAGTCAGATGCTAGAAAAGACCTGAAGTTGTGGTTCTCCCAGTGACTGGAGAACATAAACATTAGTGGGAAAACCGAGATCGTTTGTAGAGCCAAACACTTAGTGGAGCCCTTGGTAGTCGACCTTCGGAACACCGTGCTTGTGAGATGTATATAGTAGATATGGTTAAATGGTTGGTCATTGGTGGAACAAAGAAAATATAGAAAGAAAGAGGATTGGGTTTCCGCACTAAGTAGATCTACGTTCATGGAGAACGTTTCGAGGAAGGAGTATCCTAGGTTATTTACGATGCCATCGTACTACGGACCACTGATCCAAAACCACATTTTTTAAGTTTGAATGGCATACGGATGGTGCCAGGGCAACATACATAGTACAATGTAGGTGCTTTCCCATTTTTCTAGAAGGTATTGATTGATGTAGTTCACATGGCTCGTGCCGAAGTCCATATCAACTTTTGAAGAATTGGCAAATATGTTATTGGAGCCATTCTAGCTCCAAGCTGCTTGGCCTAAGGATGAGATGTCCTTGTCGATCCTTTCTCAAGGACCTAAGGATTCATTGAAGGGGTTCTTGAACAGGTTCAATATCATGGTTATGGAGGTTAGTAATCCGAAGGAAGATCTAGTTCTTATTGCTTTCGTTTGGGGCATTCATCCGAAGACGGACTTCATTACATGGTTGAAGATGAAACAACCAAGGACTATAGTGGAATTCCAATAGAAAGGCAATCAATTTGCGTTTGGAGGAAGCAAGTTAGGTTACTGGACAGACTAATGGTGGATAGTCGAAGGAAGTAGTCAAGAGCAATATGGAGAGTTAAAAAACGAAAGAAAACTCCAGGAACATAGCGATTAAGGTTGGGAATTATAATAATCAAAAGAAAAGGAACCAAGGCTTTGGTGGTAGGTAGAACGAATCCAAAAAGCGCTCGAGGAATATGAGGCCTGATGAATATACACCTCTGAATTAGGGCTGTCAATTTCCAGCACGACCCAAAACACGATCCGAGACCTGAACGGAAATTAGCGGGTTAACCCGACACATTTAAAAGGGCGGGTCATTTTTGGGTCAACCCATTAGAACCCGTTTAATAAACGGGTAGGTTTAGGGTTGACCCGTGAACCCGAATTTGACCTGACTAATCCATTTACAGGCTCGGTATATGTACATTTCTTATTTTCGCTTGCGCAAGAATGGTATTGTTGTTATTCACTTGTTCCTACACATTCGCACCTAAAAAATTCCTACGTTTTCATGTTTGTTCCCACCTTTTCATGCCCATTCCCACGTAACAACTTTCTAAATTTTCATACTCATCTTAGCTTGCAATAAAAGAATGAAAACAATACCCTTCTTTTGCACTAAAATTCTCATCTTAGCTTGCAAAAGAAGGGTGTTGTTGTCATTCACTTATTTCTACACATTCGCAGTTAACAACTTCCCACATTTTCATGCCCATTTCCATTTCTTTATATAAATATTTTTCTTAACTGGTTACACGAATCAACCCAAAACCCTTCCGATATAGAATCTGGTCAACCTAAAACCCGCCGGTTTAACATAACGGTTGACCCGACCCGTTTAAAAATCAACCCGCACCCAAGTTGATCCGACCCGGACCCAACCCAACATGACTCATTGAATGGCCTACTCTGAATGATACATTGGAGAATATATACCTTTCTACGCAAGGAATAGAAGGTTATAAAAGGCCGCCTTGGAAGGAGGTGACCAAGGAGGAAAGGTGCTCAGGAAAGTATCGTCATTTCCATGAAACTCATGGACACAACACGAAAGAGTGTCGATACTTGAGAGACAATATTGAGGAATTAATAAAAAATAAAATGTTGTAATAGTATGTCAGAGATCTGTAGGATGGCGGATAAGACGCTAAACCCCAAAAGCCGAATACCCAAGGGAATAAGCATGGACCGAATGGAGTAGGGCCCAGGCAATCTAACGGATGGTTAGTGATAAATACCATAATACGAGGACCACATTAGTGGAGAAAAGCTGAAGGAAAATGGAAAGGTACACGAGCTCATTGAAGCACGTACCACATGAGAGTTGGTTTGCCATAAAGTACTGGACTCTGGCTAAGCAACAAAGAATGGTCATGGATGATATAGTTTTTAGGAATAGGGATGCTGGTGGAGTGGAAGCGCTAACTATCAACCCCATTTTGATAATGGCTGCTATTGGACCAGCAACGGTACATCGAGTCCTGGTGGATAGCGGAAGCTCTATGAACATTCTATTCAAGAGAACGTGTGATTAAATGAAAATCGGCATGAAGGATGTGAAGGCTTGTAAAACCAAATTTCAATGATTTATTGGTGAGGCAAAGCAACCGATTGGGACGATTGGTTTATCAGTTGAGTTGGGTGATGGAGATCGGAAGGCTGTATGGATCCAAAAGTTTGTTATAGTAGACGAGGATTCGATGTGTAACAACTTTTTGGGCCAATCGACCCTAGCTGAATTTAGAATAGCTCTGGCTCCTTGGTGCCTGATGATGAAGTTCCCTATAGAAAATGGGGTCGGATCAAAAATGGGCGACCAAAGCACCAGAAAATGTTATGTCATAAAGCAAAGAGCCGAAAAGCGACAGGAGAAAGGTAAGAATGTTGTGAAAGGTCTCTACATTAAGAATTTAGAAGCATGGAAATTAAATCCCAAGTCATGGCTCGGGAACCAAAGAAGGTTTGATAAGTCTACGGATCCCAGGAAGAAGTCAAAGGAAGTGCAGGTGGCACTAGTTGACGTTCTAATTGGTATGGATGGTCCTTCTTGGACTCTCAAGATTGGATCTTAGCTCGATGTCAAACTCAAGAAGGAATTGGTTAATTTATATCATCGGAGGTAGCATGTCATGCGCTGAATGTGGAACCAAGGTTTCCACTAGTAAAGCGGCAGAGGCATAGTTTGGGCCGTAGCGATCCACTGCGTTAAAGGAGGAAGTGGATAAAATGATGGCAAATGGCTTTATCCATGATGCTTTGTACCTAAAGTGGGTATTAAACCCTATGTTGGTCAGGAAGCCAAATGGAAAGTGGCGGACATGCATTGACTATTCGGATTTGAATAAAGCATGCCCAAAGGCCAGCTTTCCTTTGCCTAGGGTTGACCAACTGGTAGACAAGACTGCAGAACATGAGTTACACTCATTTATGGATGCTTATTCAGTCTATAATCTGAGTATGATGCATATATACGATCATGAGCATACCATCTTTATAAAAGATTTGGGATGTACTACTATTGAGTGATGTTGTTCGGTTTAAAGAACGCCAGAGCTACATTCCAAAGGTTGCTAATTTCTATATTCAGAAAGTAGATCGAACGGAAGATGGAAGTATACATGGATGATACACTCATAAAGTCACAGCTATCAAAGAACCACATGATGACCTTTCAATAATATTCTATGTATTGCGAAAGTGTGGAATGAAGTTGAATCCATTGAAATGCTTATTTGGAGTTGCAGCAAGGAAATTTTTAGGAATTATTGAGAATTCAAGGGACATAAAGCTAATTCTGAACAGATCAATGCCTTGAGGGACGTAAGTCCTCGACCACGAAGATGGAATAACAAAGCTTAAATGGGAAGGTTGTTTCCATGAGTTGGTTCATCTCAAGAGTGACGAATAAGTGCATACCATTTTTTGATGCCCTCTAGGGGAAGAAGTATTTTGAATGGAATCGGTACTATCAAAACACCTTTGAAGAGTTACTAAAGAACATAGAAACCCCATCGGTTCTATCTAAACCATTGGATGGAGAAGATTTATTTATTTATTTGGCAATGTCTGCTTACACACTAAACGTAACATTGGTATGTGAGGAGGCAAGGATTCAAATGCTGGTTTACTAAAGCTAAAATGAATTATCCGAAGTTGAAGAAACTTACTTATTTCTTGTCGATTGTGTCAAGAAAGCTGCGGCCATATTTTCAGGCTCATCTAATTAAAGTACTAATGGTTCATCCCTTGAACCAAATGTTTACTGACCTGAGACTTCGGGGAGGTTGCTGAAGTGCAACATAAAGTTAAGTTAGCATGACAGTATTTACCATCTAAGGAGAGTAATAAACAGGCAAACATTGGCCGGCTTCATCGTTGAGTTTAACACAGGAGATGATGATATGATCATACTTCCTTATTGGAAATTATTTATGGACATGGCTTTAAACGAACATAGTTCTGATGCATGAGTGGTACTTGTAACTCTAGAGGGATCATCAATTTTTTATGCATTGAATTTGGAATTTCCCATAATTAACAACGAGGCTGAGTACAAGGTGTTGATAGTGGGACTAAGGATAGCGAAGGAACCGGGGATAAGAATGCTTCATATTTTCTATGATTCTCAATTAGTGGTTTGTCAAGTGAGGAAGCAATATCAGGCTAAGGGTGCAATACTTGCTCCTTACTTAATGAAAGCACTGGAACTATCGTATAATATAGCGCATTACATTTTTACGCACATACCTAGAGAGGAGAGCGCAAAAGCTAATTCATTAGCTAAACTGGCTAGTTTTGTGAAGCGTAGGTGATGGGTTTGGTTCCAATGGTGGTTTTGATGGCTCCAAGTATCAATGAGATGGACATCATGTGGATTTTGGAGACCACAGGGAAACATGAGTCCAGGATGACTCTGACCAAGGAATATCTACTCAAGGTAACTCTCCCGAGAGATAGGAATAAATAGAAGAAACTCCTTTGAAAAGTGCCACTGTTCATGATGCAGTAAGTGCTACATAGGAGAGGACTCTCGAATACCTTGCTTAGGTGTGTAATAAATGATGAGGCTAGGAAAATCTTCATGGAAATCCATGAGGATAGCTGTGGTGACCACGCCAAGGGGAAGACATTGGCAAAAAAAGTATGGCACCATGGATATTTATGGCCAACAATAAATTGGAATGTGGCTAATTACACTAAATCGGGATGCAGAGATATCAAGAGCACCATCCACGGAACTTTAGATGGTTAGCCCATGACCATTTGCGGTTTTGGGAATTGATATTATTGCATTGCTACCAATGGAAAAAGGAGGAGCTAAGTATGCAATAGTTGCGGTGGATTACTTCATGAAGTGGTCCGAAGTTGAACCGTTTTCCATGGTCACAACGAAAAAGGTTACCAACTTCATGACGAAGAACATCATTTTTAGGTTTGAAGTACCTCAGAAAATTATTATGGAGAATGGAACTCAATTCGAAAGTACCAAGTTCAAGGATTTCGGCAGTAGTTACATGATCGAGAAGAGTTTTTCAGAGGTAGCACACCAACATGAGAGCGAACAAATGGAGGCAATGAATAAAATCATAAAGTCCATGTTGAGGAAATGGCTATCTAAGGCAGAAGGCAACTAGTCCGATAAGCTTCCACTGGAATTGTGGGTTTATAGGACGTCCTACAAGTCCGCAATTGGACATACGCTTTTTTCTTTGGCATATGGATCAGAGGCTATATCCCAATAGAATTGGAAATCCTTCTCCTCATAAAAGGTATTACAATCCAAAGGTAAACGAGGAAATCTTACTTGAGTCCCTCGATTTTGTTGATGATAAATAGGAAGAAGCGGAGTAAGGGTAGCTTCTCACTAGAAATGAGTAGCATGGCACTTTAATACCAAGGTCCATAACCATCCTTTCGATATAGGGGATCTCATTTTGAAATGGGTTCTCCTGGGTATGGGGGCATTTGGTCCAAATTGAGAAGTTCCTTATGCAATCAAAAGAAAGCTTAGAGATAGAACATTCAAGCTAGCTACAATTAATGTAATCCTAATTCCATGGGCATGGCATGGCGACTTGCTATGGCGCTATTACACTTAGCTTTATTTAGTTTATTTTAAAAAATAATCCAACCAAGGATTCTGGGGGCAATGTAATAAGGCAGGACTTGCCGCATTTTTTGTTTATAAATATAATTTGCTTCTTGAACCGATGGAACCGTGTTCTTGTAAGAATTTTTTTATACTTCATGATTAGCAGTACGGTTAGGTACAAACTCCTTTGGTCCAAGATCAGGACCAAGAAGGATAATCATCTAGGTCAATCGGATGATTCGACCCTAGCATTCCAAAAATTGAAATACTTATAGCTTTACCCATGATCAGGGCCGGGGAGTATAATTTCAGGGGTCAATCGGATAATTTTGGCCCTAAAGTACCAACTCCTTTTGTCCAGGATTAGGACCATGGAGAGTAAACACAATGGTCGATCGGATGATTCGACCCCAACCTTCAGGTATTTGCTATTGCCTGGAGTTGGGTAATGTCAAGAAGGAAAAATCACACAGGGTTGAATGGATAACTTGATCCCAATCCTTAGGTATTGGCCTTGCTCGGAATTGGGAAATATCAAGAAGGAATCCTCAGAATCAGACAGTTAAAGCACCAATTTTCTAAGATAAAACTGGTGTGTGGTTAAAACCCCAATGACCATGCTTGCAGCTTGGCAGAATATGCTAGGCTAAGGTTAGACAAGGACGGTCAATGGATACTCTTAGTCAACACCTGGAGCAAGGTGAGACTAGGAGCTTATGCCTGGGATAAGAGTTCAAAAGCATAGGTTTTCAAATATTTAAACTATTTTATAGTCAAAACCTCCACGGCTATGCTTGCGGATTAAAAGGACAAGCTCGATTGAGGATAAATGAGGATAGTCATCGAAAGATGAAAATAGGAACTACTAGATCCGTACGGTCTAGGATCAAGGCCGGAAACTATATACAGACCGATGGCAATTTAATAATTTGTCCCATATGGTTAACACTGATCACGCCCGGTTGTCAGCAAAAGTGGAAAAGTCAAGAGTTAGACAATCAAACCACCGTTCCCCATTGATAAGGAATATATCAAAACTTAAATTATTTATAACTCATTGACGGTCGAAGGAAACCCGACCTAACACAAATAAGAATAACCATGGAATTAGTTAAAAGTTATAGTCCGGTTTCACTAAACGAAGCACTTCGGTGACTATAAACAAGGTGAAATAATGGAATATAATTAAACCATCATAGGAATTTTATTTATGTGCACAGAGATGTGGTCAATAGAAGCATTGCGTAGGAATAGACAGGTGTAACATGGATAAATTGCAAAACGAGTAGTTATATTATATATGCAGGCAGTTGTACATGAGCAAGTATAGAATGTAAAAGCACGGAACGGTAAATGGTGCAAAGATTATAGAACGAAAGTGATCTTTCATTACTACATTTTTTATTTACAAAAATTGTGGAGGCGCAAACACACAAGCACGACCTTTGTATAACAAAATAGAAAGTAAAGTATATGACTAAAAAACTCATCTCACCCGCAAGTCTTGGAAATCTCCTATCTGTTCTTCCCTCTCTTGTTGCTTTTGCCGCTCGAACTGCTATTTGGTTACTTATGCTTCAATCTGCCTTTGGGTTTCCCCATTACAGTTGTATCACCTTTGGACTGGGTGATCTCCCCTTCAGTCATAGTAAAGGGTTCTTTAGACTTCCTGATAGGAGTATTAGTGGATTTGATCTTGATGGGCTTTAGCTTGATTGAGGGAAGTTTAGCAGAAGGGCTTGTTGGTACAAATGTATTTATTGCAGATGTATCTTGGAGGATCATACATAGGAATGAACTGAAAGGCGGTACGGTGCCACCTAAGAACATGTTGCATGTAGTGTAGCCCATCAGAGGATTGTATGCTCATTAGCCCTAATTCGGCAATAGAACATTTCCTTCTGGAATTCCATGTTACTAATAGATGTCTTGGTGTGATTATTGTTAGCACCTATTCAAGCGGATCATTTTGGACATGTAAATTGATATACTCATTTAGAGGACGAGGCTGCTTCTAAATCGGTTAAACTGGAACCAACTATTTTTTACAGTTCAACAGTAACTAAACACCTAGTTTCGGAGGGCGTAAAGGTCGAAGTCTGAGCAGTAGCAGGCCTGGCTTTGGGAGAAGTAGATGGCTCGAAGCTGGTCTTCAAGTGAGGAGATTGATGAATCATTCTGGACATGAAAACTTGGCATTCAACACTGTTAGTTATGTTTTATTTTGGAATTCTATGTCAAATTTAAACCCGTGTGACTGACGTTCAGAATCTAATGGATGTCGATGTGTGTTGATTAATTGGAGTCTAAACATCGATCGAAGCAAGTGGAAGTGTTAATCTATGCAGTATAAGTATCATGTCCTATATACGATGAATGGACCATCCTTTCTTGATAGCATGCTCGTGCTAGAACGAGCCACGTCGCATGATGGAAATGCACATAGGATCTTACCCATTATCATTGAATAATCGATAATGGGACAGTTTTCCATAGCGACCCGGAATTTTCTCTTTTATAGGAACTGTAGATGTGCAGAATTGGAAATGTTATGCAAAGGAATCATATAAGCACTGTAACAATTCAATACGACTGTTCTTTAATATGAGAACCGTCCTATTGAAACTCGAATGGCAGTATTTGATCGGTCAAAGTTGGTCAAAGAAAACCAAGAAATCTGGTAATGCAAAGACTTATATTTTGGCAATCTATTGCTTCTCCCATGCACACCCTAAGTCGAACTCGAATATGCATCGGGTCGGATCCGAGAGGTTCTTGGAAGATCTAGGGTTTGCTCCAACTAAGCATTTGCCAAAAAGGCCCAAACCATCATCACACTATGGGCGAATACTACATGGTCAAACAACAACCATAACAGTGCTGCCATAACCACTTCACCATCGGCAACCAACCTAGATGCTTTAGATCTAGAAGTTGCTGGAAAGTACAGGCATGAATTCTTAGGAAGGATCGGCAATAGGTGAAGCGACAATTTTGGGATAGCAGCAGTTTCGGAGAGATGGTAGCAGTGCTAGATCATCAGCGTCAACTTTTTTGGGTGTCTTGCAAGGGGTCGTTATATGAGGTCATCCGGGATAAAAACAAAAAAGAGCAGGAAAAAGAAAAGTAAGGAAAAATTCCATATGTACCGAACATCTAAAGTACTTGATGAGTCAGCAAAAGAACTTGGTACCAAGAAGAACAGCTCGACACCGATAAGATTTTTTGTCAAAAATTAGAAAAACTGTGCAAGGGTAAGGCAATGCCTACCTAGTTAAGGTGTGGAATGACCTCCAGCGTGCAGATCTTGTCCTTAGTGTGGAGAACAGAATATTTGCTCTATAAAGCAATTGAACGGATATCCATGGAATAGAGGAAACATTTAGAAGCAACTCTTGGACTATCAACGGACATAAATGGATAGTTGTAAATGGTTTTCTTATTCCAGAGCACATTTTGTTTCCAAAAGAAGTCTAATCCGGGGGGCAAATGTTATCTAGCTTTTTAACCAAGCAGCCTTTAGATAATCCGGACATTAGGATGAAGTCGAAACGATTCACGGACTTTCGAACTTGCTTAGAAGGACAATAGGAGCAAACTCAAGAAATTGGAAAGGAATTAGAGCTAAATAGACCACTCGGTACGGAGCATTTCTACTCAGTACCCACTACTTTTTTTGTCCGCTGTGGACCGCCAAATCTATGTTGCATGGGAAGATAGCATGTCTGATCATCTTAAAGTGCATTTCTCGAATAAAGGAACAACTTCAAAAGAATTCTAAAGGAAAGTAGACGAGTACAAGAATATAAAAACCTCTTAGAAACAACACAATTTCTAAGGAAAAGCACTCAAGTATGATGGAACAAAGATAGAAGACCAAAGGTGGGAAGATGGAGAAGCTCCTCCTCTAAAATTCAGGTCGATACCACTTTAGATCAATACCAAGTACCGAGTTGATTTTATGACCCGAGGGACTTCATCTTCCCCACCTTCATTCTCATATCCAAATCTGGATTTGGTATTTTATGGGCCTTTGGTTCTGCGGGATGATTTTCCTGTAAAAATAAGCCCTGTAGCAACTGGAGAAGGACTTTTTAGGCACTTTATTCTCTTCATCTTCTATCTTTCCTCATCATAGTCATTAAGGCAGACTATTGGCTATTTTTGAGGCTGTAAGAACTTGTCGATCCTTTGTACTAGTGACTTCAATCAAAAAAACAATAAATTATAGTGGATGTTGCCAGAGATTGCCGAACTGCTTTAAAAACCTTGTTGTTTTCTTTGTTTTTCATACATTTTCTGCTAGATTTCTATTATTCTATAGGACTTTGGGTGTGGTGCCGTTTTTGATATAAATAGATTGAATGAAATGATATTTTATTTTAGAGAAATAATTGCAACCTTTCCCATTCCATAAAACTTTCCCTCTTTATTTCTTCATTAATCCTAAATTAAATCAAATCAACCCCACTTTAACATGCATGGCTAGCGATACTTGAAGTCTATTAGAGCACTAAAAATTTCACTAAGGTTAATTGATTTGAATCAAATTTTAATTTTTATTGTTATCGAATATCGATATGTACATATATAACTTTATATACGCATTTTATTAAAGACTAATGGAATTAAAATAAATCAAATAAAACTTAATACTTAATATTTTATAAATATAAATTAATTTAATTAGTTTAGAAGATTATAATTAATTAAATCATGTGCTGTTTCAGAGTATTCATCACTACTATTGTGTGACTCAAAAGTGTAAATTCAGTCAGAGATTAATGTCGAACAATTCAAATATTAACGTTCACATTTCACCTTTGCTAGTGGTGTGGTATTTTGGCTGAATCTATCTCTTAAACATCCTTTTAGTAAAATCCAATTTTATTATTATAAATGGTACCTGGTAACAATGATTATTTACACAAATTCTCTTCGTCAACACTATATCACATTAGGACTTATGGAATTTGATTTTGGTCAAAATTCCAACATTGTCCACATTCAACTTGATTTTTCGAAATAAAAATGCTTAGTTCGGTAATAATAATAATAATAATAATAATAATAATAATAATAATAATAATAATTAACCGTACTACTCTAGCTAGTGATTTTGACTTTGATTTGACTATAGTTGATAATGATACTAACCTTATATAATTAAAGATCCAATTCTCTATTATATAGTGTTTTACTTCAATTGCTTCAGTCAGACCAGACTATAATCGTTCGATGGACATCATGTCATGATTTATCTATAATCAAAATGGAGTGTCCATGTTGAAGTTTAGCAATATTCTCGAGTTAAGAAAACTGTGTAATATCGTCAATTTGAGATTTTTTTGTTTGAGCTTAACTATATTATCTAATAGAAAACTCTCGAGTGAGTCATTTCATAATTATCCAATAACTATTGGTACATAATCACTTGGTGCCCAATTGCCATGAGTGATACATTACCCAACATTTGGAGAGCGTTATATATTTTAGCCTCAACGAATGAATTGACATCCTTTCTTGAAATATCTTAACTAGGAATATTTAAAATAATATGTCATTCTAGTATAATAAATTTCTTATGATTACAAAAAGCTGTAATTACTATCACAAGGGATTACTAATTTGTCCATAAATCTTAACTGACATTTCCTAAGACATTTATGTATGATTACTAATTTCAAATAAGTAACTTTTTTATCTATTCCATTTTTATCAGTCCCATTAATTCATTTGCCATGTCAAATTATTGCAACTCACATATTTATTACCATTTATTTCCCATTTATTAGAGTACAACCTTTTAAATTCTTTTCTCATTATTTAGTTATCCTAAACACTAATATTACATGTGAGCGTCGTTTTTAGCCAAGTTTTATTTTAATTATTATAAGCTCATTAAATTATGTGCAAATATCTACTTTTATCAAATATATTCTAGTTATATATCTTCACTAGAATATTCTATTCCATGCTAAATTGTTGAAATCATACCTAAAAAACTATTCGCTGTAATTTTTATAAATTAGCCCAAAACAAAAGATTTAATTCTAAAATATAATAGTTACATTGTTTGAAATTACAAGGAACAATCGTTTCTTTTTATTACTGAAATGGACAGTGTAAACTTCAATGAATTCATACTTTACACATCTCTTTCTCTTTTTTGTGCATCTATCCCTTGCTAGATTAAACACTGTACTCTTCCAAAAAGGGAAAGAAATCAACAAATTTACAAATATTAAACGAATGTAAATTCCAACAATTCCAAATTATAGAAAAGTTTTCACTCCAACAAGATTAGGGTAATGATCCAAATTTATGACATTATTATACAACCTATTTTAGATCTGGAGTAAATTTCATTCAAATCAATATTCTAAATTCATATTTTTGGAAATAATTTCTAGATCAGATTGTAAACAGTTCTAAGTCAATTTATAAACAGGAATATTTTAGCGATATTTATTACATTCAGACTTTGTTGCCTACAACTCAAATACAATTATCAAATAAACATCAATGGAATAACTTTTATCTTATAACAATCTATAAAATTTCTCACTCACGTTTTAAAAGTGATTCAAATCCCCAGATCTGAAGTATAACCATTGATTCATCTCTAAATCCTTTATAATCTAAGAAATATATAAAAAGGTTATATACATATATTAGAATTATAGATCTATGAAGAGATTTGGGATTGGAAGAGAAAATAGATTCGATTATATAAATTACCACAAATACATGTATAATTGATTCTCTTCTCTTCTTCCTTTTATTAGATTTCCATTTTTCTCCAATTTATATGAATATGAATACAAATATCTTATTTTTATAATTTGAAAGTTGAGAAGAAGAAATGGCAGAGCTTCGCTATTACTTTTAAAAAAATATGAGAAGAGAATGGAGGTTAGGCCTAAATTTATAGGCGTAATAATCAACCTCAACCGTTCGATTTAAAGTATTAAATCCAGGTCATTATGGTCAAGGTTATTGGACCCACGGTTACACAGTCGGTCGACCGCTATATGTCGACGGTCGCAGTGAATGGTCGACCTGTGGACCCAGACGAATAATTAAAAACGTTAATTTTTCTTATTTATTTATTTTTGTTCCAAATTCGTTTTTCGTCCATTACTTTCTTCATTTGGACTCAAGTCACAAAACTCCAAAAATGAAAGTTGTTGGGAATTTCCTCATGAACGCATTGGTGCAAGTTTCGTGGTCAAATTTTATCGTTCACACAAATTTTATTTTTGGAGCCTAATTAATTAACTAACTAACTAATCAAATAACTAAAGCCGAATTGCACGGTGTTACGTTCTTCCCCTTTTAAAAAGAATTTAATCCCCGAAATTTCACTAATGATTAAGTCAAGGTTTTGGCTTCTAATTATTCTAAACTATACAACCAATGAGTGTACAATAAATTTTGCAACCAAACGTGTACAAGTGCATAGTGTATTACTTTACCACTACATAGAAAATATGTATGCAGAATGTTTCTAAATCAGATCCTCCTATATGAACGCATTTCTTATGAAAACATTTTTGAAAACATGACGCAAACAACCTATACATATACTGGCAGTTCTACATTTATGCGGCTTTTTGAAAAACATTTTCAACCAAAACCGCCACACTCCTACAAATAAAAGTATGAAGCAACCAATTTTACATCCATTTTTGATCATCTAACAATCTATCACATCGAAAAATCGCTTTCTAAACTTTACTCATATGTTGGAAAAAGGAATTTAGACAGAGAATTTAACATACTTACCATACTATAATCTTATTATTCCTGTGGTACAGTGGATATTTCCTCGTTGTCTCGGATTTACTTCAAATTTTCCACGCACAAAACGAAATGGAGGCTTATTTTCAAGCTCTTAAACAGAATCAAGTTTAAAAATAGACTCGCGTGCATCGTCGACGAGGTATGAAAATTGAAATTTCAAAGCTAAACCAGCTTTTCTCTCGTTATCGCTTGCATTTATCGCGTCACCGACCCAATGCACAACCAAATCCGCAAATTCTAGTTCTACTTTCCTTCCCTACGCCTAACATATGCCTTCAAAATCAAAGATTTCACAGAAATCTTTCTCGCTTTTCAAACTTGTACGTCGTTTGAAAGATAAAACCCCAAAGAATTTAGGCGCACATTTTCTCTTAAAATCAAATTTTTGGACCAAAAACTCTAAAAATAATTTAAGAGTAAAAAATTAATTAAAACTTATAAACCTTTTCTTTTTTTTCTTTTTCAAAAGAGAATTTTCAAACAAATGGAAAACTTTTCAAAATATTTTCCATCTCAAAAATTATAATAAATTAAGCCACAATTTCAGCATGGTCGGGAGTCAACTATGCGTTAAATGCATAAACAAAATTCCAGAATTCTACAACTAACTTTTACCGGAAAACTTGACATTTTATTTAAAATGTCATCACATATATTATTCAAAAAATTTAGCTTTTAGGGAACATGAGCAATGACTCGTAATATCAAAACAACTTTATCACGTCATTCGCCAAAAATTTCCAACTATTCTAAACTTTTAGCCTTATACTGCATTAATTGTTAGTCAGTATCTTTATGAGATCCTCATAATTATACTGCTCACTATGCATATATAAGAGCATTTCGCATATCTAGAAACAATAACACAGGTAGTAAATAGAAACTCGTAATATCGTACGTGACTTTTACAAGAGATAACTAACAGTTACAACCCAAACAACCTAAAAGAAAAGAACAAGTGTTGGGAGGAAAAAGACAACAACACCATAAATTCTAAAATAATGTCTACAGACTACGAGATACTTTGCTCCACGATTGGAGCTAGATCCATTGTTGCAACCCTTGAATGGTAGCAGCATGGCGGCTATGCACCAATATCACGCCGCTGGCGCTTCTAGTGTTTCCGACGACTTTGGAATTACCATCTTCCTAAGAAAGGATTTAATGATGGCAGAAGGAACCTTCTACTAAACTACCTCTCTATGAGGGTTCATCCATATTACCTAAAAACGAGAGTGGATAGGTGAAAATACGAAAAGTGACTCTATGGAGTGTGAATCCTTGATCAACAAATTACACTGAGTGCGGTCCGATTGACAGCGATGCCGCCAATACTAGCATAGGTAGTCTTCTACACCAGGCATAAATCCAATCATAACTTCTCGCCTTAGGTGTGGCGTTGTGTCGAATGATGCACATAATTAAATGGGTAGTCGAACGTAGATTATCCATCTTCCAAACATCGACATCCTGGGATAAGATCTGCTGTAAAATCTTTGAGTTAGCCACTTCAAAACCATCCAATTTTGTGTCCTTCGCGGAGGCCTCTAAAATCTCAACGAGATCATCATTAATCAGCTCAATCTAGACACCTTTCCTCTGAATGAATCAAATTGTTGCCTCCATCGAATTTCTACGCCAACAGGACATCGAAAATGAAAATGCAGCATGGGTAACATTCCTAATTAAAGGTTTTGAAGCAAAGGATCGGTGCAAATCCGTCCGCATCGAATAGCTATTCCAACCCAAAATCTTATGAAAAGTATTTGATCGGTTGCAATTACGAATGTGTTCGTAACCATGAGTAGTTAATCAAATATAACAAAAATTTGTGCTTAAATGTTCCTACTCAAGATGTTTTAAGAATGAGATGTTTATATACCCATTGAGACTACCATATGTGACGCTCTCCATATGATGGATGGTGAATTATTCATGACTATTGAGAGCGTATAAGGGTTAGGTATGCATAGTTGTTTGGAACAGTTATAGAATGACTCACCAAGAATCTTGTATAGATTGAAAGTCGAATGGAAGATCTCACATGATGATATGTAGTAGTCTTTTGACTTGAGAATACTATGAATATTAAGTGTCTAAACTATTTTTGCTTACAGTCAATCACATGACAAGTCTGATCGTGTTAAGGTCATAGTTAGATATAAGTTGAACCGCTTGAAGTGAAATACTATTCAAGAGAGGATTCATCTTTTAGAATAGAAAGTTAGTACCACTGTAATTGATAATCAACGTAAAGTCAAAGACTTTAGCCAAAGCAATTTGATTAGTCAATAATTATTATAGGGTCAAACCATGGACTTAATGCTGGATTTTGCGATTAAATAAGGATATTAGTAAAGTTTCGGTAGTTGAGCAAGCTCTAGATATCTAAGTGTTATAGTGATTATGAAGAAAAAACGTGCATGATATATCGTTGCTTAAAGGTTTCACTTTAAAAGATAAGAAATTGGATATCACTTTGATAATACGTATACAACCGAATTCATGTCCTCTGCCATGCTTCAGCGGAATCTGTACAAACTTTAATGTTTAAATTGTTTAAATATTGCCAAGGGTTGAGTTACATGTGGAAGTCACACAACTGCGACTCTCGGTTTTTGCCCGAACATAATTTACAAAAGTTATAGGCTATTATTATGGAGAAATTAATATAATGGTTATATTAAGTAATATATTAATATTTTTAATTATTACTGAATTGCCTAAAATTAATTAATAGAATATTTAATTGTTATATATTTATTTAATTATTTTTTAGGCTAATAGAATAGTTTAAATATAATAAATAATATATATTATTCAGGTAGTCAAATTTTTAATTTTTTTTTTAAATTAGACGGACCAAAATATATGTGGATATGAATTAACCAAATGAGTTTAATTTATTAAGTGAGATAAGACCTCATTTATAATGGGTCATACCTTGAATGGTAGAATTTTTTACATATCCTATTTGTGCTGCTATAAATATACTTAGATGCCTCATTTTAGATACATAAAAATTCATTCATTTTATCTAAAAATAAATTACATCTTAATAAATGGCTTTGCAACTCCACTACTAAGTTAGCTGTCAAGGCGAATTTGATAGTTCATGGTGTATTCGATCGGCAAGATTATCGAGGAAATTTTTTTCCAAATTCTTTTTGTCCAAAGTCAATGTTAAAAAGTGTTTAAATAAATTTTGTTTTAGTATCAATTTTTTTTTCTGAATATTGTCCATGCACATCCACACCATCAATGCCCTACAGCGTGCACCTTCACCAGAGCCAAATACGGTCGATTCTGGCAACGAGGTCATCGTTGGATTTAGTTATGCTTTAGCTATGCACTTATGCTTCAGTAACAGCTAAATTATATATTTATATGTATTAATTTCTCGCTTACCTATGTTTATCTTTGGACCGATTTGAAGAATGGTGACTGGGGTTAAGTAACAATATCTTTGGACTTGGTAATTTGTCATAGTTTAATGTATCCGTTACTATTGTATTTTTATGACTTATGTTATTTGGCCTTTGTAGTTACATTAGTGTATTTTATGTTTGCACTTTGGAGTTTAAATTTTGAATTACTAATGTATTACTTGAAGTCAATTAGTTATGCTATGCGAATAAAGTGTGAATTAGTAGTTATGTATGATTATTTACCTTTGAACTAAAACCGATTATTCATTATTGCACCGTGCTATGTATTTGTTGGTGCACTACTATCCGTTGCGCTATATAATTTATATTATTTATCTTAGTTTCGATCAGTTAATAAGTTTAACAATGGTTGACCAATCTAATTTAAACGGTTAACCAATTAACGGTTACATTTCAATTAAATGGTTAGCAGCTTAAATAAGTCAATTAACTGCGATTAAAATTAATCTTATCGGTGAGTATACCCCGACCAACATTAACCACACAACAGTTACTCGAATCGACATTATTATACGATTAACCAAAAATATCAATCGATCGGTTCTGTTAATCAATTGTGTCCATCCATAGTCGATTCTTGATATAGGATTTCAGATGGAGGAGCTTGAACAATTGTACGAGAAGATAGCTCTTAGCCCGACGGGCACAACGGTGGCACTTAGAAGGATTTCAGTGATCTCTAGCAAAGGAGACAATCGTGATTATGTGGAGTGAAGGTCAAGGCCAAAGAGAGGAGGTAAAATTTTCATAAAGACCTTGTTATTTTATAAATTATATTTTAATCCTCATATTTTCAAACAGAAATGACTCTTAAATACGAATTCCGTTTTGCACACAACTTGCATCCCTGAGTTCATATTACAATTCTGAACACATTACATTATCTAACAATAAACTATACACATTTCAGATTGTGTAAACTAAATGTTATTATATTAAATTAAATATTTACATATCAACCCCATTGTTCGAAATTAATGTATTAAAATTCAATTTATTGTCCTTTTAATCAATATAAACCTATTTCGGAACATTAAACAAAAGTCGCCACTTTTTATATAGTAAGGAAATTAAGGTTTCAAAATTTTGGCAAAAAGACAGAAATAATGGTTTTGATGGGATAGAAAACTAAACTAACGAAGGGAGAAGGGAGAGGGGAATATAAATACTTGCGCTCTGCTTATGAAGCATACTTCTTTTAACAAATCTCATTAACTAGCTTAATTTGGACCATGAATCATCAATAACCCTAAGTGTATAATATTCGGATTGAATTATTGCTGGAGGTTTTGGTTTGAATCCTTAAGTGTTGAAGAAATTCTTTGTCAGTCTCATAATAACAAAATTTTAAGTGGATCCTCACATACAGTGTAAACCGAAAATGTTTGTAAGTGGCTTAAAATATAAAAAATAACATAAAGCCAAAGATTATCAGTTTGTTGTTGATCTACCGTTGTTCATGGTATGGTGATTAAATCATTACGCTTTGTCAACTGTCGACAATTATGGCTTTAAAGGGAGCAATATCCGACTAGAATCAAATTAATTGACTGGACCGATTCGGTTACAAAATTAAATCAATTTGAATTCGATTTGTCGAGTAATAATATTCAATTAGCAGTTTAACTTTATTAATCAAACTTATACTATATTTTCAAAAATTATAATATGGTTTGGTAACAAAAATAGAATTTACTTAAGAAAATTCATTAATTTTCCTTGTAAACATAAGGAAGTACTCTATGAAAATTCTTGAAGTATAAATTTTTGTTTTTCTTTGAGTAAACTAAGCTTTTGATTAATAACATATGTTGAGTTTTCTAGCTTACCTATTTAGTATGGTTAATTCGACCGTCGTTTGAATTAACCAAAATTAATTTTATTGGTTTCGGTTCAATTTTCAATACTATATATTTGAAATTTTTTATTTACATTCAATTTCATTTTTTTAAAAGCAGATAGGATGATATCCATAAATAAATAAATAAATAGATATTTTGATCATTATATATGCATTTCGATATTATTTCGGCGATACTTATCTTGCGTTATCCGCAAAAGAAACAATAAAAATATAACCTAGGACGTACTCCTTGAAATGACCACAAAACTAAACCTCCACAAACCCGTTTCAAAGACCCACAAATAAAAACGTGACACAACAAAGACCGTAACCTTACCTTTCATGACCTCTAAATTAGTCCTTTGTCCCGTGATACATAGCGCCAAAGTATTTTGCGACTACAAATATACAACGGAATAAAAAACTTATTCAGTTTTTATAATCTAAAAGCATCTTGCTCCTTGAGCATATGATCAGCAAAAGCCAAATTAATCTTTTTTTTAAGAAGCTATTTTCAAACAACTTTTATATCGATATTTAACAAAAATATTGTTACGTAGGAATAGGTGAAGGAGAAGGTTTTTTTTTTTGAAAAACCCAGAAGAACCCGGCGGACCGGTAAACTCCTGAGGAGGGTATAGTAAAGCCGTCCGCTGATCCAAGCCCCTATGTCCCCGGGTAAATTTATGTAGGATAGAGAAGCGCATGGTAGGAATCGAACTTGGGTCTTTTTATCAGAACCCAAACCTCATTTCCACTGCGCCGCACCCGCGCGGATGAAGGAGAAGGTTAACTCTATTTATACATATAAACTTGCCGAGTAGCCCTTACAAAACCGAAACCCAAAAAAAATTACTATATTCATGTTTTTACTAAGCATACCTATCTTGTTGTTAAATTTCTTTTAGACCCTTAACTAGTAAAAACTGATTGGAAAAAGAAAAAAAAAACCACCTTACGAAAAATCGTCATGCCTGCGAGAAATTTTTTTAATCCAAGCATCACCTACATGATTGTTGTAAGTATCACGCATTTCTGCTGTGTGATTTTCCCCTCAATCACTCAGTCGATTTTCTATGAAAAGTGCATTTTCAAATTAAATAAAAATCAAAATAACATAAAGTTCAAGTTTTACTTCTTCTGGTTCCATTAAATTTGTATTATCATCATCACAATCCATCAATTCAAGGAATAATATTTAAGAATTACCAAAAGTTATATTATTATGGTTTATTATCTTGCTTATGAATGATTTGTTGTTTTTCTGATATGAAATGTTTGTGATATGATATGTTTGTCTTGAACAGTTATTATGTGGTTATCTGTCGATGATGAATTGCTGTATAAAAAGTGACATTTTGTATTTAAAGGTTGAATTGTGTTTCACTTGAATAACGTGGGTTAAGATGGTATAGAAGAGGAAAACTAGGATGAGAGGTAAAAGAATGTGGAGAATGACAAAAGGGTAATTTTGTCATAATTTTATTTTAAATTTTTAGTGGGCTACTCGGCAACTTTACAAGTTTAAATAGAATTAGCGAAAAAAGAATTTTAACGTAAATATACGAATTAATTGAGATCAACAAATGAAATGTTTTCCTATTATGGTGAGGAAAAAAATGAATACTTAAAAATGACTTACTTGATTTACCAAAATAAATTCTTAAATCCCTTGACAAATTCTTCGAAAATCATTTAAGAAATAAATAAGATAAGGTTTAAATGTTTAGTTTTAAACAAAAAGAATTAGTTTTCATAAGTATTTATAAAGAAAATTACGTAATCTAAATATAAAAAAATTCTCAAAAAAGCTGGTCTTTTTCATAAAAATAAAATATTTTAAAAAGGATGGAATTAGGGAAAATGATAAGGTTTGAAAAAAATTAAGCTGAAGGACGCCAAGTTTCATTTTTAGACCGAAAGACAAATGCTAGTTATAATTAGCATTACATTTAACTTTCACACCATACAAAATGCTAATTATATCGCAATATATTCAGTTTTACACTGTACAAAATGTTAGTTATAACTATCATTATCCATCAGCCTAAAAAACAAACTTGTTGTCGTTCAGTCTAAAAAATTTTCTAAGCTTGTCTCTGTGTCTATTTTCCTGTTAAAAAAATTGCAGATTTTGATAAATAATCAAATATTCTTAAAAGAAAATTCAAGTATTTTGTATTATGGAAAAATTGTTTATGATATCAATTTACCTTAAATCTCCGTAGAAAAGCAAACACATCAAACATTAACTCACTTCATTTATATAGAGATTTAATACCTAGTTTCCAAGAAACTGATATATGTTAATAAATTAATATAATGTTAATTCACAGTTGATTGATGATCAATTTTACAGGAGAACACAAGTTTTTTTCAAATTGAAAAATCATAAATTTTCTTTTTTTACATAAATATTTAAAATGAGATTAGAAACGAGTACATTACAAAGTTGAGAAAATTTTCTGAACCAAATACTCAAAAAGTTTAGTCCGAATAAAAAACATTAATAAAATGCTATATTAATATAGCATTATCAGCGTAAATATTAAATTAAATTAGCGCTATATTTGCAACAAAAATATTAGATTTACAGTAAAAATTATATACATATAGCATTATTTTATGGATAATGCTATATGTAGCATTATTTTGTCTTTCGGTCTAAAACTTTTGATCCGTGCTCTTCATTGGAAAAAAAACTACCTCCTCCAACCCACTTTAATGTAAAAAAAATTTAATACTTTTCAAAAAGATTGTTTTTAAAATGTAAATAAACAAACATTCAAAAGGAGTAAAGTATTTATACCCAAAAATATATGAAGTGAAAAGTTTATTAGCTACCATGTTTATTAGTTAATACAATGATTTAAAAATAAACTATCAATTCGATTCTCCATTTCTTATTCATCTGTAGTTAGCAAACTGTTAAATTATCTTTTACATGTAATGTAATTGACAATTAATTTAACAAAAAATAGATAACAGTTTTGTTTGTTAGGCACACGTGAGAGTCGGCAAATGCTTTCTACGGCTGTCATCATCCAAAGACCCACAGCAGGAAAGAGAGAAATAATGACCCGCGATTTTGATACAACTTTATTGTCATTTTGTACACATCTTAATCGTTTGTTGCCCATAGAATGCAAAACTACAACTAAAGTTCACGGGACATTTTTATTTTTTTATTTCCATGATTGATAGCATATTTTCATTATACATACATATGTATATTCGCTTTACGTTCGTTGCAACCTCTGCTTCTGTTCCAGCTTTGAACCAATAAATAATTTGGGTTAAAATTATTTGTTAAGTTACGCTTTTAAGCATAAAACCAAAATTTAATGCATAAGGTTTGAAATTATAAGGCAAAAAAATTCAAGCATTGATCTGCGTAGCTGAAATGTATGGCAATGCAAGGTATAAATTCCATAAAGCCATACGCAACCTTTCAAATGTGGCTACAAAATCTCTTCGTCCTACAACTACATTGCTACTATGTGTAGCGATACATGATATAAATTGCATAAAGCTCTACAGCACACATCGTATTTATAGCCATATACTACATTAACGTTGCCTTCACAGATTGGTTTTAATCGCTGGGTGGTCCTTTAAAACAAATAAAGAAAGAAGAGAGCCTTTATGGTTTTGCACTACGTTCACAAGTGCTCCTGTGACAATGCATGAAACCCTAGAAACTTCGTATATTCTGTTGCTCAAAATCTTAAAAGCTGCATGTGAACCATGAAACTTCATCAACTACCAATAATTTGTAGCTTTGTCAAAAAAGTTTGGTGTTTGTATTTTACAGTAGAGGCACAAGACCTGGCACATACCCATTACCAAACTTATCATAAGGCATAATAATGCAGATAATGATAAAAAGGACTATTGATGTCGTAACATACGAATATTAACAGATACCGATCGACATACAAAATTTTAACGCATATGGATTGAACTGAATCAATACATTCCAAATAATCGTTATTAAGTAGAAAAAATTAAATGAAAACAAAGATATTGGTAACTCAATCAACAAGAGGCTGACACATGTTTCTCTCCTCATGGGTATCTTGCCAAGCATAAATAACCACACAAGCTCCTCTCTTTTTTCCAAGCGCTCCCTCTCATTTCTCAAATTCTCTTTCGACTTCAAGTATGAACAACAATTTCAGGCTCTTACAGACGCTGATCATTGTATCACTACTTGCATTCTGTTCTGAAATTTGTAAAGCTAGAGAACACTTTCACAAAGGAAACAGACATGGTTCTCAGTCCCCCATAGCTCCTCCTCCTTATGAATCACCAATACCAGGCATCGATGATGCAAATAATTCAATTTCAAGTGCTTGTATTTTCAATGTAAGGGACTATGGTGCTCAAGGAGATGGTGAGAGCGATGACACGCAAGCATTTCGTGATGCTTGGAAAGCTGCATGCTCTGTTCAGTCTGCTGTGCTTTTGGTACCTTCTGATGGAGTCTTTACCATCACTTCCACTATTTTTTCCGGCCCTTGTCAGCCTGGCTTCTTCTTTCAGGTTTCCTTTTTTCCCCTTGTTAGAACATTGTTGCCGGTTTATGTTACTACCAGTAGGATCTTCTACTTCGGTTTTTAACTTGACGTAGAACAATGCTGGCCATCAGATCAAAGATATAGCGAGTTTGACTGATAGCTTATAATGTTCGAATATGTTACCATGTACTGTTGGCTGACCATTAGATAGTTCAACCAATGGTCATGGTCTTTGGAACTGTAGCAAAGTCTGACCACATTGTGAATAACTGAATGTAGGTGGAAGGAGTGGTGATGCCTCCAGATGGACCAGAGTGCTGGCCGAGCAAAGATAGCAAGAAGCAATGGCTAGTGTTTTACAGAGTCGATAACATGACACTTGGAGGTGGAGGTACTTTCGAAGGCAATGGCGAGAAGTGGTGGGATCTGCCCTGTAAACCTCACAGAGTAATTTCTCTTCACTCTCTACATTCTATTTTACTTCTATACACTAGTTCTAAAGAATCGTTTTCTGATCATTTGTGATCTTATTTCAGGGTCCAAATGGAACCACATTACCTGGTCCTTGCGATAGTCCTGCAGTGAGTCTTTGTTACTTTTATTTTAAACAAATACTTTTCACTGTGTCGATGATGCTAATTTGAAATGCTTGATAAATTCCATAAAACCAGATGATCAGGTTCTTCTTGAGTACAAATCTAACGATGAAGGACATTCGTATAAAGAACAGTCCTCAGTTCCATGTAAAATTTGATGGTTGCGAAGGGGTTCACATAGAAGGGGTGTCAGTAAACTCACCTGCTCTTAGTCCTAATACTGATGGCATTCATGTAGAGAACACTAAGTCAGTTAGCATCTCCAACTCCATGATCAGCAATGGTGCTTTTCCTTTCCTTTCAAACTCTTTTCCTTTTCACATCAAACTGTTAAGTTATGATCTACCAGTCTGAATTTCATTTTCTTGGCTTTTCTTGACAGTATGTCTTAGATTATAATATATAGCTTTATGTAGGTGTCATTCTTCTAATGACAACTCATTTTTTAAGTCCCTTTACAATCTCACCATTATCAATCAGTGCATAAAGACAGACACGGTACTTCATATAGAATCATCTAGGATAAAGATCCGAAGATTTAATTCTTGTTCTAGATGGTCATTCCTGTAGAATAACAATGATAGATTTTTTTTCCCTTTTCTTTCCTCAAGCAAATCAGACCATTAAATACAAAAAGAAAAATCCACAAGAGTCAATTTACCATATAAATTTTAAAGCATGGACCAATTATTGAATAAAAGGCGATCAAAAACGAACTTGGAAGTTTTATAATCGAGTCATCGACATGTGGCAATAGAATATAAGGGGAAGTAGCAAAGACCCACTGACCATATAAGTTAATAGTACGACTGCAGTTTGTCACAAGATCAAAAAGCATTTGTCTCTTGCTACTGTACTTCTCTAAATTTGAGAATAAAAACACTAGTATACCGTTTATTTATTACCTTTTTATTACAATAAATGAATACAGGTGATGACTGCATCTCAATCGGCCCTGGTTGCTCAGACGTAGGCATAGAAAATGTCACTTGCCAACATAGTCATGGCATAAGGTATAAAAATGATAATTCTTTTTCTTTTTAAATCAACAAAGTTCTACAAAAAGTACAAAAATAAAATAAAATCCATGATCTTTTTACTTCAGCATTGGAAGCCTAGGAATTCACGGATCACAAGCGTGTGTATCAAATATACACGTGCAAAACACGATAATCCGAGACTCGGACAACGGGCTACGGATCAAAACCTGGCAAGGTGGGATGGGTTCGGTCTTTGGCATAAGCTTCGAGAACATCTACCTGGAAAACGTAAGAAACTGCATCATAATTGACCAGTACTACTGCATGAGCAAGGACTGCACCAACCAAACCTCGAACGTGTATGTATCGGACATATCATTCTCGAACATAAAGGGGACATACGACGTGCGCAGTCCGCCCATACATTTCGCATGCAGCGACACGGTGCCATGCACCAACATCACCATGTCCGAGGTGGAGCTGCTTCCTTACGAAGGAGAGTTGGTCGATGATCCATTTTGCTGGAATGCATATGGAGTGCAGGAAACGCTGACGATACCACCCATCTCGTGTTTACTGGATGGTATGCCACAGACTCTGCAGGAGAGCTACACCGTTGGATGCTGATACTCTTAACTTTAACATAGTTGATATGATTATTTAGTTTGTGTTGGTAGGTAAAGCACCAGGCCCAGATGGCTACACCTCCAGATGTATTGTTTGTTGGTGGGCTATTGTGGAGCTTGTGGTCTCTTAGGGTTGGTTGTTACCCTTTTAGTTGATTAAGGGTGTGTGTGTCTATATATATATATATATATATATATATATATATATATATATATATATATATATATAGTGTTTGAATGTTTGTGTGTACATCAGTATTGTGTCTTTTATATAAATGATTCATATACATCAGATTTTCCTATTGAGCATACATGTGATTGCTAATTTTACATCCTCACTCGAAGTTCTAACATCATCAACGATTATGGTAAAATTGTGAAGTTTCCAAATTGTTACTGGAAAAAAGATTAATTGAGATTACAAGTTTGAGTTTCACCCATGCTAAAAATTCAATCTCTACTTTTAGCTGAAATATTTTGATATTAAAAGTTATTTAACCAGCTCAATTTTGACAAAAAATTAATATACCTTTTTATTCCTTCAAATATTGCCAATATCAATACATTTTGTTTTCGTTCTTTCCAATTTTGTTTTATTTTTATCAATTTAGTATTTTGATATCCATGTTTTTCGTATTTTCTCTATGTATTTCATATGATGCAGTTCTATGTAAACAATACAAAAAATCCCCAGTATTTTCCAACCACAGGTCCAACAGAAAAGCATAACATTTATATTTCCATCTCCACTAGGAAAAATTAACCAACTAATTTCAGCATCAGATTGTAACCTTCAATTGAATGAACATGGCTAACCGGCATACTTTGACAGTTAACAGCTATGCCATTTAATTTGAGGTGAATTGCCAACAATAACAAATAGAACAAGGTATGTTATTACAAGCAGGCAAATATGATAACACTCAAAGTGTGTGATATTGAGTAATACGGTTTCTTAATAAGCTATGTGAACCGTCAATTTAGCTCCCTCTACGCTTAAATCAGTATGAAGCTTTTGCTCTTACTTCTTGAGATGATGTAAAAATATAATTTGTCGATTCCTAATTGGAACAAAGCAAACTCCATCATAAAAGCAAACTTATAATCAAGCATAATATTTTAGCTTCCTAAAATTTACAACACTAGAAGAGATCATTATGTTATTTTCACAACCATTACGGGAAAGATGATTTATCCTTTTCACTGACCTTGAAAATAAATTTCAGAACGTGACAAATTTCTTCAAATCATAGGGACAAGCAATCAAAAAAAAATGACACAACTTCTCACATTTATTGCCATAAACAGGATAACAAAATACATATTACAGTCAGAATTACATACATTACATAAAATTCCATACATGACTACAATCACAATGTAAATATATGTAAAAACTACTCAATATTTTAAGTAAGCTAGTACCTCAAGAAGAGAAGCAGCAAACTCCATCTGAAGTTCCTCGTCGATAGTAAAGAAAAGAGGTACGTGCACAAAGAGAGATTTAATTTTATGCTCCTCGGCAAATCGAAGAGAATGGTAGTAAACGTAATTACATACAAATCTTCCAGCATCATCTGAAGAAGTTACTGGATATCCCATGCTCTCTAATGTCTTGGTCATCTCGACCACTGGGAGAGAAGTCTGAGTCATATAGCACAGTTAAGTGATATTGCTTGAGATAAAGCTCAAAATGAAACAAAGGGAACAATTAAGTCTGCGTCATTTTCAAGACATTGCACGTATAGACTTAGCTACTGTAAAATGAAAACTAAAACTGACATGTCAATATTGAGAATGTTTGAAATATATGTTTCTAATCTTTTAAGTGTAGCGGTTACAAAATCGTGAAGATGCTTAAGATGCAGTCAAGCACAATTAATGGCAATTTATTACCTGAAATCATAGGAAACACAATCTTTTTTATCTTCTCGAGAGTGACTTGGATCATTTACATGGATTACGATCTCTTACATATGTCTAAACTTGGAACTTGAAAGATTCAATCGAGCTGTATTCTTGATATTTCATTTATAAGGTGTCATGAACTTAGGTTTGTCGGATTTCTTATTGGACAGTATTCCTACCACTTTGATCAAGTTCAATCTAACTTCCTCAAGGAGAAAAGGGAAATTGAAGTACATACCTAGCTACCATGTTCGCTGTAAACATAAGAAACTATAATGTATCCTTTCAACTGCCATGCATGCAGGTAATGGAGATCTCATGTTGTGTTGATGATCTTTGTTTTCAAGACATTATTAGCTATTATCAGATCGCCAAATGTGCAGTATCTTAAGATATCAATTTTGCAATTTTTTTGACATGATACATAAGTAAGCTTTATGAGCTTTTGGTGCAAAATTTTCCATTTCAATATTAGAGTAAGCATGGAACATACAGCTGCTTGTTTTCATTTTTCTATAGAAATAGTCAAACTGTTTTTACCACTGTTGGACCAAAAAGTGGCACAACACTCCAAACGAGGCCCGCGTGAAGGGTTGTTAGCTCAATGCGCGTGCCCCTGATAATTGCGTTGTGCCTAGGCTGTAAGGGATCTCAGCCACATGGATAGTTCAATGTTCTCATCAGCACCTGACTCGAATATGTGGATCATCCAAGGCACATTAACATGGCGTACTCCTGATCGAATCGGAGTTTGAAATCAAACTTTTCGAAAGCCTTTGGTGTTCCTTCCAATCAAGAATTAAATAGAGAGATCTAGCTATAAACAAATCAAGAAACACACGAATTTTTATAGTGGTTCGGCAAATCAGACACCTACGTCCACTTCAATATTATCATTCAGATATTTTGTCACAAGTACAAGTTCCAAAACTTAGAACAGCAAAAAGTAGCTTCATTTGTGACAACGTCGAGTGGAGAGAGAAGGTAAAGGAGATGAATTGCAAAAAGTCATTTTGTCCAACGAAGTAGCCAGATCACGAAATACTATTTCAAATTTTAAATCCGAGAAAATAAGAGGGTAGATGGAATCTCTAGGGGTTTAAAATCATATCTGTATCGATCAGTACAATCAGATTCGTTGATTGCAAATCATGTTGTCTTCTCCTACTTAGCCTTTTAACTTCAATCCACCAAGCTTTGAGCACTTTTACCTTACAAATCAGGTTGTTGCCAAGAGGTGCTGACATGTCTAGTACTTGCCCTTTTCATCAAAGCACTTTGGAGTTGTTTACCTACTCCGTCATAAATAGGCCTCAGGACGATCACTCCAACCAGCAACCCATTGGCCATCACCCCAGAGATCTCCAATGTCCTTAAATTCAAATCGGTACCGACCTCTGATCTGTCCCTTGGCCAAGTTTTCATCATCTAGTTTCCTGAAGTCTATCCCAACAATGTTGTGTGTGTGTAGTATCATCACATTGCAACCATAAGTACCATTGATTCAACTTTTCTTTATGAGAGACTAATCATTCTTATTATAGATTAAGAATGAGCCGACATAAAAAACATTGCCAGAAACTCCGCTTCTTAAAGTCTTTCTCATCATCCTTCTAAGCATGTCCCTGAGTCCTTGAATCAATTCGTCTTCATCGCGATGTTTAGATTCGTTTAGAAGTCGTTTAGTCTGAAACCCGAATAACACTTGTCCCCAAAGTACGCTTCTGTTGAAAATAAAGTATGCTTTGGATCAAGACAAGCACATTCAACCCTCCATATAAGTCCGTTGGTCATCCAAGAGTTATTTTAAAGTATTGTCTTCATTCCAAGGGCATCCATTCTATCATCCATTCTATCACTTTACATAGCAGCAGCACCACCCTCGATAGTACCACTCTCTGTGCCAAGGTCAAGATCTCCGCTCTAAAGATCGTTTCATGCCTCAGAAAGGTCAGTTTTGCTTTCCTTTTTCCCTTCTTCTCTCCTTTCTTTCAATTTGAGTCTAAAATTCAGGTCGATGCCGATCGGATTTGTTGACTCACAGCTTACTTGTATAATTCCAGCACTGAGAAAATTCAAAGGCCACGCTTTCATATTATCATTTCCTTTGCCTTTGACTTCTTGGTCCGAACTCCTACGACCTAACCCTTTAGTCCAACCGTTCATCGTCGACCTCGGGATGTCGCTGCCACCTTCCTTAAGACATCGTCGTTACCATACCTCGAGTTCGACAGCCACTGCTCTCTCTAAAGAGCTTGACCCCGACTCCTTCCACGTCAAAATCCAAATGCTAAGCTTCAAAGGTGGGTGGATGACGCTTTGCTCCATGTCGGAGGTTACCAAATCGTTGGTGACCAATTGATGGCCGAGGGGAGGCCATTGAAATCGATTTGTGATCAGATTATGCCTTAGTCTCGGCCATTGCAAATTCATGCATCTTCCCAAGGCGACTCGAAGCACATCACGGAGACGACACCGGAATAGCCTGGGTTTCGATGGTTTCAACCTTTACTAGTGCTAACTTCAGGTTCTTGGTGACCTTGCTTTGGGTCATCCTCCGCACAGCTTCATGTAGTCCCTTTTTGCAATGACCTTGAGCACATTTTTATCCAAGGCTCCCAAAAACACTTCACCAAAAGCGTAATCGATCACAAATTACCATTTTAACTTCGATGAGACAGTTCTTGTCTAGAAAACGGTCGTGTCGAACGTGCTTTGGCATTGAAGTAATCTCATTACACAACGTTTCCTATTACTACACTTCCGTGTCCCAGCAAAAGAACGCTCTGCGTCGTTCTGGAAAACGGTACCTTAATCGATTATCTGACGATAATCGATAATATCCGACACACAATTCCATCGTATGACGGGGCTTATTTTTCTGCACGAACAGGCTAGCTATACAAAATAGTCCGTATTATGACCTCTGATCTGTAGTCCAAAGCGAATGGTGCATGTCTAATCGTGGACTTGTGCGTCGTCTTATAAGCTCATTATGCAAGTGGAAGTTCATCGACCCAATTGTCTTTGGCTTTAGTTAACCGTTTCTTTAAGATGAGTACGATTATTTTAATCACTGCCTCCGCATGTCCATTCATATATGGGTGTGCTACCATCGAAAAGCTTTTTCCAATTTTGTGCCAATTGCGGAAATTCTTGAATTATGTATTTTTAAATTGAGTTCTATTATTCGTTATAATTTTCTGAGATACTCCAAACCTACATATAATATTCTTCGTCACAAAGTTGATTACAAAAGGTTCCACTTCAGCCCACTTTGTGAAATAATCCACCGTAACAACGTAATTGGCTCTTTCTTTCGACATCGGTAGCACATCGATTATATGAATTCCTTAAACCGCAAATGACCACGGGCTAACCATTTGCATAAGCTCCGTGGATGGTGCTCTTGTAATTTTTGCAAACCTCCGGCATCGATCGTACCATTTGGTGTAATCAACGGTGTCTCAGTTTATTGTCGGCCAGAAGTATTTGTAGTAAAGTAGCTTCTTCGCCGGTGTCTGGCCGTCGGTGTCGTCACCACAGCTGCCCTCATGGATTTCCGTGAAATTTTTCCTAACCTCATCCTTGGTTGCACACCGAAGTAGAGGAATCGAGAAACCGCTCATGTACATCACTCCTTACATTATAAACTGTGGCACTTTACGAAGCAGTTTCTTCTGCTCATCCCTTCCTTTCGGGAGTTCCCTTCAATATATAATCCTTAATTGGAGTCATCCACAACTCCTCTTCGGCCTTCAAAATCCAATTTATCCATTTGGTCAATGCTTGGAGTCGATGAAACCTCCACTGGAACTAATCCCAAGATCCATCAACTGCGCATCTACGGAACTAACCAGCTTAGCCAGTGAATCGACCTTCGTATTCTCCTCTCCGGGGATGTGAGTGTCGTGCAATGCTCTATATCGTTCAACAGTTTCGACGTTTTTGTCAGGTAAGGGACAAGTCTCACACCCTTAGCCTGAAATTCCTTCACGTGACAAACACCAACTAGGAATCACTGAATATGTGCGGCGTACTTATCCCCAGTTCCTTTACTATTCTGAGTGCCGCTATCAACGCTTTGTACTAAACCTCATTATTTGCCGGTTGGAACTCTACCTTCAATGCATAGCAAATCGATCGTTTTTCTAGAGTCACGAGTACCACACATGTCCCAGAACTACGTTCATTAGAAGCTCTATCCACAAACATTTTCCACTGAGAAAGTGTGACCGCATCATCTTCCTCTTCTCAATCCCAAGCAGAAAACTCAATGATGAAATCCGCCAACGCTTGTTCTCTTATCACCTCCTTGGATGATAAGTGATGTGGTACAGGCTTGGTTCAATGCTCCACTTCAATAACCTTCTCAAAGTTTCGGGTCGATACAGTATTTGCTTCAAAGGTTGGTCAGCACTTTTATCGTGTGAGCCTGGAAGTATGACCGCAACTTCCTCGATGCAATCAGCAAGCAATAAGTGAAATTTCCAGCTTCAGATAATTCTTTTCAGCTCCAATGAACCGCTGACTGACGTAATAAACTAGCATCTGAATCATTGTCTCCTCACGTACCAATGCTGCACTTGGTACATGAGTAAACATTGCCAAATAGATGAACAAATCTTCTCCGTCCAAAAGTTTGGATAAGACCGACGATATTTCCATGCGCCTCGGTAAATCCTCGAAGGCATCCTGGCATACCTTCGTCCATACAAATTTTCCTTTATCCTTTTTAAAGCATTGAAGAACGGTACACACTTACCGGTTCCTTTGAGATGAACCTACTCAATGTGGCAACCTTCGTTTTCAAGCTTTGCATCTCTTTCCTCGTGGTTAAGGCAGCCATATTCTTAAAGGCGTCAATCTGCTTTGGGTTAGCCTCATTGCCCCTCGGGTTCATGATAAATCCTATAAATTTGCCTAATGCAACTCCAAAAGAACGCTTCAATGAACTTAATTTCATTCTGTGCATTTGCAACACTTCAAACATTTCTGAAAGTCATCCATGCGGTTTGTCGTTGGTCGTGACTTCACGAGCATATCATCCACATACACTTCCATCGTTCGTCCGATCTGATTCCTGAACATTGAATTCACCAATCTCTGGTAATTAGCTCTGACGTTTTTCAGACCGAACAATATAACTCGGTAGCAAATCCATTACAAAGCTCGTGTGCTCCTGATCCTATGCTAAACTGACCAATTCATTCATCAATCATATGCTAAGCTGAGATTTGATCTTAAAGACCCGAGTAGGATCGTCCATATCAATCAGAATGTTAATCGTCGGCTCGGGTGGTGTTGCTCGCGCTTCCTCTGACTTATTCTTGAAGTCCATAGACTTGCAGAATTTGTTGAAACCTGAGTCAAGGCTTGGGCATTAATTGCTATGCATCCGCGCTCTTAATGCTGAAAGTTTCCCTGCATTTTTGCCCTTCTCATGTCGCCTTGCTTCTCTGAGTTCGGCGGCGTAACATTCCCGACCGACGCTATGGTCATCTCGAATCGATCCAACCTCATTCTTCATGGAGAATTTCATCATCAAACACCAAGGAGCTAGTGCTATTCAAAATTTAACAAGGGTCGGTCGACCCAAAATGGCGTACGTCGAATACTCATGCACAATCACAAACTTATGAACACGCATAACCTTGCAGTCTTCATCTCCAAATTCCATGGACAAATCAATAATCCTAAGGGGTTCTTTCGCCTTGTCGGTAAATTCTTGAATCCTATATTTACAAGTCTTAACATCCTTCGTAGTTATCTCGTCTGATCAATAGTCCTTTTAAATAGAACATTCATCGAGCTTCCGCAATCCACCAAGGCTCACGGTAGCAAGGCCTACAACGGTCATTATTACCATGGGATTAAAAGTTGGTGCTTCAACTCCATCAAATTCCCTATATCGAAAACAATGTCATCAGTTATCAACCTTTGCTGCTTAGCCGGAGCTTCATCCTCGATGGTGAAGCAGCTCTCCTACGGCACATACCTCAATGAACTCACATGTCGTTCCATCTGTTGGATGAGATCCTCCAGTCATCGTGTTTATAACAATCCTTCCGTCTGGTTGCCTAGACCTATCTCCACTAGGTCCAAGCTGGTTCTCTTTCGGTCCTTGGGGTTTAGCATTATGTCTGTCATCATGTGGCTCTCTAACATATTGCTGCAATTTCGTTTTCCATGTCGACTCTTCAACGAAATTTCTAAGATGTCCACACTCGTTCGTGTTATATCTGTGATTTTCATGAAACGAAAAAAACTTCCCAAAGCGTTTTTCGGCCTCAATCGCCTCTCTTCTAGGTGACTTCTTATACATATGCCTTGTGTGGCAAGGCAAATGCTCTCGAGCTTATCATACAGGCGTATACCCATCTGGTCTTATTTTCCTCGAACGCTTTTTGGCATCATTCTACCTACTTCCAACGCTTTGATTTCTCTTTCTTTGGTTACTAAAATTACCAACATTCACCGCTACGTTACCGATGCTCTCGCCAATTTGTTTAATAGCTACATTACTTTAAATAACCTCCTTCGACTGTCTGCCACCCGTCTTTCCAACAACTTGGCATGCCTCTTCCAAACGCAAGAACCGATTAGCTTTTCAATGGAACTCCTCCATAGTTGTTTGGTTACTTCATCCTCGGCCAAAATCCTTGTTTGGATGTACCCCCCAGACCAAAGCGATCAACATCGTATTTTCATTTGGATTGTTAACTTCAGTAACTGCAACATTGAACATTCAAAAAACCCTTCAATAACTCTTCAGGCCGCTAAAAAATGCTCGAAAAGGACATCACATCCTTAGGTCGGGCAGCGTGGAGCCTGAACTACTTCAAGAACTTCTTAGCTGACTCATCAAAAGTCGAGATGGATTTCAACGTGAGCCAAGTAAACCACATCAATGCAACCCCATCCAATAAGATGGGGAAACACATGCATTGAACTGCATCTGTTGCTCTGACACCATTCACGTGCCACTCATAGTTGAACAAATGTTGTCTGGGATCGATCGTCCCATTATACGATGGCATTGAAGGCATCGTAAACTTTCCAAGACTCTTCCCTTAAGATGTTCTACATGAATGGAGTTCTACTAGACGTGCAACCCCAATCTTCGTTTTTTCTCCATTTATTTTCTTCCAGCAACCGCTTAATCATATTCGCAATATGTTCCTTGCTAGCCTGATAATCCAAAAGATGGTCTGCTTCTGATCGGTATCGACCTGAATTCCCTTAGCAGTGGCTCTTCCAGTTCCTCTAGTGTTCCTCCCTGCTGCTCTAGTAGATTGTTCCTTCATCTTTTATTTCCATCCCTTCTGTTCTGGCCAGCAGGTGATGTATCTCTCCTATCCCTCCTGGGTCTTTGAAATTGTCGGGTCAGCAAAGCTACGCTAGAATCCATTTTGTTAAGAAGAGCCTTTTGACTATCAATCATCATTTGATTCAACTCTGCCACCATCTCGTCAAACTCCACCTTAACCACAATCTCCCGAGGGGCAGATGGCCCTAGCAAGACGGCTGTCGATTGGTTAGTCGCCTCATCCTCGTGGGAAGTTTCTTCATCTCCACCAGCAACTGCTCCAGATCTTCCAGGTTTCCTTGTTGGTGCCATTATTTCCAATATGAAAGTTTTTCAAACATCTAGATCTAACTCCTGATGCTCTAATCCACAATAGATAGCTAGATCTACGCCTGAAAAACTATGTTCTCTGTGAAAGCACCTAAAATGTTAAGCCAAAAAGTGGCACAACACCCCCAAACTATTCAAATAGAGAGATCTAGTTATAAACAATAGAATAAAACAAGTAATTTTATAGTGGTTGGGCAAATTTAAGACCTACATCCATTTTAATATTATTATTCAAAGATTTTGTCACAAGTATAAGGAATTTACAGTTCCAAACGACTTAAAACAGCAAAAAGTAGCTTCATTTATGACAAGGTCGAGTAGAGAGAAGGTTAAGAAGATGAATTGTCAAAGCTCTTTTAGTTGTCATATGCTTATAATTAATACAGAAATCGTCCAACGAAGTCGTCGAATCATGAATTACCAGTTCAAACTTTATATTCAAGAAAGTAGGAGAGGAGGCGGAGTCCCTAGGGGCTTAAAACCATGGTGGTACCAATCATAAGTGGTAGGTACCGATCTGATTTGTTGATTGCAAATCATGATGTCTTCTCCTACTTGGTCTTCTAGCTTTCGATCCATCAAGCTCAGACCGCTTTTATCTTAGAAATCAGGTTATTCCCGAGAAGTTCCGACACGTTTAGTGCTTGTCCTTTTCCTCAAAGCCCTTTAGAGTTGTTCACATAATCTTTCAGAAATGGACCATGGGTCAATCACTCTAGCCGATAACTCATTGACCATCACCCCAGAGACCTCCAATGTGCTTAAAATCACATTGGTTGGCCAAATTTTTACCATCTAGCTTCTTGAAGTCTTTCCAATCATCTTTCCAATCATGCCCATGCGTCCTTGAATCAATTCTTCATTATGGCGTTTAGATTCGTTTTGAAGCCGCTTTGTCTAAAAGTCGGATAACACTAACAATTCACCATCCATTACCCACAGCTAAAATTTGACTATTCTACTCTTTTTCTAACAAGAGGGAAAAATACAAAATAATATCATATGATCCACATATGTCCAAGATAGAACTCTATTGTGTTTTCTTTGCATATACTATCAAACATTTTGTTAAATTGACTGTGTGTGTGCGCGCATGTGTTTGCCTGCACGTGCGTGTAATGGTTTTGTTTCTATTTATTAATGAAGGGGCAAAAGATAAAATTCAATAAATCGGGTTGTGGTTTATCTGTAATAAAATTAAGCAGTACATTCCATGAAGTAGCTAATTGCAAGCTTGATTTTCAGATATTTACTCCAAAATTGAAGAATGGTCAAGTGAGGGGAAAAAATGAGGTCTAATGTTTAATTTTCCACTGTATTATTCAACAGAAAAAAAAATGTTATGTAATTTGAAATAATTAAAAAATGATAAGTAGCTGTCATCATGCATTAGAGTCTACAATGACAATTTAGGCAGAGTTTTGTTTATCACCAATATTAATCATCCTGGATATGATCTAGTAGATATCTACTGCCCTACAAGTGGGTCCATACGTGATGGATACACATGTGGCTATCTAATCCCTAAATAATATTGAATTAAATCTGATGCTAGCAGCAATATTCTCTCTTTCTTCCTTTTTCCTATTTATTACATGTGCTATAAACAAAGTTTAATCCAAAATTATCTAACTGTTTGTTAAACGTAACAAGGTTCTTAATCAAGTTATACGTTAATACCAAAAGCTATATGTTAATACCAAAAGCCCCAAAACACACGATCAAGCTAGTTTATTACCAATATGTAGTGAAGATACAAAGACTGGTTTTCTTATCAACTAACCCAAGAAAGTTATTCACTAAATGAAATAGGAATCAACTCAACAAAATTCACAAACCATTCTCTCGTATTTGTAATGTGAAAGCATTGTATATAGGATTTTATTGAAGAAAGGAATATGAATACATAATCAGAATGCATTACCTCTCGCACTCGCATAATGCCTCCATCAGAAGGGAAAATAGGAACTCTCTGAAATAACGATAAAAGAATATCAAAATATTTGGAAACAACATAAGTGTGAAACAATTGACATCATGAGAAACAACTTAATGTCTACCTGGGGTTTCCATCCTAGTTCGTCTGGACAGCGAAAAGTGGCTTCATTTATAGCTTGAGTTTCGATTGCGAACCTCGATGCACCGCTATTAACACCAAAATGAAGCTGCATAGCAACCAAGTTGATTAATTATGTATTTATTAAAAAAAACATTATGCGTTCAGTTCAATTATTGATAATTGATATTGTTTTCTTTGAACCTATGTAAACGACAACTAAATTTCTTTATTATCGTATTAGCCTTAATTCCAATGAGTTGGGATCTATTGCATGGACATTAATATTAATCTTGTTTGTGTAAAGTGTAATCAAACAATGGTTCTCAAAGTCTAGCTATCCAAGATCATCTTCTCTATCAGATCCAATTTTTCTACATGTATTTTACAAAAATTTATCAATATAACGTTTACGTTTCTATAGTCAGATCAAAACATCATATTCTCTTCTCTTGTCTCCTGTATTAATCAATCAAAGATGCCAATTTCATCCAATTATCTTCGTTTATCAATTTTACACATTCAACAAAAAGTTCATAATTTACACAATCATGCCATATAAAAATTAAACTATAGTTTTAGATTTGCTATAATCACATGATAATGCTGTTGCCCTCACTATTTCAGCTAATATATTTTGTTCCTATGCTATAGATATCTCCACTCTTTCTCACGCACTTCTGAGTTGACATACCTAATGCTCAAAATCGTCTTCTTACCAAGTGTTATATCAAACTAAACTAGAGCAAGTGAACTAATTGCAAGTACGAGGCATGTATCGGGAAAACATATAAATCAACAGTCAGTTTGATTTCATTATTTGAAGCAAACTCATTATTACATATATTTCCTACTTTGTGATCGTTGACAATATATATTTATGTATAGGTACACCATGTGAAGTAATAGTTTGCGACCAAATTGCCTAATCAAGGAGGGCAACGTGCTTTTTTTCCAGTCAATCAACAAAAAGTAGAACATAGTTATCCAGCACTTTTTTAGCTATATATATCCTACCACTCGTTCCGATTTAACTAATTGTATGGCGTGATAAGAGAGAGAAAGATTATTTAAATCGGAACGAGTGGCTGAAATAATATTCTTTATCTTATCACACCGTACAATTATTTAAATCGGAACGAGCGGCTGAAATTAAAGAGCTACGTTGGGGACTGAATAGAGGGGCTGCTGATCCTATACACACACACACACACATAGAGGATTTTGAAAGATTTAAATAATAAAATCTCCGGTACATAGGAAAAAAATAAATTCCCAACTCTTTACCATATACCAACAGTTGGTTTGATTCAATAGTATGTAAACAGATCCCACTAACACCAATTTTTTCAGTACATGCAGCAATTTTAGATTTTCCACATAAAATTTATAAGTTTTCAAAATGCACTATAGCAGAGTGATTGAGAACTGTAGCACCCATGATATAGAATGATATCTATGCGGAAAAAAAATCCTTAAAACATATAGATTGGCACTTGGCATCAAATTAAAATTCAAAACAACAATGCATCTAGATGCTCAAATAAACAGAAGGAAAAAGTGCACAACTAACCCAAATAACACGTCCAGCGTCCGGAGAACAGTTTTCTTCAGAATTTACAGCTGACTCCAAAATCTTGTAAAGTTGTGGAAGTGCCCCTTCTCCTGCAGTCTCAAGAACAGTACAACTTCCCAAAACAAGCCCTTTTGGCATTCCTCTCTTCTTCATAAATTCCTTTAAATTACTTACAATTGCTTCGGTTGGATTCTCCGCAACACCATGAAATTTCTTGAATCCAGTTACATGAATTGTCACACATGAGGGACCTTCTGAACCCATTTTTTTTTACAAACAAGTTATGTTGATTTCACCTCTTTTTCTGCCATGAGTAAGGAGAACACAGGACGTTAGGCTATATGATAGCGAAAACATGAGGTAATTACATACAACTAAAATATAGTAGATATATAAATATCTTACATATTTTTGTAATCTATGTCATAGAGTTGAATGTTATAATTACACCCAAAAAAAAATTAATTTTCCTTTACTAAAGTAAAATGCAGAAACCATACTGCAACTTCGCATATCCCATATAAACTGCATACTCTATTAATCAACTTAGCAGATAAAGTAGATAACCAAATAAATAAAAAGAGTTATCAACTGCCGAGAGCCAAGATCAAACAACTACTAGTAAGTTGGGAAAATAAAGTACCTGCACGTGATTAAGCCACGGTTTTGGAATGAGCCACATTTCAATTTCAATATATTTATATAGATTGAAAGGAACTTAAAACCGATTAGTGACAATCGGTTAACTCCTAAATAAATAAGAAATCCAAGCAGCAAGTTATATTTTGCATAAACAGTAGTGACATAACTTATCATAAACTATTTCGTACAAGTAAAAATTAACCAGATGCAGGTGCACTGTCAGGATCACTAACAACATTAACATATTTCATTATTTTGAAGAACGGCTAAATCAAGATACTCTTCTAGAACCGAATACAAAAGAGTAGCTTTTTCAGCCGAAAACTCCTTTGTAAAAATTTGATATCAAAAATTAGCAACTTCAACGAAAACAGGTGGACCCGTTTCATGCTAAACCGAATTATGCAAAATCAACTAAATTGCAGATAATAAGAAAATAAACATGTGGAAAAATCAATTATGAACCGAATCATGAAGAAAAGGCCGCACCTTCACTGCTTGAAATAGGATTCAGGTTGAAAATAATAAGGGTGAAAGGAAGTGAAAAGAAAAGGAAAGAGAAAGGGAAGAGAGGATTTAGATCCTATAGTTGAGATTGAAAGGGTAAGAGAGTGGAATAGTACAAAACTAAAAAACTCGTTTTTTTTTTACTCCATAATTGTCTCCTAGTGCGATACCCGCTGTTTTTCCTGCTTGTCTATTCTGTCATTTTAGTTGCTTAGATCAATTATCATCTTATTTCCGCTTTTATTTCTACGAATCGTGCACAACTACAAACCATGACATTTTTGATTAATCTAGTGCAACCACACAAAGATGTAGACCGACCATTCAATTATATAATACTAGTATAACCGCACAACGGTGGAGAAACCGACCGTTCGATTGTATAACTTTGATAAAAAATATACATTTAAAATTTTTGTTAATATTACTTAAACACTAAGTGAGAATATGTTGAAAAAGAATAAATTGAGATTTTAATCTGAAAATATGAATTTCAAAATTAAATATTAATCAAAGCATTCAAAATTGTCGATTTGAAATTGAAATTTTAGAATTTGAAAATCATAATAGATTTGAATTTGGAATTTTTGATGCGCGAAATAAAAGAAGGAAGTTTAGGGAAACTACGATGAGACAAGACTACGTTTTTAGGGAAACCGCGATGAGACAAGATCAACGTTTTTTTGCTTCAGAAAAATTGATTTTGACCAGTGACAGTAAGCAAACCTCTCTAACGGTCGGTTTGATTAAAAAAACATAATTAAAATATATTTTTTCATTAATTTTACTTAAATATCAAATTATAATATGTTAAAAAAATTGGTAGATTTAACAAGATATTTGCGAAAAAACAAAATAAATAGCATTAAAAAGATTTAAGAAGAATGTTCTTTATTTTTGCTTCACACAATTTGATTTTGCAAAATTACAGTAGACAAACCTTCTTAACTGTCAGTTTGATAAATATTATAAGTTAAAAATAGATAATCAGTGATGTGGTACTCTTTTGAAAAAAATTGAACTGAAAAATAATAATTTATTTATATGGTTTCAACTCTTCTCAATTTCTAAACTCTTTTGAATTTATATAAACTAATGCTAAAATCTTGATACCTTTTGTTTTTTTATAGTTTCGCTACTTTTTCCTGCAATTATCAAAAATTAAAACTTTTCAAAAAATCAATTCTTTAAACATTAAACTTTTCTAGAAAAGCTTAACAGCGAAATCTGAACTTCCTTAGAAAGATAATTTTATTTGAAGAAGCTTGAACTCGTTCGAAAAGTTGTATTTTGAATGTTATAGAAAGTATTTGAATTTTTGGAGTATTATATCTATTGGTATGTAGAAATAATTATGAAAAAAAGGATCGAGAGAATCGGGAACATATTTTGAAAGTGTTGGTTCAAGTGCGTATGGCAGTGGATGAAATGTGGTAAATTTAAAATAGAAATTCTTAGGTAGATCTTATTGAGACTGTATAAATAACTAATTAGCATTCAGATACAATCTACATTTTAAGTTAATGTTTTATTTCAACTTAAATGAATTTTGTGTGTACATAAATTTAGACCTTTCACAGAAACTTCTAACATTAGTTCATTTTGTCAGTTCAATAGATAGAAACTGACTCAATTCACCAGTAGTACATTAGGCCATCTACTTTGAGCTATCAGTAAAGGACTTTGAATCCTCTATGCACCTTATTTGTTCATTCGCACAATTCATTTTTCGCTTGTTTCCTTATGTCAAGTAAATGTATATTTCCCCGACCCTAGCATTCCATACATGGATTAATTTGGGCTAGGCTAGAATAAGTTGCCATCACCAGACTAAGGCGATTGGCCCCTTATTAAGGATTGATTTCAAGAAGTTTGTTGTGAAGAAAGCAATAAGGAATTTGCGACATGAGATGATAGAGAGGGTATTCATATGCCAATAAATTAATAGTCTCCAAGTTCAAATCACTTATTGGTTCAAAAGAGGGATCATCCTTGTTGAGAGTAATACATCCACTAAACAAGTAATCCCAATAGTTCTGAACTAGTATAGTCCCGTGCCCTAAGTCCTAAGTGGTGGGAGAGTGTACTTGATTAGATGTTAATGTGTCCGTGTAATGTCCGTGTAAGAGATGGATAAGTATGATTTCATTCACATGAGGAGATTCAACTTTCACTTATTTGGGTTGATGAGTTTATAATCAAATGGAAAAGCATTTTCAACATTTCTCCTGAGGAACTTATTTCCCTAAGAGAAGAGCTTAAAATGATTTTACCCATTTTTCCTAAGATGTCATTTGTCTTGCACTATTATCCGACTTCAAAAAAATGTTATTCATACATGAGAGAATTGTTTGGAAAATTTTGGTTGAGATATCATCCAAGCTCTTGGGGTCTTCAATAGGAATTGTGTTGGGCATATCAGAGGTGAAATATGTTATGTGACAGGAATGATATTTTCTTTTAGTTGGTTTAAGATCGACGTAATTAATTTGCCACTAATGATTTCTCCATCTTCGTAGTATGCATTTTATGTGGTGAAATTTGAAGTAGGAAAGGTGTTGACGCTGGACATCAATACCCAATTGAATCTAGTAGAGATGAAAAGAAGAATGAAATTAAAACAAAGCAAAAGTCATAAATGAACACACAAATTTTTATAGCGGTTCGACAATCTTGGCCTACGTCCACTTCACATTTTTATTAATCTTGCACTTGATTATGGTTACAAGAATGTTTGGATTAGCTGGGATCTATTAGTACAAGAATGAAAAATAAAATGGAAGAGTCTTCACAACAGCAAGAAGGATCCCTTTCTGATGTCATGCCTGTTGTATTTATAGGAGAAGACGTGCACGGATCAGACAGAAATTTCGGCAGAAGAACCTTCAGGCCAAGATGAGGCTACAAAAGAATTTTAAGGCATATTGGGGCCCATAGTAGGGATCGGCCCTGATCCCTATTTTGGTGTCTAAATGGGGTGCGATCCCTTTAGGGGGTTCCCCATGATGTTGCTACTTACCCTCCAAATTTCATGTCATGTGAGATATCACGTTTTCCGTGAAGTGGTGTTGCATGTCTCTTGATTCTAGCCGATCATTATGGAGGAAGAGGGTCAATCCCTCTTTCTTCATCATTTTGAGGCGCGATCCATACGGTTGGCTCCCAATAGTCCCCATATCTTATTTCCAAAGTTTCCTATACATTGGACTTACGGACCTTGAGATATTGATTTTTTCTATTCAGTTGCACTTGTTTGGCTGAAATATGTCGATCTCTTATGTACGATGCTTTTTATACGATCCCTTTTATACTGACTCCTTTTATACCAATCCCTTTTTAGGTGCAGTAATTTGCTTATAACTTGAGCATACAGACTCCAAACGACATGAGATTTGAAATACAGCCTCTTAGGACCTTCCTTATTATTTTCTATATCGATTTCACCCGGTTTGGGACAAAAATTGAGGATAAGTACTGATCCTTTAAGGGAAGGGATAGGCACCAATCCCTTGCATGGGGAAGATATTAATATGTACTTAGAATATTCTAGACAGTCTATCTCTTGGTCTCGGTTGATCGTTGCTTCACATCAGTGCCTGCACTTGATTTCTGGACCTCATAATTATCATTTGGGCTACTGGTCTTGATGGCAGTCAAGTCTAACTTTGCCAATCAGTTCGGATATAACTGAGTCAAAATGTCGAATAACACTTGCCCCCGAAGTACGTTTTGTGTTGAACATGATGTACTATGAATTCGAAGCAAGTTAGACTCTTTGGAAATAAATCCATCCAGTTTTCTGAATAGTCGTTATCCTTCCATTGAATTATTTTTTCCAAAGTGTCGTATCTCTACTTGATCGTCGTGACGCTTGGTCAATTTTTAATAATATAAATTTTAGGTTGTATTCCATCGGTTGCTATCTGTATCCAGTACTATGGGGCATTAAGCTTGGGCTATTTGATCCAATTTCGTTTTTAAAAGCTTCAGGTCATAATTCAATTTCTATCGATTTAAAATTTTGAATTTTTAGAATATACACTGGCACGTTCTGGTACATGTCCTTACCGTTGGCTCCCGGATGCATTTGTACGCTCGTGGGTCATCGCCAATTCCTTATAGTTTAATTGCAATTGGATTGCAATTCCTTGTTTATATTTTTTTATAATGAAATAAGGGTTGTTATAAGTCACTCGATGAGAAGGAACTTCAAGTTCTATAGAAATCACGGCTTCGGAGCCGTATGCAAGGGCAAATGGATTGTGGCTAGTCACGGACTTGTGGGTGGTCTGGTATGCCCAAATGCTAAACGGAGTTCATCAACCTACTTGCCTTCGACCTTCTCCAAACGCTTCTTCAAAATGGATTTTATGATTTTGTAAACAACTTCGACTTGTCCATTAGCTTGAGGGTGAGCAACTACCATGAATTTTTTCTCACTGTAATGCCGACGGCAGTAGTCTTCGTATTCAACATTTTTTTGTCGTGATCACGACTGAAGGTTCGGCTTACGCCAATTTGGCGAAGTAATCCATTGCTATGATGGCGTATTTTGCACTACCTATAGTAATCGGCAAGGAGCCGATGATGTCAATACCCCAAGTGGCAAAAGGCTATGCACTGACCATTTGAGTAATTTTTGAAAGTGGGGCTTTCGGAATTTTTGTAGGCATCTAGCACTTGTTGCCTTATCTAGCATGATTAGCTACATCTGGATTGACAGTTGGCCAGTAATACTCGTAGCAAAGTATTTTTCTTTATCAGGGTTTGCTCCTTGGTGTGATCGCCACATTCTCCTCCATTAACTTCTTTCAAGACTAGTTTGACTTCATCGTGGGAAATACACCGAAGTAGGAGAATGGAGAAAACCTTTTTATACATGACTCCTTCTTGGATGATATAGCATAAAGCTTTGCGACGGATCTGTCGTTTTTCATTCCTCCATTCAGGAAGGATCCCTCATTGCAGATAACCTTTAATTGGAGTCATCCACGACTCTTTCTCATGCCCCCCTCTAGTACCCAGCTGATTTCCATATGGTTTATGCTCGAAGCATCTAGTACTTCGATTGGTACTAAGTCCATTTATTGTGCATCCAACGGTGCTAGGAAACTTTGCTAATGAGTTGGCCTCTTTGTTTTGATCCCAAGGAATGTGCGTGATGTCATGATACTCAAAGTCGGTCAATAGCTCTTGGACTCAAATAAGGTATGGAGCGAGTTGTTGTCCTTTAGCCTAGTAATGTCCCCTGACTTGGCATACTTGTAATCGGGAATCACAAAAGAATTATAAAGTTTTCACTCCTGGTTCTTTAGTAAGTTTGAGCCTAGTAATCAAAGCTTTATATTTGGCTTCGTTATTTGTCACATGGAAGTCTAGTTTAGGGCGTAGCAGATCGATCGTTCCTCAAGAATCATAAACATGACTCTGGCGCCAGAACATTGATCGTTGGATGCTTCATCCATGTACATTTTCCATCGATTGGTTTATTCTCCACTGCTTTCTGGAGAGTTGTTTGGCATAGTGAATTCAGCTATGAAGTCCGCTAATGTCTATCCTTGGATAGCTCTCCGAAGGAGATAAGTGATGTTAAATTGGCTTAAATCAATGTTCTGCTTGAGTAGTTTTCCAAAAATCTCAGGTCGTTGTATGTCCTGTCCTAACGGCTGGTTGGTATAGACGTTAATGGGGTGATCTTAAAAGTAAGAGCGAAGCTTTCATGATGAAATCAACAGGAATTATGCGAGCTTTTATAGCTTCAGTTAGTTTTCTCTTAGTACTTGTCAATCGCTTTCCTAAACAATATACCGGTCTTTGGATTCATTTCAGTTCACATAGCATTGCGGCGCTTATGGAATGTACCGACATGGCTAAATAGATGTATAAATCTTTGTGATCTGGTGGCTTGGATAGAATGAGAGTTCTGTTTAAGTGATCTACCAGAGCTTGAAACGCATCAACGCGGTCTATTCAAAGTTTCTTTTCGATTTACTGATTAGGTCGAAGAAGAGAGTACACTTGTCGGTAGCCTTGGAGATGAATTAACTAAGTGTGATGACCTTCCCATTTAGGCTCCATGCCTGCTTGATTGTCTTTAGTTCCATGATGTCTCTGATTGCCTGAACTTCTTGGGATTAGCTTCAATTCCACAAGATTTGAACATTAAACCTAGGAAATTCCCTAGTACAACATCGAAAAGCATTTCAAGGGAGTGGGTTTCATTCCATATCTTTGGATAAAACCGAGTATCTCTACAATGTCGTCGATGTGGTTGTTTAATTTTCATGACTTCACAAGCATATTATTCACATTTACCTCCATTGATCATTTGATCTTGTCTTTGAAATTTTGGTTGACCAACCTCTGGTAAGTAGCATCAGCGTCCTTTAGTCCGAATCTGAATGGCTTTACGACATAGTAATATAGCCCTAGGTTAGCAATGAAGTTGGTGTGTTCCTAGTCGAGGATGTGCATCCGGATCCGTTTGCATCCAGAGTACCCATCCATGAATGAAATCAGTTCATGTCCAACAGTTAAGTCTACCAGCTGGCTGATCATTGGAAGTGGAAATTTGTCCTTTGAGTTCACCTTGTTTAGGCCTGAATAACCAACACATATCTGTTAACCCATAAAATGGATCAACTCCCTAGGTTTAGTATAAAAGCACCAGCCTTATTTATCAAGGAAAATAGAATAAAGGTAAGAAATAATAATTTGTAGATAAAGTAAAAGGATAAGAGATTTTATAGTGGTTTGGTTGTTAGCGAAGCCTATGTCCACTTTATACCTTTTGTTATTGACTGGATTCAATTACAAGTCGAATATGATTAAATTTTATTAGATCTTATAAGTTAGATCAAGTAACCAATGTCAGAGTTCACTGGAGAATCACAGTGAACCCTTTAGATTATTGTTGTGTAGGAGGAGAAGAGTGAATAACAGTTTCTACAGAATCTCAGCAGCCACTCCAGAAGATCCCCTTTATGTTGAAGGTTGGATTTTATTTATAAGGGATGGAGAGCACTTGGGCCAGAGCCACTTCATCAGTGACTTATATTCGAAGGTGCAAAGGCGCTATAGAAATTCCAAAACGAGCCAACCCAATATGATGGATCGCTAGTGATCCATAGGGCATGGATCACTAAGGTTACAATATTATTGGCTCGTTCCCTTTGGATCATGTTTCTTGCCTTGTATAAATGCTCTCCATGTAATTTCATGACTAGATGCTTTGCTTTGATGATGATTCATGTACCGATTGCATTGAACTGCTGATGGAATAAGATGAATGCGCATTTCTCGATCTAACTAGCTTGGAATCCCCTTAAACTTAGCAAACATTCCTAGAATACTTATTAGATCATGGTGCAAGAGGAATGGAGGATCCACGAGTGACCCTTATGGATCGCTAGCAACCCATAGGAGATGGGTCGCCAGGACCCATCACCTTTGAGGACCTTTGACTTCTTTTTCTTGAGTCTTTCTTGGTTCCTTCTTCTAGTCCTTTTGGTTGTTTCTTGAGTTGTTCTAACTCGAGTTGGTGTTTTGACTTCCTTTGAATTCCATCGGGTCGGATAACATTTGCCCCCCAGAGCATGCTTTCGTTGGAAACAAGGCATGCTTTGGAAGTTATTGGTTTTGAATTCCAGTTTGGTGAGTTAGAGTGATCATGTTGAGGCCATCATGCTAATTTGGCTATGGTTATTCAGCCGTCTATTGAATTTGTATGTGAATCACCGTTACTCGTCATAATTAACCAATTTCAATCGCATAATTTTTAAGATGCTTGCAAAAGGCATTTAGATCACACTTGATGAGTTTGGAAAAATTTGGTTGCAATTATATGGATCGCTAGCAATCCGAGGACTTAGCATATTTTTCTGGTGCTCTACGTTATTTATTCCATTCGAGCCGACCTGCTTTCCCACATATCTCTATTCAACGATTCAAGCTAATTCTCCCGTGACCCGACCTAAATCCAATTCAAATCCTAACTCCATTCGTGCCATCGCTGTTGCTAGCCATCCATCGCTGAAGCCTCCTGCCATCGACCTTGCCTTGCCGCCATCTTGAGCCAGCCTTTAGTGCCCGAAACTTCATTAATTTGGATCACCATCGACATACCACCTTGGATTATTGCCGACTTAAACTTTGACCATTCTCCCCCTTTGATTTTTACTTGAAGTGGGTGGTATGGAATTTGGCACTTGTTTAACAATCTAGCGATGAGGTTAGATTAGTGGTGATCGTTATGGAGAATTCGAGTTGATTGTAATTTTATGGAAGAAGATAGTAAATCGAGTGCTAAGTTCTTCACAGAACGAAACTCGGGCTCTGCCTTGGTATTTGACATATTTTGCTATCTTCGTTTATAGCATTAGAATTGACTTGCACTTAGTTACATTATTAATCCTACATGGCGTCTCGTAGATTGGTTTTGGTTTTTCTAGGGGGTGATAAAAGCTTAGGGTAGCGTCTCATGTGTAGAGTTGTTATCACCTTTTGGAGAGCTAAAACCGATTTATGCTGAGAATTCTCCACTTGATTTGGACCTATCAATTTATAGTTTCTCACTTCAGATTGGCTTTATTATTGCACATCTGATGTACCTGAAATAGAAAGATCTTCTCACATCGCTTTGGACAAGGGATCCATTATCGATAATGGGTAAGTGTAGGAAAAATATCTTCAACAAATAGTATAAGAAGCTCTTTTCTTTCTTCATTGCAAGTGAACTATCTACACAGGATAAAGCGTTTGTAGTGTTTAGGACACCGAGCCCATCCCACATAGATAACACACTGCACTTGCCCCAGTCAACACTTGAAACCAATTCGTCGGCAAAAAATCGATACTTTTTTAGAGTTTAAGTATCATAAGGGAACTTTTAGTTAAAGATATAGTTACCTGACCGTGTTAAATGCAAGTTTTGTTGTATAGAATGAAGCACAAGTCCTCTCGTCGTAAGTTCAGTGGAGGAAGCTCGACACTTTTAGAAGCTGAATCATCATCTTGTTGCGCCTACCTCTTTAGTCCCATGAGCTGAATACGGTCAACTGGTTCCGGTTGGTCCGATTATAGACCAAACTGCTCCAAATTTTAGAGTTCTACTTAATCCCTCGTAGAGAGCTTCCTCCTAATCTTTGCTAAAGTTTTACATAACATTTACCTATAGCATGACATTCCAGATGATGATGTGCGCTTTCCATCATTTGCACATATGCCGCCTTTAGGGTATACTTCCTACCACCAGTATATGTTCTTAACTAGAGCGGTACCCCTCTTCAATAACTTCTTGAAAGAAACTCTTCTGAACCTAGGAATTTCTCCATTTAAAAATCATCCCAATGGGTATGTGATCTTGACCTACCTTCATGTCCTTTTTATGTGGACGTTTAATCGTGCCCTGAGTTTCAATGAGTTGAGATATTTTCTCTCATTCAAGAAGAGGGACAAGCGTCCATTCCTTATCGTCATTGAGGCCTAAAGAAACGACAAGATCGTGCTACAGCTCTAAAGCAATCTATCTCAGTTCAAGACCCAGTATTTCTTTTTTAGGTGTTCTAAGGGATTTAATCGCCTTTGGACGGCGGGGGGTAAGTCCTCTCTTTCACTTATTAGTTTCAACATGTCATTATGGGATATTTGATAGATTGAAAGACTTTCAGTTATTCCGAGGCCAAATAATGATCCATCACCCGATCCGATTTTCCATACTCTAAAGGTCGTAGATGCCAAGGAGAGATCAGTCAAATTTTTGCTAACGGACGAGAATTTGCTTCGGTATGGGCTGTTGCATCCTGGGAGATCCGTTGTGGCCGCCAAAGTCCCGTCTCCTTCCCGTTCCAGAATACAAACACGTTCCACTTTTTTATCACATGGCTGCTAAGAGGACGTTCTCCCAGAAAGAAAAGGTCTATTTGGCGAGTCAATCGAAGAAATTCATGAAGGAAGGAGAGTCACAACTGAAGCCAGCTGCTAGGTCAGAATGATCCTAATTGTAAAGGAGGGGAAGAAGAATTCTAGCATGAGGGCAAGGCTGTAGTGACAGTAGAAAAGGAGGAGGGTGAAGTTGAGGGCATTAGCAGATATGATTCCTCCTCTAGCAATGATGAATTTAATGCAAGTTTCGACGATGGAGACTTCGACTCATGCATGGGACTCCAGGAATGAGTCATATTCTCCTAGATTCGCCTCCCCGAGAGATTCGCTATAAAGATGCTCTCCCAACAACCGAGGGACTTCAGGATTCCTTACTTAAAGAAATCGGTATTGACTATGGGGTTTTGAGCAATGTTTACGTAGATATCGATGAACTCATGGGAGAAGATATAGAATTCAAGGGATCGTCTCCTCGCCCTGGTCATAATGTGTCAAGAGTTGGCCCGATTTCTACCATGGTGGCTACCCGATCTAGTTTGTGACGTCCCCTTACGTCGCCTAAGACATATTACACATTTAATTAGGGTCACATTCACTTACACATGCATTATTTAGGTCCATTTCTTATTGTTAAAGCTCTTTATTTATTCTTCATATCAGGTACCATGAAAGGCCGTGGACTTTACGAGGATCTTGAATGATTCACCGATTTGCAATGTTGGTCAGGTCTTCAAGCCACCGCCAGCCCCATGAAACTGAGGAAGAGTGGAGGAGGCGGAAGGACTTGGAACCCGAAGCACGTTGCTGGGATGAGAACAAGGTAGGATTTATAAGAGTGGTTTCAAGAAGAGAAAACTCCTTACGACTAAGAAGAGCCATCCAAGAAGTCGAAGGTAGATCGCAGTTCTTATCTCTCTAAGCATCAAGCTTTTTCCCTGCCCCCAATCTCCGTCAGACTTGAAGTTTCAGCTTCCACTATTCAAGTTTCATTCTCATCCCAACATCCCTCGGCTCACGTGGTACACGGTTCTGGTCCTTCACGTCCTCGTAGAAGGCTGGCTTATATTCTTCCATCTGGTCCCCCAAACTCGAAGCTGTGCTCCCTGGGTGGTTTCTAAAGGGAGTTAAGTTTGACCGCGAATTGCGCGCAATCCACGATAATTCCTATATGCCCCCATCAAGTGATTTAGATAAGCCATGGGATGTGCAAAGTTATGCAAGCAGCTGATAGACATGAACCACAATATTTATTAAGAGATCCTCTCCTTTGAATCAGAGAAAGACGACAATAAGAGGGTGTTAGCGAAACATGATGCTAGAATCGAGCGATTAACTCAAGAGAAGGATGCTGCACTCTAAGAGAGTAAGAACAAGCTAGCTTGCTAAAGGAACTGAAAGAGGCCCATGTAAAAATAGAGATCGTATTTCGAGATGAAATCAAGAAGGCCCATGTGGATGAAGTTAAGCTTAAAGAGGAGCTTGAAGCCCGTGACATAAAAATTGAAGCTCAGAAGAAAACCATCGCTGATCATAAGTCGTTGAATCCTATAAAAAGACAATTGCTCATTACACAGGAATTATGGAGTCCCACGACCAGATCATTTTTCACCAAGCTAAAATGATTACTTCGCTCTAGAAAAGGATCGTATAGCTTAGCGCAGAGAAGACCCAAGTTGAAGTTCATAAGACCACCGTAACAGCGGATTACTTGGATTTATAGGATACTTTTGAAAGGAAGATGGAGAAGATGAATAATACCATCTTAAATTTCGATGTTAGCTCCTTGTTGCATCAGGGGAGCCTTAGCTATCCGGGTCCCAAATTTCCGCTATTGGCGTCAAAATTGGCCTTCAACACCCAGTTATGCAAAAACTCCATTATCCAATCATAGAATTATAAAGAGAAATAAATGAAGAACACTATTAAAACAATCAGAAAGCAAGTAAATAAATACAAAGATTTATAGTGGTTCGGCTAACTCCGACCTACATCTACTCCAAAGATTTTCCTTTTATTGGTTTATATAATGCTGATTACAGTTATAAATCCATGAAATTCAGGAATAAAATTGGCAGAATGTAGCGTAAGTTGAAGATAAATATAAGTAGAAAGAAGATCCATTTTCTAACGACATGCCTGCTATATTTATAGGAAAAGATATGCATAGATCGAGCTGAAATTATGATAAATGGTTCTGGAGACTAAAACGAGGCCACTCAAAAATTTCCAAGCCCATTGGTGCTCATAATAGGGACTGGTACCCTTCCCTATTAGTGTATCCAAATTGGATGCAATCCCTCTGAGTGGTTTCCCATGATATTAGCTACTTGCAGTCCAAATTTGTAGCCATTTCGAGTTATAGTTTGTGAGATATCTCCTTTTCCATGAAGCGGTGTTGCATGTACTCTGATTTCTGCTGATCCCTCTTAAGGGATAGGTACGTGTCCCTCCAACTTGCTCCAAATGCCATGTGATCCCTAGAGGAACTTCATGTTGTATTATGTACTGCCTCCAAGTTTCATGCTAATTGAATTTGTAGAACATGAGTTATTGATCGATCTTTGTTGCAAATCCAACTAATCCAGTTCTGAGTAGGGATAAGCGTCGATCCCTTCCATGGGAAGAGTGGCAATCCCTCCAAACTCCTCCAAATGACATGTGATCCCGATGGGGTGTTCCACATGTTCTATTTAGCTTGTTCTCCAAGTTTCATTTCAATTGGATGTGCAGATGTTGAGATATTGATTGTTTTCTACAAGAATGCTCTTGTATTTTGAAGTATGCTGAACCCTCTTGCTGGAGCCAATCTATGCCGATCCCTCTTATGCATTGAGAAATATTTCATACTTTGAACATTCTTCCTTGCATATCTATCAATTCCATTCAATCTCGACTTAATACTATTAACTGTACCTGATTTCCGAGCCCTATAATCGTGCTCTATACTCATCGACCTTGATAATTGTGAAGTCTGTTGAGTTAAATCTGCCTATATACTGCCTTGGCAAAAGGGGGGTTAACGCTTTTCCCCACAGAACATTCCTTGTGATAGAAAGGCATGTTTTGAATTGTCATAAATGCAAAATCTGAAATCCATAATCCATCAATAACCATATTATCCAATCCGTTGCCAATCCAAATTCATGATCTCTCCTGATCGTTAGTGAAATCCATGACCACTCCGAATCGGTATCCAATTCTGAATTTGCGATCTCTTCATATTGTTTTACCTAAACCCTCGACCTTACCATATCGTTAGCCAAAACCAAATGTTCTGGGCCTATATCCAAATCCATAGCTATTCAAAGCTGATATACAAATCCATAACCTCTTTGGGTTGCTATCCTAATCCAAATCCTCAATCTCACTGGATCCTTATCGAACACAATCCGTACTTGAAAACTTGAGCAGATAGATCCATCATGTTCGAGCAAAGCTACCTAACCCTTACCAGGCATAATCCATACCTGACGATCTTGATCTCTCGAGATCCTTGCCAAGCACAATCCGTACTCGACAACTTTCGTACGTCAATCCATCACATTCGAGTGAAGCGACCTACCCCTTGCTAAGCATAGTCCATACCTGACGACCATGATCTCTTCGGGTCCTTACTAAGTGCAATACATACTCGAGTACCTGAGCAGGTCGATCCAATGCATTCAAGCGAAGCGACTTACCCCTTGCTAGGCATAATCCATACCCAACGACCTATGTTAGTAATTACGTTGACCCAAATTTAAACATTCCTAAGTCCATTTTCCAAAATATAAAATAAGAGTCTGTACAACCAATAAACCAGAGTTCGAAGCAAACAAGAAGAAAAAATTTCACAAACCATGGCATTATTGTTTATCATCATCTCAGAGCATGCCTAGGGACCGTCCTCAATCCCGTACATGTGTAAGTGACTTAGCTATCCTAAAATAGAATTTGTTACTTATTCCATGCCATCTTGATCAAATGATGATAAGTTGACGACAACGCTGTGATCCAGTGCCATTTTCATTCGAGGTGGACGATGGCTGCTCTTGTTCCACTGTCGTATCCCGAATCCTTACGTATCTTTGTGACCGACCATTCCTCACGTGTTCCTCAATGATGTCCTTCAAATTCCTGCTGTCATTTTTATTGTACCCATCCAGCTCATGGAATATGCAGTGCTTTCCTGATGTTCGTTCATGTTCAGAGGGTTCCTTCCTTTCCGATCTTTGATAAGGAAGGCGTTCTTTAGTATCCAAATATATATGTTCTAGGGTTTCGTTCGGTTTGGGGTAAGAAGATAATTTGGGTTCTCCTCTATCGCTTCGATCTATTGAAGCTATTGTCTATGTTCTTTTTACCCTTGTCCTTTCTTGAGCTTTCATCGGGCAGTTCTCCACCTCCTACCGTATTAATTTATGTTGACTCTTTATCAGCTTTCGCATCTTCTTGTCATAGAAACCTTTCCACTTCATGGTATAATTCTCCGAGATCCATCGGTGGACTTCGTACCAGTGATATCTTAAAATCTGAATTATTTGGAACTCCTGACACTGCCGCCATTAAAACCATCAATGGATGTGGTCAATCCGCCGAAATAACTACCACAGTAAACCTGGTTGATAAATTTTTGAGTGATTCTCCTACCCACTGCTTTACTGATGTCAATGTCATCACATTTTTGGATCTTGTAATATGAACCCGAAACTGCTTCATAAATCTTTTGACCAATTCCGTCAATGTGTTAATAGAACTATTTTCCAACTGTCTGAACCATAGTTGTACATCCGTTAAGTACAAGGGGAAGCACTGTGCCAAGACTTCTTTCGATTCCCCTAGTACTTCCATGTGTTGTATATACCTCATCATATGCATAGTTGATCCGACTTTCCATCATAAGCTTTCAGTGTTGGTAGTTTGAATTTTGGTGGATTCGTAGCATTCATGATATTTGGAGTGAATGGACTTCTATTTACATCCTCTATATTCATGTTCACTAATCCTCCACGCATAGGTTGCCTTATCATCTCCGCAAATCTGTCGTTGTCTTCCAATACCAGTCTTCTATCATCATGCCCAAGTTGCCTCCAAGTCTATGAGGGAATCCTGGAACGTATTCCTCCGGACGAGCATCAAAGTTTTGATTCGCACCAAGCTCCATAGGATCGATCGCAAGTCCTCCAACATCATGATCAACCATACCTAGGGGCATGCCCCCAACCTTTAGGGATCAATGTCGATCCCTCTAGTATGGTAGGGGACTGCCCCCAGCTGCTTCGTTCTATTCATTTGTCTATTGGTTCCATTTTAATGTGCCCGGTTCTGATTTCCAACTATTCATGCTGCTTCAACTCCTTGATTCTGTGCTCCAAGTTGTCTAATTTGTTGGAGTAAACCCTACGTCATCTCATCCTATTTTTGTGCATCCTTTCATGCATAGCATCCATCATCGTTTCCATTTCATCCTTGGTGATGTACATAGATGCTTGATTAGCTCCAACTCTTGAGGAAGCCTCCTGACACCCCTATGGTAACTCATTTCTGGTTGTCCTCTCCTTATTAATTTCCTAGCCATTACTTTCTTGATCCAAGCATCCAAGCTTCCAAATCCATGGGTGTAAGTCTTCTCAAAGAAAGCACCAAAATGTTGGCATAAAAATTGGTCACCAACACCCAGTTATGCGAAAAAATCCAATATTTAATAACAAAAATACAAAGACAGATAAATGAAGAACAAAATTAAAAAAATCAGAAAGCAAGCAAGTAGAGACACAGATTTATAGTGGTTTGACTAATTCCGAGCTACGTTCACTCCAAGATTTTCCTTTTATTAGTTTATACTGCCGATTACGGTTATAAATTCGTGAAATTCAAGAATAAAATTGAGGTTGAAGTTAGTGAGAAACAGTAAGAAGATCCTTTTTTGACGCCATGCCTGCTGTGTTTATAGGGGAAGACGTGCATGGATCGAGCTAAAATTTTGACGGAAGATTCTATAGACCAAGATGAAGCCACCTAAAATTTCCAAGTTCATTGAGGCCCACAATAGGGATCGGTGCCAATCTCTATTAGCGTGTCTAAATAGGGTGCAATCCCTCTAGGTTATTTCCCATTATGTTAGCAAATTTACCTCCAAATTTCATGCCATTTCGACTTACGGTTGTGGGATAGCGCATTATCAGTGAAGTGGTGTTGCAATGTACCCTGATTCCTGTCGATCCCTCTTGAGGGATATGTACCGATCTCTCTAACTTGCTCCAAATTCCATGCAATCCCTAGAGGAGCCTCTATATATTGCATTATGTATACTCTCCAAGTTTCATGCTAATTGGATTAACAGAACTCGAGTTATTGATCGATCTTTGGTGCAAATCCAACTTATCTAATTCTGAATAGGGATAGGTGTCGATCCCTGCCAAGGAAAGAGTGTTGGTCCCTCCAAACTTCTCCAATGACATGCTGTCCCTATGGGGTGTTCCATAAGTTCTAATTAGCTTGTTCTCCAAGTTTCATGTCAATTGGATATGTAAATGTTGAGATAATGATTGTTTTCTATAAGAATGCTCTTGTACTTTGAAGTACGATAATCCCCTTTGTTGGAGCCAATCTATATCGATCCCTCTCATGCATTGAGCCATATTTCATACTTCGAACATTCTACCTTGCATATCCATCAATTCCATTCAATCTCGACTTGATACGATTATCTGTACCTGATTTTCGGGCCCTATAATCGTTGCTCTGTATTCATTGGCCTTGATAATCATGAGGTCTATTGAGTTAAATCCTCCTGTTTACTGCCTTGATAAAAGGTGGGCTAACACTTTACCCCCCAAAACATGCCTTGTGATAGGATGACGTGTTTTGAATTGCCATACCCAAATCTGAAGTCCATAATCCATCGATAGCCATATTATCCAATCCGTTGTCGATCCTCATGATATCCCCGGATCGTTAGTGAAATCCATGACCACTCCGAGTCGGTATCCATTTCCGAATTCACGATCTCTTTGGATCATTTTACCCAAACCCTCGATCTTAACAGGTCATTAGCCAAATCCAAGTGTTCCAGTCCCTTATCCAAATCCATAGCTGTTTGAAGCCAATATACAAATCCATAACCTCTTTGGGTTGTTATCCTAATCCAAATCCTCGATCTCACCGAATCCTTGCCCAACATAATCCCGACGACTTGAGCAGGCAGATCCATCGCGTTCGAATGAAGCTAACTACCCCTTTCCAGGCATAATCCTTACTTGACGATCTTGATCTCTCTGGATCCTTGCCAAACACAATCCATACTCGACGGCCTGAGTACATCAATCCATCACATTCGAGTGAAGCGATCTACCCCTTGCTAGTTATAGTCGATACCTAACGAAATGATCTCTTCGGATCATTGTTGAGTACAGTCCATACTCGACGACCTGAGTAGGTCGATCCAATGCATTCGAGCGAAGTGACCTACCCATTTTCTGGCATAATCCATACCCGATGACCTGTGTTATCTATTAGTTGATTCAAATTTAAACATTCCTAAGTCCATTTGCCAAAATATAAAATAAGAGTTGATACAACCAATAAACCAGAGTTCGAAGCAACAAGAAAAAAACAAATTTCACAAATCCTAGCATTACAGTTTATCATCATCTCAGAGCATGCCTAATTACCGTCCTTGATTCCGTACATATGTAAGTGAATTAGCCATCCTACTATGGATTTTGTTACTCATTCCATGCCATCTCAATCAATTGATGACAAGTTGATGATGATGATGCCTTGATCCAGTGCCATATTCATTCGAGGTCAACGGTGGTTGTTCATGTTCCACTGTCGCAGCTCGAGTCCTTACGTATTGTTTTCATTGACCATTCCTTACGTGTTCCTTAATGATATCCTTCAATGCCTATAATCGTTTGTATTGTACCCATCCAGCTCATGGAATAGGCAGCTCTATCCTGATGTTCGTTCGCGTTTGGAGGGTTCCTTCCTTGCCCATCTTCGATACGGAAGGCATCCTTGAGTATCCATATATATCCTTTCTAGGGTTTCGTTTAACTCCGAGTAAGAAGATAATTTGGGTTCTTCCCTCTGTCACTTTGATCCATCGAAGCTATTGTCCATGTTCTGTTTACCCTTGTCCTTTCTTTAACTTTCACCGGGCAGTTCTCCACCTCATACCGTATTGACTTCCGTTGCCTCTTTATCAGCTTTCGCATCTTCTTGTTGTAGAAACATTTCTCCTTAATGGTATAATTCTCGAAGATCCATCGGGTGGATCCCGTTATCCGTGATATCTTAAGATCTGATTTATCTGCAACTTCTGACACTGCCGCCATCAAAACCATCGATGGATCTGGTTGATCCATCGAATAACTAACATATTAAACCTGGTTAAGAAATTCTTGAGTGATTCTCATGCCCACTTCTTTACTGATGTCAATGCCATCACATTCTGGTGTCTTTTAATGTGAACCCGAAATTGCTTCATAAATCTTTTGAACAATTCCAACAATGTGCTAAAAGATTTATTTTCCAACTATCCGAACCACAACGTAGTTACATCCGTTAAGTATAAGGGAAAGCATCATGCCAAGACTTTTTCCGATGCCCCAGTACTTCCATGTGTCATATATACCTCATCATTTAAATAGTTGGATCCGACTTTACGTCATAAGCTTCTAGTGTTGGTAGTTTGAATTCTTGTGAAGCATTAAAATTCTGATTCTCACCAAGCTCCATGGGATCGATTGCAAGTCCTCCAACATCACGATTAACTAGACCCAAGGGCATGCCCCTTAACCTTTGGGGATCAGTGCCAATCCCTCTAGGATGGCTGGGGACTGCCCCTTATTGCTTTTTTCTATTTCTTTGTCTATTGGCTCCATTTTAATGTTCCTGCTTCTGATTTCCAGCGATTCCTGCTGCTTCAAACCCTTGATTCTGTGCTCTAACTTGTCTAATTTGTTGACTAAACTCTACATCATCTCCTTCTATCTTTATCGATTTATAGTGGTTCGACTAACTCCGGTCTACGTTCACTTCAAAGATTTTCCTTTTATTAGTTTATACTATTAATTATAATTATAAATCCATAAAATTCAAGAACAAAATCGGCAGAGTGTAGCCTAGGTTGAGGATAAAGAGAAGTAGCAAGAAGATCCTTTTTTGACGCCATGCCTGCCGTATTTATAGGGGAAGATGTTCATGGATCGAGCTGAAATTTTGATAGAAGGTTCTGGAGACCAAGACGAGGCCACCTAAAAATTTCCAAGTCCATTGGGGCCTACAATAGGGATCGGTACCGATCTCCATTAGTGTGTTGAAATGGGTTGCAATCCCTCTGGGTGGTTCCTCATTATGTTAGCTACTTGGCCTCCAAATTTTGTGTCATTTCGACTTATGGTTTGCAGGATATTGCATTTTCCATGAAGTGGTGTTGCATGTACCCTGATTTCTGCCGATCCCTCTTGAGGAATAGTACCGATCCATACAACTTGCTCCAAATGCCATGTGATCCTTGATGGAGCTTCTCCATGTTGTATTATGTATAGCTTCCAAATTTCATGCCAATTGGATTAGTAGAACTCAAGTTATTGATCGATCTTTTATGCAAATCCAACCAATCCAATTCTGAATAGGGATAGGTGCCGATCTATATCAAAAGAAGAGTGTCATCCGTCCAAACTCCTCCAAATGACATGAGATCCCTATGGGATGTTCCATATGTTTAATTAGCATGTCCGCTAAGTTTCATGCCAATTGGATATGTGGATGTTGAGATATTGATTGTTTTCTTCAAGAATGCTCCTTTACTTTGAAGTATGTCGATCTCTCTTGTTAGAGCCAATCATGCCGATCCCTCTTATGCATTGAGCCATATTTCATACTTTGAACATTCTCCCTTGCAAATCTATCAATTCCATTTAATATCGACTTGATACTATTATCTGTACCTGATTTTCGGGCCTTACACTCGTCGCTCTACACTCATCGACCTTGATAATCAAGAAGTCCATTGAGTTAAATCCGCCTGTTTACTGCCTTGGACCTGTTTTCGAGAGAATGGGGATGTATATATAGAGTAAGTGTTGGAGGATGCCTACCTCAATGAAGAACAGAAGAAAGCTCTGGCAGAGGGTCGAGAGATCATTCGAATTGAGAAGGAAGAGGAGGCTGCTGATGCTGCTATGACTGCAACTGCCAAAACGTTCTCAGAGCCTTTCATTTGTGGGCCTAGCGAATCATAAAAATAGCCTCGAGTTTGGCCCATGCTGCTTTGTCGTCTACCCTTTGGTAGTTGTCTTTGAAACCTCGAATGGTCCTGGAACTTCTTCGAAGATTGTGTATCCGTCCAAAGAAGGAAAAGGCAGAGAATATGATATTGAAATTCTTGGCCATTCCTCCGATGCAGGCAACCTTCTTGTTTCTACCAAGTTTGAAATTTTTTGACTCACGCTGCAAGAACAAGATGAACTTAATGCCTTCATTTTTGATCTTATAGGTCCATCTTCTATACCTTACTGACCTGCTGATTTCTTCGATCCCTGTGCTTGCTGCTATTTCAATCGCCTCGATGCTTGTTTCTGTAGCTGCTCCGATTACCAAACCTATGTCCAGCTTACAACCAGGGCCAGAATCCGAGAAGATTGCTGCATTGCACGGTCCAGATGACCCTTTCGTATCTTTAGAGGGCGATTTCATGGAAACTGAAGCTCGAGAGCAGGAAAATCAAACTGGCCAGCTACATAAATCCGAATAGTAGATGGTCGTCATTAAGAAGGAAAAGATTGAGGAGAGAAAATCTTCAAGGAGTTCTTGCGTGTCCCTGAAACGCAGGACCAAGGAGGAGTCTTCTAAGAAGGTCGAAGATTAGGGAGGAGATGCTGGCATAGAGGAGATAGTTGATGTTTCAGGCAGTGACACTACTCCTGGCAAGGATTCTGAGAGGAAGAAGAAACTTCCAACTAAAGGTGGGAAAGGGAGTGGTGGAAAGAAGCATTGATAGGCTCGGGGAACGGTGGAGCCAGTTTTTCAGACATTATGTTTTGTTTGATACATGTTTTGTTTAAGTGTAGAGTCTACACTTATTGCTTTAATTGTTGTAGCACCTGTATTTTCCTTTTTGTTGGCCGTTATTGTGTGGGTACGGCCCCTACGTTTTGCCTTTGTATAGAAAAGACTATAAGTCATACAATGTTGACATTTTGGTTATAACTTTATTTGTCTACTTATCAATGTTTCATGAACTTATGCCAATTTTTTTGCTGCTATTTTATTTTATCTAGTCCTGTAATCACTACAAAAATTCTTTGTTTGAATAAAAGAACTATGAAGTACTTGGTTTTTGTTTTGTTTTTGAGTATCCGTGTGCCCCCAGTTCATGAGGTTGTTTACTTCAAACACTTGACAAATGACCGGTTGATCCAAGCGATTTTTGGATGTCTGTAATCAGACCTGTTTCATGGTTCCTATCTTCGGGAATTTACGACTTGAGTGCCTTGATTTCAGAGATATTATCAGTCAACAATCATAATTCTCTACTAATTCATAATCATTTGACATTGCTAGATTCATACCCATTACTCTCGTTGATGGGAGTGAATTGATTCTTGTTATTCCTGCAATGGACGAGTTTTCCGGCGTTGCCAGGATAATACTGGTAAAGAGTATGTGAGGTTTATGAAAAGTGTGGCTTATGGGATGTGTGGCTTTTAGGATCGATATGACTCGTCGATCTAGAATGGTTTGAAATTTCTAGACGTTACCAACCTTCGGGTAACATGAGGAGTTCGTGTTTCAAGAACGTATTTCAATGGATCTCGAAGTAATGCGCAACTTGTGGGGATGTGCGCTTGATGGTTGTGCTTGCTTGGATGTGATTCCACAATTCAAGATGCGGCGCATGGCTTATGAAACGCACGACTTTTATTTGGGCATTCCCAGCGTCGTCGAAGCAATAATGGTACTTAGAAGGCGGGGATCGGGTTCTGCCTATCCAACGGTTTGAGTTGATTTGCTTCTGTTAACCCGAAGGGTAAGTGGGGCGTACTTGTCTATGGTTCCACTATCTCAAGCAGCAATCAGATGATTTTGAGTCGATTTTACACCGTCGACTTTGCAGGTTACTTTTGTGAACACTATTTCATTGGTTCAGAAAGCAAAGCAATTTTATTAATGAAAATTTGGCAAGTTTTTCCTATTTACCATGCTTCCGGTATCCCGGGATGGCTTATTTGCTAGAAATATGAGATACATAAGATAATCTTAGATAAAGTAAAGACGCAACGATTTGGTGTTCCATGCTTGTGGAATTGGGATTCCATCAATGGTTGTTAGCTTGAATGTGCCATCCTCTAGCTTCTAACCGGTCACATAGGGTCCTTCCCAGTTTGGTCTGAGTGCACCTGGTACAGGTTAGCCCCTCTTAAGGATAAGGTCTCCTACTTCGAAGGTGCGATTATGAACTTTGAAGTTGAAGTATCGTGCTACCCTTTTTGGTGAGCGGCACTTCTTGATTCGGCTTCTTCCCTCTTGTCATCGACCATATTGAGTGATTCGAGTAGGAGTTTTTCGTTCTGCCTTTGATCAAAGTTTCGCCTCCAATGTGAAGGGACTTTTAGCTCAACTGGGATCATTACTTCTGAACCATATGCTAGGGCGAACGGAGAGTTCCTAACTGCATACTCATGTGTTGTCTTATAGGCCCATGATGCGAGTGGAAGTTCATCAACTCAATTTCCTTTTGCTTTTGTAGGCCGTTTTTTGATGGTGGACTTGATGATCTTATTTACTGCTTCCACTTGCCCGTTTTACTGGGCATGTGCGACAGTGGTAAAACTTTTCTTGATTTGGAAGCGTTTGCAAAAGTTCCTGAAATCAGCATTTTCGAATTGAGTCCCGTTGTCCGTGATAATTTTCTACGTCACCCCAAACCTGCAAATAATATTTTTAGTAACAAAATTAATGAATTTCTTTGTGGTAATAGTGGCCAGTGGTTCTGCTTCGGCCCATTTAGTGAAATAGTCAACAATAACAATAGCATGTTTGGCTCCCCTTTAGCCATTGGTAATGCGCCAATCAAATCAATTTCCCATATTACGAACGACTATGGTTTTACCATCTGTGTTAGCTCCATCGAGGGGGTTCTTTTGATCTTACTGAATCTTTGGCACTGATCGCATAGTCTGGCCTAATCTGCTGCATCGCGGTTCACTATTGGCCAAAAATACCCATAATGGAGAGCCTTCTTTGCAAGGGTTTGCCTCCCAACATGATCTCTGTAGTAAGCTTCATGAACTTCTTTTAAGATTCTTTGAGCTTCGTTGTTAGTTGTACAACTAAGCAAGGGTATAGAATCCCCTTCGGTAGAGTATCCCATCCGGCATTACAAATCGCGGTGCCCTTCGAAGAAGCTTTTCTACTGGTTCTTGTTTATGAGGAGAGCTTCTGCAAGCAGGTAATCTTTAATTGGCGTCATCCATGTCTCTGGTTTCTTGATCGTCTCAAAAATCCAGTCAATCTCCATTTTGCTTATGCTTGGAGTGGTCAGCCTCTCAACTGGGACCAACCCTAATGACCGAGCTTCTCCAGAACTAGCCAGATTAGCCAAATAATCCCCCTTCTTGTTCTCCTCCCTCAAGGTATGAGTTACGGTGTAATGCTCGATGTCGTTCAATAGTTCATGTACTTTAGATAGATACGGGGCGAGGTTCTCCTCCTAAGCCTGGTATTTGCCTTTTACCTGACAAATGACTAGCTGAGAGTCATTGTAGATGTGTATGGATTTTATCTTAGGTTCCCTAACCATCTTTAGCCCAGCTATCAATGCTTCATATTCTGCCTCGTTATTTGTTGTAGGGTATCCCAAGCGTAATGCATATCAAATGGAACGTCCTGCGAAAGTCTCGAGCACTACCCCTGATCCCGAGCAGAAGGTGTTAGACACACCATCGATGAATAGCTTCCAACATGTCTCTACTGTAGGAGTCACTCCTTCCTTGCTATATCATACTGTAAATTCGGTAATAAAATCTTCCAGCGCCTTCCCGTTGATTGTGTTTCAAGGATGGTATGTGATTTCATACCGACTCAACTCAATGTTCCATTTGATAAGCCGTTTAGAAGTCTTGGGCCTGTACAACACTTGCTTCAAGGGTTGATCTATCAGCACTCTAATAGGGTGTGCTTGGAAGTACAGCCGTAATCTTCTAGATGCGATCAAGAGGTAATATGCCGGCTTTTTCAATTTTGGATAGTTATTTTCTGCTATGGCGAACCATTTACTGATGTAATATACGGGTCGATGGAACTTAGCTTCTTCTCGTACGAGTGCGGCATTTAATGCATGTGGCCAGACTGCTAAATAATGTAAAAATCTTCTCATCTACTGGCTTGAACAAGATTGGCAGGATTTTCATATGTTGCACCAGCTCTTCAAACACCGTTTGACAAGCTCTATTCCATTCGAAGTTTTTCGTTCCCTTCTTTAGCATGTCAAAGAATGGTATATATTTGTCAGTCGCTTTTGAGATAAACCGGCTCAGTGCTAAAACCTTTCCATTCAAGCTTTGTAACTCTTTCTTTTTCATCGGGTCCTCGACTTCCCACAAAGCGGTTATTTGCTTAGGGTTCGCTTCGATGCCTCTGATGCTCACAATAAATCCCAATAACTTTCCCGGCTCGAAATGACATTTAAGTGGATTGATCTTCATTCCATATTTACAGAGTATTTTGAACTTTCAGCGAGGTTGTCCAAGTGATTTGCAGCTATGCGTGATTTACCCAACATATCATCTACATAAACTTCCATTGTCTTCCCAGTCTGACGTTTAAACGTGGTGTTTACCAGCCACTGTAAGTTGCCACCATTCTTTAAGACAAATAACATTACTTTGTAGCAATACAATGGTAGGTCGGTAATGAAACTGGTATTTTCTTGATCTGATTCGTGCATCATGATCTGGTTTACTCCGAGTATGCATCCATAAATGATAGTAGTTCATGTCCAGCCATTCCATCCACAAGCTGATCGATTCTAGGTAGAGGAAAGCCATCTTTTGAAAAAGCTTTGTTCAAATCCAAATAGTCGATACAGGTTCTCCATTTCCATTGGACTTCTTGACCAAGACTGGATTAGATACCAATTCAGGGTAAGTTACATCATGGTTAAAACCATTTGTCGTTAGCTTGTCCACTTCTTCTCTTAACGCTTTGGACTGCTCGGGCCCTAGGTTGCGCCTTTTCTGCTTCACGACATATACTTGGGATTAATGTTAAGTGTATGGTAGGCTATCTCTAGCAACACACCGCACATATTAGAATGAGTCCAAGCGAATATATCTAGATTGGTGTGAAGAAATTTGCTGAGTTCTAGTTGCATCCTATTTCCATGATGCGATCCAATTTTGAGGACCCGTGTTGGGTCATCCATATCAACTGGGACAGACACCGTCAATTCTGCCAGTGCTGCTCGTTCCATACCTAAACTCTTCTTTCTAGGATCCAAAGCCTTATCGAATCAGCTATGGTCCTTAAGCCAGTGCGGCTCTGTAGTTGCTATTCAGTAGGTTTAGGATTGTGGAGAGTTCTCCCCACATTCTTCCCCTTTCCTTTTCTTTTAGATTCGCGTAGTTCTATGGTATAACATTCCTTAGTGGCACTTTGGTCTCCCTTGATCACACCGACTCCATTTTCCATTGGAAATTTCATAGTTAGGCACCATCGAGCTAAAGCAATTCTAAATCCTGCCAAGGCGGGTCTCCCCAATACAGCATTGTAGGTGGATATCTCGTCTACGATCACAAAGGTTTGGATGAGGGTGACCCTTCAGTCGCCTTCTCTGAGTTCTATGGGTAAGTCAATCATTTCGACGAGTTGTTTGGGTTCACCGGTGAATCCATGGATCTTTGTTTGGCAGGCGGGTACATCTTTCATACTGATCTTCATCTGATCAAAGGTACATTTTTAAAGGATATTCATAGAACTTCCGTTGTCTACCAATACTCGTTGGACCATGGTAGGTTCGCTTCCTACTGTCACAATCATGGGGTCAAGAGTTAGAGCTTCTATTCCCAGAGTGTCTCGATTTCGGAATATTATGTCGTTGTCAAGGGTTCTCTGCTGCTTAGCAGGGGTACCATCTTCGATTGATAAGCCTCCCGGTATGGGTAACTCTTCTACTTGGAATGGGGCCCTCCAGGTATCATTCTATTGATAAGCCTCTAGTCAGTCCGTGTTGGTCCCTCTTTGTTGGCTCCAGCTTGGTTCCCTTGGTCTCTAGAAGCATGGGGTGCTATAGGTTGGCCTGGATTTAGTGGTTTCCTCGCATACTACTGAAGCTTGTTTTCTTGAATCAACTCATCGATCATGTTCTTATGGTGATGAAACGCGTTCCTGTTGTGGCCATGTGCCTATGGAAGCGGCAATACTTTCTGGAATGCTCCCATTGTTCGGTTGCTTCCTTTTTAGGCGACTTCTTGTATTCTTCTGTCCCTGTGTCGCGAGATAGATATTTTCTCGAGTATCGCTGAGCGGGGTGTATTCTTTGGGTCGCAAACCTTTAAGCCGCTTGCTACTTCTGTTTTGCTTGTTACTACTTTGGTTCTTTCTTTTTCGATTTCCATAATTTAATGTATTCCCTTCAGCAGTCCCGGAGGTATTTATATTTTGGTTTATCACCATACCATTCCGCCTAATGTTATTCGGTTGAAGGTTAGAAGAATTCCTTTCCAATTCTTGTGCCTTTTTCAGTCTCAAATACTAGCTCGCCTTTCGGTTGAAGTCCTTCCTAGTGGTGGGTTGTTTCATTTTGATCCATTTCCCAAATTCAGTCTTGGGATGAATTGCGTAGACTAAGGCCATGAAAACCATTCCTTGTTTCGATTACTTACTTCAATTACCATAGTACTGGACTGATTCATAAAAGACTTCAGAGGTTCATTCCGTCCTTTGAATAGGCCGGACAAGGACATCACATCTTTTGGCTATGCTTGTCAAGTCTAAGTTGATCAAGGAATCTTGTTGCTAGTTGATTGAATATGGAGATGGATTTTGGCGGAAGCTTGGTGAACCACATGGAAGCAATTCCCTCCAGAAAAATCAGGAAGCATCTACATCGAACGACATCTAAAGTATCTACTCCGTCCATGTACCAACTGTACTTACATAAGTGGGGTTTTGGTCTCTCGTTCCGTCATAAGATGGAGTAATTGGCATAGTGAACTTGTCGAGGTACCGCTTATTCAAAATCTCATCAGTGAAAGGAGTTCGATTTGGAATGGATCCCTATTCATCATCCCTTCTATCCTTACTTTCATCCATCAATTGCTTGACCATGTCCGAGATATATGCCTTAGATATCCAGTAATTCGAGGGTCGGCTATCCGTAACTACACTGAGTGTTTGGCTTTGCCAACGATCTTAGTGAATGGGCTGAAGTCTAGGCTCTCCTGTCTTCGAGAGAGCCAATCCCTCGGGGTTTCGTTGGCTTACAATTGGTCTGATGGGGGCAGTTTGGATCTCCCTGGTGTTCTTGAATACATTAGTATTTCCTTCCAAATTGTCGTCGTCAAGTCGCTCACCATCTTCTGAGTCAGAGAGATCCATGACTATATCCTCCTATGGAGTTTTCACCCCAAGATTTAAGTTTGCAGCTGGTTGCCTCATAGTTGAAGAGTGCTTGTGTTTCCTTCCATATTGATTCCTATAGTTCCACCTATCACTCCTTTCTACGGATGTTTCCCGTTTCTCGTGTTTAGGCTAGAAATGGAATAATTTTCTTGTTCCATGTAGCCGCGGGATCTGTAATGTTTCTTAGAGCATCATACGACTACAAGATCAATAGGACATTCAGTTTGGCCATGGGAGCCCTTTGGCTGTTTTCCATTTTCCGATTAATTTCATCAACCATTTTATTTGATTCATCGCTAGTGACATATTCGCGCTAAATGGAGGATCTTGGAATATGATCACCAAAGTTAGCTCCTAACTAGGGATTGTTGGGATTATTGACTTCAATTTTCCGAGGGTTTGTTTCTTCTCCAGCAATGATAGCTCCTATGGATCTTCTGAAAGTTGTTCTCTTTCTTCCTGGTGCCATTGGTTCTCAATAGCAAATCTTCTACACAGAGATTGATGATCTAACTTCTGAACTTATCTGATCCAAAAGTAGATAGCTAGATCTAAGATTAGGTTGGGTCCTCAATGAAAGCACCAAAATGTTAACCCAAAAAATGGATCAATACCCTCGGTTTAGTAGAAATCACCAACCATTTTTATCAAGGCAAATAAATTAGAGATAGGAAATAATAACTTGCTGATAAAGTAAAAAGATGAGATTTTTATAGTGGTTCAGCTGTTAACGAAGCCTACGTCCACTTTATAACTTTTATTATTGACTAGCTGCAATTACAAGTTGAATATGATTATAATTTGATTAAATCTTGTAAGTTAGATCAAGTCACCAATGTCAGATTTCACTAGAGAATCATAATGAACCCTTTAGATGACTGTTGCGTAGGAGGAGAAGAGTGAAGAATAGTTTCTGCAGAGTCTCAGCAACCAGTCCAGAAGATCCCCTTTATCTTGAAGGTATGATTATATTTATAGGGGTTGTATAGCACTTGGGCCAATGCCGCTTTGTCAAAGACTTACATTTGAAGGCACAAAGGCGCTCAAGAAATTCTAGAACAAGCCAACCCAATACGATGGATCGCTAGTGATTCATAAGGCATGTATCACTAGCGATATATGGGGTTAGAGTATTATTGGCTCATTCCCTTTGGATTAGTTTCCTACCTTGTGTAGATGCCCTCCATGTAATTTCATGACTAGATGCTTTGCTTTGATGATGATGCATTTACTGGTTGCATTGAATTGCTGATAGAATCAGATCAATGATCACTTCTTGATCTAACTAGCTTGGAATGCCCCCAAACGTAGCAAACATTCCAAGAATACTTATTAAATCATGGTGCAAGAGGACTAGAGGATCCATGAGCGATCCTTATGGATCGACAACGATCCATTACTTTTGAGGATTTTTGACTTCTTTTTCTTGCATGTTTCTTGGTTCCTTCTTCTAGTCTTTTTGGTTATTTCTTGAATTGTTCTGACTTAACGTGGATGTTCCGACTTCCTTTGAATTTCATTGGGTCAAAAACCCGAATAATAATACCAGCCACTTTCCATTTGATTTTCTCATACTTATATGATTGGATACCTATTTTGGTTAGTGCGTGTTGCGGATAAGCCCGTTTCTTTTTAGTTTATCCACTCCCTTTTTAAGTGAGCGGATCTCTTTGGATTTTTGTTGTGTCACTTTTGTTTCACCAAGACATGCCTTAGGTCGATATTCAATGCATGGCTCATGATAGTCGACGAGGTCTCACAGATGTTAGAATGGATCCAAACAAAAATATCAAGATTTGCTCACAGAAAGCCAACAAACTCATTCATCACCACTAGGCCGATCTATGATCTAATCTTCAGGAACCGTGAGGGGTCACTGTTACTTACCATGATGTCGATCGTTGGCTCAGTAGGTGAAGCCTTGGATTAGATGTCAATCCCTATATTCGAGCATTTCTCTAATGCATGGTCTTTGGCATAAAAGCCGGTCAGGGTGACATGTGATGATGGTTGCTCCAGTCGAACTTTTGAATCTCTTCATGAGCTTATGAGTCTGATATTGAAGGGCTCTAGATGCTTTGAGTGATTATCTACAAATAGCCGAAGATTAGGGTTAAAAGCACATTGAATAAAACACCTAGTGGGGTTTAGCCTCCTGTTGCATGTAGTTGCATAGCTAGCCCTTGATTAGGGTTTGAATTTGCTTATGTATTCGAGCAATGTACTTTCCATTTAATGTACCCATGATCCGTTACTCATCGTTTGGGTTAGAGTGATAGTCAGATGCCCATGAGCCTGAGCATTGATCCGATGATTCTATCTCTAAGCATCCTTTCGGTCATAGCCTTGAGTCATTGTAAACACTAAGTATGAGTCACAATATTGAGCTATCACAGTCAGTTTTGGATGATCACACTTCTACCTCTAGTCTCGGGTTGATAAATATACTGCATGGACAGTCTCGTCCTGATCGTGTTTATAATCTAATCTAAGCTCTAAAGACTTAGATTTGATCGACGAATGGTCGGTTCACATTCATCAAGTTTCTTGCTCGTTTCCTAGAGTCTGGGACATACATCGATGAGTAGGAAGACAAGTCATGTCCACTCTAGTGTTATACCCTTTCCCGTTGAGTCACGGGATTGGGTTAGTTGATGAAAGCCCGAGTCTCGCCTATTCTAAACTATATTCTATTTTTCCTTCCATGGAGAATACATCAATGCTCCATCAGATTTCAAGCATGAGTTGGGTACTGGACGGTCAATCACATCCACTTTTGGTGCAAATGTCTCCATACTCTAGGCGAGGACCTGAAGAATAGATGGTCAAATCACATCCATTCAACGATTGATGCTCTCCCTACCAGACTAAGGGTAAGGACTAGTGTACGGACGGTCGAGTCACATCTGTTTCATATTACTCTTCTAATTGGATCATGGTAAGAGTCAGTGAACAAACGGTTGCATCACATTCATTTGGAGCTGGACTGTCCGTTATGTCTATTTTGATTTATATTTTCCCATCAAATCTAGGGACAGAGGTTGCTCAGGTGTAGTTGGGTCATGCGCATCCTATTTCATACTCCTCTGATGGATCAAAGGAGGAAGTTAGATAATAATTGATCAATTCACACTCATTCATGAGTTATTCTCCTATCCATGCTCTGCTGATCAGAGTTTTTTGAAGGACATTCAGGTTGCATCCATTTTAGTTGGTGTAGATCGATATTGACCCTCCACCTGATGGTATGATATAGTCAGTCACCTGTAACTTCGAATGTCATTCCAATTGGTTTTGTATTAAGGCCTCCTTATAGTCATTGCCTTAAGTTGTAAAGAATCACCAATCCAAAGCCATAGTGAGCTGTCATATTCAACTTACCGTAGTTTGTACTCCTGCCTCCAGTCTTGGGTTAGCAGAGTTAGTTCATGGATGGTCGAATTCTATATGTAGCGAGTTTATGCTCCTCCCGTCGAGTTTAGGTTGGAGTTTATGGAATAGTGAGTGGTCAAACCGCACTCACTAGTTGTTTATACTCATATCCACACTTTGGGGTTAAGAGTTTGTGACGGGCGATCGAATCGGAACCCATTTGTGTTTATGCTCTAGTCCACACTCTGGGGACTTAGAGTTATCGATGGACGATCGAACTGCATCTATCCCTTTGTCGGACCGAAGATGAGAGATAGAGAGCGGATGGTCGAACCTTGTGCACTTAGTAAGTTTATAACCCGTCTGTCATGACATAGATTGGATTTGGCGAATGAAATCATGTCACGTCCGCTTTATACTGGATGGTCGAGTTGCATCCGATTTTATTGCTTATACTCTAGTCCATTCTTAGGGAACTGCATTTGTTGACGGGCAGTCGGAGCCGTAAAGATTTTATACTCTAGTTCATGCTCTGGGAATAAGAGTTGGCCGATGGATGGTTAGTCACACCCATTTGGTGTTTATACTCCAGTCCACGCTTTGGGGACCAGAGTTGGTCGATGGGTGGTCAGTCACACCCATTTGGTGTTCATACTCTAGTCCACGCTCTAGGGATCGAAGTTGGTCGATGGGTGTTCAGTCACACCCATCTGGTGTTTATACTCCAGTTCGCGCTCTTGGAACTAGAGTTAGTCCATAACTGGTCAGTTACACCCATTTGGTGTTTATATTCTAGTCCACGCTTTGGGGTCCAGAATTGGTCGATGAATGGTCATGCCACATCCATTTTTTTGGTGTTTATACTCCAATCCGCAATAGAGGGCCAAAGTTATTTACTAGATGGTCGAACCATGTCCATATTGTGGTTTGGATTTTAGGATTCCCGATGTCCGGGAAAGGCCTGAATAGTTTGCCATACTTCAGAAGCAAGCAAGTCATGGATGGACGTATCACATTCTTTTTTGATTGGACGATCAAACCATGTCCAATTAGGCTTGGGCTCTCAAACTGCCCCTTGCATCTAGGGCAAGAGTCGATGGGTGGTCAGTCGACCACGTTCACTTCCATTGATCCTGTTTCTGCGAATCTTGGAGAAATGAGTGTTTATCCTCGCGAACAACATCAACGAGGAGAATTGAAGAAGTATAAACAGCTGCATCGTACTCCAAGATTGCGCAGAAACATGTGCCCTATGATGGAACGTGTACAACTGACCACTTCGTGTCACTTTTTATGGTATTTATACTTTAGACCGTGCTGAGGGACCAGAGTTGATGAATGGACAATCGAACCGTGTCCATCTTTAGTTGGACCTTGGTTATGCTGAGCTTCGAGAGAGGCATAAGTATTCGAAGATTCAAGTATGAGCTGGGCAGTGGATGGCTGGGTTGCATCCACTCCAAGTGTTTCTCCGATCTTCAACTCAAGCATGGAGGTTGACGAGTGGATGGTCAGCCATGTCCACTTTGTATTGGATTCTGACCTTGTCAGGCTTTTCCATTTCAATCTTGGCCCTAAATTTGGGGCATATGGTAGCGGACGAGTAGTTGAATCACACTCATCTCGATGATCCTCTAAAGGTTCGATCATGGTCCGTGGAGGTTGGTTGGTGCCCAACTCTAAGTACTTAGGAACCTGCATTGCTTGGAAGTAGTTTAGTTCAACTTGGTCGTAGTTCACAACATAATTGAAATTGAAATAAATCTTATTGAAATAAATCTTATTGATAAGTGAAGCAGCATCGTATGCTCGCTATTCCACTTTACCCTAGCCCTTCTTAACTGGAAGTTAATCATAAGTGATCCAGTTGATAATCTAAGTTCTTTATTGGTCGGATGTTTCCTACTCGCCATTCTACGGGTTCGCACATATCGTCAAAAAAATTCTTTCTGGATCAGCTTTTCGATCACATATCGGAGGTGCCCGCAATCTCCAAGGTTATGACCTTATGTGTCATGAAATATACAACATTCCTCGGATTTCTTCTGGATTTCGGTGGACTCTCTCAAGGCTGGTTTCCAGTACCGCTTCAAGTCGTGAGTCTCCAAGTAGATATTTTCGATTGAATCGTTTAAAGGATTATATGAGTCGAATTTTAAGATTTTAGGTCGTCTCCTAGAATCCGAGTGCTCATCATGGGCATTGTCACTGCTGGACTCACTTTAAATCCCTTTAGCCAATGGCCTTGCATTGTTCTTTTCCCTGTTCTAGTTCACCTCCTTCTTGCTTAGGTTCTGGTTCACTTTGTAACAAAAACGATTCAAGGTTATAGAAGGCTCTCCACATAAGCAATCGCCAAAGTGTGTCTCAGGGTCGATTCCCCTTATCAGCACCATCAGCATTATACTCTTGCTAGGATTGCTTACTTCAATGATAGTGGTATTAAATCTCTACCAGGAGTCTTTGAGCTGCTAGCCTACCGCCTGGAATAAATTGGATAATGACATCACATCCTTAGTGTGAGTCGCATGCATCCTGAATTGCTCGACAATATTCTGATCTAGTTGATCGGATGAGGAGATGGACTGGGTGGTAACTACGTAAATCGCATGATCATCATTCCTTCAAGTAATAAGGGAAAACATCTACATTTGATGGCATCTGTCGCTTTGGTGGGATCTATGTGTCACTCGTACCTCATGAGATGTTGTTAAGGGTCTATGTTCACTAAATATGCTGGCATGGTCGATACACTGAATCTCCTTGGATATTCTTCATGCTGAACGGCTTCAACGAATAGGTTTTGACTGGGGGAGATGATCCAATCATCGTCAATCCACTCTGTTTTCAAGTTATGGCTACTTATAAAGCTTGTGAACAACGTATGCATGGTTGTCCAACATTTAAATGGTTGAGAATGACGATCGAATGATAGATCGGTTTGGATAGGGTCGTTGATCCGTGACGATCTCCAAACTTTTACGTAATTGGGGCACGATCCATATAAGGCAGTAAGGAAGGTCTCTTGAGATTGCACACCAAGTTTCAAGTCATTTGGAGTCCGTGTGCCCGAGTTATGACTGAAAAAAGATGTAACGGTATTGGTGAATTGGTCATAATTTTCTTAAAGTTCAACCCATTAAAATTTGCTATTTTCTTTGAGTCGGTCCCTAGTTTGCTTGGATTCGTTGAATTTAACGCGATGGTTTGGTGATGAATGGTGCTTGAAGTCATATTGGTGCTTGCTTCAAGAAAATCTTGGTTTTATCCGAGTTTGACCTTGGGCCAAAATTTGTTGGGTTTGCTTCGAGTCGAATGGGTGATTAGTTCAGGTCCGACTTTTGATCACCCTTGAAGGGAGTTTCTCGATAAACGTTTCGACGATCTTTAATGGTTTTTGATAACTACCACCCATGATTCGGTGATGGAGGTTTCATAATGGTAAGTGACAACTTTAATGATGGATAACTATATTTTGAGATGGCATAATTAGCAATGTAAATCGATCATCACACAAGCCGTCATACCACAGCTGCTAAATCAAGCGTTCGAAAGTTGGTCAGCTGAGGGCAGTCGTAATCTATCCTAGAAGCCTGATTCGATAGCCGATCCTAGTTTAGGCCATATCACCTTGGTTCTCCAGCCTTTGGAAGTACCATTTGATTAGCAGTTCCTTATCCATTCTGTGGCTGCAATTCAATAGCTACAGCTTTATCCCTGTTAATCCACCTTTTGGCTACAATTATCAAGGTTAATGAGTGTAGAGCGACGGTTGTAAGACCCAAAGGTAAAGTACAAATGGTTATACAAAGTCAAAGTTGAATGGAGTTGGTAGGTAAACGATGCAGGATGCTTGAAATATGAATGTTAGCTTGGACAAGCAAGGGATCGATATGGAATGGAAGTATTGTAGGGCTCGGCATAGATGAAGGCAGAGGGATCGGCATGTCTTATTGGTTTGGGAAGTTATGAAAAATGGATCGGCATGCTTTAATATAAAGGTATCAGTATGGGTTGGCTTCTAAAGAGGGTTCGACAAGGTTTAATGAAGAGGGGTCGATATACTTCAGCTCCTAAAGAAAGGGTCGAAATTTTAAACGGTTCAGCATGTGTTGTTTGGTTGGATTGGCATGGATATGCTTGATTAATAGGGTTGTCATATCTCATTCCAGGGAAGAGGGATCAATATAGTGGAATGGTAAGGGATCGGTATGGTTGGATATGCAAGATGTTGGCATGGTTGAAGCCAGAAAGGGATCGGCGTAGTTGAATGGTAAGTGTTCGGCTTGCTTGAATAATGAAGGGATCGATATAGTCCATGAAAGATGGATATTTTATAGAAGGATCGGCATGCTATATCAGAAGATATGGTTCGGCAAGCTTCATCGAATAGGGGTCAGTGTACAACCCTTTAGAGGGTTTGACAGAAAGCAATTTAAAGAGGATTTGAACCAAAGATCAATCAAAAACAGGAGCTCCTCTATTCCAATTGACATGAAACTTGAGGATTAAACATAGTTTATCATGAATAATCCACCATAGGAACTAAAGACCAAAAGTCAACCAATGGAGGGATCGGTACTGATCCCTCTTCATTGGGATTTGGCCCATCGATCGCTATGGTGTGCCTAAATGAGTAAGAAGGTCCTTTAGCCGAAGTTCCCGGAAGATTGGCAGTGGTATTGACCAATAAATACAGCAGGCATGGGCTTCAGAAAGGAGGGCTTCTTTCTGCTTCTCTTTATCTTCTATCTAGGCTATACTCTGCCAGCTTTATTTCTTGAATTTCATTGATTTGTAACTGTAATCGACAATATAAACTAGTAAAAGAAAAATCTTTGGAGTAGACGTAAGGCGGAGTAGCCAAACCACTATAAATCCATGTCTCGACTTACTTACTTTCTAATTATTTTAATTTTGTTCTTTATTTATTTCTCTTAATATTTCTTTTTTAGATTGGATATTGGTGCTTTCAAATAATTGGGTGTTATGGCCAATTTTGTTGCCAACATTTTGGTGCTTTCACCGAGAAGGACTTGCACCCATAAATTTGGAAGCTAAGAGCTTAGATTTTGAAGCTTGGGTACTTGGATATAGGAAGTAGTGGTGAGACAATCAACAAGGAGAGTGCTACCAGAAAGAAGCCATCATGGAGGGAGTCAAGAGGCTTCCTCAGGAGCTAGAACCAATCAAGCATTTATCTACATTACCAGGGATGAAATGGAAACAATGATGGATGCTATAAAGGAGAGGATACTGAAAAGGCGGGAGGATATGATATAGAATCTACTTTGAAAAATTGGACAGGCTGGTGCCATGAGAGCTGCAGGAATGCAAAACCATGGAGTTAGAACGATAGGATCTACTAAAGCTATGGACCAATGGGTCGAGGTTGCAGGAATCGCTGGAAATCAAAACCGAAAACATGGAAATGGAGCCAACAGGTGAAGGAGTGGGGCAGAGCAGCCGGGGGTAGTCCCTTGCCATCCTCGAAGGATCGACACTGATCCCCCTAAAGGGATTGGTACCAATCCCCAAAGGCTAGGGGAATTCCCCTAATCTGGTTGATCGTGATGTTATAGCATTTGCGGTCAATCCTACGGAGCTTGGTGCAGATCAGAATTTGGATGCTCGTCGGGAGGAATATGTTCCAGAATTCCCTTGTAAACTCAAGTCAACTTGGACGTGATGATAGGAGACTGCCACTAGAAGATAATGATAGGTTTGTAGAGATAATCAGGTGAGATATGCATAGAGGATTAGTGAACAAGGATTTTGAGGATGTAAGTAGAAGTCCATTCGCTCTAAATATCAGGCAAGCTAGGAATCCACCGAAGTTCAGACTACCAACGCTTGAGACATATGATGGAAAAATGGATCCTTCTGTTCATCTGACGAGATATATAAGACATATGGAAGTACTAAGGGTATCGAAGGAAGTCATTGCACGGTGCTTCACCTTTTGACGGATATAGCTGCACTATGGTTCAGATAGCATCTCTATTAGCACATGGATGAAATTGATCGAAAGTTTTATGAGGAAATTTTGGGTCCACATCACGAGACCTAAGAGTGCAATGACTTTAACATCGATGAAGCAGTGGAAAGGAGAATCATTCGGGGATTTCTTAACCAGGTTCAATGCGGTAGTGACTTTGGTGGATCAACCGGGTCCGTCGATGGTTTTGATGGCAGTAGTGTCAGGGATTGCAGATAAATCGGATTTGAAGATATCATCGAAATAGGATCCACCAGTGGATCTTGGGGAATTTTATCATGAAGTAGAAAGGTTTCTGTGACAGGAAGATGCAAAAGCAGATAGAGAGGGAAGAGAGGAAGTGGAAGTTTGTGCGGCTAAAGGTGGAGGTCCGCCCAGGGAAGGTTCAAATAGGGATAAAGGAAAAAGGAAAGCAAGGGATGGCTCTGATGGATTGAAGCGATCATGAAGGGAATCGAGATTCACCTCCTACATAGAATTGACTAAAACATTGGTTCGGATATCTCTGGACACTAAGGGGCTAATCCCTTATCGAAGGACAATGAGGACAGAGCCTACAAACAATGAAAAGAAATCAGAAAAATACTATCTGTTCATGAGTTGGACGGGCATAATACAAATGACTGCAGACACTTAAAGGATGAGACCGAGGGACATATTTGGAACAACAGGATGTTACAATTCGTAAGAACTCGGGTAGCGACAGTGGAACAGGAGCAACCTCCATCCGCATCGAACGGGAATCTCCTTGGATCGATGTGCCAACTTGTCATCAATTGATCGGATGGCAAAGAATAAGTAATAAATTCCACAATAAAATGGCTAAGTCACTTACACATGTGCGGAATCGAGGGTTCCTAGGCATGCTCTGAGATGACAATGAACTGTCACACCCAAAGATGCGTGCATTGTAGTGTTTAGTTTTTGTTTTTGTTTCTCTTTTAGTGCTTGGACTTAATTTTATTGTTTGAATTTTTTGATTTTAAAACTCACTCGAACGTGAAATCTGACAATAATAATTTTGAGTCCCATTCGGATGATCACATTTTGGCTCGAACGACACTCGATCTCGAATGATCACATTTCACCTCGAACGTCACTCGATCTCGAGCATTCACATTTCGCCTCGAACGTCATTCAAATGATCACATTACGCATCGAACAGTCATTAGATCTTGAATGATCACATTTCATCTTAAACGACACTCGATCTCAAACGATCACATTACGCCTCGAATAGGAACTCAATCTTGAATGATCATATTTTGCCTCAAATAGGCATTCGATCTTGAACGATCACATTTTGCCTCGAACAAGTACTCGGCCCTATGTGCTCATCATCAACCTGGGATGGCTACGAATTTGATTAATGATCCCAACGATGTTATTAACATTCAGAAAAGATTTCTAATTTGTTTACAGGTCATCAATGGGTTTCAATATTAGACTTAAGGCAATTCAAAACACGCCTTCCTAACACAAGGCTTGTTTTCGATGGCAAAGTGTTAACCCACCTTTTGGCAAGGCTTTATACATGCGAACTTAAACCAATAGACCTCACAATTATCAAAGCCGATGAGTGTAGAGCGATGGTTGTAGGACCCGAAGGTAAAGTACAAATGGTTACACGAAGCCAGATTTAGATGGAGTTGGTAAATAAACGATGCAGGATGCTTGAAATACGGATGTTAGCTTGGACAAGTAAGTGATCGGCATGGAATGGAAGTATTATAAGGCTCAGTATAGATGAAGGCAAAGGGATCGACATGTTTTATTAGTTTCGAAAGTTATGAAGAATGGATTGGTATGCTTCAATATAGAGGGATCTGTGTAAGTGGGCTTCTATAGAGGATTTGACATGGTTTAGTAAAGAGGGTCGGTATACTTCAACTCCTAAAGAAGAGGCCGGAATTTTAAATGGATCAGCATGTGTTTTTGGTTGGATTAGTATGGATATGCTTGATTAGGAGGGTTTGGTATATCTCATTCCAAAGAAGAGGGGTCGGCGTAGTTGAATGGTAAGGGATCGGTATGGTTGGATAGGCGAGAGGTTGGCATGGTCGAAGCAAGAAAGGGATTGACGTAGTTGAATGGTAAGGGTTTGACTTGCATGAATAATGGAGGGATTGGCATAGTCGAGGAAAGATGGATATTTTATAGAGGGATCGACATGCTATATTGGAAGATATGATTCAGTAAGCTTCATTGAATAGGGGTCGATGTACAACCCTTTAGAGGGTTTGATATAAAGCAATTTAAAGGGGATTTGAACCAAAAATCAATCAAAAACATGAGCTCCCCTATTCCAAATGACATGAAAACTTAGGGATTAAGCATATTTTATCCAAAAGAATCCACTATAGGAATCTCTATCCAAAAATCAACCAAGGAAGAGATCAGTATCGATCCCTCCTCGTTGGGATTTGGGCCTAGCGATCCATATAGTAGGCCCATATAGGTAAGAAGGTCCTTTAGCCGAAGTTTCGAAAATGTTGGCGTTGGTCGTCACCTATAAATACAACAGGCATGGCTTTAGAAAGGAGGGCTTCTTTCTGCTTCTCTTTATCTTCTCCCTGGGCTATACTCTGCCAATTTTATTTCTTTAATATCATGGATTTGTAACTGTAATCAGCAGTATAAACTAATAAAGGTAAAATCTTTGGAGTGGACGTAGGCCGGAGTTAGCCGAACAATTATAAATCCGTGTCTCTATTTACTTGCTTTATAATTATTTTAATTTTTTTCTTCATTTATTTCTCTTCATATTCCTGTGTTTAGACTGGATATTGAGCTTTCACATAGATGGGTGTTGGTGGCCAATTTTGATGCCAACAGTCCTCTATGCTTCGGTCAACCAGGGAAAGTAAGGGAAGTGGATAGATGCATCGTTTAAAAAAATGGATCATACCCAATCCATATTTTATTATTATTTCACAAGAAATGCTTTATTTTTATTTTTAGGTCGATCCCTCTAAATAGCACATACATCCCTTCTTACATTTCTTCAACATTATATTCTCTATTAATTCCTCTCTTTTCATTTGTTCACTTTCATATACTGATCCCTCTTCCTCTCACTGATCCCTTCCTTCTTCACTTTTCTGATCACTTCCATCTTTCATTTGCTAATCCTTGCTCATGAAGTGGAGCAGTTCAAGAATAGGATCAGTTATATGAGGCAAAGTGCAAAAAGGCGATCAGTCTTGAGGCATTGGAATTGCAGATGAATATGGGATCAGTAGTAAGTATGGAGGGATCGGCTATGCCAAACAGCATGGATCGGTTGTTGATGTTTTGGAGTAAGGAGGGATCGACTATGTTTAGGGATCGGTTGTGCAAAATAATAAGGATCGGTTATGTCGGTTTGGAGAGAGCAATCAGTCATTTTGGCTTCAATAGAAGGATCGACCATTTTGGCTTAGAGAGAGGGATTAGCCATTTTTCATTCATGACATAAGGATCGGTCCTTTTTCATTTATGACATAGGGATCGATCATTTTGGTCTGCTAACTTGACCGTGAACTTCAACAGATAATCCTATGGATTTGCATATATAAGTGAACTTGATCCTTACCAAATAATTACGAACACATGAACAATTCGAACAAAGAACACCAACATCACCATTTCCTTCAATTCCATGGGAAGTTGATTTAATTCTTTGAACCATGGCTATCACCTTCCTTTAGATTTCCTTCAAATTTGAATAAACTAGGAAGTTTTTGGTAAAAAGCCGAATCTATCTCATGAATATGGAAATCAATAAGTAGATGATGAGATATAATCAAGCTGAGAATTCAATTCTTAATGAAAGCACCAAAATGTTGACGTAAAAAATGGAAATCAACATATAATAAAATCTATTAGAGATTAAATGAAGAATGAACTTAAATTAGAGCGAAAATCTTAAGTGAACACACTGATTTTTATAGTGATTCGACAACCTTGGCCTATGGTCACTTCATATTTTTGTTGATCTTGCGCTTGATTATGATTATAAGAACGAAAATTAAAAATGGAAGAGAGAAAGAAGGATCCCTTTTCCAACGTCATGCCTGCTGTATTTATGGGGAAGACGTGCATGGATCGGGTAGAAATTTCAACAGAATAACCTCCAGTCCAAGATGAGGCAACATAAGAATTTTGTGGCTCGTTGAAGCCCATAATAGGGATCGACCTTGATCCCTATTTTGGTGTCCAAATGAGGTGCGATCCCTCTAGGGTTTACCCATAATGTTAGCTACTTGCCCTCCAAATTTCATGTCCTTCCAACTTATGATTTATGAGATATCGCATTTTTCATGAAGTGGTGCTGCATGTCTCCAAATTCTAGTCGATCCCTATGGAGGGAGGAGGGCCGATCCCTCTTTCTTCATCCATTTGAGGTGTGATCCCTATGGTAGACTCCCAAGGGTCCCTACATCTTGTTCCTAGGGTTTCATATATATGGGACTTATGGGTCTTGAGATATTGATTGTTTTCTATTGAATTGCACTTCTTTGGCTGAAATATGTCGATCTCTTATATACAATCCCTTTTATATGATTCCTTTTATACTGATCTCTTTCTTAGGTGAAGTAATTGGCACCATAACTTGAGCATACAAACTCCAAAGGACTTGAGATTTGAAATGTATCCATGTGTGACCTTCCTTGTCATTCTATATTATTCTATCCACTTTGGGACAAAAATTGAGGATATGTACCGATCCCCTGGGGGAAGGGATAGACACCGATCCTTTGCCTGAGGGAGATACTAATCCATACTTAGAATATTCTGGAGAGTCTATCTCTTGGTCTCGATTGATCGTCGCTTCACATTAGCGCCTGCACTTGATTTCTGGATCTCACAATCATTGTTGTAGGCTACTGGCCTTGAAGATAATTGAGTCTAACTTGTCCAATTAGTTCGGATATAGCCAGGTCAAAATGTCAGATAACAAAAGGAAAAATTCAAAACTAATAGTTAATGCCCCTTTTATAAACTGACTGAAATAATTCAACCAGTATGACTTGAATTACCATTGGTTTGTACTCATTTGCTTTGTTTCACTATCGCTCTCGTCAAAATAATAAAGATTACACATTTTCTATTATTTTCCTTGCCCGAATAATTTGTAAAAGTATCTTCTACTGTCTGACGGAGGAATCGAAATAAATTCTACACGCAGTCTGCTATTGCCTACTTAACCACCTTTCCTCGCCTATGTTTATATCTGACTCTTGGAGGTTGGATGAAGTAGGCCCAATTAATATACTAAAGGTCGCCAATGTTTATATCAGCTAGCTAATATACTAGAGGTTGCCATTGTCTTTGTTGGCCAATATTATGCTGTTAATTAAGATACTTGGGTCAGACGAGGTGTGAACCTCTAGAAGAGGTCGCCTCACTTCGTGCACCTTGAATAATTGAGCTTGAAGTGAATTTTTTTACTCATAAGTACTAGTAGAATGGAATGCTACTACATGATAAAGGGAAGTAATGAATACTGCAATAGCTTAACCTTGAAGTTATTATACCAATTTGACTTCTATACCTAAAATTAAAAGAAAAGCATTATTGTCGATAATTCTTCTTGCTTCAATTCCCTATGATATTAATTGAAAAGAGCATCTTGCTATAAAGAAATGACACAGTAATGGGAGACGTTAATGTGAACTCAAAGAATGGATAAGGGAGTATTAAATGGATGCATAAGAACATGCAAGGTGCTTCCATTTTCCGAATATGGAAAACAAATTTTTATTCAGAAGAAAACAAATATAAAAGGAAATGGTTTTTCATGAAATTTCCTAAAGAACAAGAAGAACGGATTAAAGGATATAAAATATTTTAAAAAACATGGGAAAAGATCTATCAAAAGATTATGATATCTTCACAATGATAGAAAAAATGTACAAAATAAAAAAAAGATTCTTTTCCAAACTTTAATGACTTCTTAATAGGTGCAAATATAAATTCTACTTATAGGGAATACACTGCAAAAGAAAGTAAGACAATTATAAGTATTCACCCCCAAAAGCAAAATTATTAGTTAAAATAGACAAAGAAGAAATTATTGCAACTCCTTATAGGAAAGATAATAAAATAGAAGCTGTAATAGAGCAAAATAATTTTGCAAATTTAACATCACAAACAATAGGTAATCAACTTACAAGAATTGAACAAGGAACTAATAAAGACCAAAATAAGGTTCCATGAATCTGTAATATAGAAGAAGTTTTATTTAAACCTGGTCAGCACAAAGTTTTGAAATGAATATAGATAAACCATGAGAAAGTTCAAAAATCCTAAAAGAAATAATGAAAAGATTAGATGTTTAAATATAAAAGAAAAGCAATTTGCACTTGTATTTGAAAATAGGTCGGTAGAAGGAGTTTCTAAACCAAAGTCCGAGAATGATTCAGATAAAGGGGCGAATAACTTACAAGAAATGTTCTAAAATATAAAAAAAAAGAAACAAAAATTATTTTGAAATTAATAAAATTAATTATGGAAATTCTTCATATAATAGACCCTATTATACGCGGCTAACTCCTATAGACCTCTTATTTGAGGAACAAGAAAACATGGCATCGAAATGTTTTGATAGTTCTTCTATTGTAGAATGGAATATTGATGGCAACACTGAATATCAAATTTAAATAAATTACAGTAGCTGCATGTCAACTCAAAGGTAACTCTGATGCAATCAAAAAGTTACAAAGCCATAGTTTAAGGTTTTACTGATCAACTAAAAGGTTGTTATGATTTCCATTTAACAAATGAACAAAAATGCACATATTTTCTGCTAAAAAAATAAAAAATGGTGTCTCAATGAGTGGCCATGTTAATACATTATTATGTACTATAGCAATACATTTTATTGGAGCAACTTCACTCCAAACTTATAAAACTCAGGAACAATTAATAAACATGAGATGTCAAAACTTATCCCAATTTAGTTGGTACGAAGATGTATATTTTACTAAAGTATTCACTAGAAATGATAGTGATCATTACTTTTGGAAAGAAAATTTCTTATCAAGACTATCGCATTTCTTCACAAAAAGGATTAAAAACCATATAAAGTAGAAAAATAAAGTTACTATCCCTTATGGTTAATACACTTACGGTGAATTGGCGCCATAGATAGCTGTAGATGGAATTTATTTATGCGATGAAATAAAATTACACAAGCAAATTCAAAAGAAGAAAATTTATGAAAAAAGAGTCTTAGGAGATTTTTGTTATCAACTTGGTTTATCACCAATAAAACCAATAAATGAAAATATAAGGATTAAAAAATCATCTGATAAAATGTTTTATAAAAACAAAAAATTTCAAAAAAAATTATGGAGAAAATAGTAAAACTCCTAAAAGAAAAAAATCTTATAAGAAAAAAGAACAAAATAGTCTAACCAAAGAAAAGTTCCAAAATTTTGAAAATGTAAAACACAGGGTTATTATGCTAATAAATGCAAAATGAAAACTAAAATATAAAACGTTGATATAGATGAAAAATTGAAAAATTCACTTAAAGAAATTATTTACCAAGTTCTAATTTTGAAAAATAAAATGTAAAACTATCTGTTAGTACAGAAATTAGTTTGGAATTTGAAAATGAATTAGAACATGATTCAGACGATAATTCGAAATCTTACAGTTGTGATGGTAAGTGTGACAATTATAAAGCTTAATGTAAAGCTAAAGTATTATTTATGTTATAAAATGATGAAAATTTCATTCTGGATATTGTAGAAAAAAATTTGGATCTAGAAGAAAGAAAAACTATGTTAAAAATATATTTAGAAACCCATAAAAATAAAGAAAATGAAAAGAAGTGAAAAATAAAAAAACAAAGAGCTATAATTTAAAAGATATTTTAAGCAGAGTGAAAACCTCAAGTAATATTAAATCAATAAATACTGAAACTAAAGTTGCAGAATTACAACATGAATTTAAAATACTTAAACACGAAATAAAAGAACTAAAAGAAAGAATGTCCTTAACTGAGATAAAACCCATGATTAAAGTAGCCATAATCAAGATAATAATAATAATTTAGGGGAAGAAAAATTAGATTCTTTAACATTGATTAATATGGTATGTAAGGTAGTTACCTATAAATGGCATACTAAATTTACTATTGTAGTACGTAAATAATTTTATTTTAATATGATAGTAATGCTAGATTCTGGTGTAGATTTAAACTACATCAATGAAGGGTTAGTACCTTCAAAGTACTTTTCTAAAACAATAGATATATTAAATGCAGCAGATGTCAAAAAGTTATTAGTTAATATAGGTTGCAAAATACAGCTATTTTAACAAAGGTATTTTCTTGGAAATGTTATTTATAATGGTTAAAAATCTACCTCAAAATGTTATAATAGGGAATCCTTTCTCACATTTGTTATACTCTATAACAAATATATCAAAGGAAGGAATTACTAGTACTGTTAATAATCAGGAATTAACTTTTCAATTTGTTTTGCAACCACAACATCATAAAATTGATACTATACAAAAAAACCATTAGTAGAAAAGAAAAACTTATAAACTTTTTACCTCAAGAAATAAATTATAATAAAATAAAAGAAAAATTATTATTACCACATTTACAGAAAAAGTTAAAAGCCTACAAGAACATATGAAAGTACCATTTGTGCAGATACTTCTAATGCTTTTTGTAACATTCCTAGTTTTTAGCCAGATTTAAAATTTGATAATTAATATAATTTTTGGGATTAATTGTGGATTAATTTGAAAATTTGGAAATAAATATATATCTTATTAATAAAATGTGGTTTTGAAATTCAATAATAAATATTTCATAAATAAATTGAATTTAGAAACTCCCTACTTAAAACTAATACAAATTGTTTTCTAATTTTAGTATATATGTATATGTATTATTTTTAATGTACACACACACATATATATATCTTTTGAAAATGAAAAAGAAAATGGTTGTATGTCTAATAAGAAATGTTACCTTAAGTTTAAAATTTAAATAAGGTTAATGAAAAGGTTAATCTTCTTTACTGTAAAAATTATAGTTTGTATATGTGGGTGTGTGTATTAAAATACATGAATATAAGGAAATGTGTATAAAACTAAATTGAAATATATTTTAAAATATAAGACATATGTAAATATAAAGTAGATAATGTACATAAATATATAAAAACATAAACCTATGTAAAAATGTAAAAATTTTAATAAAATTTAATAAAGGGGTTAGACATAAAAATACAAATTTATGACATTTGTAAGAAGGAAAATAAACACATAAACAAGTGTTCATGTTAATAAACAAGTCTAAGCAAATTGTACCATGCAAATTACAAATGACATTATGATTTTCTTTTTTTGATTTATTTTGAAAACAAATAACATGCTATTAGAGGAAAGTAGAGTAACCAGGCTTTATTTTCTTCACCTCATAAATTTCTTTCATTAAAACCTAAGTAAATCAAAACAGGTTCAAAGAGTAACTCAAAAGTATAAAGATCCAGATTAAACAATTTTAAATCTAAAGCAAGATTTAAATTCAAAAGCAATCAACCTGATTCAAAAGCCTGAAACAATTCTAAAGCAAACAAGAATCAAAAATCAAAGCAAGTTAAAGCTTCCACTCAGTTTTTGTTAAAGCTTCAGATCAGTTTACAAATTCAAGCCTACAGTTCAAATTCAAACAGCAAATCAAACTTCAACCTGGAAATAAAACCAGACTTTAACTTCAACCTGATCAGAGCAACTCAACTCAATGTAGATCAGATCAGATTCAATTCGAATCAAAGCACAGACCAAATCAAAACAGTTTCTAGAGAAAAATAAAAATAAAATCAAAGCCTGTTCTTTATCCAGTTCAGGTGAGTAAACTCCACTTTTAAACCCAAATCTTTTATATTGATCTATGTTCTGTGATGATGGGTGAAATTAATAATGTTGTGAAATATGTTAGTATGGGTATAAATATGTTTATATATGTACATATATAAATGTGACTATGTACAAGCATATGCCTCTGCTTATACATTACAGGGTTTGAAACCTGTAAAAAAAATTCAAATCATCTCATCAAATTGATTTTAGAATTTGATCTTTAAATGAAAAGTGATTATAATGACGTGATACCAATTTTATAAATGGTTACAAGTATATTTATTAAGTAAATATTTTAATATTGGAAAATTACAGTAATGAACAATTTGAAACAGGAAAATCAAGTATCATAATTTCCAGTTTCGTTTATACATTCTGATTCGTGCTAGGAAACAATGATTTTTGATGTTAAAATTTTGATTTTTTGTCTGTGATGGTCGAGATATTTCATGAACGGATTTTGGGTTTCATTCAATTTCTGGTGATTGGCAAGACTAGGTTGGTCGAGATTTGGTCTGAGGGTAGCTTGGAGATTGGGGAACGGAAGAAAAATGGTTAGAGATCTTTTAAATGATCGATGGGGTGATACGACGTGGATTTAGGTTTAGTAACCCGTTTTGGTGAACAGTGAAGAAGAGGCAATCTCGTCATCGATAGTTGATCGTAGCCGATCGCACCTGGGGGGAATGATGCGTGGATCGATGACGAAGCTATAGTCGTGGTAGCGAGGCGTAAAGTGGTCTAGATTGTCGTCAGCAAGGCGATTTTGTCGTCGGTGATGGGTTCAGTATTTGATCGAGTAGCCAAAAATTTGTTTTCCGACGAAATCATCAGAGCTGGGGGGTTGCAAAACTTGAGTGAGTTGCGGACGACGTGTCGACGTGGTCGTGGGTGATCACTGTGGCTCCGATCACCTGTGCACGTGCACATACACATTTGAGTTTGGTGAGGCTGTGACGTTTAGGAAGATGAGGGTCGGGTTCGACTCGAAATCACTGCAGAACTATCTCGGAGTAAATCGAGTTCGTGAATGGATCGGTGTTGAGCTCGGGGTAAACTAGTTTTGGCTTGGGTTTTCATTCTGATTATTAATTTTAAAAAGAAAATTTGTTTTCCAGGTTTTAAAAATATGAAGTTTGAATTTGTTAAAGGTATGAATAAGTTTTTCAAACAATTAAGTCAAAAGTTTTAAATATACTAAAGTGAACAAGTTTTGAATTTTGTTTTCAAAGATTTAAATTTAATAAAAAATGTTTTTAAATTTGTCATGGGAAATATATATATATGTGATAATTAATCCATAAGTGTTTCAAATATAATTTAAATAATGAAATTAGGAAGTAATTAAGGCAAATGTATTCTCAAATGATTGAGTAACATGATTTAAAACATTTAAATCTAATAAGATTTAAATGATGATTAAGTAATCAATTAAAATAAAAAGGTTTATCTTTGATTTATTAAAATTTTAAGTATTAAAGAATAATTACTTAATGAAAGTAATTAAAAGGATAATTACTCAATTAGAGGATTAATTACTTAATGAAAGGATTAGTTGATTAATGTTAGTAATTAAGGGTGATTAATTACTTAAAGGTTAATTAATTAATGAAAGTAATTAAAGAAGAATTAATTAATGAAGGCGATTAAAGGATAATTACTTTAAAGGGTAATTACTTAATTTAAAGATTTATTAAGGTTAATTAACTCATGATTAAGGATAATTAATTACATAATTATGGTTAATTAAATATTGATTAAAAGTTAATTAATTAATAATTAAAGGTTAGTTAAGTAATTAATTAATATGATTAATTAAAAGTTAATTAATTAATTAACGATTAAAAGTTAATCAATTAATGATTAAAGGTTAATCAATTAATGATTAAAGATGAATTAATTAATAATTAAAGGTTAATTAAATCATTATTAAGGTTAATTAATAAATGATTAAAGGATAATTAATTTAAAATGGTTTGTGATTAATTAATGTTGATTATCCAGGATTATTAATTTATTCATAAGTAATTAATCTGATTTAAATTAATCAGGTGATTGATTAATCTTACTTATGGATGTTTGAATCGTATTGAATGCTTTGAATTGTTTGATATCCCTGATGTATGATGTGCTGTGATATGATTGAGTTGTGTGTAAAATATTTATCTATATTGAGTTTACATATTTATCTGTGAATCTATGAATGAAGATAAGTGTTATAGGATTATACCGCTTATCAATATTGCTGTGCTTGGATATGTGACGATTGATGATATTGTATTGTTTGGACTACACCACACACACAAATATGGATTGCACGAGGAAATTGGTTAGGTCACAGATATTTGACTTTAATATTATTTTATTCAAAATGATGAGATGGTTTTAAAAATTTGAATTTTGAATCCAATTGGTTTGGAAGTGAAATTAAGTTAAATTTTAAAAAGCTTTTGGAAAGAAAAGTTTGAAACTGAAATTTAGTTTGAATATACTATATCTTGTTAAAGTTTTGGAATTATTTTGAAACCTATGGTTTGAAAGAGTAATACAAGTTATACAATATATATGGATTTTAAACCATTTTCGGAGTATATTAAAAGTATTATTTTGGGAATTTAAATTTTACCCAAGTTTATACTTTAAAGGCTATAACTTGTGCATATTTAATCGGATTTTTCCGAAACGAAAAACATTGGCTCTCGAATGATAATAGCTTTTATATAAAGGAAAGAATTTCTAGTTTTGTTGAAAGAATTTCAAATTTGAAATTGAAATAGTTTTGAAAAGCTATAAATGAATCTTTATGAAAGGTTGGTGAATCTTGTTTTCAAAATAAAGAGGATCTTAAAGGTGTATCTTTTGAATAAAAGATTTAAAATGGAAATAGTTTTGAAAGCTATAAATGAATCTTTGTGAAAGTTTGGTGAACCTTGTTTTCAAATTTAAGAGTATGTTTAAGGTGAATCTTTTATTTAAAAGATTAAAAGTGGGAAAATCGTTTTAACCATTTCAAAAGGAAAGGTTTTGAAACAAGTGTTAAAATTAGCGACTTAACTAAGATCCCACTATATCCATATGCTTTTAAATTAGCGCTCATTATTCGGTTTAGCCGGGAGAGGACCTTGTGTCATAAAACCCATTCCGAATAGTGATACGACGAAATGGATAGCATTTGAAGACCAATAGTGAAGACCGGGTATTTTCGAGAACGAAAGGATTACCCGTCGAATAACTCTACACTGAGTAGCTACGGTATAGATATCTCCATATGTGATAGGGAGTCCGATCCGGATTGTGAATACTCGGATTGTAAGGGCTACTTTTGAAGTTCCTACGGTTCCGATCGAACCCGAAACGAACTTGTATGGTTGTATGTCTGACATTACACTTTGAGATATAAAGCTTATTTCTATCAAATACATTTCTATTGGTGGTGAAGAATTTATTCTCTTAGCTTAACACCCATCTCTGAGATGTACGAGCTTAGAGTTTATGTAGTTGATGGTTATCAGTGATGTACTCCCAATTTGGTAGTGTGGCATGCTGAGTGCTGCTGATCATTTATTGATCGAAGCATGGCTTTTGTGAAAAGCGTAGCTTTGTGGACGAGACCTCATAAGGACATCACAACCCGAAAATGGTCGAAACAGGAAGAATGCAGCAAGCTTATTAGGTTCACGCCCTTTAGGGTATGTCCATTTCCTTCTGGAAAAGGGTCGTATCGTGGTATGGAGCCCAGATATTTAACCTATGTAGTTGTTGCAAAATTGCAAATTTGTTGGTGTTGAGCGCTCAGATAAAGGTTGGTAACGACCGGGGGATGGCATACTCATATCAATAGTTACGCTAGTTACAAAGGTAGTCCGCCCTTGTGTTGGCAGAGATCCGGTTAGGATCTCGAGGTATCCCTCCAAAGACGTACCCATGTGGCATAGGAAGTTTCTTAGCCTGACCATTTGTTGGAAATCCAATCAAACAATACGAGCCCTTTACGATTGCAGTTGTATAACATGCCATTCTTAAATGGTAGCTATAACAGGCATAATATAATGGTACCTATGCTGGCTAAGATTAATATTATACTTTCGAAATGTTTTCTGCACTGTGCACTAATAATAATATCAAAAGAATTTTTGCATATCAAGCATTTTTGACTATCATAAGGAGAAATCTCCCCCAAGTGTGCGATTGCATTGTGTGTGTGCCGGGAGGTCTTAAGTTCATTTTCCAAAAAAGCATTATGGATTTCTTTTTAAATTCTTTTTGTTTGTTTTTCAAAGAAAACTATTTTCGTTTTCTCACACCAGTCCCATGACTGACCTGAGTTTATTGTTCCCTTTCTAAACTTTGGATGCCCACAATTTTCCACACGGGCAGCCTAGGGTCAGATTTTCAGATAATCGGCTAGTAGATGTAGATTCGGTAGCCTTCAGTCTTTGGCAATCTTCTTCAATCTTTGGATTTGGCGATTGCATTTGTTTCATTCCGGACCGGACTTGCTTAAGTTCAGCATTGATGGTGGTTCTCGCTTCTGGTTTGAAGTTTGGAGCTTGACATTGAAGATGCAGTTATTGTGTTCTTTTGGAAGACTATTTGGTGATATATTTCCGCTGTTGTTGTTCCGCTGTATCTTGTATGTCGAATAATATTGAACAATTCATATTGTATCAGATATCGTATCCATTGTTGTATCAAAGATATTCATTTCTTTTTCCGCTGTGTTGTTGTGCTTAATGTGTTATAAGCTCTGGCGAACTAGATTCGACGTTTGAATCTGCGGCATTCGAATACGAGTGATGTATTTGGGTGTCGATTTTCAAAGGTCGATTCAGGGTCGTCATACTTTTGGAAAAGGGAAAAACATGTAGTGGAATCACCCTATGCGCCAGACTTCAAAGAAAATCCAATCACAACGAAAGCTAGACCAATTGCAATGAGTCCAAGACTTTTAGAAATATGCAAAAAGAAAATGGATGAATTATTACATAAAGGTCTTATTAGACCTTCTAAGAGTCCATAAAGCTGCTCGGCATTTTTTTTGAAAATGTTATAGAATTAGAATGAGGAGTTCTGTAACAACCCACTATTTTGCACTACTCGAATTCGACAATAAATTAAAAGCATGTCAAACTTGAATATTTCAAAACAATAGATTGAAAATAAATTTGTAGAAAATGAAATCAAATCACAGAATCACAGACACAGAAATCAGAATACTCGCAGAGGAATTAAAAATAACTCAGTGGTTCATGAAGCCACTATCAATAGTCTCAAAATGAATATAAAGTACATAGTCTTAAACCAAATATAGTTTGAAATCACCACAGAAAAATCTCAGTATTCAATTGTCTTGATTTCAAAAGCAGAAATAAGAACTGAACAAAAACTTGACAGCAGCTTGAAAAGAGATGATTTGCAGAAGTCCTAGCTCTGGGGATGAAGTCTGAACTGAAACTCAGGCTGACCCGAGCGTAAAATAAAAAATAAACACTCGAGCCAGGACATACATACTTATACAGTGTAAGCTAATTCAAGTGTACTGTAATATAAAGCAAGTAACTTAAAGGATGTTTGGGACCGCCCATCCTCTAAGGATCCGTTAAACTATTTACTATGTAGTAATAATTTCGCTATTATAATAGTGTCTACATTAAAATAAACTTACTTTTAAATAGCATTTAGGAGTTACCCAATCTCCCCCTTAACACAATAATAGTCCCAGTAGTCCATCTAATATCATAGTCCCTCCTTATCGGGAAGCCACCAGAGGATACCATACGGGATACGGGAGAAAACCAAACTCGTACAAGGCTCGCTATGGTAGGTGACATGGCACAACTAGGCAATGCCAGGGTAGATATACCAATTATGCATCCGGACCGGTGGAAACGCGTAGCTGATACTACCGCCCACCTCGAACAACACTCCCAAATCAAAGGTGCGCACCAAACAATCACAGAGTAATAGAATGGCATACGAAGAAGTGCGTCCGATCAAAGGTGCTACCTCATTAATCCGAGAATCGCTGCTGTTTTAGCCACCTTATGCCAACTCACAGGAGTCGGGTCCACATATTTACCTCAAAGGAAACATCACCACCATCCTACTTCATTCTAGAATTTCCACCGCGTACACGGTTGTCAAAGAGGTTTTCGGTATCGACAGAGAGTATGCCCATATCCGATCCCGGTCTCTTTAACAACCAGCATTTTTATTAACCATGGTTATAAAAATCCAAATAGTTTTATATTTCAATCAAAATAAAAACTATTAAAAGTGAAGTTATAATTCTTACAAATCCAATATATATCCCAAAGGTTTTAGCCTTAGTTCATTTGTATCAACTACAACACTTGCGCAGTGCGGTAATATCCATTACAACATATTTGAGTAAATTAAATTTTAGCCTTCATATAATTTAAAAAATAATAAAACCTTAAATTAAACCAATTTTAACTTATATAATCATATTTTCCACCATTATATAGTCATTTAAATTACTCAAAAATTTATGATTTTTTTATATTTTTTTTATATTTATTTTATAAAGTAAATTTTGTAAATATATATCTAACTTCTCTATACTTTACTTACAAAAATCAAGTGCAAAATTCTGTATAAATTTTTACTTAATGATTAAGTTCAGTTTCCACTAAATGTCAAATTAATTTCTTAACTTACCTTTATTCTAAACCACTTTACATTTCAAGATTTAGTTATAATTCAACTTCTATTTTTAAATATTCACTTTATTTAACTATTTAACTCATAGACAACATAACCCTTTATTTATTCACTTATATTCAAATTTATACCAAAACATCATATTTTATTTATTAACTTGAATTCCATTTTATTTTACAAATCAAAATTTACAAAAATAAATTTATACTTTAAATTCTTAACATTTATTTATTTACATCTTTAACTTGTGTAATATCACTATATCTATAAGAATCATTTTCAAACCCAATTTTAAACAAAATATTATAACATTCTAATTTAAAAATATTTAATATTTTCAGAATATATATATATATATATATAACCACGGGTCTGTATAATGTTTTCTAAACTAGGTCAAGTGATACAGATAATATATCATTTCAATCCGTAATTTACAAAGAAAACCGGGTTCTATCATTTCAAACCCACAATCCCAAGTTAAATAATAAATAAATAAATAAATAAATATCGTTCAGGCCTATCATTTCAGCACGTATGGTTCTATTCTACAGGGAACTTGCAGTGTGATAAAAGTAAATAAATAAATAAATAAATAGCAGCATAAATATAACAGTAGATAATATAACTGATGATGTGTAAATGCGATAATAGGGTTTTTAACATCATAAATTTATATCACAGGCAAGTAACATAAAATATAACCGTTCTACAATTACAGTTGTTATTAATTTACGGATTTATAAGTACGTTTGTCGGGTGAGAAATACTCACCTTAATGCCGTAGAAGATCAGATTCAAAAACGATGGTAGCACTTGAAAAGAAAAACTACATAAGGCACGATCAAATTGTTGCGGAGGCGATGACCGGGTTTTATTCTTGAAGAGGAAGTAAAATAATAAAAATCAAATTACTTTCGAAAAATAGCAAAACTGAATAGCTATATATTGAATAAACGATGGGATAGATATATAATGCGTCCCTTCACCCCACGACTCAATCTCCACTCCCATGCTCGACCATTTACCATACGCAAGCACTAACCACAGTCTGTTAAATAAATATGCTGCATTCAAAATTCAAGGAGGTGAATAAAATTGGTTCAAGGTTTGTTTACATGCATGATGATGCTCGGCCTTATGCATGTCTCTGTGCACATCATCCGAAGCCTGTGGCTCATCCACCATGGCCTGAAAGTGAGGCAAAGTCAGGGCGGGGCTACACGAAGGAGGAGAGGCTGCGCTTACTCGGGATGGAGGTAGGGCGACAACACGTGGTGGTGGAGAGGCACTTGTGTGGTCAGTGAAATAATTGCTAATACAGGAAAAAGGAAAAGGAAGCGAAAAAAATAATATGAAGCCATTACCTGTAGCACGCGAGCTCATGCAAGGAAGAAGAAAGGCTGAAGCTACAACAAGATGTACTAGAAAAATTTGGGATGTGTCTAGTATTAATAAGGAGAAGTTTTCGTTGCTTATAAATATGAGAGAGGGTGCACAAATCAAGGCCAAATTTTGGCCAAAAATTTCATACGTGAAAAATAAATTCAAAAAAAAATGGCAAGCAAATCTTTGATTGATACGTGATGTTTTCTTTACGTTATCAGGGGAAAAAATGCACTGATTTAGGTGAGAGAATATAGGCACGAAAGATTTGAGCGAATATTTACAGTGGTATTGATTGCGTGGATTTAGCAAAAGGAAACTGTAAGAGATCTTTGGCGAATATTTTGTACCTGTTTAAAATTATTTAGGAAGTAAATGCGTTGATCAAACATAGGAAATATTTATAAAATGGGAAGGCGAAGATAAAGGAGGCAATCAGTTTTGAAACCAATTATTGCGTACGTGACTGGGTATTTACACGAAAACTTGCATTGATTTAGAGAGGCAATGGCCAGCAGAAATTAAATTTTGAATGACTGAAATTTTGATAAACAATAACTTATTTTGGAACGGCTCTGAATCAAAGATTTCATACCAAATTTAAAACAATTGAAGATAATGGAAAGTGTAATATTTACACGTGAATTCAGGGTACTATAAATTTGAACGGCTATAATTAATTTATTTATTATTTAAGGTAAGAGTTTTAAGAACGCGTACTTTAGACGCAATAATTTAATCAAATGTACTCCCACATTTAATGGGAGAATTAATTATAAAGACAAAGATTTATATATTTTTTGTCTCAAGGACACGACCTCAATATTTTTACCACAACGACAAACATTTTTCAAAAAATTATTCATAAGGACAAACATTTTCCAAAATTATTCATAAGGACAACAAAACTGCTACCGAGCTAAAACTGATACCTAAAAACTGCCACCGATAACTACAAACTGATACCTAAAAACTGCTATCAATAACTAAAAACTTATACCTACAGAAAGTTGTCCTTCAGGATAAAATATTGAAGGTCTGTCCTTGAGGCTAAAAAGCTGTGAAATTTTGTCCTTGACAATAATTTCCTGCACATTTAATAATAAAAGTAACGCATTTAAATTTACACGTTTTTATTTATTTGCTACTTATATTAGTAAAATATACGTTTAAAGAGTATTCATTAAATACATATTATTTATACCACTAAATTAATCAAAACGGGCACGAACGTACAAATTAAAACATTCCTTTTATAAAGCTTATCTATATACTATTAATTTTAAAATTTATTACTTAATTAAAATATGATTTGCTTACATTCTTTTGATTCATTTACCATTTTCTAAAACTGATGTCTGTAAGTAAAAATATTAATTACTTAATTTTAAAAGGTATATAATCCATTTTTTAAAAGAACAAAAGTGAAATAAAATGTTGTTACAAATAATTCAGTTAAATTAAAAGAATTAGAAATTAGAGTTTAAAAGGTTTAAAATCCCAATAAATGTTAAACTCTAACCAAAACAGGAATTATAGAATTTTGCTCATATTTATAAAAATTTGGGTGATTATTTATAATTTAAATGTAAAGTTCAATTTTTTTTCAAAATAATACCCCAAAGTTAATAATAAAAGAATAAAATATTCGTTAAAATTTTTGGGCTGTTACACTCTCCCCTACTCAGAACTTTTCGTCCTCGAAAAGGAACGAAATAAGGAAAACAAAGGAAGATAAGATAATAGAGTAAAGTACCTGAAACAAATAATTCCGGATTCGAAGCACTAATGCTCTCCTCCGTCTCTTAGGTGCAATCCTTTTCATCAGTGCTCAACTGCACTTTGACCAGGCGGACAGATTTTCGTCTTAGCTATTTCGTGCCTCGATCGACGGTACGAAGTGGCTTCATTTCAATAGTTAAGTCGGGCTCGATGTCCAAACTATCAAGAGAAGTAGGCTGTATAATAAGAGATGGATCATGCAAACAGCGCCGAAGGTGGGATACATGGAATACATTGTGTATTCCAGCGAATTTCTCGGGCAACTCCCGTCGATAAACAAGAGACCCAATCCTTTCCAAGATGCGGAATGGACCGATGAACCTAGGAGCAAGCTTTCCTCTACGCCCAAACCGAACCACATTTATTAAGGGAGAGACCTTAAGAAAAACTAAATCACCAACCGCAAACTCCAAAATTTTCTTCAACGATCAGCGTACTTCTTCTGCCTATCCTGAGAAATCCTTAACCTTCTCTTAATCTCCTCAACCTTCTTCGAAGCTTTTAAAATCATATCAGGACCAAGGACCAAGTGATTACCGGATTCAATCCAGTAGGATGGAGATCTACAGGGTCATCCGTAAAGAGCAGCAAACAGGGACATCTTAAGACAAGCCTGAAAAAGACAGAATGAGATAGATAGGGGATTTAAGATAAGATATGCCAGAGGATTGGAATTTTATACCAGATAACTATTTTCATAGGTGAATTCCACAAGATGGAGATGATCTTCCCAAGATCCTCCATAATCCAAAATGCAAGCCCGAAGAAGATCCTCAAGAATTTGATTCATCCTTTCTGTTTGACCGTCAGTCTGAGGGTGATAAGTTGTGCTCAGATTCAGACGAGTACCCAAGGATTCTTGGAAAGCTTTCCAAAACTGGCTAGTGAAGATAGGGTCTCGATCGCAAACAATGCTAGGGGAACACCATGGAGACGAACAATCTCCCTTATATATATCTCAGATAAGCTCGAAGCTGAATGGGTAGACTTGACCGGAATAAAATAAGCGGACTTGGTCAGTCTATCCACTATAACCCAGATGCTCTCATTTCCCTTCCTAGATCTCGATAAACCATCGATGAAATCCATAGAAACTTGCTCCCACCTCCAATTGGGAATCTCCAGAGGCTGCAAAAAACCTGGTATCTTTTGATGATCCGCCTTGACTTGCTGACAAGTCGCATCCTACTAACAAAGATAGAGACATCGCGCTTCATACCCCACCACCAATAAAGTTTCTTCAAATCCTGATACATCTTTGCTACACCAGGATGAATGGAAAGTCTGGATTGATGATGTTCCTGAAGTAACTCTTTCCTCAAACCATCAACATTTGGGACACAAATCCGATTATTTATCCTCAAAATCCCTCTATCATCAATCTGAGCTCCGCTGCCATCAGAGCTACTGCCACCTACCTTACTACGAACAGTCTCCTTCATACGCCTAAGCATCTCATCTTCATCCTTCTTAGCCATGATCCGATCCAAAAGAGGAGAAGAAACAACAAGCTGGCATAACAAGGACTTCTTCCTACTCAACGCATCCGCCACAACATTTGCTTTCCCAGGAGTATAGTTGATGTCAAGATCGTAAGAAGCAAGAAACTCGAGCCACCGAACTTGTCTCTGATTCAAATCTTTCTGGGTGAAGATATATTTCAAAGACTGATGATCGGTGAAGAGGTCAAACTTAGCCCCCAAGAGATGATGTCTCCAAAGCTTCATTGCAAAGACAACAGCCAGCAATTCTAAATCATGAGCCGCATAGTTGGCTTCATGTGTCTTCAAATGACGACTGACATAGGCAATCACCTTCCCATCTTGCATCAATACCACTCCCATACACTCGTGACAAGCATCGGTGTATACCGTCAATCTCTCATTTCCATTCGGAACGGCAAGCACTGGTGCAGAGGTAAGCTTATTCTTTAACTCTTGGAATGCCTCTTTACACCTATTGCTCCATATAAACTTAGCATTCTTCCAAGTTAGACCAGTGAGAGGTGTAGAGATCCGAGCAAAGTTCTCAATGAACCTCCGATAGCAACCGGCAAGCCCTAGAAAACCGCGAATATCGGTCGGAGTTTTAGGTTCTTCCCAATCTTGTAACAGAATAGGGAGAAATAAGGACTCCAGAAAAGATAGAGTGATTAATTTTTTTGGAAGAGAAAGGAGGAAAAGACTTACATTGATCGCAACGATCTTGACTGGATCAACAGAAACTCCATCACTAGAAACAATATGTCCAAGAAATCGGACTTCCTCTTCCCAGAAGTGACATTTCGAGAATTTTGCCTTTAATTGATGGTTACGAAGAGTCTCTAGAACATATTTCAAATGCGACTCATGCTCATACCTTGTTTTGGAGAAGACAAGGATGTCATCAATAAAGACTAGAACAAATTTATTGAGCACATCGCGAAAGACATGATTCATCAAGTCGACAAAGAAGGCAGGAGCGTTAGTCAAACCAAAGGCATAACTAGACATTCAAAGAAACCATTCTTAGTACGAAAAGCAGTTTTGGGTATGCTCTCCTCAGCAACTCTAAGCTGGTGGAAACCCGTGGCTAGATCAAGCTGAGAGAAAATAGACGCTCCATAAAGCTCATCGAACATATCATTGATGCGGGGCATAGGATATCTGTTTTTCATAGTGAGTTTGTTTAGCTCCCTATAATTAACACAAATCCGGAGAGAACCATCAGACTTGGTGACGAAAACTACAGCTGCTTCCCATTCCGAAAAGCTAGGTATGATTAGTCCTTTAGAGGATAAGTACTGAATCTGTTTTCTTAATTCGATCTTCTCTTGGGGTGCCATTCTTCTGGGTGGAAGGACTACAAGTCCTGCTCCAGGAATAAGGTTAATCCAGAAATCAATTTCCTGCTTCGAAGGTAAAGAAGTGACTTCTCCAAATACTTCGGGGTATAGTTTGACTACAGGAGTCGAATAGGTATCGTCGGGAAAAGTATCGAGGGAATAAATGAAGCTACCAACGAACTCCTGAGGCAAACTACACTGGATTTCTAATGGATTTCCAAAATCATCTTTAAGGGCAAAAGCTCGAGAACAACAAGAGATACGGGCATCATGCCTATCTAACCAATCACCCCCAAGCAATAGATCGAAAGCGTCAAACCCCAAAACATAGAAATCACCAGTGAAACGGTGATCGAGGTATATAAGCTTTACTTGCTTACAAATCCTACTAAGATTTGCAGAGCCTCCGATGGGATTCGAAACACATAAAGGTACAGAAGTAAATTTGGGAAAAAGGCTATGCTCAAATTTATTACAAAGATCCAAAGAAATAAATCTGTGTGAAGCTCCGGTATCGAATAAAACACGAAAAGATGATTTAAACAAAGTAAAATAACCCTGATGTGTACCTTGAGAATCGCTAGGAGCAGGAGCAGGAGCAGGCGCAGGCTGTGGAGCTGGGGAGGATGCAGAAGTGATAGTGAAAATCCCTGATGCGTTACCCTTCTTCCGAGTAGGGCAGTCTCTTTTGAAATGTCCCGGCTGAAGGCAGATGTGGCAGAGGTCTCGTCTAGCCAACTGAGAAGGAGGTGGAATAGCAGCACCCAAAGTAGGACATCTATTTGCGTAGTGTCCCTTCTTGTGGCATCTTTGGCAAGTAATGGTAGAAAGATCAACAGGCTGCCCCTTGGATGTAGAAGACGATGATCCGAGCCCTGGAGTCCTATTCTTCTAATGACGGTAGAAGTTGGACTTCCTTTTCTTAGAATTTCCAAAAGCCCGAGATGGTGCAGATTAGGCAGCTGGAGACGCTCTGGAGGTAGGGTTCTCATACCTGATAGCCATGTCCATCAGAGCGGTGAATGTACCATGCACGTGGGTAATAAGTCGATCGTAATACTCGGGTCGTGCACCAACGATAAATTTCTCGTTTTTCTTCAACGGGGTGTCTATTAGATTAAGACCATACTGCGATAGCTCATTAAATTTTCTCTCATACTCGGTAAAGGACATATCGTCCTATTTCAAATCCATAAAGTCTCGATATAACTGAGACTTACCCGCTTCAGGCATCCATTTCGCGAGGAAAGCATCCCTAAAGCGCGATAAGAGATATAAGATAGATTTAAAAAAGGGGGAAACTGAACCAAACTTGGTCAATCGAAAAAGATACCTAAATTCTTCCCAAATGATGTCAGTATCAGCAGTGTGAGCTGTAATGGACAGCCACCAACCCAAAGCTGCTCCCTTTAATTGCCAAGCTGCCAATTGTCGCTGCTGGGCATTAGTGATTTTGAGAATGGAGAAGATTCTCTCCAAGTCTCTCAACCATTGTTGAGCTTCTATGATACTTTCAGACCCTATGAACTTGGTGCCACCAAGCTCGGTATATTCTTTGCAAAGCATAGAGAATCTAACTGGGGCAGCGGGTGCAGGAGCTGGGTCATCACCTCGTCCCCTGCCTCTGGTATTTCCTCGATTCATCCTGAGAAATCAAGAATGAATTTAAGGGAAGAGGAGAAACATAGAGACGAAGATAGACTTATATACGACAAAGTTTAACTAGAACAGGCATTTAACAATGGACCTAATAAGATGGAGAAAGGGAAGAAGTAGTTGAAAATTTTATTTAAAACAAGAAAGTTTGTATATCAAAATACTTCTTTGAAAACCCTTTAAAAATCATTTTTACTTTAAAACACGTTCTCTCACAAGGAAAGGATTATAAGATTTGACTTCACTCATTCTAGGGTATTTCTACCCTATCTCTAATGAGTTTTTGCTCCTCAGGCTATGGTTTGCCTAAAAACCTAGCTCTGATACCAACTGTAACAACCTACTATTTTGCACTACTCAAATTCGACAATAAATTAAAAGCATGTCAAACTTGAATATTTCAAAACAATATATTGAAAATAAATTTGGAGCAAATGAAATCAAATCACAGAATCACAGACACAGAAATCAAAATACTCGCAGCGGAATTAAAAATAACTTAGTGCTTCATGAAGCCACTATCAATAGTCTCAAAATAAATATAAAGTACATAGTCTTAAACCAAATATAGTTTGAAATCACCATAGAAAAATCTCAAATCAATTTCTTAACTTACCTTTATTCTAAAACCACTTTACATTTCTAGATTTAGTTATATTTCAACTTCTATTTTTAAGTATTCACTTTATTTAACTATTTAACTCATAGACAACATAACCCTTTATTTATTCACTTATATTCAAATTTATACCAAAACATCATATTTATTTATTAACTTGAATTCCATTTTATTTTACAAATCAAAATTTACAAAAATAAATTTATACTTTAAATTCTTAACATTTATTTATTTACATCTTTAACTTGTGCAATATCACTTTATCTATAAGAATCATTTTTAAACCCAATTTTAAACAAAATATTATAACATTCTAATTTAAAAATATTTAATATTTTCAGAATATATATATATATATATATATATATATATATAACCACGGGTCTGTATAATGTTTTCTAAACTAGGTCAAGTGATACAGATAATATATCATTTCAATCCGTAATTTACAAAGAAAACCGGGTTCTATCATTTCAAACCCACAATCCCAAGTTAAATAATAAATAAATAAATAAATATCGTTCAGGCCTACCATTTCAGCCCGTATGATTCTATTCTACAGGGAACTTGCAGTGTGATAAAAGTAAATAAATAAATAAATAACAACATAAATATAATAGTAGATAATATAATTGATGATGTGTAAATGTGATAATAGGGTTTTTAACATCATAAATTTATATCACAGGCAAGTAACATAAAATATAAACGTTCTACAATTACACTTGTTATTAATTTACAGATTTATAAGTACGTTTGTCGGGTAAGAAATACTCACCATAATGCCGTAGAAGATCAGATTTAAAAACGATGGTAGCACTTGAAAAGAAAAACTACAGAAGGCACGATCAAATTGTTGCGGAGGCGACGATCGGGTTTTATTCTTGAAGAGGAAGTAAAACAATAAAAATCAAATTACTTTCGAAAAATAGCAAAACTGAATAGCTATATATTGAATAAATGATGGGATAAATAAATAACGCGCCCCTTCACCCCACGACTCAATCTCCACTTCTATGCTCGGCCATTTACCGTACTTAAGCACTAACCATGGTCTGTTAAATAAATATGCTGCGTTCAAAATTCAAGGTGGTGAATAAAATTGGTTCAAGGTTTGTTTACATGCATGATGATGCTCGGCCTCGTGCACGTCTCTGTGCACATCATCTGAAGCCTGTGGCTCGTCCACCATGGCCTGGAAGCAAGGCAAAGTCAAGGCGGGGCTACACGAAGGAGGAGAGGCTGCGCCTACTCAGGATGGTGGTAGGGCGGCGGCACGTGGTGGTGGAGAGGCACTTGTGTGGTCAGTGAAACAATTTCTAATACAAGAAAAAGGAAAAGGAAGCGAAAAAAAATAATATGAAGCCATTACCTGTAGCACACGAGCTCATGCAAGGAAGAAGAAAGGCTGAAGCTACAACGAGATGTACTAGAAAAATTTGGGACGTGTCTAGTATTTATAAGGAGACGTTTTCGTTGTTTATAAATATGAGAGAGGGTGCACAAAACAAGGCAAAATTTTGGCCAAAAATTTCGTACGTGAAAAACAAATTCAAAAAAAAGCAAGCAAATCTTTGATTGATACTTGATGTTTTCTTTACGTTATCGGAGGAAAAAATGCACTGATTTAGGTGAGAGAATATTGGCAAGAAAGATTTGAGCGAATATTTACAGTGGTATTGATTGCGTGAATTTAGCAAAAGGAAACTGTAAGAGATCTTTGGCAAACATTTTGTACCCGTTTTAAATTATTTAGGAAGTAAATGCGTTGATTAAATGCAGGAAATATTTATAAAATGGAAAGGCGAAGATAAAGGAGGCAATCAAATTTGAAACCAATTATTGCGTACGTGATTGAGTATTTACACGAAAACCTACATTGATTTAGTGAGGCAACGACCAATAGAAATTAAATTTTGAATGATTGAATTTTGATAAACAATAACTGATTTTGGAACGGCTCTGAATCAAAGATTTTATACCAAATTTAAAACAATTGAAGGCAATGGAAAGTGTAATGTTTACACGTGAATTCAGGGTACTATAAATTTGAACGGCTATAATTTATTTATTTATTATTTAAGGTAAGAGTTTTAAGAATGCGTACCTTCGACGCAATAATTTAATCAAACGTACTCCCACATTTAATAATAAAAGTAACGCATTTAAATTTACGCGTTTTTATTTATTTGCTACTTATATTAGTAAAATACACGTTTAAAGAGTATTCATTAAATACATACTATTTATACCACTAAATTAATCAAAACGGGCGCGAACGTACAAATTAAAACGTTCTTTTTATAAAGCTTATATATATACTATTAATTTTAAAATTAATTACTTAACTAAAATATGATTTGCTTACATTCTTTTGATTTATTCACCATTTTCTGAAACTGATGTCTGTAAGTAAAAATATTAATTACTTAATTTTAAAAGGTATATAATCCATTTTTTAAAAGAAACAAAAGTGAAATAAAATGTTGTTACAAATAATTCAGTTAAATTAAAAGAATTAAAAATCGGAGTTTAAAAGTTTTAAAATCCCAATAAATGTTAAACTCTAACCAAAATAGGAATTATAGAATTTTGCTCATACTTATAAAAATTTGGGTGATTATTCATAATTTAAATATAAAGTTCATTTTTTAAAAAAATAATACCCCAAAGTTATAATAAAAGAATAAAATATTCGTTAAAAATTTTGGGCTGTTACAAGTTCCAAGACTGGTAATCAATTACAAACCTTAAATAAGGCTTTAAGATGGATTAGATATCTAATTCCAAATAAAAAAGATCTATTGGAGATGCTATATTCAACCAAAATAATGTCAAAATTTGATATAAATTATGGATATTGGCAAATTCATGTCGCTAAAAAAGATCAATATAAGGCGGCATTACTGTTCCATTTGGGCAATATGAATGGAAGGTCATGCGACTTGGGCAATACGAATGGTATGTCATGCCATTTGGGCTTAAAAATGCCCCTTTGGAATTTCAAAAAATTATAAATGATATTTTAGTGCTTATACAACCTTTTTCATAGTTTATATTGATGATGTTTTTGTATTTTCAAAATCAATTGATCAACATTTTAAACATTTAAATATTTTTGAAAATGTAGCGACAAAAGCCGGTTTTGGGGTATCGGCAGGATACAACTCTTTCAAACTGAAGTAAGATTAATATTATAAAAGAAGGAACTATTTTTCCAATTAACAACGCAATTACATTTGTTGATAAATTTCCATATGAAATTAAAGGTAAAAATCTATTATCAAAGATTCTTAGGCAGTTTAAATTATGTAGCCGATTTTTATGAAGAATTAGCTTATGATGCTAAAACATTATTTGGAAGGTTAAGGAAAAACCCACCAGTATGGTCAGATATGCATACAAATGCAGTAAAAAGAATAAAAGCTAGGGTAAAATAAACCCCCTAGCAATTTCTTATCCAAATGCATTTAAAATTATCGAAACTGATGAATCCGATATTGGTTATGGAGGAATTCTTAAACAGAAAATTAGTAATAAAGAATATTTAGTAAGATTTACCTCTAGTATTTAGCAAGAGCCAAGAATGAATAATTCTATGGTAAAAAAGTATTATTAATTGTACTATGTATTCAAAAATTTGAAAGTGAATTACTAAACCAATTTTTTTTGTTACGAGTAGATTACAAATCTGCCAAAGAAATCCTATAAAAAGATGTTAAAAATATCACTTCAAAATAAATATTTGCAAGACGACAAGGTATATTATTAATATTTGATTTTGATATTGAATTTATAAAAGGCTCTAGTAATTCTTTACCAAATTTTTTGAACTGAGAATTTTCACAGGGCAAAAATGAATAAAGGGAAAGACGAAAATGAAGAAAGCAGTAATACTGTAATAATTCAGCAACGACCGGCTTAAATCTATTTTCCAAAGGGACGAAAAAACACTAGTGAAGAACCCTTAAAAATTATACATGAAGAGGCTAGGCTCAGAAAAGTTGCTTATGATTGGCCGTAAGATGGGTATCAACAAAAGAATACATCTACTCTTATATTCCTATCATTATTATTTGGATATCTTCAATCGAAAAAATATATAATCATTTATCAATAAAAGAGGTTATGACTTTCTACTTAATTTTTTTTGTCAATCCATATCTTTATCCAAAATATTTTCAATTTTATCAAGATATTCTTACAAGTACTCATTCAATACAATTTGATTTGACCCTAGGATCTGGTGGTGAATAGGCTTTTCAAAGGCTTCTATCATCAAGATAATTATGCCTGAATGGTGGGAAGGTAATTTATACAAATCAAAAGAATTTTTAACTAATTCAAAAGACCTTATAGAAATAAAATAAATTTCAATTATTTTGATTATATCACAGCTTGGGAAATCGCTTTCCGTTACGATAACAGATAGAAAACACATAGCTGTTTTGTACAATTTAAAGAGCAAAAGTCCAATCCAAATTGGTTTTTAGTTGGTATTCAAACATTGGATTATATCCTATTATTTTTGCAGGAAAAATTGGAATAATTTATGAAGAATTTGTTTGTAAAAATTCATTAATAAAAAACAAAGGATTAATATTTGACACTTCATCAAGTACCGGGGATTTTAAAATGGGGTGTTAACTTTAACATATAACATTGCAAAAGTTAGGCTTAATATTTGAAAATGTTTCTTATCTAAAATGATGAACATTTATTAAATGGTGGGATAAATATAAATTTTTAAAGGCTCAATCTTTGAAATTAAATGATTAATCAATTTAGAATTGTTAGAATCTCAATTGCTGGATTTTAATGACAACAACTATACAATTATGTCAAAGATTCTTTAAGCTAATTTACAGGTACATGAGCATCAAAAAGAGATAATCAAATACGTTCAAAATGAAGATATACAGTACAAAAAGGATGAAAGTATGTGTATGGAGATACAAAAAGAGATATACACGACAGAGACAATACGAAGGTGACAAACAAAGTTTTATTAAACATATAATGTCGTGTCTAGAGTTTACAAATGTTAAAATCTTCTCCAAATAGTACACACATATATACATTCATATTTTATATGAAAAATCTAGTCAAAAATTGCATGGAGCAGAACTCGAACCCGGGTTTCTAGTTTAGAAGGCAAGTGCTCTAACCAAATGAGCTATGATACTTTTTGTTATAGGATAAATTCAGACGTATGAAATACTTCATTCAGACGTCTGAATGCTGAAACAAAATTGTGGTTCCATAATATTCAGACGTCTGAATGAAAATATTCAGATGTCTAAATAAGGCCAGAAATAGCCTATTTCCTTGTTCTTTGCATTTCAACTTAATTCAGAAGTCTGAATTATTCAATTCAGAAGTCTAAATATTGTTTATTGCAAATTCAGAAGTCTGAATTATTCAATTCAGAAGTCTGAATTATTCACTTCAGAAGTCTGAATATCTACAACGGCTATATTTTCAAATAGGCACTTCCTTTCATGAAGAGATGTGTCCTTCATTTCAATAGATGTGACCATATCTCTTCATGATAACTCTTCACGAACAAATGCACCTATTTATAATCTATATAAACACATTAGAATCATGTTTTCATAATAAGAATTTAATCTATGTTTACTCTACTCTCATATTCTTTGACTTTAATACTCCTGTGCATTCAATTTCATACAAATTCAATTACTTCCTTATTCTTCACGTATTCTTATATATACCATAGAGGAGAAGATTATAGAAATATTGTACTTAATTGACTTATCAGTGTTATTTAAGAACAAGCTACAGTCAGATACATTTGATTTTTGTAAAGAAGTCCTGTTCGGTTGCTCAGGAAGTTGAAGTCCTATTCGGTTGCTTAGGCGGGTGAAGTCATGTTCGGTTGTTTAGGCAGTGTAAACCGTTCCTCCGGGTTAAGTGAGGGTTGTTGTAGTTGAAATTCCAGAAGGAGTCTGGGACTGGATGTAGAACGGGAAGTTCGAACCAGTATAAAAGTCCTCGTGTGCTTATTTTATTTTACTTATTCATATTGCTATAGTAACTTAGTTTATTTCCGCACTAGTATAATATAATTCCATATAGCACGATCCACACTGTATTTTCAGTTTAGAAGTGGATATTACGCATAAAAATAAAGAAATTAGTATAAATGAAGATTTTGATAAAAAAAAAAAAGTGGAATTTGCATGCCTGTTTTGAGTCAAAATTTAAAAAAAAAGAAAGTTTTAACTAAAATATCCGATTATGTGATCAAAACTGTAGAACAAGCAATTCCTTTGACGGAAGAATATAGTTCATTTGGTTCTTTTCGAAAAAGCTTTTAAATCTACTTAAAGAAAAGCATATATTTGTTTCATATTGGATTAATTCAAGTTGCTTTGAAACCAGCAATAAGTTCAGGACTAAAAACATCTGTTATAATTGCAGTAAGAGATAAAAGACATAATAAATTCCATGATTCCTTGATAGGAATAGTAGAATCAACCCTATGCGATGGTCCGATAATTTTTTTTTGTTTTTCTAATTTTACTATGTCTTTATTAGATCAAAATTTACTTTAATGGATCTATTTAGACATAAAGACAGAAGGTTTAATATGAAACTAGGAACACAGAATGTAATTCTTATTTGTAGAATATGTTATGAACTTATGAACATAATTGTTACAAATAAAAAATAGACCAATTTAAAATCAAGGCACAACCACATTGTTTATAATAGATATTAGTTAAAGTAATATAGTAATTCCAAAATCAATTAGTTGGAATGAAATTAATTTACCTGATACCTGGCTTTTAGAAGAAGCAAATGAATCTACTAAAATAGAAATAAAAAATTAAAAGAAATTGTTGAATAACCATAGTGACGTTGAAATTAATTTTTTTAAAGACAAAATTACACACCTAAAACTAGGTTCCAACTCTAAATTAGAAGAACCAAGAGTCAGCAATGCAGAAAAAATTCCTTTAAAAATAGAAAAGGAAAATAATATAGCTAGAAAAAACATGGACAGAGTTAGTCAACCTGAATATCAGGTTGATATACCTTCAGTCAATCCAAGATCTCCTACCCCTTCGGATTGGTTATGATGAAGTCAAATCAGTATTGCTTTAAACACTCTAACTCTTAATGAAGAATTTGAATTTTCTTTTTCAGAATTTGAAAAAACAAAGTTTTATTCGGAAGAACGCAAATATAAAAGGGAATGGTTTTTCATTAAAGATCCTAAAGAACAAGAAGCATTGTTAAAAAGATATAAAATATAATTATAAAAGAATGGAAAAGATCTATCAAAAGATTATGATATTTTCATAATGATAGAAAAATTGTATAAAATAGAAAAACAAAAGGATTATTTTCCAGACTTTGATGACTTCTTAATAGTCGCAAATATAAATTATGCTTATAGGGAATACAATGCAAAAGATGGTAAATAAAATTAGAAGTATTCACCCCCACATAAGCAAATTTATCAGCTAAAATAAATAAAGAAGAAATTATTGCTACTCCTTACAAGAAAGATGATAAAATAAAAGATGTAATAGAGCAAAATAATTTTACAAATTTAATATTATAAATAATAGGCAATCAACTTACAATAATTGAATAAGGAACTAATAAAGACCATAATAAGGCTACAAGAATCTGTAATACAGAAGAAGATTTATTTAAACCTTGGCTAGCATGAAGTTTAGAAATGTATATAGATAAACCAAGAGAATATTCAGAAATGTTTAAAAGAAATAATAAAAATATTAAATGCTTTAAATATAAATGAAAAGCAATTTGCACCTATAATTGAAAATAGGTCGGTAGAAGAAGTTTCTAAACGAGAGTTTGATAATGATTCTGATGAAGAGGTAAATTAGTTTATAATAAATATTATTTAGTATGGAACAAAAAAACCAAATTTTTTTTTTGAAATTGTTAAAATTTATTATGGAAATTCTTCATATAGTAGGCCCTGTTGTACGAGACCAACTCCTGTAGACCTCTAATTCAAGAAACAACAAAATATGGCATCGACATCTTTTTGCGATTCTTCCATTGTAGAGTGGAGCAACACCGAATATCAGATTCAAATAAAATTGCAGTACATGATTATATACGCTACTACATGTCAACTTAAAGGTAACTCCCACGAAAAAATTACAAGAATCATGGTTCATGGTTTTACTTGCCAAGTAAAAGTTTGGTATGATTTCCATTTAATAAATGAAGCAAAATGCTATAAAAACAGAAAATGGCGTCTCAATGAGCGACCATGTTAATACATTAGTGTGTGTGTGTGTATAGATATTATAGAAAGACATTCTATAGGAGCAACTTTACTCCAAACTGATAAAAGTCAGGAACAATTAATAAATTTGAGATGTCAAAACTTATCCCTATTTAGATGGTAGAAAGATGTATATTTTTATAAAGTATTTATTTGACATAATAGTAATCATGACTTTTAGAAAGAAAAATTCATATCAGGACTACTACATTTCTTCGCAGGAAGGGTTAAAAACCATATAAAACAGAAAAATAATGGAACTATCCTTTATGGTCAATACACTTATGGTGAATTGGCGTCACATACAGTTGCATAAGGAATTCATTTATGTAATGAAATAAAAGTACACGAGCAAATTCAAAAGGAGAAAATTTATGAAAAAAGAGTCTTAGGAGATTTTTGTTATCAATTTGGTCTATCACCAGTAAAACCAATAAAGAAATAAAAGTATTAAAAAATCATTTAAGAAAAGGTTTTACAAAATAAAATAATTCTAAAAGAAAATTATGCAAAAAATAGTAAAACTTCTAAAAGGAAAACATATAAATGTTGTAAAAAAATAACAACAAATAAGTCTAACGAAAAAATTCCGATATGTTGGAAATGTAGAACACAAGGTCATTATGCTAATAAATGCTAAATGAAAAATAAAATAAATAATCTTGATATAGATGAAGAAAACTCACTCAAAAAATTATTTTTATCAACTTTTGATTCAATAAAACAAAATTTAAAACTATATGTTATTGCATAAATTAATTTAGAAACTGAAAACGAATCAGAAAATGATTCAAACGATAATTCAAAATTTGACAATGGCGATGGTAATTGTGACTATTATAAAGCTTTATGTAAAGCTAATGGATTATCTATGTTAAGAAAAGAAGCAAATTTCATTCTGGATATTATAGATAAAATTTCGGGTCTAGAAGAAATGAAAAATATGTTAGAAAAAAATTAGAAACCCATAAAAGAAAGAAAATGAAAAGAAGTTAAAATTAAAAGAAGCAGAGACTTACAATTTAAAAGCTATTTTAAATAGAGTGAAAACCTCAAGTGATATTAACCTAGTAAATATTGAAACTATGGTTGCAGAATTATGACATGAAGTTAAAATACTTGAACAAGAAATAAAAGAATTGAAAGAAAGAATGTCCTTGATTGAAATAAAACCCCCAGATAATATAGCCATGGTAAAGATAATATTGATATTTTAGGAGAAGGAGAATTAAATTCTTTAATATTTATTAATACATTAAATAAGATAATTTCCCATAAATAGCGTACCAAAGTTACTGTTGTAGTACATAAAGAATATTATTTTAGTACAATAGTAATGATAGATTCTGTTACAGATTTAAACTGCATCAGTGAAGGGTTCATATTTTAAAAATAATTTCCTAAAACAACAGAAATATTAAATGTAGCATATGGCAGAAAATTAATAGTTAACTATAAGCTGTAAAATACATCTTCTTTTAATAATGGTATTTGTTTAGAAATGTTATTTATAATGGATAAAAATCTATCTCATAATAATATACTAGGAAATCCTTTCTCACGTTTGTTATATCCTATAACAAATATATTGAAGGAAGGAATTACTAGTACCATTAGTAGTCAGGAATTAACGTTTAAATTTGTTTTGCAACCACAACATCACAAAATCGATATTAAACAAAATACCACTTAAAGAAAATAAAGCTTTTTAAACTCTTTATCTCAAGGAATAAACTAAAAAATAAAAGAAAAAAAGATTATTACCACATTTATATGAAAAGCATAAAAGCCTACAAGAACATATTGAAAGTACCATTTGAGCAGATACTCATAATGATTTTTGGTAAAGGAAAAAACTTGTGGTGGAATTACCCTATAAGCCAAACTTCAAAGAAAGTCAAATCCCAATGAAAGCTAGGTCAATTGCAATAATTCCAAGACATTTAGATAAATGTAAATAGGAAATAGATGAATTTTTACATAAAGGTCTTATTAGACCTTCCAAGAGTCCATGGAGCTGCTCGACATTTTATGTTGAAAATGTTGCAGAACTAGAAAGAGGGGTTCCAAGACCACTAATCAATTACAAACCTTTAAAAAAGGCTATAGTCAATCAAAATCATGTCAAAATTTGATATGAAAAGTAGATTTTGGAAAATTCAAATCGTCGAAAAAGATGGATATAAGACGACATTTACTGTTCCATTTAGGCAATATGAATGGAATGTCATGCCCTTTGGCTTAAAAAGTGCCCTTTGGAATTTCAAAAAAATCATGAATGATAATTTTAGCGCTTATACACCCTTTTCCAAGTTTATATTGATGATGTCTTGATATCTCCAGAATTAATTGATCAGCATTTCAAACATTTAAATATTTGTATAAATGTAGTGACAAAAGCAAATTTGGCGGTACGAGCTAAAAAAATGAAACTCTTTTAAACTGAAATAAGATTTCTTGGTAATATCATAAAAGATTGAACTATTTTCCAATCGAACAAGATATTACATTTGCGAATAAATTCCCAAATGAAATTAAAGATGAAAATCAATTACAAAGATTCTTAGGAAGTTTAAATTATATAGCCATTTTTATAAAGAATTAGCTTATGATGTTAAACCATTATTTGAAATGTTGAGGAAAAATCCACCAGCATGGTCAGATATGCATATAAATACAGAAAAAAGAATAAATTCTAGGCTAAAAGAAATCCCACGCCTAGCAATTTCTCATTAAAATGCATTTAAAATTGTCGAAACTGATGCATCCAATCTTGGTTATGAAGGAATTCTTAAACAAAAAATTAATAATAAAGAATCTTTAGTACGATTTACCTCTGATATTTGGCAAGGGCCAAGAATTAATTATTCTACAGTCAAAAACAATAAATGATCAATTATATTATGTATTCAAGAATTGAAAGTCTTTTATTAAACCAATTTTTTTTGTTAAGGGTAGAATGTAAATTTGCCAAAGAAATCCTACAAAAATATGTTAAAAATATCGCTTCAAAACAAATATTTGCAAGATGGCAAGCTTATTATCAGTATTTGATTTTGATATTGAATTTATAAAAGGCTCTAGTAATTCTTTATCAGATCTTTGACCAGAAAATTTTTGTATGGAAAAAATTAATAAAGGAAAAGTCAAAATAACAGAATGCAATAATGCTACAATAATTCGGCAACAGCCGACTTATTAGTCTATTTTCCAAAAGGACAAAAAAAACGCTAAGGGAAGAAGCTTAAAAACAATACCTGAAGAGACTAGGCTCAAAAAAGGTTCTTATGATTTGGCGGTAAAATCCGTATAAAAAAAATACATATAACCTTATATTCCTATCTCTACTATTTAGACATCTTCAATCAAAAAGAAATATACTCATTTATCAACAGAAGAGGTTTTGACTTTATACTTTAATTTTTTTACTGATCCATATGTTTATTCAAAAAGTTTTCAATTTTATCAAGATATTTTAACATACACTGGTTCAATACAATTTGATTCGACCCTACGATTAAACGGTTATTGGGTTTTTTCAAAGGCTTCCATTATTAAGATAACTACGACTGAACAATTGGAAGGTGATTTATACAAATCAAAAGAATTATTAACTAATTCAAAAAATCCTTATAGAAATAAAATAAATTTTAATTATTTTGATTATATCAAAGCTTGGGAAATCGCTTTATGGTATGATAACAGATATAAAAAGCATAGCCGGTTTATACAACATAAAGAGCAAAAAAATTTAGTCTATCCAAATTGTTTTTAGATTGTTTTTCAAACTTTGGATTATATCCTCTTATTTTCCCAGAAAATATTAGAACAATTTATAAAGAATTCGCTCGTAAAAATCCGTCCATAAAAAACCATGGATTAATATTTTCTACACTTTACAAGTACCATGGATTTTAAAATAGGATGTTATAATTATCCCCAAAACATTTCAAAAGTTAGCTAAATATTTGAAAATATTCCTTATCTAGGAAGACGAAGATTAATCAAATGCTGGGATTTGAATTTTTAAAGACTTGATCTTTGAAATTAAAGGATTAATAAATTTAGAATCACATAAAATTGGGACAACACCACCTACTAAAAGGGTTGCTATGGATGTCTTAAAAGAAATATTAGCTTGTTCATCTAAAAAGGATCTAAAAAAAAAATCAAATTTTAACTACTTTTGGGCCAGATTCGAAATATGGAGATGAAGATTTGATGAGTGTTAATTCGAACCCAGGTGATGATATGCAAAGTCGGTATAGCCTATGTCCAAAATAAAGCTTATGAAGAAAAGAATTAGAAAAGGGGAAGTATAAGCTAAAATTAGTCATACCAATATTGTTTATATCAGTAGACGCAGAAATAGGAGAGAATTTATTCTGAAGGTACTAGTTTCTGAAAGGCACTTCTTTGGCTTTAAAGATCTTCTAGAAGAACTTAATTTAGTATCATTGCCGCCACCGGGATTACCACCACATCATCATAACTAAGATAAGAGTAATGTTACATTACTATCTTCCAGCTTATTGTAAACGTAGAAGATTATTTTACAGCTATGTCTATGTTGTATTTGTCTTTAGAGAAAAGGACAAAGACTATTTTACAACAAGGCTTACCTAAAAGGACCAAATCTGTGCCAGCTAGAGAAAAGAACATAGGCTATTTTACAGCAAGGCTTACCTGAAAGGACCTAATTTGTGCTATAATCATTTAGAGATGTCTGTTGGAGATTATAAATATTGTTATTCTTAGCCTAAGAGAAGTATGTAAAAATTATAAGAGTCTTTTATATTTTTAAGTTTGTGTAAGGACAGAAGTTATTTTGCAAGTTCTACAAAATAAAATCCTATGTAAATCTAAGTTTGTAATATAAGATATTCAGCTAGTTAAATCATTTTGTTTTCCATCATAATTTCTTTGTATCCTCCAATATACAATCCTATAATAGAAGTTTGGTATCGGAGCCACGTAAAAGGAGAAGTCGTGTCAGGTTTAAAACCCTATGGTGGAAGGTGCTAGTAGATATCTTCTATTCGTCTTAAAGGAACAACAGTCAGGTAAAATTTGAACGGTTACAGTAATTACTCTAGCAAAGTTTACATTGTAGCAATTTACTATTCTCCAATAATATCATAAATTACTTATCATTTACTATGTTGTTAATTTTGTTACATCTATTTGATAAAAAAATTATACCAAACCCTTATTATATCTTTGAAACCCAGGATTCGTCCTTAAGTCACGTTGCTGTTTAGTTCCCACTTAGCCACTGAGTTTTGGCATTCATAATGAATTATAGTGTAGACCATTGACAGGGATAAGGTATAAATGGATAGGTTAACTAGAGCTTTATCAATTAGACACAACAATAATGATAGTCTTATTGGTTTAGAAGTGGAAATTACGCATAAAAGTAAAGAATTATTGCAAATGAAGACTTTGATAAAAATTTAAATAACTGGAATTTGAATGCCTATTTTCAATCAAAATTGTATAAAAAATATGGAAGTTTTATTAAAAAATGGGATTATGTGATCAAAACTGCAGAACAAGCAGTTCCTTTAACAGAAGGATATAGTTCATTTGGTTTATTTTTGAAATAGCTTTTACTACATAAACAAAAGTATAGATTTATCATATTGGATTAATTCAGGTTGCTTTAAAGCCAGCAACAAAATTAGGACTAAATACATCTTCTATAATTGCAGTAGGAGATAAAGACATAATAAATTCCATGATTCCTTAATACGAATAGAAAAATCAACCCTGTGCGATGGTCAGATATCTTTTTCGTATTTTCCCAATTTTAGTATGTTCTTAACAGATCCAAATTTACTTCAATCAATCTGTTTAAATATAATGGTAGAAGGTTTTAATATGATGCAGGAACACAAAGTGTAATTCTTATTTATAGAATATGTTATAAAGTTATGATTAGAATTATTATATAAACAAAAAATAAACCTATTAAAAATCTAGGCACAACCTCATTGTTTATAACATATATTAGTAAAAGTAATATAGTAATCCAAAATCAATTAGTTGGAATGAATTTAATTTACCTAACAAGTGGCTTCTAGAAGAAGGAAATGAAACTACTAAAATAGAAAAAATAAATAAAATAAATTATTGAATATCCATATGGTGATGTTGAAATTAGATTTTCTAAAGATAGAATAACACACCTAAACCTAGGTTCCAACTCAAGATAAGAAGAACCAAGAGTCAGCAACGTAGAAACTATACCTTTAAAAATAGAAAAGGAAAACGTAATAGTTAGAAACACAATAGATAGAGTCAGTCAACCTAAATATCGGGCTGATATACCTTCGTCTAATCTAAGATCTCCTACCCCTTCAGATCTGCGATATGATGAAGACAAATCAGTGTTTCGTTTAAACACTCTAACTCTTAATGAAGAATTTGATTTTCCCATTTTAGAACCTTAAAAAAAAGTTTTATTCAGAAGTAAACAAATATAAAAGAAAGTGGTTTTTCATGAAAGATCCTAAAGAACAAGAACAATGGATCAAAGGATATAAAATATTTTCAAAAAAGATGGGAAAAATATATCAAAAGATCATGATATCTTCACAATGATAAAAAAATGTATAAAATAAAAAAACAAAAGGATTCTTTTCCAGACTTTGGTGACTTCGTAACTGTTGCAAATATAAATTATGCTTATAGGAATACACTACAAGAGCAGGTAAGACAACTAGAAGTATTCACCCCAGAAACAAATTTATTAATTAAAATAGATAAAGAAGAAATTATTGTTACTCCTTATAGGAAAGAAAATAAAATAGAAGTTGTAATAGAGAAAAATAATTTTGTAAATTTAACATTACAAACAATAGGCAATAAACTTATAAGAATTGAACAAGGAACTAATAATGACCAAAATAAGGTTATACGAATCTGTAATAAAGAAGAAGTTTTATTTAAACCGTGGCAAGCACAAAGTTTAGGAATGAATATAGATAAACAGGGATAAAATTCAGAAATGTTAAAAGAAGCAATGGAAAGACTAGATGCTTTGAATATAAAAGAATAGCAATTTGCACCTACAATTGAAAATACGTCGGTGGAAGAAGTGTTTGAACCTGAATGTGATAGTGATTCGGATAAAGAGGTAAATTAACTTATAAGAAATGTTTTGAAATATAGTACAAAAGAAACCAAAAAATAATTTTGAAATTAATAAAATTAATTACGGTAATTCTTCATATATTTGACCCTATTATACGAGACCAATTCCAGTAGATCTCTTATTTGAGGAATGAGAAAATATGGCATCGACATCTTTTGATGGTTCTTTCATTGTAGAATGGAACGTTAATGGCAAAATTGAATATCAAATTCAAATAAAATTGAAGTACATGATTATGTATGCCATTACATGTCAACTTAAAGGCAACTCTAATGGAAAAATTGCAAGAGCCATAAACTTAAGGTTTCACTGGCCAACTAAAAGGTTGGTATGATTTCCATTCAACAAATGAAGCAAAAATGCACATATTTTCTGTTATCAAAATAGAAAATGATATCTCAATGAGTGACCTTATTAATACATTACTATATGTTATAGCAAGACATTTTATTGGAACAAATTCACTCAAAACTGATAAAAAATCAGGAACAATTAATAAATCTAGGATGTCAAAACTTATCTCATTTTAGATAGTACAAAGATGTATGTTTTTTAAAGTATTTACTAGAAATGACAATAATCATGACTTTTGGAAAGAAAATTTATTATCTAGACTAAGGTATTTCTTCATGGAAAGGGTTAAAAACCATATAAAACAGAAAAATATTAGAACTATCCCTTATGGTCAATATAGTTATGATGAATCGGCGTCAGAGATAGTTGCAAAGGAAATTCATTTATGTAATCAAATAAAATTACATAAGCAAATTCAAAAGAAGAAAATTTATGGAAAAAGAGTCTTAGGAGATTTTTGTGGTCAACCTGGTTTTCACCAATAAAACTAATAAATGAAAATAAATGGATTAAAAATTCATTTAAGAAAATGTTTATAAAAATAAAAAATTTCAAAAAGAAAAGTATGCAGAAAATAGTAATACTTCTAAAAGAAAAACATATAAATCTTATAGAAAAATGAACAAAATAAGTCTAACCAAAGATAAGTTCTAATTTGTTGGAAATGTAAAACACTACTTCATTACGCTAATAAATGTAAAATGAAAAATAAAATTAATAATCTTGATATAAACGAAAAACTGAAAAATTCACTTAAAAATTATTTATATTGAGTTTTGATCCAGAAAAATAAAATTTAAAACTATTAGTTATTACAAAAATTAATTCAAAAACTAAAAACAAATCAGAAAATGATTCAGAGGATAATTCAGAATCTAACAGTTATGATCGTAATTATGACTATTATAAAGCTTTATGTAAAGCTAATGGATTATTTTTAGCAAGCAAGTGGGGTTGAATGAACCCCTCCATTTTTTTTTTGAAACTGGGTACTTATATTTACAAAGTAGGCAGCACACAAGTCTGCAAGAATCATCATGGCGCACAGTTTAATATGCCAGAGGCAGGGATCGAACTGCCGACCTTGTCGTCAACAGCCTGGCGTTTTTACCACTGCACCAAGGCCTCGGACACCCCTCCATTTTATTAATCATTGAAAAAAGAAGAATGCAAAGAAATCAGGCTAGAACAATACAAGAAAAGAAAAACAACAAAGAAAAATAGACAATGGCTACAGGAAAAGCAGCTAATCTAAGCCTTATTCCAATAAATTTTCCTCACTATAACAAACAAGGAAGAAGAAATAGGGTCTCCCTGTCTAAGCCCTCTCTTGGCAGCAAAGTAACCCAGTTTTGACCATTGATGCTACTAGACAGGGATACAGAGGAAATATGTGTATTGACCCATTCAAATTTTTTTGGAGGAAATTTCATCCTGTGAAGAATATAAACAATAGATACCCAACTAACATAGTCAAATGCCTTCTTCGAATCTATCTTCATTAGACATACCCTAGAGATATTAGATCTAGAATAGCCTTTGAATAACTCATGAGATAGGTTAATATTATCGTGAATGCTCCTGCCATGAATAAAACCACTTTGGTCGTTGGAAATTAAAGTTGGTAGAACAACTTTCATTCTTTTTGCAAGAATTTTTGCTATGCATTCGTACACCATGATACAATAAGTAATCGGTCGAAAATCACTGAAAAAATGGATTTTCCTTCTTGGGAATTAAGCACAATTTAGTAGCATTAATTCCAGATACCAGCTTTCCTGTTCTAAAGAAATTCCTTATGGCTGTGAGGAAGTCGCATTTGATAATAACCAAGCTTTCTTAAAAAATTGACTACCAAAACCATTGGGTCCCCAATAACTTTTGGAACATATAGAGAGTAAAGCCTCAGTTATTTCATCACCATATATGTCAGAAGCAAGGGCATGTCCTTGAACATCAGTAATCTTAGGCAAATTCAAATCATTAAGAAGCCGAGGATTACAATCCTCCTAGACTTCGCCAAGAAGGTGCTTGTAGTAATCACCAAAACACTTAATAATATCATCTTCGTGGTCAAAGGAGGAAACATTTTTTGGAACAAGCCAGCCCGCAGTGGAAGAAATAGGTGAATTTCATAAATTTTACCATTTTTGGATCATTAATGGGTCTATGAAGTCTAAATGTATTTAGATCTTATCATTCCTTAAGTGTGTGATAGAATAGTTTAACATAAGGTCTGAATATATCAAATATACTCATTCATTAAGTGTGTAATAGAATAGTTAAACATAAGGCAAATATGATCAATAGATAACATGATGTATATGAATAAATAAGAATAATTTTAAAGGCAATCACATAAGGGACAAAGGGGAAACAAATAAAAGATGACAAAGATGAATGATTCATCTTCCCATTTCTAACAAACTTGATTTATGCAGTATTCAATTAGCAGTCAATGAATCATTATGACATACGAATAGGAATATCCAACAATAATCATATGCATATACTACTGCCTTATTTAAAATTGTTTGATATTAGTATAACATTTAAACTATAAAATTTGAAATATAAACATTAAGTTTTATATGTACATATATACATACATGCATACGTAATTATTTCTATATAAATGTTAATCCAATTTTTATAAATTAATTCAAAATAAACCATATTACATTTAAATTTTCTGATGTATTTATGAACTTATGTAAACTCGAATTTGTTAACAAAATATATATGTATACAATTAAATAAAAGATTCAACCTGTATGAAAAATGTTTTTTTTACAAGAGTGAAACATAATAAACTGAGCAATATATTAACAATCCTTTGAATACTTAAATAAGTAATAATCATGTCAAATAGGGTAACAAATTTATAAATTTATTGCAATCAATTTATTACCAAAACATCCTTTAATCATGTGTGGTTTTCAATTACAATAAGATGTAGATGATAAGAACAAATTAACATTCAAATCTAAGGAGATTCAACCTATATGAGTAAATAATGATTATTATTATTATTATTATTATTATTATTATTATTATAAATGAAAGGTGATACATACCGAACTAAGCAATATGTTAAAATACTTCGAATACTTAAAGAAGGATGATTGTGATGTCAAATGGAGAAACAAATTTAGAAATTTATTGCAATCAATTTATTATCAAAACAACATTTAATCATATGTTAGTTTCTGTTATAGTACAAATGCAAACAATAAGAACATATACACTTTCAAATATAAAGAATTACACTTAGATTTGAATGTTTAAACATAGATCTAAAAAAATTAAAATATTGTCTAATCATATGCAAGTTTCAGTTTCGATTTATCTAACAAAAAACCAATCAATTCATATAATAAACAATTTGAACTACATAAACCATTTTCAAATCAAATAAGACAATATTATACACATATAAATTATGACATTCAATTTATCCATTGAAACATTATATTAAAATTATTAGAATAAAAAGATCATACTTTAACTTTAAAGCCTTGAAGTATACCTTAAAACATTGACTTTTGCCTTTAGATGTAGGCAATGAATCGTGCCTTGAATGATGAATCAAATCTCCTAGATTCAGAAACCAGCCTCTAGATGTTGCAAGGATCAAGAGACAAGAACCACCTTGAATTTATATGTTTTGTTTGAATTTGCTTTATGGAATTTTTATTTTTATGGAGGCCGTTAAGCGACAGGAGGAGAGCATAAGAAAGAAAGAAGGAAAAATTATCCGTCTAAAATAAAACATGAATGAGGATGAGAGAGAGAGAATATGTTTTAAAAGAAAACATTAAAACCATTTCGATTTCCTCCTTTAAAACCTTCATTATTTAATTCCAAAATTAAATCATCAAATTCGCTTCCATCCTCTTCATATATTCGGTAGAGTAAAATAAATAGAAAATGACAAAGTTTATTTCATAAATGATATTTAAGTGATTCAAAAAGAGGAGATTTGTAACGACCTAGAATTTTAGTCATTTGGATTTGAAATTTATTTTAAATATTGAAAAGTTAACTTTATAAGTTATATAACCTGAATTTCAAAATATAGCGATTTATTTGAAAATTTAAATTGTTGAATTTAATAATTGGGAATATTTAAAATAAAGTGGAAATTAGCCATAAGGGCCTCTTTAGCAAGTGCAATTAGTTTCTAGGACACACAACTGAAATAATTACTTTTAAGGACAAAATGCAAAATAATTAGTTTCTAAGGCCTAAATACCTTTGAAATTATGTCCTTCAAAGTAATTGGATGGCTGACTTTGTCCTTAAAAGTAACTATTCTTCTGACTTTGGCCTTGAAATTAATTTCTGTGGATGTTCTAGAAACTAATTAGACCGCAAAATTTGTTCTTATAGTAAAATGCCCCTAAAATAAATGTGTGAAGACCCGGAATTTTGGGCAATATCAATTTAATAATATATATTTAAAAATTAAATTGATTTGATAATTTTCTTTTATAATTGTAATATAAATTGGCAAATTTATTCCTTTATAAGCAAATAAATATTTAAATTGATATTTTAAAAACTAATAAAATATTTTCTATTTATAATGTATATATATTTGTATATATATTGTAAATAGAAATCTTTGGTTTGTAATTTAATAAATAAAATCTTGTTTCAAATTCTAAAATATATTTTGGTAATTTGGAAATTTTAATTTAATTTTATATAAAGCTTTTCAAAAGTCATTTAAATAAATAACTACATAGTTTTAAATACTTAAGATAAATGCTTAATTGTTTAAATCGTAGCTTAAATTTAAATTTAAATTAATCAACAAAAGGTTTATTTTACATTCTTTTTTAATATTGCTTAAATAAATATGATATATTAATTCATTTAATAATGTAAGTAATTTATAATCTCTTTTATAAATTAATTAAAATTTACTATTTGTTATTTTCAAACAATATTAATAAATATGTTAGAGATAAATAGATTTTTATAAAAATAGAATTGTTATTTCAAATTGAATAAGTTGACTTTAATTTTGATTTTGAAATTTAATTTGAATTTGAATTTGAATTTAAAGTTTTGAAATTCAAAAGATAGACATTTTAAAAATATTTGGATTTTATAGATATTTGTATAAGCCTCTATTTATGAATATAATTGGTTTTATTTCTTTGAAATTATCTATATATATAAATAAGTATTTGTAAAATAATAAATTAAGTAAATCTTTTTATTTAACATCTAAAATAATAAAATAATACATAAGCCATGTGTTAATATATTAAGTAACTAAGATAACATGTGTAATTTAATAAATAAATGAGGATGACAAATGTTAAGATTTTGAACAAGTGTCCTTAGTGATTTTAAAATTATCTTTTATTTCATTAAATCACAAAATAGCCTTATATAAACATTGCTTCCTCCTCTTCTATTTTCTTTCCATCTTCATTTTAATCAAAGAAATTTTTCAACCTGTAAAATAACACAAAGCAAATCTGAAGTTCACCCTTCTCAAATCATCTTCTAACCAAAAAAAATCTATAACCTGTCATCACCTTCAAAATCATAACCTGTAGTTCATATTCAACTCAAAGCATGCAAGCATTCTTCTTCAATCTGCCTGCATGCATTCTAAAATCCTAAGACAATCAAAGCAAATGTAAATCAAAAGCCTATAATTCATTTTCATTTTCAAAAGAAAACATGGAATCAATTTTGCAAATCAAATCAAAACTTAAAACCTATAACTCAATTTCAACAATAAAAGCCTGCATCTTCTTTAAAGTCTGAAAGCAAAATCAAAAGCAATATCCAGTAACAAGCATTCAAGTTTACAAAACAAGGAAGCAATTCAAATTTATAAATCAAGTAATCTTCAGCATTCCAGCAACTCAAGTTTAAACAGATTCAAAAGCTTTTTCAAAATATAATGCTCTGTCCTTCTTTAAAACAGGTGATTAACATTCTATTTAAAAATTACTTAAGTATAAACATGGTTGCATGTTGATTCCTGTGATAGTTATGATTTGTGTGGATATAGGTGAGTAATTTTTTGCATGTGTGTGTGTGTGTGTGTGTGTGTGTGTGTGTATACATATATGAATTATTTGTGAATATTTGGATGTAAATGTGTGCATGCCTGTATCATTGAGACATCTCTGTTCTTTGTTTTCAAGACCCTGATTTGCAAACAAAAAACATTATCCTTTGATCTAATAACTGTTTGGACTTAGAATATAAACAAAAATTGTTTGATTTATCATAGATCAATGTTTAAAATTATAAGTAAGTTAAAATATAAAATTTGAATGTCTCTGGGAACAAAAACAACAGGCAAGTATTAGTTTTGTCCAAATTTAAACATCCTAATGTATCAGTTCAGGAATGTAAACTGAATCATCAACCAGAAACATGATTTTAAAACTAAAATCATAATTTTTAGATTGAGGATGAAAGAGCAGTTTGGGTTTGAATATATTTTCTAGTTTAGGGGTTTTCTGGTGATCTGCTTGCTTGACGCCTTTTCTGGTGATGGAAGGATAAACGGAGGGTTTGGGAAAAATATCTAGAAGTTGTTCAATGCATGGTGGTGACTGCGGTTAACCAATGAAATATGTAACCCTAGTTTTGGCTTGATCTTGAATTTTTGATTTGTACAAACTCTCTGGTGGATCGAGTTCCACAAAACTCAGAAGATGGAAGGAGGGATGTGGACGAAGTCGTTCCCGGAGGCGCTGGTACTCTGGTGGTCGGAGACTTGAGATTGAGATGAATCCAGGCTTCAATGGTTGTTCCAGTTTTGGGCTTTAGGACTCGATTTTGATTTTGAGTTGTTCTTTGAGTTCTGATGATCAGGGTTGTAAAGTTGGATGACCGTCGACTTGAGGAAGTCGTCGTTGATGATCGGAGAAGGGTGGCTGGTCTGTGCATATGCACGGTGCATATCTGGGTTCTGATGAAGCCTGGGTTGAAGCAGGGATGGGTACTCGGGTTTTCATTCGAGTTGCTTCGTGAATTGCTCGAAGTTTGGAGTGGTGTTGGTTTGAAGACTTTGAGGTTATGGCTCGGGTCATGTTTTAGTTACAGGTTTTTAAACCTGTCTATTTTTAAAATTTAAAATGAATTTTAAAATGTAAAGATAAGATGTAAAGCAAAGTTATAAACAAAGTTTTAAACAAGTTAAAATCTGGATTCAAATTTACTTTGGATCTTAGTTTCGAGATAAATAAAGTTTTATAAAATTGAAATGTTTTAAAAACTTTAAAATGTTAAAGTATATTTTATGAGATAAATTGACTTTAAATAATTTGGTTTTAAACTCTTATATAAATTTCTTTTATAAAGATAAGTGTTAAAGAACATTTGATTAAGAAGATTTTTAAATTGTTTTTAAATTTTGTTAAAATTAATTTGTATTTAACTTGAATCTTAATTTGAAATAGAATTTAAAAGTAAATTTGAAAGTAAGATGTTTTCAAATGTGTTTGTAAATGATAATTAAATCATTAATATGAATAATGTTTTTATTTTAAAGTTAATTAAGATTTAATGATTTAAAATTCATTAAATTATTCAGGTAATTAAAAAGGATAATTAATTAATTTATTATTTGGATGAACTAATTTAGTAATTAAGGGATTAAATTAATTAATTAAGGTTTAAGTGATTAATTAAAGAACAAATAAATTTGTAGCTAAGGATCATTAATTAGGTAAGATTAGATTTTTAATTAATGATTAGAAATTAATTAATCAAGTAATTAAAGATTTAATTAAGTTACAGTTAAGCACTTAATTATTTAAATAATTAGGGATTAATAAATTGGTTATTAAAGATTAGTTAATTTGTAATTAATAATGATTAATCTAAGTTTAATTACTTATGTTAAGTAATTAAAGAATAGTTAATAGTTAATGAAGATCATTAACTAGGGATTATTAAATAATTAATTAATGTGATTAATTTTAATAATTAATTAGATTAATTAATTTAGGATTATCATTTGTGGAATTGTTTAAGTGTAATTATTTAATGTGATTAGTTTAAGTTTATTTAATTCAAGATAATCACTGGTTGATTTGTTAAGTATAATTACATAATGTAATTAATGAAGGATAATTACTTAGTGAAGTAACTAAGATGAGCAATTACTGGATGTATTTAGTTGAAGTATGAAAGAGATTTGGGATTAATTACTTTGTGTAATTAATATGAAGGATAATTACTTAGTGAAAATAATTAATAATTAATTACTTAGTGTAATTAACTTAAGAATCGATTAATAAATTTGTTTGAAGATAATTAAGTAATGTAATTAATTAAGGGTAATTGATTACTGAATGAGATTAATCAAGGGTGATTAATAAATATAACTAATTAAAGATTAATTATTAAACGTAATTAATTAAGGAGTAATTAATTTATTTAATGAAGTAATTAAGGGTAGTTAATTACTGAATGTGATTAATCAAGATTGATTAATGAATAATTAATTTAAGGTTAATTATTAAATGTAATTAATTTAAATAGAATAATTAATTAAAAATGTAATTAGGGATCATTAGTTTATATAATTAATGATGTAATTAAAGGTTGATTAATTAAAGGTTAATTAATCAATAAGTGCTTAAAGAGTAATTAATTAAGGATTTATGTAATTGATTATAATTAATTAATTAATGAAATAATTAAAGGTTAATTACTGAAATTGGTTAAGAATAATTAATTTGTGTAATTAATTAAAGGCTAATTACTTAATGTAATTAGAAATAATTAATCAAGGATGATTAATTAAGATGGATAATTAAAGAATGATTAATTAATTGATTGGTAATTAATTAATGGTTATGTAAGCAAGATTTACGTGATGAAAGTAATTAATTTAATTCATTTTAAATTAACTAGAGATAGTGAGATTAATTAATCCTTGCTTATGGATGTTGAATGATAGTGATTGCCTTGAATGATTTGAGATCTCAAATATGAGATAAGTGATGCTGTGTGATATGGGTACTTTAGTTGATTTGTGATGATAACGTGGATTATCTATTTGCGACGATAATGTGAATTATCTGTTTGTGATATTATTATCTATCTGTGTGTATATAGATAATGAATTGAATCATATTGTTTTAACTTTAAAACAACTTGGACCTAAAAAGACGGTGTTTTGGATTCGATGAGACCGGGATCGGGTTTCTAGATTTGGATATCCAAAAACCACATCGATCCAAATTAATGATATGTCGTGAATCTCAAGTGAATATAAAGATTTAGAATGCAAGGATTATCGTCATTAACTCTGAGGGTGATTCCAAAATGAGTGTAACGAGATAATGTCTTCGGTTTCGTTCGAACCCAAAATGAACTTGTATGGAATGAATGATTTCAGAACATCGTTAGGTGAACGATGAGCATTCTAAGAGATGTGTTCTCTAAAGGTAATCGTAGCCTCAAGCCTCATCAACCGGAAATGGATAAAACAAGGGAGGTGCAGCAAGGCTAAGTGGGTAGCACCCAAGTAGGACGTGATTTACCCCTGTGTAGAGGTCCCTTTTATACAGCTGTGTGGGTAGTTGGTTGCAAACAACTGCGTGGTTGTCTTGTTCGGGACTGTCCAGTAATGGATGGTTCCGGCTTTTTGTTGCAGGGGATTGGGAGTAATTCTCAATACAGTGATCTAGGCCACATACTGTGATGGACGATACCCCAGTAGCCCTGTCATTATATGGAATCCAATCTCCAATAAGAGCTGTATGTTTTAGTTGTGTCCAACTATGTTGGAACGTGAGATGTAAGCATTCCAGCTATTTCTATATTTGGTTGAAAATCCTAGACCCTATTATAATATCACTGGATTTTCTATCAAATGTTTTGGTTAGCGTAAGGTAAAAACTTACCCATGTTTATTTGTGGGGAGTCTTTCGTGATACCTTTTCTTTTCAAAAGTTTTCAAAAGTTAAGCAACTTTAACCTGTTACTCACAACAGACCCATGTCTGACTGGAGTTTATCTTCTTCTTTCTTAAACTCTCGAGTACTCAAATTTTTACGAGTAGCCAAGGGATTCAGGTTGGCTTTGACGAATTCTGGAGAAGCAATGGAGTAGGAGGCTTCAGCGTTCTTAGATATTTATAGTGTTCCGCTGTGTGATCTCTGAGTCAATGTTGTGTTGTATTGAGGTGTAACAACTACACATGTGTTTATAACTATCTAGCATGTGATGTATGATCTGTGTAACTCTGATAGATGTTGTATACTATGTAATATATTATATGATTAATATAATTTATTCGTTCCGCTGTTGAGATTCTGATGTTGTTTCTTTCTTTCTTCTCCGTCTTTCTTTCTCTTTTCTAACCCTTTCTTTCTTAAAGATGATGCGTCTTTCTAGGAAGAGAAAGGCGGGTCGTCATAGGTGGTATCAGAGCGCTAGGTTGAGTGAATACTTAGGCTTTGGAGTGATTTCTTTCTTGAGAGAGCGTACTTGTATTTTTATGTATTTATCTATTTCTACCTATTTGTTGGGTTACCTGTTCGGGTTTTCCAAAATAAGTTCTAGAGGTAGGAAGAGTAGTGGTGTGTATAACACGACTACCAATGGAAGGAGTCCAAATGTTGAGGTTAGAAGTGTATCTTCCGAGACTGTAGACCTAATACCGTCTCGAGTAAGCTTTGCTATGGTGAAGGATTTCATCGATCTCTGAAGGAAACCTTTTAAGGGTTCGGAGTCCATTTTTGAAGTGCAATTTGGATGAGTAGAGTTTGGATCTTTCGGTTGGGCAGAAGTGAGTGATGGTATCTTGGTACCTCGGAAAGTAATAGTTGCATGATGAGACACAACGATTATGGAAGTGTCCGAAGATGTTTCTTTGGAACAAGAGTAAGGAAGTGTGCCTGCATCAGTGATGAGACTGAGTTTAGTAGGATGTTTGTGTTTGGCCTTGAGGTCCGAGTTTCTCGAGGAGCTTTGGATAAGGAATTCTTTGGCATTTGTGTCAGTAGTGCAGCTCGGAGTGTTCCTGTGCTAGCAGGAAGGTCATCTGGTTGAGTAGTTTTTTGGAGGTGGAGTTCTGAAGCAGCTAAGTGAATCTGTTCCTTCGATGGATTGGTCAGATGAGTGTAAACTGTTCTGATTGGTAAAAAGAGAACAGTTTTCTTTAGAATTAGGCTGGGTTGATCGTAAAAATGACTTACGATAGTTGAATGTTCTCTTGGGTTATTGGGGATTTTCGGATGTCTTCAGGGAGGTCAAGGTATGCCTTAGCATATGGAGATTGAGTTTCCTTATCAACTAGGATTCCATAATTGATACCGATGGTTCAGCTTAATAGAAAGATGGTTTCTAGAGAGAGGGTTTGTTGAAGCAGTTCAGGATTTGGTGGAACTTCTGAATTTTTCTCTTTATCGATCTGTTGAACCATGTCTTCCGGGATGTGTCGGACAAGTTTGTGCTCGTGTTCTTCATCAGCATTCTCATCTTCTTCAGATCAGGGTTGCACAACGGAAGTAGTTTGGAAGTGATCGTGTTTGTCTTTTCCGTATAGGAGAACTTGTTTTCTACTGATGATAGTAGAGTTTGATCTTGATTTTGGTTGATCTGGACAGGATCATTCTGATGGGTTGTTTTTGGTCAGTTTGTTTTGAAAGGCATCAACGAAGGTTGAGCTGATCAGGAAGGATATAAGCATCCCTGGATCGTTAGAAGAGTTTTGTGGATAAGAGGTGAAGGAATTTGGATTTCGAAGTTGGAGATCTGATTTTGGATAAGTTTTCTCCGATCAAAGGAGCTATAAGATTTGGTAAGACTAGGATTCGATGTGTTTCATGTATCTCTGAGGGAGTACGTATATGATCTATCACTGGTTGTGGAAGCAGCAGTTCTAGAGGATTTGGTAGTTGAATAGGATTTGATTTTGGTCTGATATCCTGTTTAGTTTTGTAGATCTAGATGAATAGAAGCTCTGTAGCTTAGTAGTGTAGATTGTTTGGATTTAGTAGAACGAGTATTCTAGTATTTATACTTGGGAAACTCTAGGAAGTTCTATCCAGAATTTTGTCTGGATAGTTAAATTTGTTTGATTGAGTGAATTTGTTGCTATGGTTATTAGCATATAGTTGATAATATATGCTTATGGTTTAAATTAAAATCTTTGATGGGTTATTAAATTACATTTGCTTTTAAATTTCGGGGACGAACTTCTTTTAAGGGGGGAGGAATGCGATGACCTGGGATTTTGGACAATATCAATTTAATAATCTGTATTTAAAAATTTAATTGATCTGATAATTTTCTTCTATAATTGTAATATAAATTGGAAAATTTATTCATTTATAAGAAAATAAATATTTATATTTATATTTTAAAAACTAATAAAATATTTTCTATTTATAATATATATATATATATATATTTGTATATATTGCAAATAGAAATCTTTGGTTTGAAATTTAATAAATAAAATCTTGTTTCAAATTCTAAAATATATTTTGGTAACAGGAAATTATTGTTAAGGACAAAATTTCACAGTTTTTAGCCTCAAGGACAGACCTTCAATAATTTATCCTGAAGGACAACTTTCTCTAGGTATCAGTTTTTAGTTATTGATAGCAGTTTTTAAGTATCAGTTTGTAGTTATCGGTAGCGGTTTTTAGGTATCAGTTTTTAACTCGGTGGCAGTTTTGTTGTCCTTGTGAATAATTTTGAAAAATGTTTGTCCTTATGAATAATTTTTAGAAGAATGTTTGTCCTGGTGGTAAAAACATTGAGGTCGTGTCCTTGAGGCAAAAAATATACAAATCTTTGTCCTTTAAATTAATTTCCCCTTTTGGTAATTTGGAAATTTTAATTTAATTTTATATAAAGATTTTCAAAAGTTATTTAAATAAATAACTATATATTTTTAAATAATTAAGATAAATATTTAATTGTTTAAATCTAAGCTTAAGTTTAAATTTAAATTAATCAACAAAAAGGTTTATTTTACATTCTTTTTAAATATTGCTTAAATAAATATGATATATTAATTCATTTAATAATGTAAGTAATTTATAATCTCTTTTATAGATTAATTAAAATTTACAATTTGTTGTTTTCAAATAATATTAATAAACATGTTAAAGATAAATAGATTTTTATAAAAATAGAATTGTTATTTCAAATTGAATAAATTGACTTTAATTTGGATTTTGAACTTTAATTTGAATTTAAAGTTTTGAAATTCAAAAGATAGACATTTTAAAAATATTTGGACTTTATAGATATTTGTATAAGCCTTTATTTATGAATATAATTGGTTTTATTTCTTTAAAATTATATATATATAAATAAATATTTGTAAAATAATAAATTAAGTAAAGCTCTTTATTTAACATTTAAAATAATAAAATAATACATAAGACATGTGTTAATATATTAAGTAATTAAGATAACATGTGTATTTAATAAATAAGTGAGGATGAAATTTTTTGAACAAGTGTCCTTGATGATTTTAAAATTTTCTTTTATTTCATTAAATCACAAAATAACCTTATATAAACATTCCTTCCTCCTCTTTTATTTTCTTTTCCATCTTCATTTTAATCAAAGAAATTTTTCAGCCTGCAAAATAACTCAAACAAATCTGAAGTTCACTCTTCTCAAATCATCTTCAAACCAAAAAAAAATCTATAACCTGTCATCACCTTCAAAATCATAACCTGTAGTTCATATTCGACTCAAAGCATGCAAGCATTCTTCTTCAATCTGCCTGCATGCATTCTAAAATCCTGAGATAATCAAAGCAAATGTAAATCAAAAGCCTGTAATTTATTTTCATTTTCAAAAGCAAACCTGGAAACAATTTTGCAAATCAAATCAAAACTTAAAACCCGTAACTCAATTTCAATAAACAAAGCCTGCATCTTCTTCAAAGTCTGAAACCAAAATCAAAAGAAGAGCCAGTAACAAGCATTCAAGTTTACAAAACAAGGAAGCAATTCAGGTTTATAAATCAAGTAATCTTCAGAATTCCAGCAACTCAAGTTTAAAAAGATTCAAAAGCTTTTTCAAAATAAAATGCTTTGTCCTTCTTTAAAACAGATGAGTAACATTCTTTTTAAAAATTACTTAAGTATAAACATGGTTGCATGTTAATTCCTGTGATAATTATGATTTGTGTGGATATAGATGAGTAATTTTTTGCATATATATATATATATATATATATATATGAATTATCTGTGAATATTTGGATATAAATGTGTGTATGCCTGTATCATTGAGATATCTCTGTTCTTTGTTTTCAAGACCCAGATTTGCAAACAAAAATCATTATCCTTTGATCTAATAACTGTTAGGACTTAAATATAAACAAAAGTTGTTTGATTTATCATAGATCAATGTTTAAAATTATAAGTAAGTTAAAATATAAAATTTGAATGTCACTGGAAACAAAAACAACATGCAAGTATCAGTTTTGTCAAAATTTAAACATCCTAATGTATCGGTTCAGGAATGTAAACAGAATCATAAACCAGAAACATGATTTAAAATCTGAAATCATAATTTTTAGATTGAGGATGAAAGAGTAGTTTGGGTTTGACTAAATTTTGTAGTTTGGGGGTTTTCTGGCGATCTACTTGCTCGAAGAGATCGAGGTGTTTTCTGGTGATGGAAGGATGAATGGAGGGTCTGGGAAAAATATCTGGAAGTTGTTCAATGCATGGTGGCGACTGCGGTTAACCAATGAAATCTATAACCCTAGTTTTGGCTTGGTCTTGAATTTTTGATCTGTACAAACCCTCTAGTGGATCGAATTCCACAAAGCTCGGGAAGATGGAAGGAGGGATGTGGACGAAGTCGTGGCTGGAGGTGCTGGTACTTTGGTGGTCAGAGACTTGAGATTGAGGTGATTCCAGGCTTCAATGGTTGTTCTAGTTTTAAGCTTTAGGACTCGATTTTGATTTCGAGTTGTTCTTTGAGTTCTGATGATCAGGGTTGTAAAGTTGGATGAACGTCCTCTTGAGGAAGTCGTCGTTGATGATCGGAGAAGGGTGGCTGGTCTGTATATTTGGGTTCCGATGAAGCCTGGGTTAAAGCAGGGATGGGTACTCGGCTTTTCATTCGAGTTGCTTCGTAAATTGCTCGAAGTTTGGAGTGGTGTTGGCTCGAAAACTTTAAGATTATGGCTCGGGTCATGTTTTAGTTACAGGTTTTTAAACCTGTCTATTTTTAAAATTTAAAATGAATTTTAAAATGTAAAGATAAGATGTAAAGCAAAGATTTAAACAAAGTTTTAAACAAGTTTAAAATCTGGATTTAAATTTAGTTTGGATCTTAGTTTAGAGATAAATAAAGTTTTATAAAATTGAAATGTTTTAATAGCTTTAAAATGTTAAAGTATATTTTATGAAATAAATTGAATTTAAATAATTTGGTTTTAAACTCTTATATAAATTTATTTTATAAAGATAAATGTTCTTTAACATTTGATTAAGAAGGTTTTTAAATTGTTTTTAAATTTTGTTAAAGTTTAATTTGAATCTTAATTTGAAATAGAATTTAAAAGTAAATTTGAAAATAAAATGTTTTCAAATGTGTTTGTAAATGATAATTAAATCATTAATAAGAATAATGTTTTTATTTTAAAGTTAATTAAGATCTAATGATTTAAAATTCATTGAATTATTATGGTAATTAAAATAGATAATTAATTAATTTAATTAATTTATGATTTGGATTAATTAATTTAATAATTAAGGGATTAAATTAATTAATTAAGGTTTAAGTGATTAATTAAAGAACAAATAAATTAATAGCTAAGGATTATTAATTAGGTAAGATTAGATTTTTAATTAATGATTAGAAATTAATTAATCTAGCAATTAAAGATTTAATTAAGTTACAGTTAAGCACTTAATTATTTAAATAATTAGGGATTAATTAATTGGTTATTAAAGATTAGTTAATTTGTAATTAATAATGATTAATCTAAGTTTAATTACTTAAGTTAAGTAATTAAAGAATAGTTAATAGTTAATGAAGATCACTAACTAGGGATTATTAAATAATTAATTAATGTGATTAATTTTAATAATTAATTAGATTAATGAATTTAGGATAATCATTTGTGGAATTGTTTAAGTGTAATTATTTAATGGAAGTAATTAAGGAATTAATTACTCAATGTAATTAATTAAGTTTAATGTGATTAGTTTAAGTTTAATTAATTCAAGATAATCACTGGTTGATTTGTTAAGTATAATTACTTAATGTAATTAATGAAGGATAATTACTTAGTGAAGTAACTATGATGAGTAATTACTAGATGCAATTAATTGAAGTATGGAAGAGATTTAGGATTAATTACTTTGTGTAATTAATATGAAGGATAATTATTTAGTGAAAGTAATTAATAATTAATTACTTAGTGTAATTAATTTAAGAATTGATTAATAAAGTTATTTGAAGATAATTAAGTAATGTAATTAATTAAGGGTAATTGATTACTGGATGAGATTAATCAAAAGTGATTAATAAATATAATTAATTAAAGATTAATTATTAAATGTAATTAATTAAGGAGTAAGTAAATTTAATGAAGTAACTAAGGGTAGTTAATTACTGAATGTGATTAATCAAGATTGATTAACGAATAATTAATTTGAGATTAATTATTAAATGTAATTAATTTAAATAGAATAATTAATTAAAAATGTAATTAGGGATCATTAATTTATATAATTAATGATGTAATTAAAGGTTGATTAATTAAAGGTTAATTAATCAATAAGTGATTAAAGAGTAATTAATTGTAATTAATTAAGGATTAATGTAATTGATTATAATTAATTAATGAAGTAATTATAGGTTAATTACTGAAATTGGTTAAGAATAATTAATTTGTGTAATTAATTAAAGGCTAATTACTTAATGTAATTAGAAAGTAATTAATCAAGGATGATTAATTAAGTTGGATAACTAAAGAATGATTAATTAATTGATTGGTAATTAATTAATGGTTATGTAAGCAAGATTTATGTGATGAAAGTAATTAATTAAATTTATTTTAAATTAATTAGAGATAGCGAGATTAATTAATCCTTGCTTATGGATGTTGAATGATATTGATTGCCTTGAATGATTTGAGATCTCAGATATGAGATAAGTGATGCTGTGTGATATGGGTGCTTTGGTTGATTTGTGATGATAATGTAGATTATCTATTTGTGGTGATAATGTGAATTTTCTATTTGTGATGATAATGTGAATTATCTGTTTGTGATATTATAATCTATCTGCATGTGTATAGATAATGAATTGAATCATATTGTTTTAACTTTAAAACAACTTGGACCTAAAAGATGGCGTTTTGGATTTGATGAGACCAGGATTAGGTTTCCAGATTTAGATATCCGAAAACCACATCGATCCAAATTTACGGTAGGCCGTGAATCTCAAGTGAAGGTGAAGATTCAGAGTGCAAGGTTGTCGTCGTAAACTCTTAGGGTGATTCCAAAATGAGTGTAACGAGATAATGCCTTCGGTTTCGTTCGAACCCGGAACGAACTTGTATGGATTGAATGCTTTCAGAACATCGTCAGGTAGACGATGAGCATTCTAAGAGATGTGTTCTCTAAAGGTAATCGTAGCCTCAAGCCTCATTAACGGGGAATGGCTAAAATAGGAAAGGTGCAACAAGGCTAAGTAGGTAGCACCCAAGTAGGACAAGATTTACCCTTGTCTAGAGGTCCCTTTTTATTCGGCTGTGTGGGCAATTGGTTGCAAACAACTACGAGGTTGTCTTATTCGGGAATGTCTAGTAAGGGATGGTCCCGGCTTTGTGTTGCAGGGGATTGGAAGTAATACTCGGTATGGTGATCTAGGCCACGTACTGTAACGGGCGGCACCCCAATAGCCCTGCCATTATATGGAATCCAATCTCCAATAAAAGCCGTACGTTTTAGTTATGCCCAACTATGTTAGAACGTGAGATGTAAGCATTCTAGCTATTTCTGTATTTTATTTGAAAACCCTAGACCCTATTATAATATTACTGGGTCACCTATCAAATATTTTGGTTATCGTAAGGTAAAAACTTACCTATGTTTATTTGTGGGGAGTCTTACGTGATACCTTTTCTTTTTAAAGGTTTTCAAAAGTTAAGCAACTTTAACCTGTTACTCACACCAGACCCATGTCTGACTCGGAGTTTATCTTCTCTTTTCTTAAACTCTTGGGTACTCAAATTTTTACAAGTAGCCAAGGGGTTCAGGTTAGCTTTGACAAATTCTGGAGGAGCAATGGAGCAGGAGGCTTCAGCATTTGTAGATATTTATAGTGTTCCACTGTGTGATCTCTGAGTCAATGTTGTGTTGTATTAAGTTGTAATAACTAGACAGGTGTTATAACTATCTAGCATATGATGCATGATCTATGTAACTCCGATAGATGTTGTATACTATGTAATATCTTATGTGATTAATATAATTTATTCATTCCGCTGTTGAGATTCTGATGTTGTTTCTTTCTTTCTTATCTATCTTTCTCTTTTCTATCCCTTTCTTTCTTAAAGATGATGCGTCTTTTTGGGGAGAGAAAGGCGGGTCGTCACAAAATGAATCTTGAATTTGAAATGAATGACAATGTTTTTTTAAATTTATGTAAATTCTATTTGAATAAGAATGAAGGTAGTAAACTTTTATTTTAGATTTAAAAGTGATTTAACTGATTTTGAAAATAACCAGTTTTAATTAACAAGTATAAATAGCATTCCAGGGCACCGTCTCGGATTTTGACAAAACTAGTGTCATTAGATACATAATAGCGAGTTATTATATGCCATTGAATTTCGTGGTAATTGGATGTATCGTTTGATCTTTTGAGATTAAAACGTGTATAAACAAAATTTAGAGATTTATATAAATAATTGGGTTTGAACAACTATCTTTTGCATGTGAACGAATTAGGTCTCGAAAAAAGTTCCATTATGTTCGAAATAGGAGTATAACATATAAAATCCCAGGCGGCACATCTCGATAGGAGTTTGATATTTTTGGATGTTTTGTAATTCGATATTTTTAATTGATATATATATATATATTGTTATTATTATATATAATTGTCGTTCCTCAACCCATACCCACTAACATCACAACCATACTAGGCCATGCTTGCCATGTTCAAAACCATGCTTTCTCCCCCATATAGATCACGCTCAAACCAGCAAAAAAGAAAAAAAAAGTTCATTTTCTTCCTTTCAAATTCCAATGTCCATCACTGGATGGTTCTCATGCTCCACAACCATTGCGAGCATTTTTAGTCGAACTAACCAACTAGGGTATTGCTTGCGGTATCAATGCAATGACATTCAACGATGGGATTGCCATGAAATCAACCAGTGTGGCCAAAATTTTAGTTTGACGATGTTAAAACTTGCTAATCTCGGGGTAACGCTACAGGCAGAGTTGGAGGCTAAGGTTGGTGGCATTGCAAAGGTGGTGACGTGGGCAAGTTAAGGTGATGGGGCGATAGCCATTCGTGGTCGGCGTTGGCTGGATTTCGGGAATGAACGACAAATCTATTTCAATTTCGTGGCCGAGCTACAGGGTAATAATGGCGATGGGACTGGTGACGATCAAATCATGGTGGGTGGGGTTAGTAGTGGAACTCATGCGGCGGCGGTGGCGGCAAGGTGACTGAGGCGACGGTGGCGATGGAATGAAGTTCGGTTGGGTTGCGTGAGTTTGAACGAGAGAGGGAAGAAATGTGATTAGTAATAAATGTGGGTAACTAATTGTTAATGACGTGTATTAATTAAATAGTTATATTATTTAAAATTATATAACTTATTATTCCTATACTCCTTCATACAAGGTCAGATTTGGACAATGTTTGTTGCATTGCGCCCGTATGGACGTTAGCTTCGTGTTAGAACTGGTTTGGACGAATTTGGAGACTGTTGAAATTTAGGATAAAATCAGACGTCGTTCGATTTTAGTTCCAAACCGGAAGTTCTCGGTGACAACAGAAAATTTAGGTGAGTTAGACTCACCTTTTGATTAATTAGTATGATATATAGTTAATAAAAATTGTTGGATGATTGTTTGAATGAATTACTATATTTATTGGCTGGTTTGGATATATTCCCGCCCTTAGAGTGGATGAGACACTATGTTCCCGTGTAAGAGCGGATTGTTAGGAAATCAATTCTATGGTTTCGACGATAACAACTGTACAATGGAAATCGAATATGCATATATATCTCTATTTACAAGTAATTGTTAGAGTAACATCACCAAAGAGACAAGAATAAGACTCAAAAGAAGTATCAAGAGGCTGCAAGTCGATAGAATCAGAAGAACAATGACACAGACACAAGGAAAGCAATATGCACAAGTTCAGACGTCTGGATGCACTAGCCAGACGTCTGATTGAATCCTTTGATTCGCAAATCAGACAGAATCAGACATCTGATTAATGTACTCAGACGTCTGAAACTGCAACCATATACAAAAAATATATAAGAGCCAGACGTCTGAAATATTTTCCAGACGTCTGATTTTGAACTCGGCTGTGAATATTCAAAGAACAACTGTCATAATTGAAAAGACACTTTCGCTCCTCTTCGTTGCAACTCTTCATCACCATCAGCAGCGACCATACAACACTTGTTAATGGATACAACCACTCAAGGAATCTCTCTACCGCTATAAATAGCATCAAGAATCAAAGAGAAGACTTCACCTTACTTACTTATGCTCTTTACTCCTATTCTCTAATTTATACTTGATCTCTAGCAATCGAATACCTGTATTTTAATCTTCCATATATTCAGAACTCTTTAATCAATTCTCTCTAGATATATAGATTGGAAGCATTTGTACTTAATAGTCAATATCCATGTTATAGAACACACACTTGACAAAAACAAGCCTTTGTAACCAAGCCTATTCCTCTAGGCGAAGTGAGGGTGTTTGATAGTTGAATTCCGAAGAGGAGCTTCGTGATTGGACGTAGGACGGGAGGTCCCAACCAGTATAAAATCCTGGTGTGATTATTTCCATTTACTTTGCTATTATCATCTATCAAGTTTATATTAGATATATTATATAGTTAGTCACTTATACTCGCATACACACACACTACATGATCCACTCATATAGACTTTCGTTTGGTATCAGTGCGTGGCTTGATCAAAGAACAGTAGCACGTTTTTGAATCACTTTAATATGGCAAGTATATTTCAAGAAGGATAATCCACAGCATGACCCCCACTTTTTATTGGATCTATCTATGCATATTGGTCAACACGTATGAGAATTTTTATGGAAGCTAATGGTCTAGAAATTTGGTCAGCCACACAAGATAAATATGAAGCACCTACTACTGCTATGAACACATGGACCGGTGCATAAAAGACCTTAGCATCAAACAATGCTAAAGCCATGAATGTTCTATTTTGCTCTCTAGACAAAAATGAATTTTCACGTGTCATGTTATGCACTACTGCATTTGATATTGGGCATACCTAACAAATTATACACGAAGGTACAACAAAGGTCAAAAAAACTAAGATTTCAATTTTGCAAAACCAATTTTCGTCATTCAAAATGAAGCAAAATGAAACTATTGTTGACATGTATTCTAGATTTCAATCTATCCAATATGATCTTATGGCACTAGGAGTTAATTTTACTGATTTTGATTTAGTTTCTCGAATACTCAACTCTTTAACATCTGATTGGGAAAGGAAGGTATTAGCTATTGAAGAAGCTAATGATCTATCTACTCTCAAAGTTGATAGGAAATTTAATGTTCTATGAAGCTAATTTGCAGGCACGAAAAGAACTAAATTTGGAGAAGAAGAACATAGCATTCCCGACAAAAAAAAAATGATGACTCTAATTTAGATGAAGAAGAGACAGTCTTCATTTCCAAGAACTATAATAGATTTAAGAAATTTAGAAAGATGACCAAATTCCAATAAGAAGAGAAATCCAACACAACAAACCTGTCTCAAATCAAGTGCTATGAATGTGATCAATACGGACATATGAAGAAGGATTTCCCTAAACTTAATAATGAAAAAAAAGAACAAGTTTGAAAAATTCAAAAAGAAGAAGGCGTTCAAAGTAACATGGGATGACAGGGATTCTTCATCATTTGAAAGTGATAACGATAGTGATGGCGAACGAGCTAATATGTGTTTTATGGCACAAACTGATGAGGTATGTCCGGAACTTAGCTATGATGAATTATTAGAACTTAGCATGAAATTAGATGATAAATTTAGACAAATTAAAAAATTGAACAAAGAATATATAGTTGAAATAAATAGATTGGAACTTGAAGTAGGAATGTTAAAAGATAAAAAATCATCTTAGAAGAAGAATTTGAATTATCTCAAGAAAAAATCAAAAATAATTTGATAGAAAATGAGACTGCTACTATTGATTTTGAAAACGCTAAAATAGTGAAGGATAAATTGTTAAAAGAAAATGTTGACTTAAAAAATAATATTGAAATATTGAAAATTGAAAATATAGAATTAAAAGAAAAAATTAGATAAAATTACAAATAATGTGTCAAAATTGAATAAAGGAAAACAAGATTTGGAAAATCTTATCCAAACTTCTAAACCATCAGGCAATAGAAATGGAATAGAATTTAAAAATTCTTCTAAACAAAAAGGAAATGATGCTAAAAATATTAGTTATATAAAAACTAAAAGTTTACCTACGTCTAAAATGAATACCAAAAACATAAAAATTTGGATTCCTAAGACAAATAATAATTTGATTAGACAAAAGCATATTAATAATTTCTTAGAGAATGTAGTCTATAATAAAAATTATATTTATAAAGGTACCAAACCATCTTGGGTATGGCTACCTTCTCCTAACAATTAGGACCCTAACAAAATATATGGGTACCAATTAAAACATCTTTTATTTTGCAGGTACCCAAAATAAAAAAATAAGAAGAAATGGATACTAGATAGCGGATGCTCCAAGCATATGACCGGAAATTCAAAAATATTATCAAATATAACATACATCGATGGTGGAACGGTAAACTTTGGAGATAATTTAAAAGGATATGTCGTGGGCATTGGAGAAGTCATCAACTCTGGTATATCTAACTTTCTATTATTACAAATGTTTTATTAGTAGAAAATCTAAAACACAACCTACTAAATATTAGTCAATTATGCGATAAAGGTTTTCAAATGAATTTTGAAAAAGATAGATGTAATATTTTAGATAATAACAAACAACTTATTTTTGAAGGTGTTAGAAACAAAAATATTTATGTATTAAACATGAATATAAATAAAAATTCAAATTTATGTTTAACTGCCAAACATGATGATCCATGGTTATGGCATAAACGATTTTGTCATATCAATTTTAAGAATATTAATAAATTGGCAAAACATGAACTAGTTAGAGGTTTACCTAAAATAAATTACAAAGTAGGCAATTTATGCGACGATTGTCAAATTGGAAAACTAAAGAAAAGCACTTTTAAATCTAAAAATAATATTTCTACAAAACGACCGTTAGAATTATTACATTTAGATTTATTTGGCCCAACACAAATACGATCTATAAATCACAACAAATATGTTTTTGTAATAGTTGATGATTTTTCAAGATATACATGGACTTTGTTTTTAAAACATAAAAGCGATACTTTTGGTATGTTTAAGATATTTGCTAAAAGAATTAAAACACAAATGGACTTAAAAATTAAAAACATTCGAAGTGATCACAGAGGAGAATTCAAAAACGATCTTTTTACTAATTTTTGTAATAAGAAAGGAATAATTTCTCTTTTCCTCGCACACCTCAACAGAATGGTGTTGTGGAAAGAAAAAATTGTGCATTACAAGAATGTGCATAAACATTACTAAATAGTAGTGGTCTACCGAAACACTTTTGGGCAGAAGCTATTGCTACAGCTTGTTATGTATTAAATCGAGTAACCATACGTCCTATGACTAAACAAACTTGGTTTGAAATATTTTTTGGTAAAAAACCTAAAATATCATACTTTAAAACTTTTGGTTCAAAATGTTTTATACTAAATACAAAAGATAACTTTGGAAAATTTGACCCAAAGGCCGATGAAGGTATCTTTGTCGGATATTCGGATCGTAGCAAAGCATATAGTATTTTTAATAAACGAAATAATACTATTGAAGAAAGTTTACATGTTCGTTCGACGAAAATCTTTTTAACCGTCATACTAATGATGAAGAAGAAATTATTCCACTAACAAATTCAACAAATTCTATTACTAATGAAACAAATGTGCGAAATAACACTTTGATATCATCTCTTAAGAATCATCCAAAAGATAATATCATTGGAGATCTCAATTCTAGAGTAACTAGAAATCAACTCAGTCAAATAAGCCATATAGCATTTGTGTCAAATTTTGAACCAAAAAATTATAAAGAAGCTTCAAATGATAATTTTTGGATAATAGCTATGCAAGAAGAATTAAATCAATTTGAACGTAGTAATGTTTGTGAATTAGTACCAAGACCTGAAGACCAATCGGTTATGGGAACAAAATGGGTATTTAAAAACAAAGCAGACGAGAATGGAAATATTGTTAGAAATAAAGCATGTTTAGTTGCTCAAGGCTATAATCAAGAAGAAGGTATCGATTACGATGAAACCTTTGCTCCAATAGCAAGATTAGCGACCATTCGTACATTACTCGCCTTTGCAACTCATCACAATTTTAAACTAATTCAAATGGATGTCGAAAGTTCTTTTAAATGGTTTTATTAAAGAAAATGTATACGTAAAACAACCCCCATTATTTGTTCGTGAAAAATATCCCGATCATGTTTTTAAATTACATAAAGCATTATATGGGTTAAAACAAGCACCATGAGCATGGTACGAATGTCTTAAAAATCATTTAGTTACATCTAGTTTTCAAATAGGCAAAACAGATACAACTTTATTTATTAAAAAAAGATAATAATGATATTTTAGTTGTACAAATTTATGTTGACGATATCATTTTTGGTTCAACCAATGAAAATCTATGTAATCAATTTTCAAATATTATGAAAAATGAATTTGAGATGTCACATATGGAAGAATTAAATTTCTTCTTAGGTTTACAAATAAAACAACTTGAAAATGGAATTTTTATTTATCAAGAAAAATATTGTAATGATCTATTACGTCGCTTTGAAATGGATAAAACTTCGAGCAAACCAACACCAATGAGTACCACTGTTCACTTAGAAAAGGATGAAAATGGAAAAGATTTCAATGAAAAATTATATCATAGCATGATTGGTTCTTTACTTTATTTAACGGCTAGTCGACCCGATATTGTGATGAGTGTATGACTTTGTGCTCGATTTCAAGCAAAACCAAAAGAATCTCATCTAAGAGCTATTAAGCGTATTTTACGTTATCTATCTAGTACTAGAGATTATGGTTTGTTCTAGCCTAAAGGATCATCGTTTGAACTAGTTTCATATAGCGATGTGGATTTTGATGGATGTAGAACAGATCGTAAGAGTACTAGTGGAACTTGTCACTTCATCGGACAATCATTAGTTTCATGGTTTAGCAAAAAGTAAAATTGTATTTCTTTATCTACTTGCAAAGCCGAATATATCTCCGCAGCTCTAGCGTGTACACAAGTGATATACATGCAACAAACACTTACGGATTTCAACAAAATTATTAACAAATCTCCAATACATTGTGATAACACAAGTGCTATAAATTTATTAAAAACCCAATTAATCACTCACGAACTAAGCATATAGATATACAGCATCATTTTTTACGAGACAATGTTGAAAAGGGAACTATTTCATTAGAATATGTAAATACCGAAAATCAAGCAGCAAACATCTTTACAAAACTACTAAATGAACAAACTTTTATTAAACTCTGATGAAATTTAGGTATTTGCTCACTTCAAGATCTTCTTTCTTAAAAATAATCAATGTTTCACTTTAAGGCTATGATTAGTCATTTATTTTACTAGCATAAATTATACTTAATAATTTTTGAATCTTTAATTTTTTAGACAGTAAGTTTGTCTATAAATAATTTTTTCAACTTATATATAAAGAGTTATACAAAACTATATACACACAATTCATATCTTCCTTAAAGAAACAAAATATAGCCACGTCTTCTGAGGACTCTTATATATCCATCTCCATCTCAAAACCTACGACGGATAGCTCGACTGACATGCCACAACGGCTTCCTACACCTACACCGAAGCAGGAACCAACGTATAGATGGTCCTCATATCATACGGGTTTTACTCCCGATAACAAGAAGCCAAAAGATCTCTGTTTATCTCTCCTAACACAAAGGAGAAAATTGATGAAATTCATCATTATCAGAAACAATAGATAGACCTACAACGAGAACTATATTTTGAACAAAAAATTACAGCACGATGGCTAAGCTTTTTGGAGCAAGTGGCGATGAAGTTTTATTCGTCATGGAAGAAAGATGTCCATGAACCGCTACCAAAACCTTGTAGTTCTTTGGATCCCTCGTCTTCGTATCATACTCCTTCGGACCCTTCACCAAGAAGATATTCTGGCTCCCTGAGAACCCGCGAACGTGGAAATATATGGTCTCCACTTAAACCGTGGAGGGACAACGAGTCAGGAGATCGTAAAACTCCACCGCCTTCTAAATAAATTATATTTTTTATTGTATGTATCTATGATTATTTGCTATTTAACAACAATAATATTATTTTTTGATTTGTTATAAAAATTCGAGAAATAAGCAAAACCATCAAGTTTTAGGCTATTTTTGGACAAACTGCATTTTTCAGACGTATGGCTATGGACTTCAGACGTCCGACACAATGATATACGTTTAAATTTTAAGCACTGTGCATATGTCAGACGTTTGATATACCCCCCAGATATCTGAAGTTTGCTATCTCCTCAAAATATAAATCAAAGAATTTCAGACGTCTATACTCAATCCAGACATCTGACTTAGTTCTCTGCCATAAAGTTTTTCAAAAATAACCTAATCCAGACGACTGACTTTTATACCCAGACGTCTGATTAAACTCTCTGCCTATCTAATTTTACAAATTCGATCCACCTAGACGTCTAACCCAAAAACCAGATGTTTGAATTTATTTGTCGTACTCAATTTAGGGCAAACCAGATGTCTGATTTCCAATCCAGACGTATGGAATCCAATCGATCCTTTAAATTCGCCCAGATAACGTCATTTTTTTCTTTTATCTCAAAATTGTTAAAACCTCCGATCCCCTCATAGACGATTTTCTCTCAAAATCATCATCTTTAAGCAAATCAAATCATAATGCCTCCTTAAACTAAGAATCCCAAGATTTTCAAATGAAAACAAGACCAACCAACCTCATCTTCAAATCCTCAGGTGTGCTTCGACGATCAGATCGAAAGGTGGATGAATAGAGCGCCACATTCCATCAAAAGGTATGAAGATATCTAAAAGAAGAAACTCCACATAGGTCCATTCTATAATCTCCTTAAATTTCCTATTGTATGATTTGGATGAACTATGCGAAAATGCCGGATTGGAAACCTTAATTTCATTCACTTCTAATGGCATCCAAATAGACCAATTAGCGATATTTCTATTCTATGCGAATTTAGATAGTACTTCAGTGTGGAACACTAAAGATGAAGATAACTGGCTCTGGTCTAGCGTGTATGGCAACATGATTAGATTAACTCCAGGCATAATAGGTAGAATCCTAGGATGCTCTGACACATGGGAATATTTATACAACATTCCCAATATACGCTTCAAGCCATGAAACAGTATTACCCATCAAATTTGGAAGGACGAAATGCCAAAATTTGCCTCCAAATATCTACGTCCAAAAGCTGGACTCCTAACTCGAATGATAATCAATACAATTGTTCCATGTATGGGAAGTCACGAGAAAATAATCGAATTAGAGCACAAAGCCCTATATGCTCTATTTAGTGGAACAAGGGTAAATTGGGCCAAATTCATCTTCGACGAGCTCAAGCATTTTTGGACTCGATCAAGGCCATCAATTAATTACCCAACTTATATTATGAGACTTTTTTGTGCATATAACATTCCATCTTACCTATCGACCTTTGAAGAAATCTCACCTAAATATGCTTCCACCAAATTTTTCTCTCTGATGCACCTACCTGAAATTCCCCCAGAATTCATATCCTTTGAAGATTGGATACACAATCATCAATTTAGACGAGTTGAGCCTCCTCCTCAACCACATATTGAACCATCCCAAGAGGAGGAACAACATCGAGAAGCAACTCTGCCTCCTCTTGCACCATTTGATTATCCGAGACAAGAATAAAATATAGAGACTCGAAGGGATACAAATCCAAACGAAAGTGATCGAGATCTCACCCTTCGAAACCAACATATACTATCCCAAAATCAAAAACTTGTGGCTAAGAGAATTGACAACTTCAAAACATCATTTTCTACATGCCTAGCCACAGTTGAAGAATCCCTTTCAACTGTCTTGTCGGTTCTTAAAGAAGTACTACAACGGGTTCGCGGTCTAACACCACCTTCTGAATATTGGCCAACCCCAGTACCTTCTCCTCCCGCTAAACATTCCAAACTCTCTGAGGATGAACCTCTCAAGAAAGCTTTGACATCTCCTACAAAGGCTAGCACTTCTAAAAAAGAAGAACCAAAGGAAGATGATCAAAATAAAGATTCTCCATAGGAATCAAAGATTTTGGGAATCATAGATTTTTTTTTTGGATATCAACTTTTTGTACAAATTACAAAATCTATGTATGTAATCAAATTTCGACTTATTAATGAAATTTCCTTTTTGTTTGACGATTGGCTTCAATTTTATAATTCTTTTTGATAATGCCAAAGGGGGAGAAATATAAGTATAATAATTAAACATTGAAAATAAGCACATATTCAGGGGGAGATTTATAATCTATATATAAGTACATTGAATAGTTGTCATCATCAAAAAGGGGGAGATTGTTAGGAAATCAATTCTATGGTTTCGATGATAACAACTATACAATGGAAATCGAATATGCATATATATCTCTATTTACTGGTAATTATTAAAGTAACATCACTAGACAAGAACAAGACTCAAAAGAAGTATCAAGAGGCTATAAGTCGATAGAATCAGAAGAGAAATGACACAGACACAAGGAAAGCAACATGCACAAGTTCAGACGTCTGGGTGCACTAGCCAGATGTCTGATTGAATCCTCTGGTTCGCAAATCAGACGGAGTCAGACGTCTAGTTAATGTACTCTGACGTCTGAAAAGCAACCATATAAAAAAATATAAGAGCCAGACGTCTGAAACATTTTCCAGACGTCTGATTTGAACACGGCTGTGAATATTCAAAGAATAACTGTCACAATTGAAAAGACACTTTCGCTCCTCTTCACTGCAACTCTTCATCACCATCAGGAGCGACCATACAACACTTGTTAATGGATACAACCACTCAAGAAATCTCTCTACCACTATAAATAGCATCAAGAATCAAAGAGAAGACTTCACCTTACTTACTTATGCTCTTTACTCTTATTCTCTGTTTTATACTTGATCTCTAGCAATCGAATACCTGTATTTTAATCTTCCATATATTCAGAACTCTTCAATCAATACTCTCTAGATATATAGATCGGAAGCATTTGTACTTAATAGTCAATATCCGTGTTATAGAACATACATTTGACGAGAACAAGCCTTTGTAACCAAGCCTATTCCTCTGGGCGAAGTGGGGGTGTTTAACAGTTGAATTCCGAAGAGGTGCTTCGGGATTGGACGTAGGACTGGAAGTCCGAACCAGTATAAAATCCCGGTCTGATTATTTCCATTTACTTTGCTATTATCATCTATCAAGTTTATATTAGATACATTATATAGTTAGTCATTTATACTTGCATATATACACACTACACGATCCACTCATATAGACTTTCACGGATGACCCTTTGTATACGAATTCCACTTTGAAGCAGTTGATTTATATTTTATGATTATATAACGTTTGTGATACAGGAAAAAAACAGGTCGGAGGAATCTAACAGGATTCCTCACAAATGTTGGTTTATTTACATATATATGTGCCGATATATATATATATATATATATATATATATATATATATAAGCTATGATGCAACAGGTTGGAGGGATCCCCGAAGGGATTCCTCACTATTATTGAATTAGTTTAGATAATATTCCAATTATATGAATTACTGGATAATATACCTGATTTGTTGGAAATATGGGTTACGGCATCGTTATATGTTAAAAACCTGTAGTGATAGAAAATCAACATCAAGATTGGTTGAGCGTTTGGTGGCTATTGGCCTCAGATTTGTATTTTTAAAATGTTATAATTGCTATTGAGTTGGAATATGTTTTAAGATAAGAAATGAATGGTTCTAGAAATATTTTGTTTTAAAGATCACCTATTTATATTAATATATTGTTTTAAAGATTATCTATCTATATTAATATACTATTTTAAAGATCATCTACTTATATTAATATTTTGTTTAAAAGATTATTTATTTATATCTAATATTGTTTTAAAATATTTAATTATATTAATATTGTTTTAAAGTTATTTAGTGATATTAGCATCGTTTTAAAAGTTATTTGCTCATAATTAATATCGTTTTAAATTATTTATCAGAATGTTAATATCTTATAAAAAACTAATTACTTAAGAATAATTATGGTTTGAAATTAATAATAAGGATATATTAATAAAGTTCTAAAAATAAATTATTACTATTTATAATAAGGTTAAAGATTAGTTATTATTGTTTTTGAAATGATTAACTATTATTTTAAGATTTATAATTATTATTTATTTATTCATAATGTTTAAGTTTAATAATTATTTTCATATAATATTGTATAGAAGTAAATGATTTTTATTTGTTTATAAATATGTTCGAGACCCATGAATAGAGTTAAAAGACTTGGATTTTATAAAGGAGCTTATAAGGTTTGGAGACGTAAGGAAGATTATTTACAAGGTGAAGAGTTTTATAAATAGTTGGATATTTATAAACGGACTTAAGAAACGGGTTTATAGTTGTAAAGAAGTTTTATAAATGATGTGGAGGTTAATAAAGGATTTATAAATGAGTTATAGAAATGTGAAAAGAGGATCAATAAGTCATTATGTAAAAGAAGTTTTATAATAGTTCCAAAAGTTTTATAAAATGGTTTATAAATGGTGTTAGAGAATATAAGGAGTTTATGAATGGTTACTGAATCAAATAAAAAGTGAATTTTTCTTGGTTTGTAAATATACTTATACCTTTGAGATAAGTATGCAGATATTTTCTAAGCATTGAAAATATAGGAATTGGTGGATATATCTTTGTAAAAGTATTCTTGTATAAGTAATGTACAAATGGTTTTATTTATGAAAGATTTATAAAACGAGGCTAGTGATTGCTTGTATGCTGAATCCATGTTGGTTTTTTCTTTGGAAATAAAGCCTGATTTGAACGTGTGTTTGTTGCTAGTTAAATAACCGACCATCAATTGTGGACCCAAACGTAATGTTGAAAATATCTAGGAGAAACACACGAGTTATGTGGCACAGTCATCTCCGATGACGTTGTAATGTGCATATAAATCTCGTTTCATTCTCCTAGGATAATGATAAGGAAATCCGTCCACTAACGGTTAGGAGTTGATACCCGATCTTATCTTTGACTGTTTTTTTTCTAAAGAACCGGGGTTGAATTTACCAGGAATCATCAAATGTTGTTTTGAAGAGACGGGATCAGGTATGTTATTCGAAAACAGCTTCGATCCAACAAATGTCTTTCGAAGTGAAGACATCTTGGAGATGATGAAATTGGAGATGGAGCACTCAAGTTTTTCATTCAGTCCCAGAACGGACTTGTACGATTGAATGCTGGTATTTCATTATTCCTTGGAAGGTAGTATTAGCATTCCAAGCGGGAAGTGCTATATAAAGGGTAAAACGTAGCCTCAGGTCTCATCAACCGGGAATGATCAAAATAGGGGAGATGCGATACGACTAGGTGGGTCGCTCCTATGAGGGTAAGGTCATCCCTGTCTAAGGTCCCTACTATTAAATCATGTATGCTTTGGTACGGTTGCTTATCCCAACCGAGAGGTGATATTATTTCGTACTATCCTGTAAAGGATAGGCCGATCTTGTGTTGGCAGGGGTCGACAGGTTCGACCTCGGTGTTATTTGTCTAAAGATGCCCATGACGAGCAGTACCCCAGTAGCCCAATCATTGTATGGTATCCATTCTCCAGTAAACACCGTACAGACTTAGCTGTACCTACTTATGCTGAAACGTAAGACGCAAGCATTTTAGCTATATTCATATTTTACTTTGACCCCTAGACATTATTATAATATAAATAGAATTTGTATAGAAAATGTTTTGCTTATCATAAAGTAAAACTCGTCCGTGTTTATGTGCGGCGTGTTCTTACGAGATACTTTTGTTTCAAAGATTTTTGTGATAACTTTAAATCCAGTTGGGTGTGTTTTATCATGGTGGTTTTCTAGAATGATTTGGGTGTTATTTAATTAAAATGCTCGGGTCAGACCGAACGTATTTACAGATTTTAGTTGCATGCTTTAGAGCTTCAAGAGACGAGCTAGAGGGCCAGTGACATATTCATGTATATGGTTATTTTTCTGCTATTTTCATTGTTGTAATTATATGCAATTGTAAAGTCGGGTTTTTTTTATAAATATCCAAGGTGAAATAGATTAGTATACCCTGATTGATGTCTATATATACATATATTACAGTTTGACTTTTGTGTAAAGATTTGTTGCATAATATAGATTATTCGTTCCGCGGTGAGGTTCCGTGTTGTTTAGTTTTTCTTCTTATCTTCTCCCTTCTTTGTCTTTCCCTAACAGTTGGGTTTTTCGACGTTCGATTGCTCGACATGCAATACAGTAGACATATTAGCATCGATTTAAGAGGGTCGAAAATTCTCGATCATTACGTTTGGTATTAGAGCATAAGGTTAAGCGAAAACCTTAGCTTTGGTGGGGTACTCATTTGAGATAGGGTCAGTAGCACCCTAGAATGAGTTTGAGCATGTGTGTGTGTTTTGTACATATACATATACATATACATATATATATAAATATACATATACATATACACACACATACACACACATACATACATACATACATACATACATACATATATATATGTGTGTGTGTGTGTGTGAGCTCGTATTTGTTAGTGATATAAAAATTGTTTTATATCGTGTTGATTGGCCATATGATTGGCTTATGGATTCTGCTCAATATGAGTAATTAATGTTATTGATATGATCTAAACACTAGAACAGAGCAGCTCGACATTGTATTGTTTTGAAATTGGGCAAACAAAATAATTTTACCTCTATTATATTTTATATATAAAGAACTAAATTTTTAGAAATTATTATTTTACATATGGTGTGCTTGGATTGTCACGATCCAAAATCCAATGTTCGAAAATTGACACTAAATATCGCACTTGTATTCGACTGCCAAAAATTCAAACATCGAACTCCAGTCGGATGGAGCTTATAACAACATTTGATGAATATAAAATAGCGGAAACAAAATGAATATCATGCATTACATCACAGATAAATCATCATCATAATATCCATTACTACATCAGAGTATCATAATACATATACCACAACTCCAAATAGAACAACAAATGATCATATGCTAAAAAGTCTTCAAAGAAATGAAGCAATAACGAACTTCCAAAAACTAAGCACCTTGATATCCAAAGCTTCCAAAATATCTCCAAAGTAAAAGCCTCCAAAATACTGCTAACACCAGAACACAGAAACCTGCTACTATGCTACCCGTGTGGAAATGATGGGCACCCAGAGTTTAGGAAAGAAACAATAAACTCCGGGTCAGTCATGAGACTAGTATGAGTAAACAAAAACAGTTGCTTTTAAATATACATGATTTATAAAAGAAAATTCGTTATGCTTTTGGAAAATGAAACTACTATAAGACCTCCCGCTACACACACAATGCAATCGCAGAATTGGAGGAGATTTCTTCTTATGATAGTCAAAAATGCTTGATACGAGAAAAATTCTTTGATATTATTACTAGTGCATAGTGTAGAAAATCATTTCGAAAGCATAATATTAATCTTAGCCAGCATAGACATTCCGAACTATGCCTACTATAGCTACCATCTAAACAGTGGTGACCACCATAAGTAAATGGCAGGTTATATAACTAAAACCGTGCTGGGTTCGTATTGGGAATTAGGTTTCCAACAAATGGTCAGGCTAAGGAACTTCCTACTGCCACATGGGTACGCCTTTGGAGGGACGTACCGAGAACCTACCCGACTCTCTGCCAACACAAGGCCGGGTTGCCTCTGTAACTAGGTAACTACTACTCGAGTATGCCACCCCCTGGTCATTTGCGACCTTTACACAAGGGCCCTCTACCACAAAGCAACAACCACACAATAAATGAGATTGCAGCAACCACGTAGGTGGAGTATTTGGGTTCCATACCATGATACCACCTTTTTTCAGAAGGAAATGACATACCTTAAAGGGTGCGACCCTCATAACCTTACAGCATCTTTCCTGTTTCGACCATTTCCGGGGTGTGAGGTCCGATGAGGTCTCGTCCACAAAGCTACGCTTTACACGAAAGCCATGCTTTGATCACAAATGATCAACAGATGATCACCAACACACATCAGCACTTAGCATGCCACACTACCAATTTGGAAGTATATCGCTGATAACCTTCAACTACATAACCTCTGAGCTCATACATCACAGAGAAGGGTGTTAAGCTAAGAGAATAAGTTCTCCGCCACCGACAGATATGTATTTGAAAGAAATCTGCTTCATATCTCAAAGTGTAGTGTCAGACATACAACCATACAAGTCTGTTCCGGGTTCGAACAGAACCGAACGCACTTCGTTGAATAAAGGAAGAAGCCCTTGCAAATCTGGGTATCCACAATCCCGATCGGACTTCCCATCACATGTGGAAATCTTTATACCGGAGCAACTCAGTGCAGAGACAATCGATAGGTTATCCTATCGTTTTCGAAGACACCCGGTCTTCACCACCATCTTCAAATGCTATTCATTTCGACGTATCACTATTCAGAATGGGTTATATGACACAAAGGTCCTCTCCTGGCTAAACCAAATAGTGAGCGTTAATTTTAAATCACATGGATGTATCAATCACAAAGATTCACATTCAGGGTTCGATGTGGGTTTCAGATAACCAACTAGAATCCGGCTCCCTTTCACATTGAAGTTTAAATCCATTTTACGGGCAAAAGGGTTTTCATATAAATACAGAATTAAATCAGAAATCACAGTTCAACACAGAGCAATCTACATCACACAGTACCATAACAGAAATATCAATTCAGTACACAACATTTGATAATGGTTAATCATTTTTGATTTTGGCGAATGCGGTTTAAATGAATTAACCACATAACTATTTTTATTGATTATTTTAAATCAATGATTAATTATTCTTAATGATAAATAAATTAATTAAATTTTAATCAACTTTATTAATTAATTTTTCCTTAATCAATTAACTTAATTAACTACTAATTATAAATTAATCAACTTAAATTATCTAATTAACCATTTTTAATTACAAATAAATTAGACACTTAATTATTAATTAACCAAATTTTAATTACAAATATAAATCCTTAATTACTTAGTTAATTACAATTATAAATTAATTAACCATTGTTAATTACCCCTTTTAAACAATTAATTAATAATCAATATTTATCTTAATTAACATTTTAAAAATCTTCCTTAATAACTTTGAAATCAAATTATTATTAACTTAGAAAACTTTAATTTTAATTAAAATTAAAACTTACTTATATTAACTACTTAATTTAAAATATTAATCAAGATTTTAGAAAACTGTAACGACCCAACTTCCAAAACCCAGAAAGTCGCATCGCTAATAAGAAAGAAAGGAATAGAAAAGAGGAAGAAAGAGAAGAAAGAAGAAACAACACATCAGAATCTAATCAACGGAACGAATAAATTATATTAATAACATAAAATATTATATAGTTTACAACCACCATCAGAGTACACAGATAATATAACACATACTAGATAGTTATAAACACCTGTCTAGTATTTACAACATAATACAACTCAGAGACAACACAGAACACACAGCGGAATTACTATATATCTAACGTAGAAGCCTCTTGCTCCATTGCTCCTCCAGTACTCGTCAAAGCTAACCTGAATCCCTTGGCTACTCGTAAAAATTTGAGTACCCAAGAGTTTAAGAAAAACGAAGAATAAACTCTGGGTCAGACATGGGTCTGGTGTGAGTAACAGGTTAAAATTGCTTAACTTTCAAAAATCCTTTGAAAAGAAAGTTGTCAGTAAGACTTCCCACACATAAACATGGAAAAGTTTTTACCTTACGCTAACCAAAACATTTGATAGGAAATCCGGTGATATTATAATAGGTCTAGGGATTTCAAGTAAATATGAAATAGCTGAAATTGTTACATGATTAAATTCCAGCTACTAGCCACAAAAGTGGGTAATACAATCAAAACCATTGGCACTTATTGGATTTTGGATTCCATACAATGGCTGGGCTACTGGGATACCGCCCGTCACAGTACGTGGCCTAGATCAACGTACCGAGGAGTACGCCCGCTCCCTTGCAACACAAGGCCGGATCCATTCCTTACTGAACAGTTCCGAACAAGACAACCCCGCAGTTGGTGCGTAATTCCAACCGCCCACACAGCCGAAATAAAGGGACTTCTAGACAGGGGAAAATCTTGCTCTACAGTGGGAGCTACCCACAAAGCCTTGCTGCACCTCCCCTGTTTTAGCCATTCCCGGTTGATGACGCTTGAGGCTACGATTACCTTTAGAGAACACATCTCTTAGAATGCTCATCGTCCACCTGACGATGTTCTGAAAGCATTCAATCCATACAAGTTCGTTCCGGGTTCGAACGAAACCGAAGGCATTATCTCGTTACACTCGTTTTGGAATCACCCTCAGAGTTAACGACGATACCCCTTGCACTCTGAATCTCCATCTCGAGTCTAAAAGTACTATTTCTATCAAAGTCATCACGGAATCACCCCTAGAGTTATACTGACTAATAGTCCTTACACCTCGAGTCTTCACTCCTCATATAAGATTCACGACCTATCGTTAATTTGGGTCGATGTGGTTTTCGGATATCCAAATATGGAAACCCGATCCTGGTCTCATCGAAATCCAAAACGTGTCTTTTAGGTCCAAGGTATTTTAGAGTTTAAAACAATTCAATAACATTATCTATATACACACAGACAGATAATTCAAAGATTCAAAACAGATAATCATTACCACAGATAATTCACATTATCACTATCAAAAGATATCCATATCATCACAATGCGACCAATGCATCCATATCACACAACATTACTAATCTCATAGCTGAGATTCAAACGACTCAAGACAAACTATATCATCCATTCATAAGCAATGACTTATAATCATATTATCTATAATTAATTTAAAATGAATTAAATTAATTACCTCATTTTTAATTAATTTAAAATGAATTAAATTAATTACTTACACAATATAAATCTTGCTTGCATCATCATTAATTAATTACAAACTAATTAATTAATTAACCTCTAATTTATCATCTTAATCAATCCTGATTAAATATACTTCAATTAATTTCACAAATTAATTACTCTGAGCTAAAAACAGTAATTATCCCTTAATTACTTCATTAACTAATTAACTATAATTAATTACATTTAATCTTAATTAATTTCAATTAATTAATTACACTTAGTCACTTATTAATGATTAATTAATATTAATTAATCAATCTTAATTACATCATTAATTAATGATCCTTAATTATATTTAATTAATTACTAAATTGAATTAATTATTTCAATAATTAATCTTACTTAAACCATAATTATTAATCACCTTTGATTAATTATTTTCCCTTAATCACTTCATCCAATTAATTATTCCTTAATTAATTTCTTAAATTAATCCCTTGATTAATTATAAAAATAATTTAATCCAAATTATTTTCACAATCCTAACATCATCTACTAATTACATCCAGTAATTATCTCTAATTACTTTACCGAGTAATTAATTTATTAATTACATCAGGTAATTATTATCAAATCCAATGTTTAAAATTAATTAAACTTAATTAATTAATTTAAACCAATCTCAATAAACCCCATTAATTACATTAAGTAATTAATGGCTTAATTACTTTTATTTAAGTAATTAAACTTAAATAAATTTCACAATTTAATCAATCTAATTAATTATTAAAAATTAATCATATTAATTAATTACTAAATAAACCTTAGTTAATGACCATCATTAACTATTTATCATTCCTTTAATTACTTTTCTTTAATTACTTCTTAATTAATCTCTAATTTAAATTAATTCAAATTATTAATTATAAATTAATTAAATAAGTCACTCCGTAATTATCTTATTTATTTAATTATTTCAACACCTTAATAATTTCTAAGATAATCCATTCCTTATTATTAATATTAAAGTGTACTTAGGACATTGCATTTTTAAATTTAAATTCAAATTTCATTTTGAATCTAAAATTCAAAATGATATTTATTTAAGCATTCACCAATTTAACTTCCATTTTTTTTAAAATAGATGTACATAACATTATTACTTAGCTTTTTAAAACTTATATAAGATAAACCTTAATTTCTTAATTTAATTTAAAATTAAGTTTTTAGTAACATTATTATTTGAATTACAAATTCCAGTTAACAAATCATTTGACTTTCTTTTATAAATCTTTATAAATGACTTCATTTAAAAGGAAAATCAAATCAAAATATTTGTTTGAAAACAAATTTGCTTCTATTAAACAAATTAAATTCCAACCAGTTTGAAAACATTCAAATTTTGAATTTATTCAAATATCCAGATTTAAATTCAATACATTTGAACCCATTCCTTATTTAAATTATTTGAATTTAACTTAAATTAATCCTTTGATTTAAACCTTGATTTTAAAGCTCTCTATTTAAAATACAAATTCATTTTTAAAACCTGAATATTCAAAAATCTTAAGAAAACTGAACTTAAATTTAAATTCAAACTGCTGTTTTAAATCAGGTTTCAGATTTCAAAATGAAATTCAAATTTACAGAAAAACTGTCAGGTTTTATATTTTTTATTTTAAAACTGAAAACACTTTTAAATTTTTAAAAACTTATAGGATTCAAAATCATTTGAAACTATAATACAAACTAGATTTAAACTTAACTCAGATTTAAAACTAGATTTAAAACTAGATTTAAATCTCATTTAAAAACTTTACTTTCGTTTCTAAATGAAGGTTTTAAATTTTATTTAAAAAAATTAAACAGAGTAACTGGTTTCTGTTTAAACCTATTACCATACTAAACCCCACCCTGCCCAAAATCTGCTTCGAGTCATCAGACTCACTTCTTCGAGCAAGACACAGAAATTCTCGAGTTATACTTCGAGTTCAAAAATACTTCAATACCTAGAAAAAACAGCAGACCAAAAAAAAAAATTGCACGGTGCACGTGCACCGTGCCTCCGGCCATCAACCTCCTTCTCCGGTGGTCTTCCCACGACGGCGTCAAACCCCGGAACTCAAAACGACCATCAATCTTCCCTCCTCAACTCGAAATCAAACTCAAGCTAAATTCCAAACCTGGCACCAGAAACTAAAACCAAACCCAAACTTGTCAACCCCTTCCCCACGGTGCTCCGACCACCAGAGACCTTCCATCTCCGGCAACAGCTTCATCTATGACCGAACAATCAATACCAAAAACCCCGTTCAACTCGATCATCTCTTCAGGTAGCACTAATCAAAACAAATGACCTAGTAGAAACTAGTGTTCTGGATAAAATTTCATCACCGCAACTACCACGATGAACTGCAACGCCACCCAAAATTTTTCCGGCATCAGTGACTACTCCTCCACCTACCTGATGAACCCCGACACCTCAATTTGCCTAGATCACCCAAAAACCCAAATTCCCCCTTTTAAGTTCAATATATGTCTGCTGTTAAACCTAGCTTTAAAAATTGTGAATTTAGTTTTAAAAATCATAATTTTGAATAATGTTTTTGATCTTATTCCTGAAACGATGAATCAGTATGTTTGGTATTTCATACATATACAATTTGGTCCTGTTATCCTGAGTTTTCAGAGACAATTTCAAATATATCTTTTTAACTTGAACAAAATTTTAAACTTTGATTCCTGATTCTACAACACATTTGTATGAATCTAAAGACTAACATATATTATATTATGAGCTGATGGAGGTTGAACAGATTTTTGATCCTGGAAATTAAAATACAGATGACATTGCATGTTCAAATTACACATTCATTTTTACAGAAAATGGCTGATATAAACATATATATCATTCATATATAAACATGGAAATCAACAAGCAACATTTTAAATACTTAAATTTCATTAAAGAGAACGTTACTCACCTTAACCTGATGGGCAGAGCAATGCATTTGAAAAACTTATGCTTTTAAAAACTTTAAGTTGTTTGGATTGCTTGAGTAAAAAAAAATGGAAGGCTTATCATTGAGTTCTTGCATGCATACTTTTCGAAACTCCAGATTTTTTTTTTGAAAAACAATGCAGGCGGGCTTGAATTCCAGAGATGTAGGTGCTTTTACATTTGAAAAAAAATATGTATGATTGCTTGCCTATGAAATGCAGGCTTCAAAATTTGAAATTTCAGGTTTCAGATTTCAAAATGGTGACAGACATGCTTTGCAGTGGTACAGGGATAATGATTTACAATGTGCAGGTTTGATTGCATGTTTGAACTGAGGCTTTTGAAGATGATTTTGTTGAAGATGTTTCAGATTTTAGTTTTGAATGGAAGTGTTTTATTTTTATTTTAGATTTGCTTGTCTTCATATTTTTGGAAGCAGAAAAGGAGACGAGGGAAAGAAATTTTATGTAAACTAAAATTATTAAAAATAAAAAAGAACATGTTAAATTAAAATTTTGACACTTGTAAAGAAGTTAACATTTGTCACTTTGTCAATTTAATGGATTAAAACTTGTTCTTCTAATTAGTATAATGTTTACATTTATTTTTAAAGGTTAATTTGTTATAATTATGTAATTTAGTTATAGTTAAATACTAATTAGTTATTTAGTTAACAAGTTGATATAAGATAAAAGTGAATCTTTGATTAATTAATTAGTTAACATGTTGATAAATTTTAAAATGAGTAAATCAAATTTTATTTATAAACTTATACAAATATTTCAAAATCAAAACAAATTAAAAACATTTATACTTTAAAATTTAAAAGCTTTGAATTTAAGTTCAAATTAAATTTTGAAATCAAGTTTATTCAAATATAACTACACAATTTAAATTTGAAAAACAATTATTTTTATTTAAAAATTTATTTGTTAAAATAATGTATTATTATATTAAAATAACAACATTTGATAACCATAAATAATTTATAAAAGAAATTGTCTTCTTATTAATAAATTATTTATTTTATCACATTATATTTAAAAGAAAATCAAAATAACCTCATAGTTATTTATTTAAATTTAAGCTTGAGTTAAACATATTTTAAATCAGTTCAATATTTATCTTATGTATTTAAAACCATATTTATTTATTAAATAACCTTTTAAAAGTTTAACCTTTAAATAAAATCATAATTCACAATTTACTAGAGATACATATTTTATAGAAATAGGATTTATTTATTAATTAAATTTAAAACAATACCTATTTACAATATATACAATATTCTATTTATATTATAAATATAAAACAATTATTAGATTTAAAAAGATAAAATCTATCAATTAACTATTTATTTTATTGGATTATTAAATTATTTCAAATCTTATTACAAAGATTATCAAATCAATTTAATTTTTATTACAGATTATTAAATTGATATTGCTTTCAAATTCCGGGTCATCACAAAACGTTGTTATGTATTCACTTAGTTGATTAAGACTTGAAATAAAGTCTTAACTTAAAATAGTCAACATTAATTATTCCATAAATACTAAATTTTGTTTAACATTATAAACTTGAAATTCATTGGGCTTAACCCATTTTGAAAACAACCCGTGAATACCCAGATTTTACTCGAGTTAAACTCGAGTTTCCCCCTACGTTTCCCCGAGTTCTTCTTCTCCTCCTCTCGTACTTTTTTTTAAACTTAAGTTACATACCGCTAAATCCATTCCATACGAATGCGAGAAACCCGAGCCAACCCATCTCCTACTCGAGCACTCCTTCGAGTTCCTCCCCAGCACAAACTTCCTGACACAAAATCGATGTCGTGCACGTGCATGGCGTCGCGCCGTCGCTCCGACGAACTTCGCGACCTTCGGCAAGTCGCGAATCATCCCAATACTCGAAATCAAAGTTCGATTCGAAGCCAAACACTCGAGAATGAAATTTATCCTTTCGTTCGACATTGTAACTCGAACTCACAAAAACAAAAACGCCTCATCCCCCTCATGTCGTTCAACAGAAAATCCACAACTCCGGCTTCACGTTGCCGATACCCCACTCTACTCTCCCTCTCAATTTCGTGCAGCTCGATCGCTTCTAGGAGACGCAATCACCTTGCCACTGAACATGTCCAAAACTCGAGCTTAAACCCTAAATTGAACTCGACCCATCAATCCATGTAATAGAAAATTTATTCAACAATTTTCCTGAAATCGTTGATCAACTAGCTAGCTTCAAACAAAATCCTATCACTAAATGTTGGTTCGATCATCAAAAAATGATCAAAATGCATATTTTGTTCAAATATGAACTGCACTTAGAATACTTAATTAAAAATCATCATATTAATTTTAAAAATCCTATCTTTGTATATTCAAGTTATATAATCAAATTGATAATTTAAAATACTCGAATTCATCATATGATTTTGTTTTTACTGTAAAATTGAGGTTACAGAGTCAAACTCTTCATGATCACGCTTAAAACAAAATTTAGCTTATAAATGATGTTTAACTAACCTATTTGTTGAAGATTAAAATCTATCAGAGATTAGGGAAGTGAAGTTTAATTTTTTTAATCTTGATTGAACTTTGGACTTAAAAGAAAAACAACAGAGATGACATATTCATACACAACACAGATATAAGTGAAACATACGTATATATATTCATCTATATATAATCATATAACACAATGTCATCTAGAATTCACATATTCCAGCATTCATTACTTTGAACTTTATGGTTAAATGTTTACTCACATGGAAACAAGATTGAACAGAGAGCACTTTTTCTATTTTTTTGAAAGCCTGCAGTTTGATTTTTTTCGGAATCACCTTTCTGTTTTGTGTTTTTTCTTCAACAGATTGTATTTGAGTTTGAAAATATAGTGATGTTTATATTTTCTGGTTTACTATATTTTGATGAACAAAATGAAACAAATACGGATGTATATATAAAGGAAGACTTTGTACAGGTAGGTGTTATCTGGTGTAAGCTTTCTTTGTTTTTTTATTTGATCAGATTTTTCCTTGCCTCCATCTTTGACCAGAGGTTTTTCTTTGGAGGCTGAAATGATTTTTGTTACATTCGAATGACCCCATTTTTGTGCTGAGAATAAATAGCATTTAATGCTTGTGTTCCCATCTAAGTTTACATGCTTATGCTATTTGATTGATTTTTTTGTATGTACATTTTATTTTTTTTAATCTTCTTGCATATTTTTTGTTTTTTCGTTATCTTGCATACACCAAATTCACATGCAAATCTATATGTATTTCATATGTTATTTTTACTAGAATTATCTATATGAGTTACCTTATATATTTATGTTTAACACAAATTCTTGTTTTTATATTTTTTTATTATTTATTTAAATCTTAAACTACCAAATACTTTATTTTTATCCATATATCTTTGTAATATTTAATATTGATAATATTTTGTTTGTTTTGAAACTTTTCAAATTTAAATTTCAAAAGTTCAAATAAGTTACCTTACTTAAATTAACAAATTTTGGGATGTTACAAATATCCCACCCTTAAGAAAATTTCGTCCTCGAAATTTGAAAGAGAGAGAAAAGCAAACAAAGGATATACGAATTCAGAAAAGAATAGAGAAATGGCTTACCAGTTTAAGCCAAGATATCCACTCTGCAATTGGGATATGATTTCTGCATGCTATCTTCAGTTTTCCAAGTGCAATCCTTTGGATTGCCACTCCACTGAACTTTAACTAGTTTCACAACTTTGTTTCTCAATTGTTTTTCATCACGATCTACAATCTTTATTGGTTCTCTTGTAATTGTTAAATTGGGAGTAATGTCGAGATCCTGCTGAGCAGCTTCTTCAATAATACTATCTGGATCGTGCACATACTTCCGAAGATTAGAAATGTGGAACACATCATGCACGCCTGATAACCAGCTAGGCAACTGCACTCGATAGGCTAAAGAACCGATCCTTCCTAGAATAGGAAAAGGACCAATATATCGTGGTGCTAGCTTACCGGTCTTCCCGAACCTTAATACACCTCGCATTGAGGATACTTTGAGAAAGACAGAGTCTCCAATCTGGAATTTCAAATCCTTTCTTCTACGATCATAATAACTCTTTTGACGACTCAGAGCTGTCTTCAATTTCTTTCGTATAAAATCCACTTTCTTCGTGGCTTCTTTAATCATATCCGGTCCAAGGACGAGTCTATCACCTGCCTCAATCCAGCATGCGGGTGATCGACATGGACGACCATATAAAGCCTTAAAAGGAGCCATCTCTATACTTGCCTGGTAGCTATTGTTATATGAGAATTTGACCAGATGTAAATGGTCCTCTCAAGAACCACCAAAATCAAGTATACAAGCACGCAATAGGTCTTTTAAGATTCGGTTAATCCTCTCAGTCTGTCCATCAGACTGTGGGTGATAAGCAGTGCTGAAATTCAGTTTTGTTCCCAATGCGTCTTGAAATGCCTTCCAAAATCTACTAGTGAAGATCGGATCACGATCACTCACCATGCTGCTAGGAATACCGTGGAGACGGACAATTTCTTTCACATATAACTCGGCTAAACTTGCTGTCGTGCGGGTAGTTTTCACTAACAAAAAGTGGGCTGTCTTAGTCAAATGGTCCACAATGACCTAGTTGCTTCATTGCCTTTTTGTGTACGAGGCAAACCATCGATGAAATCCAATGATACTTGGTTCCATTTCCACTTGGGTACCTCTAAAGGCTGAAGTAAACCCGCCATTTTCTTTTGATCGCTTTTGATTTGTTGGCAAGTAGCACAGCGACTCACATATATAGATATGTCCCTTTTCATTGTCTTCCACCAGAAAGTTCTTTTGATATCAAGATACATTTTATTGACTCCTGGATGGATGCAAAGCTGGATTTGTGACATCCGTCCAAAACTTCTCGTTTCAGATCAGGGAAGTCTAGGACACATATTCTGCCTTTCATCCTTATAACTCCTCTACTATCCATCTCAAAACTAGTGTCTCCCCCTTGGCATATTCTTTTATAAATTCCCTGAAGAAACTCGTCTTCATACTGCTTACTCGCGATCCTCTGAAGAAGAGTAGGAGCGATAACAAGATGAGCAAGAATAACATGCTTTCTACTCAAGGCATCGGCGACTATATTGGCTTTTCTGGGCGTATATAGAATGTTTAGGTCATAAGATGTCAGAAATTCCAACCAACGTTGTTGTCACAGATTTAGATCTTTCTGGGTGAAGAGATATTTCAAAGATTTATGGTCGGTAAATAATTCGAATTTTTCACCCAGAAGATAATGTCTCCATATTTTCAAAGCAAAGATAACAGCTAAGAGTTCCAAATCATGGGTTGGGTAGTTTCTTTCATAAGGACGTAATTGTCTACTCGCGTAGGCAATTACCTTCCCATTCTGCATTAATACCGCACCCAAAGAAATGATTTTATATAACCAAAGAGAGATTATATAAGTATATATTTATAAATGTGATTTATAAATGTGATTTATAAATGAAAAGGAAATGAAATTTCAGAAGTATGTTATAAATACGAGTACATATGCATGACATAATGAGCCTGAATTTAATCACAACATGCATGCATTTTTAGTTGTGCCCATGGAAGTAGATTTGATCGTAGCATCCCCATATTTAAACTCCGCCTAGATAGAGGCCTCTATTTTTTTGTTCAGACTGCAATAACTTCTCATACTAACTCGGAAATAGGCGAGACTTCGACCGATGAGCTCCTATCTAAATTGCAGACAATAAGGAACACTTGGATACTTCATAGAGTGAAAGTATATTGTAGTTCTTCATGATGCCTAACATTTGTACTTAGAAAATAACAGCCCGCCTAGGCAAAAGCCCCTATTCTTTCCATTCATACTGCAATTATTTCTTCATAATAACTCGGAATCGAACGAAACTACGACCAATGAACTCCCATCTAAATTATGGATAATATAGAACACTCGGATACTTCAACTTATGAACGTATAACATAGTTCTCTATGGTGACTTAACAGTTGTACTTCAAAAATAACTGGGTCTATGGTGACTAACAGTTGTACTTAAAAAATAACTGGATATATCCCCACTTCAATGCTCACTGTAGTTCTTCATGGGACTAATCGTTGTACTTAGAAAATAACATGCTAAATCGTCATATTTGAACTTCTCCTAGACAGAAGCCGCTATTTTTTTTCCAGACAACAATAGCTTCTTCATACTAAATCGGAATCAGACAAAACTTCAAGCGATAAACTCTCACCTAAATTACGTACAATATGGTACACTCGGATACTTCATCTAGTAAACGTGTACTGTAGTTCTTCATGGTGATTTACAATTGCACAAAGAAACTAACAAGCTGTATCCCCTTATTTGAACTTCGCCTAGGCAAAAGTTGCTGTTTTTTCTCACTGCAATCATATTAACTCGGAATCGGGCGAAACTACGACCGATGAACTCCCTCCTAAATTATGGACAATATAAAACACTCAGATACTTCAGCTTATGAACATATATTGTAGTTCTCCACGGTGATTAACCATTGTACTTAGAAAATAACAGGCCATATCACCACTTCAACGCTCACTGTAGTTCTCCATGGTGACTAATAGTTATACTTAGAAAATAACAGACTACATCCCTATTTTTGAACTCCGCCTAGGTAAAAGCCGCAATTTTTTCTTCAGATTGCAATAACTTCTTCATACTAACTCGGAACTCACACCGAAATTACAAACAATATGGTGCACCCAGATACTTCGTCTTGTGAACGCACACTATAGCTCTCCATGGTGACTAACAGTTGTACTTGGAAAATAACAGGCTACATTCCCGTATTTGAACTCCGTCTAGGCAGAAACCATTGTTTTTTTGTTCATACTGCAATAACTTCTTTATACAAACTCGAAATCAGACGAAACTTCAACCGATGAACTTCTACCTAAATTACGGACAATATGGTACACTCAGATACTTCGTCTTGTGAATGCACACTGTTGTTCTCCATGGTGATTAACAGTTGTACTTAGAAAATAACAGGTTATATCTCCACTTCCATGCGCACCGTAGTTCTCCATGGTGACAATAGTTGTATTGTGAAAATAACAGGCTACATCCTTATATTTAAACTCCGCCTAGGCAGAAGATGCTTTTTTTTGTCAGACTGCAATAACTTCTTCATACTAACTCGGAATCAGGCAGAACTTCGACCGATGAACTCCACGAACAATATGGTACACTCATATAGTTCATATTGTGAATGCACATTACAGTTCTTTATGGTGACTAACAATCGTACTTAGAAAATAACAGGATACATCCCTGTATTTGAACTCCGCGTAGGTAGAAGCGACTATTTTTTTGTTCACACTGCGATAACTTCTTCATACTAACATGGAATCGGACGAAACTTCGACCGATGAACTCCCACATAAATCACGAAAAATACGATACACTTGAATACTTCATCTTGTGAATGCATACTGTATTTCTCCATGGCCACTAACAGTTGCACATAGATAATAACAGGCTACATCCCGTATTTGAACTACGCCTTGGCAAAAGCCGCTATTTTTCTGTTCATACTGCAATATAGTATTCATACTAACTCAGAATCGGGAGAAACTATGATCGATGAACTCACACCAAAATTACGGACAATATAGAACACTCGGATACTTTAGCTTATGAATGTATATTATATAAGGCAATTAACAATTGTACTTAGAAAATAACAGGCTATACCCCCACTTCAACACTCATTGTAGTTCTCCGTGGTGACTAATAGCTGTACTTAGAGAATAACAGGTTACATCTTCATATTTCAACTCCGTCTAGGCAGAAGCTGCTATTTTTTTCTTCAGAATGCAATAACTTCTGCAGACTAACTCAGAATCAGGCAAAACTTCGATCGATGACTCCTATCCAAATTATGGGCAATATGATACACTCGAATACTTCATCTTGTGAATGCATACTGTAGTTCTCCATGGCGACTAACAGTTGTACTTAGAAAATAACTGGCTACATCCCCGTGTTTGAACTCCACCTAGGCAGAAGCCGCATTAATTTTTGTTCATACAGCAATAACTTCTTCGTACGAACTCGGAATCGAACCAAACTTCGACCGATGCACTCCCACCTAAATTATTGACAATATGGTACACTCAGGTACTTCATCCTATGAATGCAAACTATAGTTCTTCATCGGGACTAACAGTTGTACTTAGAAAATAATAGATTATATCCCACTTCAATGCTCGCTGTAGTTCTCCATGGCAGCTAATAGTTGTACTTAGAAAATAAGTGGCTACATCCTCATATTTGAACAATATGGTACACTCGGATACATCGTCATACTAACTGCAATAACTTTTTCATACTAACTCGAAATCAAGCAAAACTTCGATCGATGAATCCCTACTTAGATTATTCGGACAATATGGTACACTCGGGTACTTCACCTTATGAACACACACTGTAGTTCTCCATGGTGACTAATAGTTGTACTTAGCAAATACCAGGCTACATCTTGTATTTGAACTTCGCCTAGGTAGAAGCCGCTATTTTTTTATTCATACTGCAATAACTTCTTCATAATAAATCGGAATCGGACGAAACCTCGACCGATGAACTCTTACCTAAATTAGGAACAATATGTTACACTCGGATACTTCATCTTATGAACGTACACTGTAGTTCTCCATGGTGACTAACAGTTGTACTTAGAAAATAATATGCTATATCCACACTTCAATGCTCACTGTAGTTCTCCATGGTGACTAATAGTTGTACTTAGAAAATAACATGCTACATCCACATATTTGTACTCTGCCTAGGCATAAGCCGCTATTTTTTCTTCAGATTGCCATAGCTTCTTCATAACTCAAAATCTGGCAAAACTTTGACCGATGAACTCCCACCTCAATTACGGACATTATGGTACACTCGGATGCTTCATCATATGAACGCACACTGTAGTTCTCCAAGGGACTAACTGTTAGAAAATAACACGCTATCAAATCCCCATATTTGAACTCCGCATAGGGCAGAAGCCGTTATTTTTTTTGTCCAGACTGTAATAACTTCTTCATACTAATTCGGAATCTGGCGAGACTTCGAACTATTAAATCCTACCTAAATTCGGGCAATATGGAACACTCAGATACTTCATCTTGTGAACGCACCCTATAGTTCTCCATAAGGACTGACGGTTTAATTTAGAAATTAACACGCTACCATGTCCCCATATTTGAACTCTGCCTAATGCAGAAGCCGCTATTTTTTTGTTCAGACTGCAGTAACTTCTTCATACTAACTCAGAATTCGGCGATACTTCGAATGATGAACTCCCACCAAAATTATGAACAATATGGTACACTCGGATATTTCATCTTTTGAATGCACACTGTAGTTCTTCATGATTACTAACAGTTGCACTTAGAAAATAATAGACTATATCCTTACTTCAACGATCACTGTAGTTCTCTATGGTGACTAATAGTTGTATTTAGAAAATAACAGGCTACATCCTCATATTTGAACTTCGCCTAGGCAGAAGCTGCTATTTTTTTCTTCAGATTGTAATAACTTTTTCATAAAAACTCGAAATCAGACAAAATTTCGGCCGATGAACTCCCACCTAAATTATGGAAAATATGGTACGCTCGGATACTTCATCTTGTGAACGCACACTGTAGTTCTCCATGGGGACTGGCAGTTTACTTAGAAATAACATGTTACCACATCCCCATTTTAAACTCCGCCTAGTGCAGAAGCCGCTATTTTTTTGTTCAGACTGCAATAACTTCTTCGTGCTAATTCAGAATCCGACGAGACTTCGACCGATTAACTCCCACCTAGATTACGGACTATATAGAACACTCGAATCCTTTGTCTTGTGAACAAACATTGTAGTTCTCCCTGGGACTCATATTTGTACGTAGAAAATAACATGCTACCATATCCCCATATTTAAACTCCTCCTAGTGCAGAACTAGCTATTTTTTTATTCAGACCGCACTAACTTCTTTACACTAACTTGGAATCAGGTAAAACTTCGATCGATGAACTTCCACCTAAATTACGTATAATATGGTACACGTGGATACTTCAACGTCTGAACACACACTGTAGCTCTCCATGGTGACTAACAGTTGTACTTCGAAAAAAAAGGCTATATCTCCACATTTGAATACTATTTCTCTACGAGATGTAAAAGGGTACATTTGTAATTTCAAAAAGATACCAAGTAAATATATTAATAAATTCTCTTTATTAGCAGTAAAGATGATTTGCAAGTAGAAGGGGTTTAAAAGCTAGGAATTTGGGAACCTAAATCCCATTGGTTTTGAAAAATAATAATAATATTATTTGAAAACTATTTGGGTCGAAATATTTTAAAATGGAATTTAAGGAAATAGAAAGCACGGAACTCACTTCAGTCGTTGAAAAATAATTTCGATGATGACTACAGCATCATCGGCGTTCATTTTTGGGTTTCCAATAGAGGAATTGCTACCATTGGAGATATGTTTTGATAAAACTAGTTTTGATTTTAATATTAAAAATTGTGATTAGTTACAAAGAAATCAATTATAATATTTCAAAATGATTTGAAATAAATAAGAACAAGGTGGTTAAACTTGAAAATTTTCATTTAGGTGTTTAAAATATGAGAAAATAAGTTTTACAACTTACAAATTTTGGGGATTAGTAAGTTAAAACAATGTTTAAAATTGTTGAGTATGAATGTTAAGAAAAGTAAATTTGAAGTTGAACTATGGAATCGAATTTAACTTAAATTAAGTTTAATAAATAAATTTGGAAAAGAAATTTAACCTAAGTTAGGTTGAATGCGATAATCTTTAGAAATATAATTGATTTTGATTTGAAATGAACAAATTAAATAAATTAGCGAACTAAACATGGTTTTATAATGTTGGTTGATAGAATTGAAGATCGATATTGAACAATGGTGTGAGTTAATGAAATAAGTTAAATGGAACTGAATTTGATTTGCAATGGATTAGTGAAATGGATAAGGACTTAAGTTGCAAAGTGATAGTAAATATAAGAAATATTGTATAATATGTTTATCATAAACTTAAGAATATTCAATGGAATGGTTCTTGAGTGACGTTAGTATTAAAAGAAATATACTAAGTAATAAATGGATGCGGATAAGGCAATGTAAATGTGAATGTGAATAAAAAGAAATTGGTATAGCTAAGAAATCAATTTAAATAAATGCGTAATTTATACGTATATTATTTTATTTGCATGATGGTTTGATCCAGATTCGAGTACATAGTTTTGAGATGATTTACATCTATCCGTGTTAGAAATTTTGACTCGTTTCTCTGCAACGAACACTTAATATGGATTTCTGATTGATTTTAGAATTCTTTATCATAGTATATGGCTATGCAAGGAGAATGATGGTTTCAAATCAAGGAACCGAATAGTAGTTTGCCCTAGAGTAGTCGTGTGGACGATGCTAGTTCGAAAATGAAATTGTGTGATCGACTGAGCGATCAGATTTGATATTGCGTACGGATGATATATTTACATCGTATGGGCAACACTAAAGTAAATGTTGATAATTGGAAATGCGAATTATTATGATTATGAACTATATGATTGGATATCATTGGTAAATAAGATGCAAACTAAGAGCTAATTAATGACTTTGATTTCATAAGTAAAACTTGGCTTTTGTTTTCTTTTATTGGTTTGGGACCGCAGTGGCAATTAGTTGTTGTTCTGATCTAACTGCACAAAGGAGACACTGGCTAAATTTTTCGAAAATCTAAGGCGTTAGAAAAGTTTTGAAGAATATTTTGACAACTAAAATTTGATTTGAGTAATAACCTAAAAAGATTGAATGGAATGATATTAGTTGGAATCTATGAATGGATTAATGGCTTAGGAAAGGTGATAATGAAGTTTCAACAAATTGATTTTTGGTGAGTTAAAGACTTAGAAGGATTTGGTAATCTATTTCACCCAATTGGTTTTAAAAAATAATGGGTTTGGGCATTTTTCTTACCTGGGAAATTTGGGGAAAGAAATTTCTCTTAAGGGGGGAAATGTAACGGCCCAAACTTTTAGTCAATTAGATTTGAAATATTTATTTGATTGTAAATATTGAAAAGTTAACTTAATAAGTTAAATAATATGAATTTCAAAATATAGCGATTTATTTGAAAATTTAAATTGTTTAATTTAATACTTGGGAATATTTAAAATAATTGAATCTTGAATTTGAAATGAAAGAAAATGATTTTTAAAATTTATGTAAATTCTATTTAAATAAGAATAAAGATAGTAAACTTTTATTTTAGATTTAAAAGTGATTTAACTGACGTGGGCAAGCTAAGGTGATGGGGCGAAGGCTGTTTGTGGTCGGCGATGGTTGGATTGTGGGGATGAACGACAATCTATTTCAGTTTCGTGGCCGAGCTACAGGGGAAGGACTAGCGACTTTCGAACATAGTGGGTGGGGATAGAAGTGGAACCCATGCGGCGGTGGCTAGGTGACTGAGGCAACAGCGATGGAATGAAGTTCAGCCTGGGTTGCGTGAGTTTGAACGAGAGAGGGAAGAAAGGAGATTAGTTATAAATATGGGTAATTAATTGTTAATGATGTGTATTAATAAAATAACTATATTATTCAAAATTGTAAAATTTTAATGCTATAATTCCTTCGTACGAGGTCAGGTTTGGACGAAGTTTATTGCGCTGTGCTCGTACGGACTTTAGCTACGTGATGGAATAGGTTTGGATGAATTTGGAGATGGTTGAAATTTAGGTTAAAATCGGACGTCGTTCGATTATAATTCCAAACCAGAACTCCTCGACGACAACAGAAGATTTAGTTTAGTTAAAGTCACCTTTTTGGTTAACTAGTATGATATATAGTTAATAAAAATTATTGGATGATTGTTTGGATGAATTATTGTATTTATTAGTTAGTTTGATATATTCTAGCCCATAAAGTGGACGAGACCCCATTACGTTCTCGTGTAAGAGTGGATGACCTTTTGTGTACGAATCCCGCCTTAAAGCGGTTGATTTATATTTTATGATTATATAATGTTGTGCTAAGGGGAAAAACAGGTCGGAGGGATATAACTGGATTCCTCACAAATGTTGATTTATTTACATACATACATACATATATATATATATGTGTGTGTGTGTGTGTGTGTGTGTGTATGCTGATATATATGAGCTATGATACGGGGGAGCAGGTTGGAGGGATCCAACGGATTCCTCGCTATTATTGAACTGGTTTAAGTAATATTCCAATTATATGAATTATTGGATAATAAACTTGATTTGATTGAAATGTGGGTTATCACATCGTTGTATGTTAAAAACTGAAAATGCGTAGTGATAGAAAAATAATATTAAGATTTGTTGAGTGTTTCTTGGCTATTGGCTTCAATTTTATATTTTTAAAATGTTATAATTTCCATTGAGTTTGAATTGATTTTGAGATAAGAAATGATTGGGTTTAGGAATATTTTTTTAAAGATTATCTATTTATATTAATATATTATTTTAAAGATTATCTATTTATATTAATATACTATTTTAAAGATTACCTACTTATATTAATATTTTTTTAAAAGATTATCTATTTATATTTAATATTGGTTTAGAGTATTTAATTATATTAATACTGTTTTATAGTATTTAATTACATTAATATTGTTTTAAATTTATTTAATTATGTTAGTATTGTTTTAAAGTTATTTGCTTATAATTAGTATTGTTTTAAATTGTTTATCAGAATGTTAATATCTTAGAAAAAAGTAGTTACTTAAGAATAATTATGGTTTGAAATTAATAATAAGGATTTATTAATAAAGTTTGAAAAATAAATTATTACTCTTTATAACAAGGGTAAAGATTAGTAATTATTGTTTTTGAAATGATTAATTATTATTTTAAGATGATTTTAAGATTTATAATAATTATTTATATATTCATAATGTTTGATTTTAGTAATTTTTTTATATAATACTATTTAGAAATATATGATCTTTATATATTCATAATGTTAATTATTGTTTTGAATTGAAAGACAGCCTTCATTTAGAAAACAGCTTTTGAATCTTAAAAACTGGAAAATTGCTTTGCTTAAATCTTGAATTGCTTTGAAAACTTTGCATAGAAATGCTGGAATGTCTGCTACTTTGATTTAAAACTACATGCATGCTTTTGACTTCCAGATTCTATAGAAATGCAGGCTTCAGATTTTAAGATGGTGACAGGTTTGCTTGCATGTTTGGTTCAATTTTGAAAATGATTTTGCATGTTTGAAGATGTGCAGGTATGATCATATTTCAATTTTTCTTTGAATAGATTTGAAAATATGGATGGTTTGCATGCTTTGATTTCTGATTTTGGTTTCAAAGGAAGTGTTCCAGATTTTTTTTGCATTTTAGATTTAGAAAAAGAATAAAAATGAAAGAGGATTTGTTTATATAAAAACTGAAATACTTATAAATAAAAATAAAAGAAAAAGCTAATTTTTTTTAAATGCCACTTGTCTTCAAATTTAACATTTGTCATATTAGTTATTAATCACCTAACACATGTTATTATAAGGCCTAAGATGTTTACACTTGTCTTTAAGATTAATTAGTTATAATCAAATGTTAATTTGTATTTAGTTAATATGTTAATATAAGTTAAATCTAAATTTATGTTTAATTAATTAGTTAATATGTACTTATTTATATGTAGATAATTTTTAAATAAATAAATCCAATTATATTTATAAAATAAAAGTTTATACAAATTTTTTAAAATCCAAACAATTAAAAATTTATACTTTAAACTTCAAAGCTTTAAATTCAAATTCAAATCAAATTCTAAAATTCAATTTTGAAATCAAGTTATATATATACATATATAACTACACAATTCAATTTTGAAAAACAACTATTCTTATTAAAATATATTTGTTAAAAACAATACATTATTATATTTTGAAAATAACAAATTTGATAACTTTAAATAATTTATAAAAGAAATTGTTTCTTTATTAATAAATTAGTTATTTTATCACATAGTATTTAAAAAGGAAATCAAAACAAACCTTATTGTAAATTTTATTTAAATTTAAACTTAAGTTAAAACATATTTTAAACCATTTAAATATTTACCATATGTATGTAAAATCATATAGTTATTTATTATATACTTTTAAAAAAACTTAATATCAAATAAATCAATTTAAACAAATTAAATTTTTATCTTAATAGTTTAAAACCGTAGTTTATTTATTCAATAGCTTTTAAAAGTTTAACTTTAAATAAAATCATAATTCCCAATTTACCAAAAATATATATATTTAGAAAACAAGGTTTATTTATTTATTAATTTAAAACAAGGTTTATCTATTTACAATATATACATATCCTATATATATTATAAATAGAAAACAATTTATTAGCTTTTAAAAGATAAAGTCTATCAATTAAATATTTATTTAATTGGATTATTAAATTAATTCCAATCTTATTAATAAAGATTATCAAATTAATTTAATTTATAATTCAGATTATTAAATTGATATTGCCTAAAATTCCGGGTCATCACATTCCTCCCCCCTTAATAGAATTTCGTCCCCGAAATTTAAAACGAAGGTAATTTAATAATCTTTTTAAAGATTTTAATTTTAAAACACAAGCATATATCAAACATATGCTAACAACCATAGCAATCCATTCATCCAATCAAACAAATCTAACTATCCAGACGAAATTCTGGATAGAGTTTCCTCGAGTTTCCCAAGTATGTATATATATATATATATATATATATATATATATATATATATATATATCAGGATACTCGCTTTACCGAATCCAAACAATCAATACTACTAAGCTATAGAGCTCCCACTTATCTAGATCTACAAAACTAGACAACATATCAGACCACAGACGAGTCTGATTTAACAATCAAATCTCCTGAACTGCTGGTTCCAAAACCAGAGATAGATCATACACGTACTCCTTCAGAGATACATGAAACACATCGAATCTCAATTATCCATACTGGCAATTCAATCCAGAAGATCAAACATTTATCCTCACAAGAACACAGAAAGGATCCAAAACATCTCGGAGCTAGCTTCCATTCTTACCCCAAAACTTATAGCTCCTTTGATTGGAGAAAACTTAACCAAAACCAAAACCAAATCTCCGACTTCAGAATCCAAATTCTTCCGTCTCTTATCCACAAAAAGTCTTCGAACGATCTTGAGCTGCCAACATCCTTCCTGATCAGCTTAACCCTAGCTGATTCCTCTAGAAACAAACTAGACCAAAAACAACCTAACCCAATGATCTCCTCAAGATCAATCCAAAACTAAGAACACAACTCTACTCCATAATTAGCAGAAGACTGAACTTACTTCTTCTTATCCGGAAAAGACAAACAGAAACACTCCCAAACTGCTTCCGCTGCACAGCTCTGATCTAAAGTAGATAAGAATGCTAATGATGAACACAAGCACAAACTAGACAACACATCCCAGAAATATGGTTCAATAGATCCATAAAGGAAAAACTCAGAAATACCTCTGAAACCTGAGTTGCTTCATCAAACTCTATCTCTAGGAACCATCCTTCAACTAAGCCGAGCCACCAGTTCCACTCCTGGAATCCTAGTCAATAAGAAAAACTCAATCTCCATATGCCTCAAGCAAAAGATAACCCAAGAGAACACTCAACTATCGCAAGTCCCTTTTGCGATCAACCAAGCCTAATATTCAAAGAAAACTATTCTCCCATTACCAAACAGAACAGCTTACGCTGGCCTAGCCAATCCATTGAAGAAACGGATCCACTCTGCTACTTCTGAACTCCACCTCCAAAAAACTACTCAACCAGAAAACTTTCTTCCAACACAGAACACTTCGAGCTGCATCGCTGACACAGATGCCAAAGACTTCCTAATCCAAAGCTCTTCAAGAAACTCGGACCTCAAAGAAAATAGAAACACCCTGCTGGACTCAGCCAGAACACCGAAGCAGACACACTACTCTAAACTTGTTCCAAATAAACACCTTCGGACACATCCATAATCACTGCATCTCATCACGCAGCTACTACTTCCTGAGGTACCAAGATACCATCTCTCACTTCCGCCAAACCGACAGATCCAAACTCTACTTAGCCAACTTCAAAGATAGACTCCGAACCCTTAAAAAGGTTTCCTTCAGAGATCGATGAAATCTCTACACTCTGCACAACCCACTCGATACGGTATTAGGTCTACAGTCTCGACAGATACACTTCCAACCTCAAACATCAAACTCCAACCAATGGTAGTCGTCGTGTTACACACACCAATACCTTATCTACCTTTATAACTTATATTGGAAACCTGTACGGGTAACCCAACAAATAGATAGAAATAGGAAAATATATATAAATACATTTAAAAATACAAATACACTCTCTCAAGAAAGAAATCATTCCAAAGCCTAGGTATTCACTCAGCCTAGTGCTCTGATACCATTGTAACGACCCGCCATTCATCTCCACAGATTGACGCATCATTAATAAGAAAGAAAGGGATATGAAAGAGAAAGAAAGAGAAGAAAGAAGAAACAACACATCAGAATCTAAACAGCGAAACGAATAAATTATATTAATAACATAAAATATTACATAGTATACAATAACTATCAGAGTTACACAGATAATAAAACAAATGCCAGACAGTTATAAACACCTATCTAGTTATTACAACTCAATACAACTCAGAGAAAACACAGAGATACCAAACACAACGGAACACTAAACATATCTACAATGCTGAAGCCTCCTGCTCTATTGCTCCTCCATAATTCGTCAAAGCTAACCTGAATCCCTTGGCTACTCGTAAAAATTTGAGTACCCAAGAGTTTAAGAAAAACAGAAATAAACTCCGGGTCAGACATGGGTCTGGTGTGATCAAAAAGACTACCCAGATAAAATTTAGGGTTCTAAACTTCAAAGTTCTATTATACTCAACCCCGAGCTACGATCACTGTCCAACCATTTTTCCCACCATCACCGATCACTCTTCCACCTCTAGGAAGAACCCCTACCTCCACACCCACGTGGATCACCAGAAAGTCCTAATTTTCCCTTTTAAGTTCATTCCAGAATTGCTCCATCAACCTTAGTCCAAAAATGCGGATTTGAGTTTTAAAATTCCTTATTTTGAATGAGATTCCAGATTCTAAGCCTGGAACATCAAATTATGACGTTTGAAAATTTGACAATGCTTACACATTTCTGTTCTTATGGCTTCCAGAGAATTTCCCAAACTTATTTTTACTTAAATAAATTTTTAACTAAATTTTGATTGAACACACAACTTTCTTTTGAAACTTAAGTTTTAACAGTGACTAAACTAAGAGGTTTTGAATTTAAATCAAAACCGGAACTTAAATCTGGAAACAGAGATGTCACATACATCATACAAAGGAATTCAATAATATATTTACACAAACATTCTTATAAATATACACATTTGTAATATTTTCCACGACAATAACATGCAACCATAAATTACTTTAAGTTTAAAAGTTACTCACCTGTTTTGAATTGAAAGACAGAGCCTTCATTTAGAAACAGCTTTTTAATCTTAAAAACTGGAAAATTGCTTTGCTTAAATCTTGAATTGCTTTGAAAACTTTGCACAGAAATGCTGGAATGTTTGCTGCTTTGATTTAAAACTGCATTCATGCTTTTGACTTCCAGATTCTAAAGAAATGCAGGCTTTAGATTTTAAGATGGTGGCAGGTTTGCTTGCATGTTTGATTCAATTTTGAAAATGATTTTGCATGTTTGAAGATGTGCAGGTTTGATCATATTTCAATTTTGCTTTGAATAGATTTGAAAATGTGGATGGTTTGCATGCTTTGACTTCTGATTTTGGTTTCAAAGGAAGTGTTTTAGATTTTCTTTGCATTTTAGATTTAGAAAAAGAATAAAAATGAAAGAGGATTTGTTTATATAAAAACTGAAATACTTCTAAATAAAAATAAAAGAAAACGCTAATTTTTTTTAAATGCCACTTGTCTTCATATTTCACATTTGTCATATTAGTTGTTAATCACCTAACACATGTTATTATAAGGCCTAAGATGTTTACACTTGTCTTTAAGGTTAATTAGTTATAATTATATGTTAACTTGTATTTAGTTAATATGTTAATATAAGATAAATGTAAATTTATGTTTAATTAATTAGTTAATATGTACTTATTTATATATAGATAATTTTGAAATAAATAAATCCAATTATATTTATAAAATAAAAGTTTATACAAATTTTTTAAAATCCAAAACATTTAAAAATTTATACTTTAAATTTCAAAGCTTTAAATTCAAATTCAAATCAAATTCTAAAATTCAATTTTGAAATCAAGTTATATATATACATATATAACTACACAATTCAATTTTGAAAAACAACTATTCTTATTAAAATCTATTTGTTAAAGACAATACATTATTATATTTTTAAAATAACAAATTTGATAACTTTAAATAATTTATAAAAGAAATTATTTCTTTATTAATAAATTAGTTATTTTATCACACTGTACTTAAAAAGGAAATCAAAATAAACCTTATTGTACATTTTATTTAAATTTAAACTTACGTTAAAACATATTTTAAACCATTTAAATATTTACCTTATGTATTTAAAATCGTATAGTTATTTATTATATTCTTTTAAAAAAACTTAGTATCAAATAAATAAATTTAAACAAATTAAATTTTTATCTTAACAATTTAAAACCATATTTTATTTATTCAATAGCTTTTAAAAGTTTAACTTTAAATAAAATCATAATTCCGAATTTACCAAAAATATATATATTTAGAAAACAAGATTTATTTATTTATTAATTTAAAACAAGGTTTATCCATTTGCAATATATACATATCCTATATATATCATAAATAGAAAACAATTTATTAGCTTTTAAAGGATAAAATCTATCAATTAAATATTTATTTAATTGGATTATTAAATTAATTCCAATCTTATTAACAAAGATTATCAAAGCAATTTAATTTTTAATTCAGATTATTAAATTGATATTGCCTAAAATTCCGAGTCATCACAATTAACGAGTTTTAGAAATGTATAAAGAGGATTTATAAGCGATTGAAATGTATAAATGAAGATTTGTAAATGGTTCCAGAAGTTTTATAAAATGGTTTATAAATGGCTTTAAAGAATTATAAGGAGTTTATTAATAATTTTTGAATCAAATAAAAAGGGAATATTTCTCAGTTTGTACTTATAACGTTGAGATAAGTATATTGATATTTTCTAAGTATTGAAAATATAATAATTGGTGGATATATCTTTGTAAAAGTATTCTTATACAAGTAATTTGAAAATGGTTTTATTGATGAAAGATTTATAAAAGTAGGCTAGTGATGGCTTATATGCTGAACCCATGTTGTTTTTTTCTTTAGAAATAAATCTTGATTTAAACGCGTGTTTGTTGACAATTAAATGAACGACTATCAAATGTGGAACCAAACGTAACTTTAGAAATATTTAGGAGAAACACGTTAGTCATAAGGCAAAGTCATCACCAATAATGTTGTACTGTGCCTATGAATCTCGTTTTATTCTCCTAGGATAATCATAAGGAAATCCGTCCACCCACAATTAGGAGGTGATCTCCGATATTATCTTTGACTGTTTATTTCCTAAAGAATTAGGGTTGGGTTTACTGGGAATTATCAAATTTTGTTTCTAAGAGACCGAGATCAGGTATGTTATTCGAAAAAAGCTTCGATCCAACGAATGTGTTTTGAAGTGAAGACATCTTGGAGATGATGAAATTGGAGAAGGAGCTCTCAAGTGTTTCATTCATTCCTAGAACGGACTTATATGGATGAATGCCGGTATTGCATTGTTGCCTGGAAGGAAGTATTGCATTCCAAGTGAGAAGTGCTATATAAAAGATAAAACGTAGCCTCATCAATCGGGAATGACTAAAACATGGGAGATGTAGCAAGGCTAGGTGGGTCGCTCTCATCAGGATAAAGTCATCCTTATCTAGAGTCCCTACTATTAACTCATGTATGCTTCAGTACGGTTGCTGATCCCAACCAATGGGTGATCTTATTCGGTACTATGCAGTAAAGGGTAGGCCAATCTTGTGTTGGCAGGGGTCGATAGGTTCGACCTCGGTGTTATTTGTCTAGAGATGCATCGTGACGGGTGGCACTCCACTAGCCCAGTCATTGTATGCAATCCATTCTCCAATAAGCGCCACAATAACTTAGTTGTGCCCGACCACGCTGAAACGTGAGATGCAAGCATTTCAACTATATTCATATTTTACTTTGACCTATATATATTATTATGATATAAATGAAATTTATATATAAAATGTTTTGGTTATCGCAAGGTAAAAACCCGTCCGTGTTTATGTGCGGCATGGTCTTACGAGACACACTTTTGTTTTCAAAGATTTTTATTATAACTTTAAATTCAGTTGGGTGTGTTTTCTCACGCTGGTTTTCCAGACTGACTCATGTGTTATTTTATTATAATACTCGGGTTAGACTGAGCATATTTATAGATTTTAGTTGGATGCTTTGGAGCTTCAGGAGACGAGATGGAGGGAAAGATACGTATTCAAGTACAGTTATTTTTCCACTATGTTCATTGTTGTTATTATCAGCAAATGCGATGATGTTTTTTTTATAACTGTCCAGCTTGAAATAGGTTGGCATACTCCGATTGATGTTTGTATATACATGTATTGCAATTTGACTTTTGTGTAAAGATTTTCTATATATTATTGATTATTCATTCCGTTGTGAGATTCTGTGTTGTTTAGTTTTTCTTCTAATCTTCTCCCTTCTTTCTTTTCCCTAACAATTGGATTTTCTGGCATTCGATTGCTTGGCACGTAATACAGTGGACGTATTAGTGTCCATTTTCGAGGGTTCAAAATTCCTAGCCATTACAAGATTAATTTCCTTTTTTAATTTCCTCCTTTAGATTTTCATATCAATTTTTTGAAACCTCTCCCTTTTTTCATTATGCATGTAGGCCTCAATGAAAAATTACAAAAATAAAAAGTACTTAGCAATTTATCTATTGAAAACCAATTTAAATATTTTATTGATATCGAATATCAATACGCACATCTATAACTTATATAGACACACTTTATTAAGTACAAATTCAAAAAAATCAAATGAAATTTAATAATTAATATTTCATGAATATTAGTTTACTTAGCTAATTGATAACAATTTATAAGTTAATTAAATCGTATGATTCATCCAGAGTATTCGTCATTATGGTTGTGCGACTTAAAGATGTAAATTCTAACAACGATTAATATCGAACTATTCAAATATCAACGTTCACCGTCACTTAGCAGGTGGTATGACATTTTGGCTGAATTCATCGCTTACACATCTTTTGGTAAAATCTAATTTTATGCAACGACCCGTTATTTTGAACCATTCAAATCGACAATAAACACACGTCAAATTTGAGTTGTTCAAAACAACAGACTGCTGTTTATATTTGGAAAAACTTAACATATACAGTAAATAAATCAATCACAGAATCACATACACAGAGTAATATAACAATACACAGCGGAATAGATAAATAGTAGTTTACGAAGCTACTACAGAAACAAAAGAGTCCAAGACGAAAGACAATAGAGGTCCAAATACACAGAAGTCTCTAATACTTAGGCAGACAACAAGTCTGAACAGAAATAACTAAATGACTAAAATAACATAATATCTGAAAAGCTAAATAGATAAGATAGATCTCCAAGCCAAGCTCTAAGCTTCAAAATGTTGGTCTCAAATGCTGTAATACTTAAGCCGACCGAGCATAAAGCAAAACACAGAACAATCGAGTCAGGATTAACAATCTTATGCAAGTAAATCAACTCAAGTGAAATGTCCAACTGAAATGCAATAACTTAAAGAATGTTTGGGATTTCCATCTTTAAAAGATCCATAGAACTATCTACATACATAATACAATACGCTACGTAAATAACGTCTAACAGTAAAGTAAAATATTAAAGTAGCGTTAAGGCGTTACCCATATCCCCTTTAATATATTTTATATATTTCCGTAGTCTATACAATACCGCAAGCTCCATCGAACCGATAAGGCATGTGACAAGGCACACGGGGTAATGCCATGGTAGGATTCTAGCATTTGCATTCCCGAACTGGTAGTGACGCATAGCAACTACTACCGTCCACCTCGAGACACACTCCCAAATCAAAGGTGCATCCAATCAAATCACAAGTAATAAATGGTATCGAAGAAGCATGCTCGATCGGAGGTGCAACCTCACTTGGCCCGGTATGGCTCCTTTTTAGCCACATCAAGACGACTCGCGGGAGTCAGGGCTGTGTTAATACCTCATACAGAATTGTTCGCCAAACCAACCTATCTCATTTTGGAATCTCTACCACGTGCATAGTTGTTAAAGTGGTTTTTCGTATTGGTAGAGAGTACGACAATATACAATCTCGGTCTCTTTAACAACCAAACGTTTATTTCACACCAGTTAATTCTTTTACATTTTCGAAACCGATTCATAATTTATATCAAAACACCGTATTCACTTCGAAATCATATCACTTTCAAAATCATATTCACTTCAAAATTATGTCACTTTCGAAATCATATTCACTTCTGAAATCATATTTATTTTCAAAATCATAACCACAAAATAGGTTAACTATCATATCAAAATATTCTCATTTTAAATCAATTAAATCTAAATCATAACAGTTCCAACTTTAAACATTTTGAATATTGAAAGTAGTACATATATATGAATAGTTATACATTAAAAATAGTTTATATTTTAAAGTTAGATAGTAGATTAAAATAGTTTATATATCATAAATAGTTTATATATTGAAATAGGTTGTAGATTGAAATAGTATATATATTAGAAATAATTTATATATTAAAATAGGTTATATATTGAAATAAATATATGAATTTAAATATTTTAAACATAACATATTTTATTTTTATTAAATTAAATCTTATATTATGAAAGAAAAAAAGTAAATAAAGTTATAAGTAAAACCTTAAAATTTACATTTTAAAAGCTTAACTTATAAATTTAGAATTCTTAAAACATAAAATTTTAAAATCTAAACTTTACATATAAGTTTTAAAATAAAATCTTTATATTAAATTTAAAATTCATTTCCTTTTTTTTCCAAACACATCTTTCCAAAATTTCAGAAATCACTTTAAAAAAGCATACCAACGATGCACGTATGTAGTTTTCTATCCTAGGGTCAAGTGATATGGATATTTATCATTTCATTCCGCGATAATTTAAAATTTATGGGAATATATCATTTCAACCCGCAATCCCAAATTTGTAAAATCAATAAAAATTGCTTGGATATATCATTTCAACCTATAATGATTTTTCCCTATTTTCAAAGAGTATTTGGGTATGTATCATTTCAACCCACAGGGAATGCCTAAAACTAAGAGAACTTATAGCATGATTTACATAAAATAAATAACATAACACAAAATCATATATAATAATTTACATAAGATGGCACATAACTTACATAATGAATCACATAACATATTACTCACATAACCACTTACATACAATAACAAATAATTATATACAAACTATATAATGTAGCATATATGCATATTTAGCATGGAAGGTGACATAAGATTCCTACCATAAACCCAATATGCAACCATTTTTAGCATAGAAATTTACGTGATTTCCAACATAACACATATAAACATATAAATTTTTTTTCACACATAAATTTCCCATAGCATACTAATGACAATTTCCATCACAAAGTGTCAACTTTTAAATCAATATAACATTTTCATTTTTCTCTCTTCAACACAACAATTTTAAATTAACATCATGAAGCATATTAATAACCATATCATCACATCTTTTTTTTTAAATGAACAATGTAATATCATAACAATTTCATGTCAAAATTAACAAGTGAACATAAGTCAACATATGTCATATCAAATCATAACCAAACTATGCAAAATTTCTAAACTATTGCAACATTCCATGAACATATCAATTGTTATTCATCCACTTAGCATAAGATTATAAATCGTGAGTGAATAGTTCACCTTTCGAAGCTATGAAATATTTGACAAACAAAGCTATGAATTTGAATCTTAATTCGAAAGCAAAGCAAGCTAGAATAAATGGATCTCCAAAATAAAATATATAGCTTTGTTTTTTTTGAAATAGAAGAGAAAAGAGACAAAGAGGGCTCTGCTATGGCTAGGAGAAGAGGGGTAGAGTTTCGACTCTGGGTGGTGATTGATGGCCAAAATAAGAAGGAGGAGATGAGGGCTTGGATGGTGGAAGAGAGGGCGGTACAAGGAGGAAGTAAGGATTGAAGGACATGAGGAAAAAGTTTTGATTTGTGAGGTTTTGGAGGTCTCTATAGATTGGCGAGGAAGAGGGAAGTGTGATGAGAAAGTTTTCTCAGGAGAAAATTATGTACGTATAAGTTAGTCAGAAGGAAACAAACGGTCATAGGCGTATGGATAGACACAAGTCTGGTTAGAGTCACATGGTTGACCAAGACCCATTAGACCAAACAAAACCATTTAGATTAAGCCAAATTTCATAATAAACACTGCGAACTTATGTTAGTTTTCCACAGAAATTCAAATATTTGGGCAATAGGAATTTGATTTTGACTAGACAAAAAGTGAAGAAAAGATCAGAATTCACTCTAGTATCATAAACAAAATTTTAAAATTCAAATTTAAAGTTTTCAACCAAAGGTCAAATTTTGACTAAGACTAAGTTTGACCAAAATAGAAAATTCTAGAAAATTTTCTATTTCATTGAATTTGGAAAAATAATACCCAATATTCCAAAAAATTTCCTTAATTTTAACCTTTAAATTTATTTAAATTAAAATAATAATATGTTTTAAAATCGACTGAATTGAACCTTCTTTTTATTAACATTGGTTTGTCTTCATTCAAATGTTCATTTTATTTAATTCAACATATGTTGCTTATTCTTGACTGAATCAACTACCATCTGTTTCTCTTTACATTAATTAAAAGATTTAATTCCAATTAATTCAATATTACATTTCCAATTGAATGTTGGTTACACAGAAATCATTTTATTTTTATTAAATAATTCAAACAAAATTTTATCCTTTTATGTTGATTTTCATGTTCTTTATATTACATCAAATTTCACTTTCAATTAAAACATATGTTTCCTTTTTATTTCCTTAAATTCCTCTTTTATTTTAATTCAAACATACATTTATATTATTACGTCCATTAATTAAAATTAATATTCTCTTTCCTTTCATTTAAATGTTTTCAATTACATTTAATTCCGTTGATTACAAAATAAATTCCAAAATGGATTAATCAATGGGATGAGGAATAAATCAATTGTTACAACTTAGTAATTTATATCTATTAATTTATTGTTTACACAAGGAGTATAAATCTAGTTAACCAAATAATTGATTTCTTATTATATGCTAATATATTTATAATATTGTTTATCTCATTCTTTAGTAACATTTATTGTAACATTCGATTGAAATTACACTAATACAGTTTTCAATTACATTCAATTAAATTATATTCTAATACACGTTACTACCTCCCATTTCATTTAATATTAGTTGTTTTAGAATTTTACATAATGCCATGTTTTATATTCTAGCAATTTTTTTTTACAGTAATAATTGAAAATTCTTTTTTCCAACCATATTCTAGGCAACAATTATATTTTAAAATTTGTTCGAATTTGCAAGTTGTTAAACTCTCCACCATTCAAAACTTTTCCTCCTCGAAAAGGAACAAAATAGTAGAATATAAGCAAATAGAAAGATAAGACAAATTTGAAATGAATAGTACCAAATACAAACAATTAATTCAAAACCATATAAATTTTATTTTGAATATTAAATTTATACATTTTTATTAATTACTAACTCACTTTCAATTAATTTACGTTCATATCTAATTTATTTGCATTCACCTTATTTACTTCTTAATTGATAAACATTCACTTATCATTATTCATCTCATTAATCATTCAACGGATTTATATTTAATTCATTTGATTTTAATTGATTTACATTTAATTAATTTGGTTTTAATCCATTTTTATTCAATCAATCAATATTCATTCCATTTGCATTTGATTGATTCCAGTTTAATACATTTACATTCAATTGATTTTTCAATTATTTACATTTCTTTCATCCACATTTAATTGACTTACATTCAATTGATTTAAATTCAATTGATTTACTTTCAATTTTTTAACATTCGTTACAATTTTTTTTCATGCTTACTTATTCATATTCAATGAATTCTCATTCCATTAATTTCCATTCTATTATGTCCAATTAACTTACATTCAATTATTAACGTTCATTATGTTAACCCTATATATTTACATTTGTTTACAATCATATGTGTTATGCTCTTTCATATTCAAATTTATTTATGATCATTTATCTTATTTCATTCACATAGTATATTTCCTTTAATGTCAATATCACTTAATTAACCATTCTACAAATTTATTTAAGTTCAATATCAACATTCCATATTTTATTTTGCCTATCCAAAATGTTTAACCACTTATTATTTTTGGTTTTTACTTCCTATTTTCTCGAGTTTCAAGTTATATAGCTTAATATATTCCAAATTTCTTACATCTTTACTTAATTAACTTTCATTCATAATTTATTTACTTTCACCTTTCTTTATAACTTGAGCCCACTTATTTATTTATTTATTTATTTATTTATTTTTGAAAACAAATCCTTTTTTATTTAACTCATTTCATTTATTAAATCCATTTGACTTCACTTAAGTTAATTCCACTTCATAATTCTATTTCAACCATCCTTCGTGATTTACCTCTGCATCACAAACAGTTTACAAAATATAAATTTATTTATTACTTATTTAATTTCTAAAGTTCATATTCATTTACTTAAATAACATTCTCTTCCTTTTATTCAATTTATTTCACTTAGAATTTCTTATAGATTAAATGTATAAACATTCGTTGTAACAACTGAATTTTTTATTTATAACTTTTCTTGACAAATTTCATGTAGGACATCTTATTGCTTACATTTTATATTGTATACTATTCAATTACATATTCTCATTAAAATTCAAAAATTAACGTTTCAAAATGTAATTGAGCACTATACAATTTACCTTCTATTTACAATATATTTATTTAGTAAAAATTTAGTTTGACATTTTTATTACTTAAGTTTCCTCTTGTATACCCTTCAATTACATATTCATGTTGACATTTTAACTTTTTAAATAATTTAGGTAACTTATATATGTTTTATAGTGCAATTAAGCATTATAAAAATTAATTTTATCTTAGTTCAACTGTTTCAAGTTGTTTCAATTTCATTTCCCATTTTAGACACTCCAATTATTCAGAAATTTTACTTCACTTCAATAATTCAAAACCATTACTTAACATAAACTTACGAGTTTAATTTTCGGTTTCACTTCAAACCATTTTGAAATAAATATATGCACATATTTTTTTAATATCAAATCATACTTAAGAAATTCAAATAAAAATCCAATTTCCAAAACAAAAGTGTAGCAAAGTTACTAAGTAGTCTCCCCCACTCTAAGACTTGAAAATGAATGTCGATAATGCAGCAGTCATCACCGAAATTATTTTCCAGCGACAAAAGAAGAGAGTACTAACTTGCTTCTTTTAAAATTGTTTTGGAAACAATTTCTACTTGAAAATACGTTCACATAATATTAATATTATTTTTATTTTATTTTTGAACTTTGAAAATCAAATTTTGAAAAGTACCTAAAATTAAATTCTCAAATCCACAATTTAATATTATTTCGTTTGCAGATCAGATTTATAAATCATGTTTATAAAATTTCATCTCCTTATAACATACAATAATAGTTAAAGGTTTAAGAATGTTAACAAACAATAAATGGTAATCAAGTATTATCATTTCTAACAACCAATTCATTTAACTATCTAATTTCAAAAAATTATTCCTTTATATTTCATACTTAAACAAATAATAATACGATATAAAATAATTTTTATAACACTAACAAATACGCTCTCTCATTGGATGATTCAAGATTAGATTTTAGAACAATGATAGAGATTCAAATTTATAGGAACCCTAATCAATGAGATTCCTAACTAGGAAGAGAGGCTCGAATGGAAGGATGATTCTGTAATTGATTTTACTCATTCTAGGGTATTGCTACCCTATTTCTAATGAGTTTTTACTCTATAAGCTAAGTTTTGCCTAAACTAGAGCTGTGGTACCAACTATAATTGGACACTGCCAACGGGGTAACGCCCACTGTAGCATACATCGGTACTTGTGTTGTGCTTTTACGACCATCCTTTCAACTGCACCAACCCAGCGTGACATATAGGAGTAAAAGTCATCCGTTCACTACCAAACCCAAAAGCCAGAACCCCCCATCATGCTACACCTGCCAAGTGAATAAGCAGACACACCATGTCAGACTCGAATTATACAAAACAACATACTGTTATTTATATTTGGCAAAACATAACATATACAGTAAATAATTCGGCCGTAGAATCACAAGCACAGAGTAATACAACAGTACACAGCGGAATAAATAAATAGTAGTTCATAAAGCTACTATAGAAACAAATAGTCCAGACAAAATACAATAGAAGTCCAAATACATAGAAGTCTCTAATACATATGCAAATAACAAGTCTGAACAAAAATAACTAAATGATTGAAATAATAAAATAACTGGAAAGCTGAATAGATAAGATAGATCTCCAAGCTAAACTTCAAGCTTCAAAAGATTAGTCTCAAATGCGGTAATACTCAGGCTGACCCGAGCATAAATCAAAACACAAAACACTCGAGCCAGAATTAACAATATTATGCAAGTAAATCAACTCAAGTGAAATGTCCAAATGAAATGCAATAACTTAAAGAGTGTTTTGTGATTTCCATCATTTAAGGATCCATGGAACCATCTACATACATAATACAATATGCTGCATAAATAATGTCTACAGTAAAGTAAAATATTAAAGTAGCGTTAAGGCGTTACCCATATCCACCTTAACATATTTAATATATTCTCGTAGTCTATATAATACCGTAAGCTCCACCAAACCGGTGGATTACCCATAGGGCACTCCATAGGTATGATACAAAACAAACTTGTAGAGGGCGCGATAAGGCATGTGACAAGGCATGTGAGGCAATGTTAAAGTAGGATTCTACCGTTTGCACTCCCGGACTGCTGGTAATGCATAGCAGCTCCTACAGCCTATGTCGAGACTCACTACCAAATCAAAGGTGCACCCAATCAAATCACAAGTAATAGAATGGTATCGAAGAAGCATGCTCAATCGGAGGTGCGACCTCACTTGGCCCGGTATAGCTCCTATTTTAACCACATCAAGCTGACTAACGGGAGTCAGGGTCGCGTTAATACCTCATAAAGAATCGTTCGCCAAACCATCCTATTTCATTTTGGAATCTCCGCCACGTGCACAGTTGTCAAAGTGGTTTTCGGTATTGGCAGTGAGTATGACAATATCTGATCCTGGTCTCTTTAACAACCAAACGCTTATTCCACACCAGTTGGTTTTTTTACATTTCCAAAACCGATTCATAATTTATATCAAAATATCATATTCGCTTTAATACAATATCACTTTCAAAATCATATTCACTTCCGAAATCATATTCATTTTCAAAATCATAACCATAAAATCGATTAGACCATCATATCAAAATATTCGCATTTTAAATTAATTAAATCTAAATCATAACAGTTCCAACTTTAAACATTTTGTATATGGAAAGCAGCATATATACTAGAATAGTTATACACTAAAAATAGTTTATATTTTAAAAATAGGTTATAGATTGAAATAGTTTATATAATAAATAGGTTATAGATTGAAACAGTGTATATATTAGAAATAGTTTATATATTAAAATAAGTTATACATTGAAATAAATATATTAATTTAAATATTTTAAACATAGTATATTTTATTTTTATTAATTTTTTAAATTAAATCTTATATTATGAAAGAAAAAAGGTAAATAAAGTTATCAGTAGAATCTTAAAATTTACATTTTAAAAATTTAACTTATAAATTTAGAATTCTTAAAACATAAAATTTTAAGATCTAAACTTTACATATATGTTTTAAAATAAAATCTTTATATTAAATTTAAAAATATTTTCCTTTTTTTCCAAACACATCTTTCTAAAATTTCTGAAATCACTTTAAAAAAAGAAGACCAACGGTGTTCGTATATAGTTTTCTATCCTAAGATCAAGTGATACAGATATTTATCATTTTAATCTGCAATAATTTAAAATTTATGGGTATATATCATTTCAAACCGCAATCCCAAATTTGTAAAATCAATAAAAATTGCTTGGATTTATCATTTCAACCTATAATGATTTTTCCCTATTTTCAAAGATCATTTGGGTATGTATCATTTAAACCCACAGAGAATTCCTAAAACCAAGGGAAATTGCAACATAATTTACATAAAATAAATAACATAACACAAAATCATACATAACAATTTACATAAGATGGAACATAACTTACATAATGAATCGCATAACATAACATATTACTTAAATAATCAATTACATACAATAACAAATAATTACATACAAACTACAAAATGTAGCATATATACACATTTAACACGGAAGGTGACATAAGATTCCTAACATAACATAAGCCAATATGCAACCATTTTTAACATAGCAATTTAGGTGATTTCCTACATAACACGTATATACATATATATTTTATTTTATTTTTCCTTGTTTTTTTTTCACACATAAATTTCACATAACATACTAATGAAAATTTCATCACAAAAGTGTCAACCTTTAAATAAATATAACATTTTCTTTTTTTTCCCTTCAACATAGCAATTTAATATTAACATCATGAAGCATATTAATAACCATATCATCACATCTATTGTTAAAAAAAATAAACAATGTAATATCAATAACAATTTCATGTCAAAAATAACAAGTGAACATAGGTGAACATATGTCATATCAAATCATAACCAAACTACGCAGAATATCTAAACTATTTCAACATTCCATTAACATATCAATTGATATTCATCCACTTAGCATAAGATCATAAATCGCAAGTGAATAGCTCACCTTCGAGGCTAGGAAATATTTGACCAACAAAGCTATGAATTTGAATCTTAATTCCAAAGCAAAACAAGCTAGAATCAATGGATCTTCAAAATAAAATATGTAACTTTGTTTTTTTTTTCGAAATAGAGAAAAGAGACAAAGAGGGCTTTGATATGTTAGGAGAAGAGGGATAGGGTTTTGGCTTTGAGTGGTGATTGGTGGTCGAAATAAGGAGGAGGAGATGAGGGACTGGATGGTGGAAGAGAGGAGGGTACAAGGAGGAGGAAGTAAGGATTGAAGGAGAGGATAAAAGAGTTTTGATTTGTGAGTTTTTGGAGCTTTCTGTAGATTTGAAGAGAAAGAGGGAACTATGATGAGAAAGTTTTCTCAAGAAAAAATTATGTATGTACAAGTTAGCCAGAAGGAAACAAATGGTCATTGTCATAGGGAGAGACACAAGTCTCTTGGTATGGTTAGAGTCTCTTGGTTAACTAAGGTCTATTAGACCAAACAAACCCATTTGGACTTAGCCAAATGTCATAACTAAACACTACAAACTTATGTCAGTTTTGCACAGAAATTCAAATATTTAGAGCAATAGGAATTTGATTTTGACGAAAGAAAAAGTGGAGAAAAGATTAGAATTCACTCTAGTATCATAAAAAGGAACAAAATTTTAAAATTCAAATTTAAAATTTTCTACCAAAGGTCAAATTTTAACTAAGTTTGACCAAAATTTAAAATTTTAGAAAATTTTCTATTTCATTGAATTTGGAAAAAATTATTACTCAGTATTCCAAATTTGTTCCTTAATTTTAACCTTTAAATTTTATTTAAATTCAAATAATAATATATTTTAAAATTGACTGAACTGGACCTTAATTTTATTAACATTGGTTCGTCTTCATTCAAATGTTCATTTTATTCAATTCAACATATGTTGCTTGTTCTTGATTGAATCAATTACCATCCATTTCTCTTTACCTTAATTAAAAGATTTAATACCAGCTAATTCAATATTACATTTCCAATTGAATGTTGGTTACACACTGATCATTTTATTTTCATTAAATAATTCAAACAAAGTTTATCATTTTATTTCGATTTACATATTCTTTATAATACATCAAATTTCTCTTTCAATTAAAACTTATGTTTCCGTTTTATTTCCTCAAATTCCTCTTTTATTTTAGTTCAAACGTATGTTTCTATTATTACGTCTATTAATTACAATTAATATTCTCTTTCCTTTTATTTGAAAGATTCAATTACATTTAATTCCATTGATTACAAAATAAATTCCAAAGCAGATTAGTCAATGGGATGAGGAATAAATCAATTTTTAAAACTTAGTAATTTATATCTATTAATTTATTATTTACACAAGGAGTATAAATCAAGTTACCAAATAATTGGTTTCTTATTGTATGCTAACACATTTAGAATATTGTTTATCTCATTCTTTAGTAACATTTATTATTACAGTCAATTGAAATTACATTAATACAGTTGTAAATTACATTCAATTAAATTATATTCTAATATGTGTTGCTACCTTCCATTTCATTAAAAAATTATTGTTTTATAATTTTACCTAAGGTTATGTTTTATATTCTAATAATTTTTTTTTACAGTAATAAATGAAAATTCTTTATTTCTAATCATATTCTAGTCAATAATTATAATTAATATTTTTAAATTTTGTTTGAATTCAAGTCGTTACTTTTATTTATTACAAGCGGTATCTGATAGTGACAATTATTTACACTAATTCTCTTCATCAAAACTATATCACATTAGGACTTATGGAATTGGTAATGGTCAAAATTTCAATATCTTCCACATTCAACTTTATCACCTAAAAACAAAGTTCTTGGTTCAATAATAACAATTAAGATTAATCGAATTACTATGGCCAGAGACTTTGACTTTGAGTTGACATCAGTTGAGCGTGATACTAACCTCATACAACCGAGGAGATGAATCCTCTCTTGAATAGAGTTTCACTTCCAGTGCTTTCACTCAACCCAAATATAGTTGTTCGATGGACGTCGTGCCTTGATTTAAGTATAATTAAAACGGAGCTTCCACATTGAACATCAATGGTATTCTCAAGTCGTGAGAACTGTGTAAATTAGTCACATCGATATTCTCTGCTTGACCATAGTTATATTAACTAACAGAAAACTATCGATCGAGTCATTCCATAGTTATCCAATAACTATCAGTACGTAAACCCTTAGTGCCCCCAGCTGTTATTATTAATACACCACCCAACATCTGGAGAGCTTACATACTCTGTCTCAACTGATGTATCGATATCCAGTCACGATGCATTTTGACCAGGAATATTTAAAATGGTATATTTATTCTCATTGTGATAAATTACTCATGCTTACAACACTTTGTACCTACTATCATAAAACATACAATTTATGGATTTTCTATTAAATATACTTTAATTAAATTAATTAATTAATATAACACAATGTATCAAGTACATAATAGAAAAGAAAATACCTTTTAGTTTGAACAACATTGGTCATCAAGTTAGATATATTTAACAAATTACATAATCGCCCCTCGGGCATACCCCATACCCTATCAATCTCCCACTTGCACTTGGGGTCAATTATGAAATCTTATTCCAACTTCTCCAATTGATTTCCTCAAAACCAATTGGGTAAGTCCCTTAGTGAATGAGTATGCTATTACATTTCAATTATCTACTCTGTCAACCAACTCTCCTCGACAGTGATAAACAGTTTTATCATGAGGAATAATTCAGAGTATGTCATTTGACTTCTTATATGTTCTAAGTTCTATTATGAACTATATCATGACATTGTTATCATATAAAAATGTAATGGGATTCTCAACATTCGGAATGTGCTTTAGCTCAGTTGTAATTTTGCCCACTCATATTTATATACATTGATTTTATTGTGGCGCTATTCAAGGTAGTGTACATAGTCTTTTTTAGATTGAATAAGTTGATGTTTTAACATTTCCAACTTAAAATTCTTAACTTGAATTTATAAATGACATATTATACTCAATATCACTTATGAAGTTTGAGTCCGGACACCCCTTCATAAGGAGTTTGTTGTTTTTGTAAATAATTTTCTAGTATTTCATAAATAATGAAAAAACCTCAAGCAACCATTTATTGATATCAATTTGGATTTGATATATGCTTCATGTATCAAACACATAAATAAATCACGATATCATAGTTAACATTACTTGTACGATAACTTCTATTGTCAATTCATAAGGAATCATTCTTACATGTTCCTTGTTAAACATTTTAATAAGGTATCCTCACATATCGTTTGGAATATTCCTAATATCTTTTATACTTTCTATAGAAGACATCATTTACAAATCCAACGTTGAGTATTGAAACAACTAAAGCTAATTTTAAGATAAGTACCTCGTTAAAGATCAGCAACGTGTTGTTTACTTATAGTTTAGAAATATCAATGTACCTTTGAACGCTCTTTCTTATAAACACACGCTTCCTCTGCATTTTGGTTGATAATCAAACTATTTGGTATTTATATCAAAATATTTGTTCAGTTTTGATGCTTATAAAATGACACTTTCATATTCGTTCTTGGATCAATTCCAAAAAACTCACAAACATAATGTCACTCCCACTGACTTTGAGACACTTTAGTTATTATGTATAAATAATTTACTCTAAATTATTATTTAGATTTTTCTTTTACATCATATACGTACCAAAACATAAAGTCGTGCTATGAGATAATTTTGTGATTAAAATCCGAACCTACTTGAGCACATCGAATAATGAATCTATTACCTTGATTTCAATAATTGAAAATTCGTTGTACTATTCATGTTAATGTGGCTCACTATATTCCAACTACATTTGCCTTTCTCTTAAAGACACATTTGAGTCTAAAAGAATCGGATCCTTTTGGATACAATTATCAAAATCATATTTTAATAATGTACTTGGAATCAATTTTAGATTTGCATATCATACCACATCATAGAGTCAATACTCTTAGTTGTTTAATTAACCGACGAGGACTGTTTATTCTCGAGATTGATAAGAAACTCATAGTTTCGCTTCATTGTGTGAGAATACTTGCTAGACATCTTAATGTGACGTGTTTATTTAGGTTAGATTAATTTCATTTCATTCCACATAATCTATTTTATCTTTGGATCGTATCCAATTCCGTTTAACTATCAATAATCTCCCAAAGAAATTCGTTCATAGTGAAGTTGGTATTTCTTGAAACAACAATTGTTTCTCAATGCAATGGAATAGATAGTCATAAACAATTTATGAATTGCCTTTTATATAAAACTGATTTTGTTTCTAATTTACAAACTTATGTTCAAAACATAAATATTTCATCTAATGATAGACTTTTCCAAAATCCTTTTGGAGAGATTCATACAATATCCCTCACAAACAATTATTATGTGTAGATTTTCGACTCGCCCATCCCACCAACTCCTTGACCTAGGATATGTTGGGGTTTCTTATAAACCTCGATCTTGTATGTTTTGTAAACTATTATTAGATGAAATAATATTAACATTGTGTTCTACTCTCAAGCATATAACCTTATATAAAGAAACTAACTCAACTTCACTCATAATTAGTCGTACGTTATCCAATAAAGTTCGATTACTCCTTATTGATGCATCATTATGTATCACATGGAGGAGTAACTTTTGAGATTGAATCTTTATTCATTTTTGGTACATTCCGAACTTTTCTAATATACTCGCTCGTTTGATCAAATCGAATTATTTCTATCGCTTGTTATTTTATTTACTTCTGTTTTATACTCTATGAGTTAATCATAGACATACTATATATGTATCAAATATACATGTCCATGTTGGTAATAACTCATTGGTGAATATGATAAAGTATATGGAACCGTTCGGTATCAATAGACTTACGATTGCATATGTCTCTATGTATCAATCCGAAGAGTTCATTACCTCTTATGATGCTCCTATCAAATGGATGTATATCCTTCAATTGTTTGAGATATAATTAAGCAATGTCATATGATTTATAATCATATAATAAAATTATTTCTCCAAACTACAACTTAGTCTATAATTCCAAAATAACTATAAATAATATTAGATACTTCTGTATTTTCCAATGCATTATTTTGTTATGAGAATAAATACCACATTATAGTTTTATTTTATAAAGAATATCCAAAATATTCAGACTTAAATTATAACTATGTCTATTTTTCAGTTGGTACCAAATAAGTAGTTATTATTTCATAAATAATGTTTGACATGTTTTACGAAAACTATTTTTGTAATTTGATTCAATCAATAAGTGTTATATGAGATGCTTCAACTATTTTCGCCATTCCTATAATAGCGTATTAAATTCGGAGGTCCATTATTCACTTAATACAGATTATTTATTTCATATACTGTAACTAATTTACAAAGGAGAATTATTGATCAAATTTCTCGAACACAAAGAAATAATTCTCATTGAAAACGATTTTCTATATGAAAATACATTTTGGAATTGAAGTTGCATTCCTCATTCCAATATTAAGTATCAATTATTATTATTGTAATGCTCGTTTTTGATGTTTTCTTATGAACCAAAACTGACCATTCACTCTCTTTATCCCAACTATACCTTAAATCACATTTACCCTCATACATTCATTTTCCTTTTTGAATGGTCAAACCATTCAAAAGAAAACCCTTACTAGAAGATCATAAAAAACCTTTTACAAAAGCGCATTCGATCATGCAAGGACATCAAATGTATTGCAATTTATGTAAATCAAGCAAACCGACATTTCGTCGATCAAGTTCTTAGATTTATATTGTAGTACAATTAACACATTATTATCTTTCAGGTAGTCAATCAGATTGATTACTCAATCTCATAGTACTGTTTATTAGGTTATTTCAAATGAACTATATTTATTGCAGTATCGTACATTACGACTGTGACTGTTCCCCTATAACATTTATATGTGGTAGTATATAGATCAATTATCCATAGTCTTATATTCCTTTTAGAGTTCGAAACTCATAGAATGCAATACACGGTCTCAACCAAATAAACACACAAGTGATTATATTACGAACATGTTAAGTAGTTGTAAAAATCAGGCACTTGCATGGGTATAGAAAACGTTAACGTGCAATAGGAATCTAATTAGTAAGTATATGTTATATTTCTATTTGTTAAACTTCAATTCATTTGTATATCTTAATTGATAAACATTTTACCAACCTTATCAAATGCAAAAATTTATCATTGTAGATAATTATATTATTTAGCATATGTTCTTACAATATTAGAAAGGTTAAATGTTACCATTTCATTTTTTAATAAGGTTCCCACTGGTTGTTTATGTTTCTTCAAACCCTAAGATGAAACATAGAAGTCTTTCGACTTCACTAGTGGGTGTTAGGACTTGTTTTTCTTGGTATTCTGACCTTGAATTTGCTCAATAAACCATAGCCCCACAAATGATGGATAACTTCTTATCGGTTGTAACACATATAACTCCTATCCCATGTTTTCTTGTCCTAATATCATTTCAACCTTGAGTTTGCTCAACAAATCGTAAGAGACTATTCAATCATACCTACCATATCGCGGAGGCCTAAGAATAGTATATGTACCTTGAGTTTGCTCAACAAAACATATAATTATCTTACCTCATCTATTTCATATATTATTAATACTACACATAACATCCCTCGCTCAAGTTTGCTCAACAACTAAGGTGTATGCAAGTAATTTATTAATATAAATGGTAGAGGACAATATTATATTGAAGATTTCATAACCTTCAATTTATTATATTGAGTGATATCGACTTATGGACTAATGTATTTCTTGTGAGATACCTTCATGATTCAGGTGTCATACACATCAGAAATCACCATATACGTACATTTACGTATGTATTTATTCCTTAAGTCTATTAGGGTTTCTTTAATGTTCCACCTTTAATTTATACATCCATATGATATAACTTTTATTCGTATATAACTTTTATATTTCATATTACTTATATGATAGTCTCATGTATAATATTTTATTTAATTAAATCTTATTTAATTAGTTTAAATTAATTAACTCTTTAATTTATATTAATATTCCAATACAACGTTTATACTGGACATATCTACTATAACCTTTGTAGCGTATAATATAACATTTATAATATAACAAATATATCTTATACATGTGTATTTTTGTTTAACTAATTAGCCTTTAATTAATTTATTTAATTAAATAATTTTAATTAAATTATATTAATTTCAAAATTTATCTTATTTACATAGACGTATACTTGTGTTTTCTTAAACACTTTAAAATAACATAACATATATCAACGTATATAATACATGCATATAAATATTAATTTATAAACTTGATTAATTAATTTTTTTTATTAATCATATTAATAAATTTTAAATTTTGAAATTAATAATTTCAAACATTTTGAAATCAAACATTTTGAAAATTTAGGTTATATTATAACCAATTATAATAAATATGTGTTATTTCAAATTGAACTTTTAAATTTAAAATCTTGTCTTGATTTCCAATTTCAATCAAGGGCAACCATTGGCTCACTTCACCTTTTAGGCCAGGTAGGTAACCGGTAGGACATGGTACTTGATAATCCAATTTTAATCCTAGACATCACCTTTCTTGATACCGTACTAAGTGTTCAAGTTTAATTAGTTAGTCATAACATTACTAATTTAAACCGCATATGCTATTGGGTTCTGATGCCATTGTTGCTCTGACCCAAACTCCTTTGGGGGTGACACAACTAGGTACCTCATGAGCAATTTTCTCATGGAACCTCTCGACTAGCAAAACCATCATAGGACATGTAGGGACAAGAGGCAACGCTTCATCACAGATCACAATGCGAGAACCTCCTATCACACTAGTTGTAGGGATCGAACCTGAGACATCCAATGTACCATTGTTGGAACAGGGCTAGCCCGCAGCGGAATAAATGGGTGAATTTCAAAAAATTTACCATTTTCGAACCATTAATAGGCCTATGAAGTCTAAATGCATTTAGATCTTATCTAAATTTCTTTTAAATAAAATTAGTATTTTATTTAATACCATATTTTATTTTATTAGTTTAGTTCTAAAACAATCAAGAATGGGATACAAAAATAAGTTTGAATATATCAAATGTATTCATTCCTTAATTATGTGGCCAAAAGTTAAACATAAGGCAAGTATGGTCAATTGATAACATGATGTATATAAATAAATAAGAATAACTTTAAAGGCAATCACATAAGGGACAAAAGGGAAAGAAATAAAAGATGACAAAGATGAATGATTCATCTTCCCCTTTTTGACAAACTTGATTTATGCAACATTCAATTGACAATCATTGAATAATTATGACATAAGAATAGGAATAACCAACAACAATTCATATGCATATACTACTGCCTCGTTTAAAATTATTTGATATTGATAAAGCATTTAAACTATACAATTTGAAATATAAACATTAAGTTTTATATGTACATATATACATATATGTATATGTAATTATTTCCATATAAAGATTATCCTTAAACTTCTTAATTAGTTAATAATAAAACATATTGCATTTAAATTTTCTGATGAATTTATGAACTTATATAAACTAAAATTAGTTGACAAAATATAGGTGCATACAATTAAATCAAGTGATTCAACCTACATAAAAAATATTTTCTTTTACAAAAGTGAAACTTACTAAACTGAGTAATATATTAACAATCCTTTGAATACTTAAAAAAGCATTAGTCATGTCAAATAGGGTAACATATTTATAAATTTGTTGTAATCGATTTATTATCAAAACATCCTTTAATCATGTGTGCCTTTTCAATTACAATAATGTCAAATATGCCAGTATATGATTTTTGTTTGATGATAATAAACATATATAAATATATTCATTTATTAATGTACTGTTACATTTTTCACATAATTAAATATATATTTGCTGATTAAAATAAATAACAAAGAATTTGAATTCAAATGAATATTTTATTCAAACAAATATTTGTTACAACTTTGAATAATACAATTCAAGCTCTCACTATATATATACAATTTCAATTACAATACAAATTTGATTACATCACAATTTCTAATTTACAAATGTCCTCACTATATATTGCTCGTTCACTCATAATTTATCTTCAACTTTATTCCAAATTGAATCCAGCATCCGAGCAATCTGCAAAAATAAATACTAACACAGTAAAATTGAAAAGGAAATATTTTTACAGTATAAAATAAAATGTGGATATTGAAAATAATATTTGCCTCGGTTATTTTGGTTGTTCGTCATCATTTAAATTTGAATTCGTCATACACGAAGAACTTGTGACATGCACAGTGTATCACTGTACATGCCACAAAGCCATGCACACCGATATATACACTTGATAAAATTACAGAGACAGGTGAGCACAGTTCAAACCCAAATGAAATGCCGTGTTCAACTCAAGTGCAATAAAAATAATGTCACAATATCAGCACAAGGTCAAACCCGAGCTTTAAACTGGATTTAACACAGGTGCAATCCAACTGTACAGACGTCAAGTGAAGCAAAAGTCAGATGAACCATGAAGAACACAAGACTAGCAACAAAATGCTCCAAGTCAGACTCAAGTACAATATGTACAAATTCTATGCAAACCCAGACTCAAGCCAACATGAAACAAGATCAAGTCCGGCTACCACATAAAGGAATAAACACATAAAACATTAATGAACCAACTAAGTATACATGTTCAACCAAGTGGCTTAACTCAACATAGATGCATGCAGACTTCAAGATACACAGTGAAACGAAGAACAGTCACAACATTTCACAAATACTATAAGGATTGCTACCAAGCTAGTGAACACATAGCATCATCAATGGAACCTGACTTAAGACCGTAATACCAACACAGTGCAAGTTCAATGCAGAAAACAAGTTTTAAAATTCAATATCAAGTAACCGAAATCAGATATGTCATAAGGCAGTTCACAAGTCAGACTCAATGAAGACTGAACCAAGACATCACATACATATGTGTACAAATGAATGTATAGAAACAATGGCACAGCCTCAACATCAAAGAGCAGACCCAAAGCATACATATGGTTGCCGTGAAGACACACATCATACTCACTATACAATGCAACCTTCTCAGGTCAAAATCAAATTGTACAAAACTGAAGTGATAAAACACAACAGTGGCACCAAAAGTAACATCAATACTGTTCATAAATAAATATAGTGAATGCATCTAGATGACAGTGAATTATAGCGAACCAGAGAAGCTGCATAAAGAAGCAACTCAACAAAAACCAAGTCGAAGCAGTAACAAATGCCGAAGTCATTTTTTTTATAGTAGATAATATAAGGAACACAATCAATATTAAATTTGACAGTCAAGGCCGATGTCAACAATGAACCAGGCAATATGCAATTAAAGTTCGCAGTTGACAATGCACAAGAACAAAAATGAAACAGAGGTGGCTACAAGGATGTACAGACATAGCTGAATCCTAGTTAAATGTCAATCTCAAAACCGCAATGAACAAGTCAGAACACGAAACCAAAATCAACGTTGTCAAAGAATTCAACACCGTGGTAGCCAAGGAAAGTCAAAATCGAAACCGTGTTAACCAAGCCAAAAATATATGAACTGAAGAAGTCAGAAATCATCATAATCATTCAACCAAAATCAAGTGGCCAAGATAAATCAATAGACGAATTCAAATGATAATATACGAACGAAAATGTTGGGGTTCGAACCCTATATAAGCGATGAACATCATCGGCAAACAAAAGCATTCGAGTTCAAGTAGCAACAGAGAAAAATTAAATCAATAACTCGAATCACAGAGTTCAAGCAAGAAAAAAAGTAAAGCAAAAAACACAAATTACATACCGTATTCACAGTTGAACTCAAACTAAATGGAAGGTATGTATTCGAAGCATGGAGATGATCGATTGCCAAAGCAAATCAGAAAAACTATTGTAATCGATCAACAATCAATCGGGTTCTTCGATAACCGAAGCCCTAATTAGATAAGGCCGAAGCTCTAGCCAATCTCATAGAAGCGAAGACAAGGACGAAGCCCTAGTTAATCTCACAGGAGCGAACGCAAGGCCAAAGCCCTAATTTCAGAGCAAAAGAGGAACGAGACCGAAGCTACCATTTTTCTTCAAACAAAGAAGAAAGCGGGCCGACATATTAAAATAAAGAAAGGATATTTATTTTGGGCCGACTCCTTTAAATTATTGGGCTTTAGTTTTATATATTAGGGTTTTGTGTTTAATTTGTTTTTAAATTTGTATTTCTCTTTTTAAACCGGTGTAAATTCTAGTCGTGTGACTAGGGGACAAACTACATGGCGTAGTTTGAGAATTCACAACTCAGTGGCTGAGTTATGGCAGGGTTTTGAGCGTAGAGTTAAGGCTAATCGATAGCAGGTGTCGCGAGTTTACGTGTGTAAGCGTCTGACTGCCTAATTTCTAGTAGAAACCTTAGGGGCAGCACGTAGATAGGGTTTTGCTAAAGCTGGGTAAATTCTTTGTCATTCTATTTCTGCATTTATTATTCTGCTATTATCTGTGGTGCTATCATTTTGAAATATCCGTGTTGAGATTATTTTATATAAACTTCCGTGAATTTTTTTATAATTAATAGTATCAGCCTATTCACCCCCCTCTAGGGTGAAATCGATCCTACAAGTGGTATCAGAGCTAGGAACAAAAGCCATTTTTGTTTTAAAAAGTTTGATTTTTCAAAAACCAATTTTTTTTTTAAATTTGAATTTTTAAAATGGCTTCTTTTAATAATGCTTTTGCGGAGAGTCAGTCCATAGTTAGACCATCAATGTTTAATGGTGAATATGCTTACTGGAAAAATAGGATGGAAATTTTTCTGAAAACCACTGACGCTTGGGATATTGTTGAGATAGGGTATAGAGCACCAACTTTAATTGTAAATTAATCAGGAAATAAATAAACCGAAGGATCAGTGGACAGATCTAGAAAACAAGTTACAAAATACTAATGCCAAAGCTATGAATTCGATTATTTGTTCATTAGATCAGTTTGAATTTAATCGTGTCTCACATTATCTAACTGCGCAGGAAATATGGCACACACTAGAAGTGACTCACGAAGGAACATCTCAAGTCAAGGAATCTCACCTTGCCACGCTGAGTAGTGAATACGAGAATTTTACAATGGCCAAGGAAGAAAATGTTAAAGAGATGTACGGACGGCTTTCCAACATCGTCTATAAATCAAAAGATCTCGAAAAATCATACACGGAATTGGAAATAGTCTGAAAAATCCTCAAAGTCCTTCCACGAAGTTTTGAAGCAAAAGTGACTGCCATTCAAGAATCGAAAGATTTAAAACAAATCAAAGTTGAAGAACTCATCGGAAATCTCACCACTTATGAGCTAGAAATGAAATTCAAGGAAGAGCGTGAAGGAGGAGATACTCGAAAGAAATCAATAGCTCTCAAAGGAACAACTGAAAGTAGTGACGATGACGACGATGATGGAGCAGTAGAGTTGGAAATGGTAATAAAGAGATTAAAAATGTGGAACCGCAAATACAGAAATCCAGCTCTGAATCAAAAATTAAAAAGCAGAATAATCAAAGTTCTAGATAACACGGAACATCAAGAAATCATCTGTCATAAGTGTAACCAACCCGGACACATCAAGCCAAATTGTCCTCAAAAACGACTTTGAAAAGAAATCAAAAAGGAGAAATTTTGAAGCCACGTGGAATACAAGTGATGAAGATAATAAAAGCACTAGGAGTGAGAGTGAGAAAGCAGATATGTGCCTTCAAGGTAATATAACTGATAGCGACGATAACGAGCCAAGCGAGGTATCAAAACTCACTCATTCAGAATTACTTATATATTTCTACGAAGTAAATGGCTGTTTTGAACGACTTAGAGTGAAGTATGCCAAACTTGAATCTCAAAAAGATACTTTGATAGATTTAAATAAATAACTTGACCAATTAGTTAAAACCTATCAAAGTAGGATCCATAAGTTTGATAAGTGTCCAACATTCGAAGAAGAGATTAAAAAATTAGAAATCAAAATTAAATCGTTTGAAAACGAAATTCTGATTTTGAAAGTAAGTGAAAATACAAGAAGGGAAAATGCTATTAAAAAGTGCACACAATTATTAAACGAAAATGAATCTCTCAAAACGAAAGTCCAACAACTGTCAACGACTTTAGATAAATTTTCCAAAAGTGAAAAATCGTTGAATATGCTCTTAGGGAAACAAACTGTTAATACAGTCAGACAAGGACTTGGATATAATCAATCTGAACCCGTTAAAAGAAAAATTAATCAAGTCGATTCAATATGCACAATTTGTAGAAAATTTGGACACAATCAAAATAATTGTTGGTATAGACCCAAACACATGAAAACTATACCAATTTGAGTTCCAAAAGGCACAAATATAAAATCTCTCAAAGTTAAACAAATCTGGGTGACCAAAGAAACATATATATAGTTTTGTTTTATCGTTTAGGAGTGGTGGCAGACTAAGGAACAACAACAGTGTTATCCGGATTCTGGCTGTTCCAGAAACATAACGGGCGGCAAAGCAAAGTTGCTTAGCCTAGTACAAAGATGACAGAATCACAATGGACAACAACGAAAAAATATATTGTAAAGGTAAAAGTGGTAATGGTATAGTCATCTTGAACAATATATTAATGTGATAATCTGCACCATATCAGATTTGAATTAAATCAGCCAGTAATGTGATGATGAAATGAATGATGACTTTGATTCTGACTTATTCAAAATTATTGGCCAATTATATTCTTATGCCAAGAACACTATAAAAATCTCTAGAATCTTTGAACTACTTCATATGTAATAATTTGGATTAATGATAGTGTTTTATTGGTAAATGATAATACATCTGGTTATTTTACAGCTGACTCTATATTCACAATTTTTTTTATTGGCACGACTTCAATTAAAATTCAAAAGAATATTCGTTTAAAAATTTGTAAAAAAGGATTTCAAGAAATTGTTGAAAATTTCACAGTCTGGTCTATAACATTAACCAAATGATAATTTTGAGTGAAAAAAAAATTCAGATGCAGATTATACTGGTAATCTAGTTGATAGAAAAATTACTAATGGAACGTGATTTATGTTGAGATATTTAGTAACCGCATCGTTTTCAAAGAAAACATCAGCATATTTTTCATTTCAAATAATTTTCAAAAAGCAGACATTTTTTTTATAAAACCCTATCTAGAAAATCAATTTTGACCCTGTTTCAATTAGTCATTTTGAAAATTTGATTTAATAATTATTTTTGAATTTGAGCTTAAATGACTACATTGACTAATCTGACTCCCTACTAATTATCAAAAAGATAAAAAGTGATTGAAAAAGTGACGAGTGTTGATATTTATCATATATTATAACTCAAGACTGTATAATTAGTAAATTTCTTTAGAAATTTAAACAAGAGTTATAAACTTTTTGTTGGTAAAAATTCCATGACCATTTCTATTTCTATCAACCATCACTCATAAAAATCCATTATAGTACATCAATATGTGGTGATTTAAACAAGAATCATTCGTTTTTCACTTTATATTTTTTTAAAAAAAAACAAAGATTCACTCTCATTTAAAATTTCTCACGGTTTTGCATGGGTGAATTACTTGGAATTTTGATTATGTGCTTCCATGCTCATTTAAAAGTCCTAACGGTTATGCATGTATGGAACGCATATCAAAATTGATTTATTAAATAAACAAGTTGATTCTAATCTCATTTAAAAGTCCTCACGGTTATGTGTGGTTAGAAGATAATTGAATTCATTTTTAAAAAAAAGGAATACTATTAATCTAATTTAAAAATCCTAACGATTATGCATGGTTAGTAGATATTCAAATTCCTGATATAAATATACCACAAATAGACATAACTATATGGTTTTATATGATGACATCATCCCTATCATTCTAAAATGGAATATGCTTCAAACATAGTATTTATGATTTTTGTTTGATTTTTTATTGAAATTTAATATTTATATTCGATTGAGTTTAATGCTGTATTAATATCTATCAGTTTATCTCAATTTTTCCAACACTATTACTCATTTAATGATAACGAAAGAGGGAGAGAAAAGTTAAGATTTTGACAAATGAAGGTCAAATATTTTCTATTTGCATCTAGACTTATTTGCATATTTTTATTTACATGCATATATGAAAGGGGGAGCTTTTTGTAGAGGAAGCATTCAAATAGGGGAAGCAAATTGAATGAAATTGAATGATCAAATACAATTAACAAATTCAAAATCTTAAATATATGTTTGTTATCATCAAAACGGAGAGATTGTTGAATATGCGAGTATATGATTTTTCTTTGATGATAATAAACACACACACACACAATATATATATATATATATATATTCATTTATTAATGTACTATTATATTTTTCACATAACTAAATATATATTTGCTGATTAAAATAAATAACATAGAATTTAAATTCAAACGGATATTTTATTCAAACAAATATTTGTTACAACTTTGAATAGTACAAATTCAAGCTCTCACTATATATATACAATTTCAATTACAATACAAATTTGATTACATCATAATTTCTAATTTACAAATGTCCTCACTACATATTGCTCGTTCACTCATAATTTATCTTCGACTTTATTCCTAATTGAATCCAACATCTGAGAAATCTGCAAAAATAAATACTGACGCCGTAAAATTGAAAAGGAAATATTTTTGCAGTATAAAATGTAATGTGGATTTTGAAAATAATATTTGCCTCAGTTATTTGGGTTGTTCGTCATCATTTAAAGTTGAATTCATCATACACGAACAGCTTGTGACATGCACAGTGTATCACTATACATGCCACAAAGCCGTGCACACCGATATATATACTTGATAAAATTACAGGTACAGGTGAGCACAGGTCAAACCCAAATGAAAAGCCGGGTTCAACTCAAGTGCAATAAAAATAATGTCACAATATCAGCACAAGGTCAAACCCGAGCTTTAAGTTGGATTCAACACAGGTGCAATCCAACTGTACAGACGTCAGGTGAAGCAAAAGTCAGGAGAACCATGAAGAACACAAGACTAGCAACAAAATGCGACAAGTTAGACTCAAGTACAATATGTACAAAGTCTATGCAAACCCAGACTCAAGCCAACATGAAACAAGATCAAGTCCAGCTACCACATAAAGGAATAAACACATAAAACATCAATGAACCAACTAAGTATACATGTTCAACCAAGTGGCTTAACTCAACATAGATGCATGCTGACTTCAAGATTAAGTGCACAGTGAAACGAAGAACAATCATGGCATTTCACAAATACTATAAGGATTGCTACCAAGCTAATGAACACATAGCATCATCAATGGAACCTGACTCAAGACTGTAATACCAACACAGTGCAAGTTCAACGCAGACAACGGGTTTTAAAATTCAATATCAAGTAACCGAAATCAGATATGTCACAAGGCATTTCACAAGTCAGACTTAATGAAGACTGAACCAAGACATCACATACATATGTGTACAAATGAATGTACAGAAACAATGGCACAGCCTCAACATCAAAGACCGGACCTAAAGCATACATATGGTTGTAGTGAAGACACACATCAAACTCACTATACAATGCAACCTTCTCAGGTCAAAATCAAATTTTACAAAACCGAAGTGATAAAAACAAACAGTGGCACCAAAAGTAACATCAATACTGTTCACAAATAAATATAGTGAATGCATCAAGATGACAGTGAATTACAGTGAACCAGACAAGCTGCATGAAGAAGCAACTCAACAAAAACCAAGTAGAAGCAGTAACAAATGCCGAAGTCATTTTTTTTACAGTAGATAATATAAGGAACACAATCAATATTAAGTTTGACAGTCAACGCCGATGTCAACATGAACCAAACAATATGCAATTAAAGTTTGCAGTTGACAATGCACAAGAATAGAAATGAAACAGAGTTGGCTACAGGGATGAACAGACATAGCCGAAGCCTAGTTAAATGTCAATCTCAAAGCCGCAATGAATAAGTAAGAACACGGAACCAAAATCAACATCGTCAAAGAATTCAACACCGTGGTGGCCAAGCAAAGTCAAAATCGAAGCCGTGTTAACCAAGCCAAAAATATACGAATTGAAGAAGTTAGAAATCATCATAATCATTCAACCAAAATCAAGTGGCCAAGATAAATCAATAGACAAATTCAAATGATAATATATGAATGAAAATACAAGGGTTCGAACCTTATATAAGCGATGAACATCATCGGCAAACAAAAGCATTCGAGTTCAAGTAGCAACAGAGCAAAATTAAATCAATAACTCGAATCACAGAGTTCAAGCAAGAAAAATAGTAAAGCAAAAACACAAATTACATACCGTATTCACAGTTGAACTCAAACTAAATGGAAGGATCTGTATTTGAAGCAAGGAGACGATCGATTGCCAAAGCAAATCATAAAAACTACTGTAATCGATCAACAATAAATCGGGTTCTTCGATAACCGAAGCCCTAATTAGACAAGATCGAAGCTCTAGCCAATCTCACAGAAGTGAAGACAAGGACGAAGCCCTAGTTAATCTCACAGGAGCGAACGTAAGGCCAATGCCCTAATTTCAGAGCAAAAGAGGAACGAGATGGAAGCTACCATTTTTCTTCAAACAAAGAAGAAAGCAGGCCGACATATTAAAATAAAGAAAGGATATTTATTTTGGGCCGACTCCTTTAAATTTTTGGGCTTTAGTTTTATATATTAGGGTTTTGTGTTTAATTTGTTTTTAAATTTTATTTCTCGTTTTAAACTGGTGTAAATTCTAGTCGTGCGACTAGGGGACAAATTACGTGGCGTAGTTTGAGAATTCGCAACTCAGTGGCTGAGTTGTGGCAGGGTTTTGAGTGTAGAATTAAGGCTAGTCGATAGCGGGTGTCGCGAGTTTACGTATGTAAGCGTCTGACTGCTTAATTTCTAGTAGAAACCTTGGGGGCAGCACGTAGGCAGGATTTTGCCGAAGTTGGGTAAATTCTATGTCGTTTTATGTCTGCATTAATTATTATGCTATTATCTGTGCTGCTATAATTTTGAAATATCTGTGTTGAGATTATATTATATAAACTTCCGCGAATTTTTTTATAATTAATAGTATCACCCTATTCAGCCTCCTCTAGGGTGAAATCGATCCTACAAATAAGATGCAAATAATAAGAACAAATAAACTTTCAAATCTAAGTGGATTCAACCTATATGACTAATTTTTTTCATTATTATTATAAAACAAAATGTGATTCATCAAACATCATGTTAAAATACTTCGAATACTTAAAGAAGGATGATTGTGATGTCAAATATGGTAACAAAATTAGAAATTTATTGTAATTTCCAAACAACATTTAACCATATGTATGTTTCGATTATAGTACAAATGCAAACAATAAGAACATATAAACTTTCAAATTAAAAGAATTACACTTTGATTTGAATGTTTAAACATAGATCTAAAATTAAAATATTGTCTAATCATATACAAATTTCAGTTTTGATTTATGTAAATATAAAACCAATTAATTCATATAATAAATAACTCAAACTTCATAAACCATTTTCAAATCAAATAAGACAATATTATACACATATAAATTATGATATTCTATTTTATTCATTAAAATATCAGGAAATTATTGTCAAGGACAAAATTTCACAGCTTTTTAGCCTCATGGACAGACCTTCAATATTTTATCCTGAAGGACAACTTTTTGTAGGTATCGGTTTTTAATTATTGATAGCAGTTTTTAGGTGTCAGTTTGTAGTTATCGGTAGCAGTTTTTAGGTATCAGTTTTTAGCTCGGTAGCAGTTTTGTTGTCCTTATGAATAATTTTTGAAAATGTTTGTCCTTATGAATAATTTTTAGAAGAACGTTTGTCCTTGTCGTAAAAATATTGAGGTCGTGTACTTGAGGCAAAAAATATACAAATCTTTGTCCTTTAAATTAATTTCCCCTTAAAATATTATATCAGAATTATTAGAATAAAAAGTTCATACCTTAATTCGAAAGCTTTAAAGTACACCTTAAAACACTAATGTTTTCTTTTAGATGTAGCCAATGAATCGTACCTTGAACGATGAATCAAATCTCCTAGATTCAGAAATCAGCTTTTAGATGTTGCAAGGATAAAGAGATAAGAACCACCTTAAATTTATTTGTTTTGTTTGAATTTTCTTCATGTAATTTTTATTTTAATGCAGGCCATTAAGAGAAATGAGGAGAGCTGTCTGTTAAAACAAAACATGAATGAGGATGAAAGAGATAATATGTTTTAAAAGAAAACATTAAAACCTTTTCAATTTCCTTCTTTAAAACCTTCCTTATTTAATTCCAAAATTAAATCACCAAATCCTCTTCCATCCTCTTCATATATTTGAGAGAATAAAATAAAGAGAAAAGGTCAAAATTTATTTCATAGATGATATTTAAGCAATTCATAAAGAGGAGATTTATTTCCTTTTTTTAATTCCTCTTTTGTATTTCAAATCACATTTGAAACCTCTCCCTTTTTTCATCATGTATATGGTCCTTGATAAAAATTCCAAAAAAAACACTTAGAAATTAATCTATTTAAATCCAGTTTAAATATTTTATTGATATCGAATATCAATACGCATGTTTATATCTTTTATAAATGCATTTTATTACGTACTAATTCAAACAAATCAAATGAAGTTTAATACTTATTATTTGATAAATATTAATTAATTTAATTAGTTTATAATAATTTATAAATTAATTAAATCGTATGGTTCATTTAGAGTATTCAACGTTACGGTTGTGCGACTCAAAGGTGTAAATTCAGTCAATGATTAATATCGAACTATTTGAATATTAACGTTCACACATCACTTAACAGGTGGTGTGACATTTTGCCTGAATTTATCGCTTACACATCTTTTGGTAAATTCCAATTTTACTTATTATGAGCGATACCTAATAGTGACAATTATTTACACTAATTCTCTTCTTTAAAATTATATCACATAAGGACTTATGAAATTTGGTAATGGTTAAAATTCCAATATCATCCACATTCAACTTTATAATCTAAACAAAAAGACCTTGGTTCAGTAATAACAATTATTATTAATCTAATTGTTCTGGTCAGAGACTTTGAATTTGAATTAACATCAGTTGACCATGATACTAACCTCATATAACTAAAGATACGAATCCTCTCTTGAATAGAGTTTCACTTGACCCAACTATAGAAGTTCGATGGACATCGTGCTTCGTTTTAACTATAATTAAAACAGAGCTTCCACATTGAAGATCAACAGTGTTCTCAAGCCGAAAGAACTGTGTAAATTAGTCACATCGATATTCTTTGTTTGACCTTAGTTATATTAACCAACATAAAACTATTGATCGGGTCATTCCATAATTATCCAATAACTATCAGTATGTGAACCCTTGATGCCTCCAGTAGTCATGAGTAATACATTGCGCAATATTTAAAGAGCGTTAGATACTCTAGTATCAACAGATGTATCGATATCCAGTCTCAAGTGACTAGGAATATTTAAAATGGTATATTTGTTTCATTGTGATAAATATTCACGACTACAACTTTGTAACTACTATCACAAAACATACTTTTTATGAATTTTCTATTAAATAACTTTTAATTAAATTAATTAATTAATATAACATATTATATCAAGTATATAATAGAAAGAAAACACATTTTAGTTGGAGCAAAATTGGTCATCAAATTAGATACATGTAACAAATTACATAATTACTCATAGGACATATACCTAACTCTATCACCATTCATACTAGAAATATAGCTAACGTTTTTTTTTAAAAGTTTTTACACTTTAAAGACCTTACGAAAAAAACAAAATTTTTGTCCCTAAATCATCCCACTTATCTCTGGCTTTTTGTATATCATATTTAGTTCAACGCATAGAGCCTGATTTAATTGGTCAATTAGATTACGTCTTTATTTGCATAACTTGATCATCCTGAGCAAGAAATAAGCTTTGTTGAACATTTAAGAACTCTGACCTCAAAGAGTCAGATAGAGGGCAGATAGCAATGAACGAGAGCCAAATTTTTGCTCCAAGATTTTAGAGCAAGTTTACAAGCCTTGAGCTTTTGTTGAAGAACATACTTATTGTTTCCTATTATATGCTGTGTCCAGCAAGATTAACAAAAGGTAAGGGTTCATCAAAATCTGTCCAAGCATCATAAAATTTAAATGAAGATTTGATATTAATATCCACTAAACCCTAGTCAAGAACCAGCGGACAGTGGTCAGATACACCACGGAGCAAAACATTATTATATAATGAAGTACCCCTCTTGATCATTTCCTTGTAGTTAAAAAAAACACTATCCAATTTAGAGAGAGTGCAACTTCAAACACCAGATCTACTGCTATTAGACCGAGTAAAGTCAGGCCCAGAATAAGGAATAGGAAGTAATTTAGCAGCTTGAACCGCATCCAACAGAGGTTGCACATCTCTACTAGTTAATTCCTTCCCTCCTATTCTTTCGATGGACATCATCATACAGTTGAAATCTCCAAGAGCTAACCAAGGTTTGGAAGTTTTTAATGAAGGAAGCTTTTCTAGAAACGATTTCCTACTAGCTAAAATGTTATCAGCATAAACATGTGCAGTAGAAAGTGAGATCATATTGTATGTGGAGGATCTTACTCAGTGGATAAATTGTTTGTCATATTAAATAGTAAATAGAGAGAAAATAACTGGTTCCCTAAGCACTATCAACCTACCATAAGCAGCCATTAAGATTGCATTCCATTTTCCAGGTAGGAGCAATAAGTTTATGATCAAGAGCAGTTAGGTCATAACTAAGTTTAGTTTTAATTATACATATTAATTAGATTTTTTCTCTGTGGATCAGATTTTTAATCTCCACTTGCTTTCAAGAGAGATGTGCTCTTTTTATATTCCAAGTTTCCAACAGCAGATTTTATCTATCATCAGAAAACTAATTATCTTAGCTTTGAGTTTTTATGACCTAGTAGAAGGAGGTGAGTAAGGCTTGGGAGGAATAATAATAGGACTTTTAACAGGCACCACATTTTCCTTATTATATTAACACCTTTGTCCAAACTCATATCAGTAGCCGTTAGCGGCAATAAATCTATGTATTCTGATTGTGCTATTAATAAAATTGAAGTTTCTTACTTGCTTGAGCAAGAAATTTTACTATGACACGATAGATTAGGACACATAAACTTTCGAAAAATGAAGAAATTATCAAACTTGGGATTAATTCCAAAATTCCAAGTAGATAAGAACTACAAATGTGAGACATGTGTAGAAGCAAAAATGGTCAAACAACCATTTAAATCTGTTGACAGAAGCACCGAACCATTAGGTTTAGTACATACAGATTTATGTGATTTTAAATCACTACCTACAAGAGGCGGGAAAAAGTATTTCATTACTTTTATTGACGATTATACGCGATATTGCTATATATATCTTTTAAATAGTAAAGATGAAGCAATAACAGCGTTTATAAAATACAAGGCTGAGGTAGAAAATCAGTTAAATAAAAAGATCAAAATACTAAGATCTGATCGAGGTGGAGAATATGAGTCACCGTTTGAACAGTTCTGTGCAGAGAATGGAATAGTTCATCAAACAATAGCACCATATTCACCACAACAAAATGGTGTAGCCGAGAGGAAGAACAGAACGTTAAAAGACATGATTACTGCCATGCTTTTAACTTCTGGTCTACCGACGAACTTGTCGGAGGAAGCCTTAAATATGTCTAATCACAATTAAACAAAGTTCCTCACAATAAAACGGGAACAATTCCATATGAGATATGGAAAGGACACAAACCAAGCTTTAAATACCTCAAAGTGTGGGGGTGCTTGGCAAAAGTTTCAGTTCCGCCTCCCAAGAGAGTCAAACTTGGACCAAAAACAGTAGATTGTTATTATCTTGGGCCAGCCCAAAATAGTAGTGCCTACAGATTTTTGGTATTCAAGTCTGATATAAATGATATTCATGTAAATACAATAATGGAATGAAGCGATGCCTTGTTCTTTGAAGATGTGTTCCCACATAAAAGAAACGATGAAAATCCTGTCCCAAAAAGGACAAGAGATAACAGAGATGAAACGTGAAGATGAAACTCATCAGGACAACGAAGAGGTTGAACCAAGAAGAAGCGTAAGGGCAAGAACTTCCAAAACATTTGGTTCGGATTTTTTAACTTATATGTTAGAACACGAACCTCAAACGTACAAGGAAGCAATGTCATCTTCTGAATCTTCATGTTGGAAAGAAGCAATCCAAAGTGAGATTGATTCAATTCTAAGTAATAAAACTTGGGAAATTGTTGATATTCCACCAGGAATAAAACCAATTGGCTGCAAATGGATTTTCAAGAAGAAAATGAAAGCAGATGGCTCTATCGACAAGTATAAAGCCAGATTAGTAGCCAAAGGATATCGCCAAAAAGAAGGAGTAGACTTCTTTGATACCTATTCACCGGTTACACGAATAACCTCTATAAGAATGTTAATAGCAATTGCATCCATTTATAATCTAGAGATTCATCAAATGGATGTAAAAACAGCATTCTTAAATGGAAATCTCGATGAGGAGATTTACATGGAGCAACCTGAGGGATTTATTTCCAAAGGAAATGAAAACAAAGTCTGTAGATTAGTCAAATCATTATACAGACTAAAACAAGCTCCAAAGCAATGGCACGCAAAATTTGATAGTGTCATGATGAAAAATGGTTTTCGTATAAATGAATGTGATAAATGTGTTTATTACAAACAGGTTGGGCAATCATATGTGATGATTTGTCTATATGTGGACGATATGCTAATATTCGGTCCAAATACTCAGGTAATTGAGACCATAAAGAAAATGTTGATCAACAATTTCGACATGAAAGACTTGGGTGTTGCAGATATTATTTTGGGAATAAAAATAATAAGAACATCGAATGGAATTGAGTTATCTCAATCACATTATGTAGAAAAAGTAATTGAAAGATTTCAAAACTTTGGAATTAAAGGAGTAAATACACCCTTTAATCCATCGGAAGTACTGCATAAAAACACTGATGAGAGTGTAATGCAACTGGAATACTCTCGTGTAATAGGATGCTTAATGTATCTGATGAATTGCACCAGACCAGATATAGCTTATGCAGTAAGTCGATTGAGCAGGTATACAAGCAATCCAGGGAAGGAACACTGGAAAGCACTAATGAGAGTGCTTGGATATTTAAAAAATACCACTAACTATTCCTTACATTATGGAAAATATCCTGCCGTCTTAGAAGGATATAGTGATGCAAACTGGATTGCAGATTCAGAGGAATCAAAATCAACGAGTGGTTATGTCTTTACCCTAGCAGGGGCAGCAGTATCATGGAAATCTACTAAACAAACATGCATAGCTCGATCCACTATGGAATCAGAGTTCATTGCATTAGATAAGGCAGGCGAAGAAGCAGAATGGCTTCGTCACTTTTTAGAAGATATTCCGTTTTGGCCTAAACCTGTACCGGCCATATGCATACACTGTGATAACCAAGCAGCGCTAAGCAGAGCGCAAAACTTTGTATATAATGGAAAGTCACGACATATTCGTCGACGCCATAATACAGTTAGGCAGTTACTCTCAAATGGAACTATTTCCATAGATTATGTGAGAACAAATGATAACCTAGCGGATCCATTTACTAAAGGTTTATCAAGAGAGAAAATTGACTGCGCATCGAGGGGAATGGGCTTAAAGGCCTAAACCATCAAGAGTTATCTTATACGGAAACCTATCCTAGCGACTGGAGATCCCACGGACTAGGATCAATAGGCAAACCAGTTCTGAATAACTCAAGAAGTAATGTATTTGTTTGGACATAGTCCAATTCCATTCCTATGGTGCATAATATAAATGCATGCCTACAGAAGCATTTAAAGGTTAAAACTATGTTTTTTAATGATGACCATATCTTGAATATACCAAGTGGGGTATTTGTAGGATACTCTTAATGGTTGCGATCACCTATGTAAGTGTGAGCTGGGTCGGCTCTATGAGAATTTTATAAGGCTTTAAATTCTCTATAACACTCGCAGAACCAAGTACTGTTCAGGACCAAAATGAACACAACCAAGAAATTGGATGAGAAGGGAATCAATGCTTCGTAAAGCTTATTGTTTGGATATACAATAAAGGCCGACGGTTCAAGATGAAATAATTCACCGATTAGCCAAGTAGATCCGATAAGTTTTAACTAGGGAAAGTTCAAAGTGAAATATCTACTTATCCACGATAAAGCATTATTCCATATGTACTCTGTGATATTTCGCTTTGTGTGGGGGATATGTATACTATCATTCATGTGGGGGATTGTTGGAATTCCTAAAGCTAGAATGAATGGAAATATAGAAAGTCCCACATCGCCAAATTCTTGAGAGCTATATTGGTTTATATATGGTTTTCTCAAGTGCAGGTTGGGGGCCTGGGGCTCCCAAATGTATGCTTCGTTGTGAGGAGGGAGATCATGCATCACCACCACACACGCGCGCGCGCGCCGCCGCCGCCGTCCGTCCGACCGAACCGGGCCGGGCTCGGGTTCGGGTACGGGTCTAAAATGACCATTCTTTTTACTAGGCCATTGTTTAACGGTTTTGGGCTTCGTCTGAAACTGGGCTGGGCCTGGAATTTAAAGAGAAGCGGGCGGGTGAACAGACGCAGGGTTTTTTGCCTGAGCAGATGCGACTGTTCATGAACGGACGCGAACAGTAAACGGGTGCGACCCGTTGGAAGCAAACAGGTGCGAGCGAGCCGATTGAAGCGGATGCCGACGCAAGCGGGTGCGACCCGACTGAACAGGCGCGGGCGAAACAGTGCGAGCAGGTACGAAACAGTACCGTTGGACGGGCGGGTGCGACCCGTTAACGAACAGCAGCGACCAAAAGGCAACGGGTGCGACCCGTCAAGCAGACGCGACTGTTCGAAGGGATACGGACGAAATTATAAATAGGAGAGAATATTGATCACATTCTTATCCAATTCCAATCTAATTTCTTCTGCTTCTTTGCTCCACTGCTCTATATTCCATATACATCACAGAGTTGTCATACTCATTACAATCTCGTGCAGATTACGTCTGTTGTATCTTGGGAGAGTTTTGAAATAAAATTCTTAAGGAAATCGTTACGACGAGCCTCAGACATTATCCGGTTAGAATTCTCAATTCTTTCTTCTATTTTGTTATACTGTTTATTCAAAATAGTATAACGCTGTTGTTGTAATTCATTTACAACGTTCATATTGTTATAATATTTACTACAGAATTCCAGTGTAGTGGAAATCTGAGTTATAAACTTGTGCGACGAGTTTATATTTGATTATTCTCTGTTTTGGTATGCTAGACGTATAACATCTTAAGAATTTTACTGTTTTACACTAAAACAGAGATGTTAACAGTTGACAACATGAAAATGGATAAGTCCAACTTTTCAGCGGTTATTTCTGAATGCAATTTGATTCAGAACCCTAACCAATGGTGGGTTGACACAGGAGCTACTCGTCATGTTTGCTCGGAAAAATCCATGTTTTCAACATACCAAAAATTCGATCAGAAAGAAAGACTCTACATGGGTAATTCTGCAGTTTCCATGATCGAAGGCAGTGGCACAGTTATCCTCAAGTTCACTTCTGGAAAAACTGTCAAATTAAATGACGTGCTTCACGTTCCAGACATACGCAAGAATCTGATCTCCGGCTCAGTGCTATCAAAGAAAGGATTCAAAATTGTGTTCGAATCAGACAAGATGGTTCTGTTCAAAGCTGGAATGTATATCGAAAGGGGTTACTTATGTGATGGCCTATCTAAGGCAAACGTAGCCGTTAGCGGCAATAAATCTATGTATTCTGATTGTGCTATTAATAAAATTGAAGTTTCTTACTTGCTTGAGCAAGAAATTTTACTATGACACGATAGATTAGGACACATAAACTTTCGAAAAATGAAGAAATTATCAAACTTGGGATTAATTCCAAAATTCCAAGTAGATAAGAACTACAAATGTGAGACATGTGTAGAAGCAAAAATGGTCAAACAACCATTTAAATCTGTTGACAGAAGCACCGAACCATTAGGTTTAGTACATACAGATTTATGTGATTTTAAATCACTACCTACAAGAGGCGGGAAAAAGTATTTCATTACTTTTATTGACGATTATACGCGATATTGCTATATATATCTTTTAAATAGTAAAGATGAAGCAATAACAGCGTTTATAAAATACAAGGCTGAGGTAGAAAATCAGTTAAATAAAAAGATCAAAATACTAAGATCTGATCGAGGTGGAGAATATGAGTCACCGTTTGAACAGTTCTGTGCAGAGAATGGAATAGTTCATCAAACAATAGCACCATATTCACCACAACAAAATGGTGTAGCCGAGAGGAAGAACAGAACGTTAAAAGACATGATTACTGCCATGCTTTTAACTTCTGGTCTACGGACGAACTTGTCGGAGGAAGCCTTAAATATGTCTAATCACAATTAAACAAAGTTCCTCACAATAAAACGGGAACAATTCCATATGAGATATGGAAAGGACACAAACCAAGCTTTAAATACCTCAAAGTGTGGGGGTGCTTGGCAAAAGTTTCAGTTCCGCCTCCCAAGAGAGTCAAACTTGGACCAAAAACAGTAGATTGTTATTATCTTGGGCCAGCCCAAAATAGTAGTGCCTACAGATTTTTGGTATTCAAGTCTGATATAAATGCTATTCATGTAAATACAATAATGGAATGAAGAGATGCCTTGTTCTTTGAAGATGTGTTCCCACATAAAAGAAACGATGAAAATCCTGTCCCAAAAAGGACAAGAGATAACAGAGATGAAACGTGAAGATGAAACTCATCAGGATAACGAAGAGGTTGAACCAAGAAGAAGCGTAAGGGCAAGAACTTCCAAAACATTTGGTTCGGATTTTTTAACTTATATGTTAGAACACGAACCTCAAACGTACAAGGAAGCAATGTCATCTTCTGAATCTTCATGTTGGAAAGAAGCAATCCAAAGTGAGATTGATTCAATTCTAAGTAATAAAACTTGGGAAATTGTTGATATTCCACCAGGAATAAAACCAATTGGCTGCAAATGGATTTTCAAGAAGAAAATGAAAGCAGATGGCTCTATCGACAAGTATAAAGCCAGATTAGTAGCCAAAGGATATCGCCAAAAAGAAGGAGTAGACTTCTTTGATACCTATTCACCGGTTACACGAATAACCTCTATAAGAATGTTAATAGCAATTGCATCCATTTATAATCTAGAGATTCATCAAATGGATGTAAAAACAGCATTCTTAAATGGAAATCTCGATGAGGAGATTTACATGGAGCAACCTGAGGGATTTATTTCCAAAGGAAATGAAAACAAAGTCTGTAGATTAGTCAAATCATTATACGGACTAAAACAAGCTCCAAAGCAATGGCACGCAAAATTTGATAGTGTCATGATGAAAAATGGTTTTCGTATAAATGAATGTGATAAATGTGTTTATTACAAACAGGTTGGGCAATCATATGTGATGATTTGTCTATATGTGGACGATATGCTAATATTCGGTCCAAATACTCAGGTAATTGAGACCATAAAGAAAATGTTGATCAACAATTTCGACATGAAAGACTTGGGTGTTGCAGATATTATTTTGGGAATAAAAATAATAAGAACATCGAATGGAATTGAGTTATCTCAATCACATTATGTAGAAAAAGTAATTGAAAGATTTCAAAACTTTGGAATTAAAGGAGTAAATACACCCTTTAATCCATCGGAAGTACTGCATAAAAACACTGATGAGAGTGTAATGCAACTGGTATACTCTCGTGTAATAGGATGCTTAATGTATCTGATGAATTGCACCAGACCAGATATAGCTTATGCAGTAAGTCGATTGAGCAGGTATACAAGCAATCCAGGGAAGGAACACTGGAAAGCACTAATGAGAGTGCTTGGATATTTAAAAAATACCACTAACTATTCCTTACATTATGGAAAATATCCTGCCATCTTAGAAGGATATAGTGATGCAAACTGGATTGCAGATTCAGAGGAATCAAAATCAACGAGTGGTTATGTCTTTACCCTAGCAGGGGCAGCAGTATCATGGAAATCTACTAAACAAACATGCATAGCTCGATCCACTATGGAATCAGAGTTCATTGCATTAGATAAGGCAGGCGAAGAAGCAGAATGGCTTCGTCACTTTTTAGAAGATATTCCGTTTTGGCCTAAACCTGTACCGGCCATATGCATACACTGTGATAACCAAGCAGCGCTAAGCAGAGCGCAAAACTTTGTATATAATGGAAAGTCACGACATATTCGTCGACGCCATAATACAGTTAGGCAGTTACTCTCAAATGGAACTATTTCCATAGATTATGTGAGAACAAATGATAACCTAGCGGATCCATTTACTAAAGGTTTATCAAGAGAGAAAATTGACTGCGCATCGAGGGGAATGGGCTTAAAGGCCTAAACCATCAAGAGTTATCTTATACGGAAACCTATCCTAGCGACTGGAGATCCCACGGACTAGGATCAATAGGCAAACCAGTTCTGAATAACTCAAGAAGTAATGTATTTGTTTGGACATAGTCCAATTCCATTCCTATGGTGCATAATATAAATGCATGCCTACAGAAGCATTTAAAGGTTAAAACTATGTTTTTTAATGATGACCATATCTTGAATATAACAAGTGGGGTATTTGTAGGATACTCTTAATGGTTGCGATCACCTATGTAAGTGTGAGCTGGGTCGGCTCTATGAGAATTTTACAAGGCTTTAAATTCTCTATAACACTCGCAGAACCAAGTACTGTTCAGGACCAAAATGAACACAACCAAGAAATTGGATGAGAAGGGAATCAATGCTTCGTAAAGCTTATTGTTTGGATATACAATAAAGGCCGACGGTTCAAGATGAAATAATTCACCGATTAGCCAAGTAGATCCGATAAGTTTTAACTAGGGAAAGTTCAAAGTGAAATATTTACTTATCCACGATAAAGCATTATTCCATATGTACTCTGTGATATTTCGCTTTGTGTGGGGGATATGTATACTATCATTCATGTGGGGGATTGTTGGAATTCCTAAAGCTAGAATGAATGGAAATATAGAAAGTCCCACATCGCCAAATTCTTGAGAGCTATATTGGTTTATATATGGTTTTCTCAAGTGCAGGTTGGGGGCCTGGGGCTCCCAAATGTATGCTTCGTTGTGAGGAGGGAGATCATGCATCACCACCACACACGCGCGCGCACCGCCGCCGCCGTCCGTCCGACCGAACCGGGCCGGGCTCGGGTTCGGGTACGGGTCTAAAATGACCATTCTTTTTACTATGCCATTGTTTAACGGTTTTGGGCTTCGTCTGAAACTGGGCTGGGCCTGGAATTTAAAGAGAAGCGGGCGGGTGAACAGACGCAGGGTTTTTTGCCTGAGCAGATGCGACTGTTCATGAACGGACGCGAACAGTAAACGGGTGCGACCCGTTGGAAGCAAACAGGTGCGAGCGAGCCGATTGAAGCGGATGCCGACGCAAGCGGGTGCGACCCGACTGAACAGGCGCGGGCGAAACAGTGCGAGCAGGTACGAAACAGTACCGTTGGACGGGCGGGTGCGACCCGTTAACGAACAGCAGCGACCAAAAGGCAACGGGTGCGACCCGTCAAGCAGACGCGACTGTTCGAAGGGATACGGACGAAATTATAAATAGGAGAGAATATTGATCACATTCTTATCCAATTCCAATCTAATTTCTTCTGCTTCTTTGCTCCACTGCTCTATATTCCATATACATCACAGAGTTGACATACTCATTACAATCTCGTGCAGATTACGTCTGTTGTATCTTGGGAGAGTTTTGAAATAAAATTCTTAAGGAAATCGTTACGACGAGCCTCAGACATTATCCGGTTAGAATTCTCAATTCTTTCTTCTATTTTGTTATACTGTTTATTCAAAATAGTATAACGTTGTTGTTGTAATTCATTTACAACGTTCATATTGTTATAATATTTACTACAGAATTCCAGTGTAGTGGAAATCTGAGTTATAAACTTGTGCGACGAGTTTATATTTGATTATTCTCTGTTTTGGTATACTAGACGTATAACATCTTAAGAATTTTACTGTTTTACACTAAAACAGAGATGTTAACAGTTGACAACATGAAAATGGATAAGTCCAACTTTTCAGCGGTTATTTCTGAATGCAATTTGATTCAGAACCCTAACCAATGGTGGGTTGACACAGGAGCTACTCGTCATGTTTGCTCGGAAAAATCCATGTTTTCAACATACCAAAAATTCGATCAAAAAGAAAGACTCTACATGGGTAATTCTGCAGTTTCCATGATCGAAGGCAGTGGCACAGTTATCCTCAAGTTCACTTCTGGAAAAACTGTCAAATTAAATGACGTGCTTCACGTTCCAGACATACGCAAGAATCTGATCTCCGGCTCAGTGCTATCAAAGAAAGGATTCAAAATTGTGTTCGAATCAGACAAGATGGTTCTGTTCAAAGCTGGAATGTATATCGAAAGGGGTTACTTATGTGATGGCCTATCTAAGGCAAACGTAGCCGTTAGCGGCAATAAATCTATGTATTCTGATTGTGCTATTAATAAAATTGAAGTTTCTTACTTGCTTGAGCAAGAAATTTTACTATGACACGATAGATTAGGACACATAAACTTTCGAAAAATGAAGAATTATCAAACTTGGGATTAATTCCAAAATTCCAAGTAGATAAGAACTACAAATGTGAGACATGTGTAGAAGCAAAAATGGTCAAACAACCATTTAAATCTGTTGACAGAAGCACCGAACCATTAGGTTTAGTACATACAGATTTATGTGATTTTAAATCACTACCTACAAGAGGCGGGAAAAAGTATTTCATTACTTTTATTGACGATTATACGCGATATTGCTATATATATCTTTTAAATAGTAAAGATGAAGCAATAACAGCGTTTATAAAATACAAGGCTGAGGTAGAAAATCAGTTAAATAAAAAGATCAAAATACTAAGATCTGATCGAGGTGGAGAATATGAGTCACCGTTTGAACAGTTCTGTGCAGAGAATGGAATAGTTCATCAAACAATAGCACCATATTCACCACAACAAAATGGTGTAGCCGAGAGGAAGAACAGATTGTTAAAAGACATGATTACTGCCATGCTTTTAACTTCTGGTCTACCGACGAACTTGTCGGAGGAAGCCTTAAATATGTCTAATCACAATTAAACAAAGTTCCTCACAATAAAACGGGAACAATTCCATATGAGATATGGAAAGGACACAAACCAAGCTTTAAATACCTCAAAGTGTGGGGGTGCTTGGCAAAAGTTTCAGTTCCGCCTCCCAAGAGAGTCAAACTTGGACCAAAAACAGTAGATTGTTATTATCTTGGGCCAGCCCAAAATAGTAGTGCCTACAGATTTTTGGTATTCAAGTCTGATATAAATGATATTCATGTAAATACAATAATGGAATGAAGAGATGCCTTGTTCTTTGAAGATGTGTTCCCACATAAAAGAAACGATGAAAATCCTGTCCCAAAAAGGACAAGAGATAACAGAGATGAAACGTGAAGATGAAACTCATCAGGACAACGAAGAGGTTGAACCAAGAAGAAGCGTAAGGGCAAGAACTTCCAAAACATTTGGTTCGGATTTTTTAACTTATATGTTAGAACACGAACCTCAAACGTACAAGGAAGCAATGTCATCTTCTGAATCTTCATGTTGGAAAGAAGCAATCCAAAGTGAGATTGATTCAATTCTAAGTAATAAAACTTGGGAAATTGTTGATATTCCACCAGGAATAAAACCAATTGGCTGCAAATGGATTTTCAAGAAGAAAATGAAAGCAGATGGCTCTATCGACAATTATAAAGCCAGATTAGTAGCCAAAGGATATCGCCAAAAAGAAGGAGTAGACTTCTTTGATACCTATTCACCGGTTACACGAATAACCTCTATAAGAATGTTAATAGCAATTGCATCCATTTATAATCTAGAGATTCATCAAATGGATGTAAAAACAGCATTCTTAAATGGAAATCTCGATGAGGAGATTTACATGGAGCAACCTGAGGGATTTATTTCCAAAGGAAATGAAAACAAAGTCTGTAGATTAGTCAAATCATTATACGGACTAAAACAAGCTCCAAAGCAATGGCACGCAAAATTTGATAGTGTCATGATGAAAAATGGTTTTCGTATAAATGAATGTGATAAATGTGTTTATTACAAACAGGTTGGGCAATCATATGTGATGATTTGTCTATATGTGGACGATATGCTAATATTCGGTCCAAATACTCAGGTAATTGAGACCATAAAGAAAATGTTGATCAACAATTTCGACATGAAAGACTTGGGTGTTGCAGATATTATTTTGGGAATAAAAATAATAAGAACATCGAATGGAATTGAGTTATCTCAATCACATTATGTAGAAAAAGTAATTGAAAGATTTCAAAACTTTGGAATTAAAGGAGTAAATACACCCTTTAATCCATCGGAAGTACTGCATAAAAACACTGATGAGAGTGTAATGCAACTGGTATACTCTCGTGTAATAGGATGCTTAATGTATCTGATGAATTGCACCAGACCAGATATAGCTTATGCAGTAAGTCGATTGAGCAGGTATACAATCAATCCAGGGAAGGAACACTGGAAAGCACTAATGAGAGTGCTTGGATATTTAAAAAATACCACTAACTATTCCTTACATTATGGAAAATATCCTGCCGTCTTAGAAGGATATAGTGATGCAAACTGGATTGCAGATTCAGAGGAATCAAAATCAACGAGTGGTTATGTCTTTACCCTAGCAGGGGCAGCAGTATCATGGAAATCTACTAAACAAACATGCATAGCTCGATCCACTATGGAATCAGAGTTCATTGCATTAGATAAGGCAGGCGAAGAAGCAGAATGGCTTCGTCACTTTTTAGAAGATATTCCGTTTTGGCCTAAACCTGTACCGGCCATATGCATACACTGTGATAACCAAGCAGCGCTAAGCAGAGCGCAAAACTTTGTATATAATGGAAAGTCACGACATATTCGTCGACGCCATAATACAGTTAGGCAGTTACTCTCAAATGGAACTATTTCCATAGATTATGTGAGAACAAATGATAACCTAGCGGATCCATTTACTAAAGGTTTATCAAGAGAGAAAATTGACTGCGCATCGAGGGGAATGGGCTTAAAGGCCTAAACCATCAAGAGTTATCTTATACGGAAACCTATCCTAGCGACTGGAGATCCCACGGACTAGGATCAATAGGCAAACCAGTTCTGAATAACTCAAGAAGTAATGTATTTGTTTGGACATAGTCCAATTCCATTCCTATGGTGCATAATATAAATGCATGCCTACAGAAGCATTTAAAGGTTAAAACTATGTTTTTTAATGATGACCATATCTTGAATATACCAAGTGGGGTATTTGTAGGATACTCTTAATGGTTGCGATCACCTATGTAAGTGTGAGCTGGGTCGGCTCTATGAGAATTTTATAAGGCTTTAAATTCTCTATAACACTCACAGAACCAAGTACTGTTCAGGACCAAAATGAACACAACCAAGAAATTGGATGAGAAGGGAATCAATGCTTCGTAAAGCTTATTGTTTGGATATACAATAAAGGCCGACGGTTCAAGATGAAATAATTCACCGATTAGCCAAGTAGATCCGATAAGTTTTAACTAGGGAAAGTTCAAAGTGAAATATCTACTTATCCACGATAAAGCATTATTCCATATGTACTCTGTGATATTTCGCTTTGTGTGGGGGATATGTATACTATCATTCATGTGGGGGATTGTTGGAATTCCTAAAGCTAGAATGAATGGAAATATAGAAAGTCCCACATCGCCAAATTCTTGAGAGCTATATTGGTTTATATATGGTTTTCTCAAGTGCAGGTTGGGGGCCTGGGGCTCCCAAATGTATGCTTCGTTGTGAGGAGGGAGATCATGCATCACCACCACACACGCGCGCGCGCGCCGCCGCCGCCGTCCGTCCGACCGAACCGGGCCGGGCTCGGGTTCGGGTACGGGTCTAAAATGACCATTCTTTTTACTAGGCCATTGTTTAACGGTTTTGGGCTTCGTCTGAAACTGGGCTGGGCCTGGAATTTAAAGAGAAGCGGGCGGGTGAACAGACGCAGGGTTTTTTGCCTGAGCAGATGCGACTGTTCATGAACGGACGCGAACAGTAAACGGGTGCGACCCGTTGGAAGCAAACAGGTGCGAGCGAGCCGATTGAAGCGGATGCCGACGCAAGCGGGTGCGACCCGACTGAACAGGCGCGGGCGAAACAGTGCGAGCAGGTACGAAACAGTACCGTTGGACGGGCGGGTGCGACCCGTTAACGAACAGCAGCGACCAAAAGGCAACGGGTGCGACCCGTCAAGCAGACGCGACTGTTCGAAGGGATACGGACGAAATTATAAATAGGAGAGAATATTGATCACATTCTTATCCAATTCCAATCTAATTTCTTCTGCTTCTTTGCTCCACTGCTCTATATTCCATATACATCACAGAGTTGACATACTCATTACAATCTCGTGCAGATTACGTCTGTTGTATCTTGGGAGAGTTTTGAAATAAAATTCTTAAGGAAATCGTTACGACGAGCCTCAGACATTATCCGGTTAGAATTCTCAATTCTTTCTTCTATTTTGTTATACTGTTTATTCAAAATAGTATAACGCTGTTGTTGTAATTCATTTACAACGTTCATATTGTTATAATATTTACTACAGAATTCCAGTGTAGTGGAAATCTGAGTTATAAACTTGTGCGACGAGTTTATATTTGATTATTCTCTGTTTTGGTATGCTAGACGTATAACATCTTAAGAATTTTACTGTTTTACACTAAAACAGAGATGTTAACAGTTGACAACATGAAAATGGATAAGTCCAACTTTTCAGCGGTTATTTCTGAATGCAATTTGATTCAGAACCCTAACCAATGGTGGGTTGACACAGGAGCTACTCGTCATGTTTGCTCGGAAAAATCCATGTTTTCAACATACCAAAAATTCGATCAGAAAGAAAGACTCTACATGGGTAATTCTGCAGTTTCCATGATCGAAGGCAGTGGCACAGTTATCCTCAAGTTCACTTCTGGAAAAACTGTCAAATTAAATGACGTGCTTCACGTTCCAGACATACGCAAGAATCTGATCTCCGGCTCAGTGCTATCAAAGAAAGGATTCAAAATTGTGTTCGAATCAGACAAGATGGTTCTGTTCAAAGCTGGAATGTATATCGAAAGGGGTTACTTATGTGATGGCCTATCTAAGGCAAACGTAGCCGTTAGCGGCAATAAATCTATGTATTCTGATTGTGCTATTAATAAAATTGAAGTTTCTTACTTGCTTGAGCAAGAAATTTTACTATGACACGATAGATTAGGACACATAAACTTTCGAAAAATGAAGAAATTATCAAACTTGGGATTAATTCCAAAATTCCAAGTAGATAAGAACTACAAATGTGAGACATGTGTAGAAGCAAAAATGGTCAAACAACCATTTAAATCTGTTGACAGAAGCACCGAACCATTAGGTTTAGTACATACAGATTTATGTGATTTTAAATCACTACCTACAAGAGGCGGGAAAAAGTATTTCATTACTTTTATTGACGATTATACGCGATATTGCTATATATATCTTTTAAATAGTAAAGATGAAGCAATAACAGCGTTTATAAAATACAAGGCTGAGGTAGAAAATCAGTTAAATAAAAAGATCAAAATACTAAGATCTGATCGAGGTGGAGAATATGAGTCACCGTTTGAACAGTTCTGTGCAGAGAATGGAATAGTTCATCAAACAATAGCACCATATTCACCACAACAAAATGGTGTAGCCGAGAGGAAGAACAGAACGTTAAAAGACATGATTACTGCCATGCTTTTAACTTCTGGTCTACGGACGAACTTGTCGGAGGAAGCCTTAAATATGTCTAATCACAATTAAACAAAGTTCCTCACAATAAAACGGGAACAATTCCATATGAGATATGGAAAGGACACAAACCAAGCTTTAAATACCTCAAAGTGTGGGGGTGCTTGGCAAAAGTTTCAGTTCCGCCTCCCAAGAGAGTCAAACTTGGACCAAAAACAGTAGATTGTTATTATCTTGGGCCAGCCCAAAATAGTAGTGCCTACAGATTTTTGGTATTCAAGTCTGATATAAATGCTATTCATGTAAATACAATAATGGAATGAAGAGATGCCTTGTTCTTTGAAGATGTGTTCCCACATAAAAGAAACGATGAAAATCCTGTCCCAAAAAGGACAAGAGATAACAGAGATGAAACGTGAAGATGAAACTCATCAGGACAACGAAGAGGTTGAACCAAGAAGAAGCGTAAGGGCAAGAACTTCCAAAACATTTGGTTCGGATTTTTTAACTTATATGTTAGAACACAAACCTCAAACGTACAAGGAAGCAATGTCATCTTCTGAATCTTCATGTTGGAAAGAAGCAATCCAAAGTGAGATTGATTCAATTCTAAGTAATAAAACTTGGGAAATTGTTGATATTCCACCAGGAATAAAACCAATTGGCTGCAAATGGATTTTCAAGAAGAAAATGAAAGCAGATGGCTCTATCGACAAGTATAAAGCCAGATTAGTAGCCAAAGGATATCGCCAAAAAGAAGGAGTAGACTTCTTTGATACCTATTCACCGGTTACACGAATAACCTCTATAAGAATGTTAATAGCAATTGCATCCATTTATAATCTAGAGATTCATCAAATGGATGTAAAAACAGCATTCTTAAATGGAAATCTCGATGAGGAGATTTACATGGAGCAACCTGAGGGATTTATTTCCAAAGGAAATGAAAACAAAGTCTGTAGATTAGTCAAATCATTATACGGACTAAAACAAGCTCCAAAGCAATGGCACGCAAAATTTGATAGTGTCATGATGAAAAATGGTTTTCGTATAAATGAATGTGATAAATGTGTTTATTACAAACAGGTTGGGCAATCATATGTGATGATTTGTCTATATGTGGACGATATGCTAATATTCGGTCCAAATACTCAGGTAATTGAGACCATAAAGAAAATGTTGATCAACAATTTCGACATGAAAGACTTGGGTGTTGCAGATATTATTTTGGGAATAAAAATAATAAGAACATCGAATGGAATTGAGTTATCTCAATCACATTATGTAGAAAAAGTAATTGAAAGATTTCAAAACTTTGGAATTAAAGGAGTAAATACACCCTTTAATCCATCGGAAGTACTGCATAAAAACACTGATGAGAGTGTAATGCAACTGGTATACTCTCGTGTAATAGGATGCTTAATGTATCTGATGAATTGCACCAGACCAGATATAGCTTATGCAGTAAGTCGATTGAGCAGGTATACAAGCAATCCAGGGAAGGAACACTGGAAAGCACTAATGAGAGTGCTTGGATATTTAAAAAATACCACTAACTATTCCTTACATTATGGAAAATATCCTGCCGTCTTAGAAGGATATAGTGATGCAAACTGGATTGCAGATTCAGAGGAATCAAAATCAACGAGTGGTTATGTCTTTACCCTAGCAGGGGCAGCAGTATCATGGAAATCTACTAAACAAACATGCATAGCTCGATCCACTATGGAATCAGAGTTCATTTCATTAGATAAGGCAGGCGAAGAAGCAGAATGGCTTCGTCACTTTTTAGAAGATATTCCGTTTTGGCCTAAACCTGTACCGGCCATATGCATACACTGTGATAACCAAGCAGCGCTAAGCAGAGCGCAAAACTTTGTATATAATGGAAAGTCACGACATATTCGTCAACGCCATAATACAGTTAGGCAGTTACTCTCAAATGGAACTATTTCCGTAGATTATGTGAGAACAAATGATAACCTAGCGGATCCATTTACTAAAGGTTTATCAAGAGAGAAAATTGACTGCGCATCGAGGGGAATGGGCTTAAAGGCCTAAACCATCAAGAGTTATCTTATACGGAAACCTATCCTAGCGACTGGAGATCCCACGGACTAGGATCAATAGGCAAACCAGTTCTGAATAACTCAAGAAGTAATGTATTTGTTTGGACATAGTCCAATTCCATTCCTATGGTGCATAATATAAATGCATGCCTACAGAAGCATTTAAAGGTTAAAACTATGTTTTTTAATGATGACCATATCTTGAATATAACAAGTGGGGTATTTGTAGGATACTCTTAATGGTTGCGATCACCTATGTAAGTGTGAGCTGGGTCGGCTCTATGAGAATTTTACAAGGCTTTAAATTCTCTATAACACTCGCAGAACCAAGTACTGTTCAGGACCAAAATGAACACAAACAAGAAATTGGATGAGAAGGGAATCAATGCTTCGTAAAGCTTATTGTTTGGATATACAATAAAGGCCGACGGTTCAAGATGAAATAATTCACCGATTAGCCAAGTAGATCCGATAAGTTTTAACTAGGGAAAGTTCAAAGTGAAATATCTACTTATCCACGATAAAGCATTATTCCATATGTACTCTGTGATATTTCGCTTTGTGTGGGGGATATGTATACTATCATTCATGTGGGGGATTGTTGGAATTCCTAAAGCTAGAATGAATGGAAATATACAAAGTCCCACATCGCCAAATTCTTGAGAGCTATATTGGTTTATATATGGTTTTCTCAAGTGCAGGTTGGGGGCCTGGGGCTCCCAAATATATGCTTCGTTGTGAGGAGGGAGATCATGCATCACCACCACACACGCGCGCGCGCGCCGCCGCCGCCCTCCGTCCGACCGAACCGGGCCGGGCTCGGGTTCGGGTTCGGGTACGGGTCTAAAATGACCATTCTTTTTACTAGGCCATTGTTTAACGGTTTTGGGCTTCGTCTGAAACTGGGCTGGGCCTGGAATTTAAAGAGAAGCGGGCGGGTGAACAGACGCAGGGTTTTTTGCCTGAGCAGATGCGACTGTTCATGAACGGACGCGAACAGTAAACGGGTGCGACCCGTTGGAAGCAAACAGGTGCGAGCGAGCCGATTGAAGCGGATGCCGACGCAAGCGGGTGCGACCCGACTGAACAGGCGCGGGCGAAACAGTGCGAGCAGGTACGAAACAGTACCGTTGGACGGGCGGGTGCGACCCGTTAACGAACAGCAGCGACCAAAAGGCAACGGGTGCGACCCGTCAAGCAGACGCGACTGTTCGAAGGGATACGGACGAAATTATAAATAGGAGAGAATATTGATCACATTCTTATTCAATTCCAATCTAATTTCTTCTGCTTCTTTGCTCCACTGCTCTATATTCCATATACATCACAGAGTTGACATACTCATTACAATCTCGTGCAGATTACGTCTGTTGTATCTTGGGAGAGTTTTGAAATAAAATTCTTAAGGAAATCGTTACGACGAGCCTTAGACATTATCCGGTTAGAATTCTCAATTCTTTCTTCTATTTTGTTATACTGTTTATTCAAAATAGTATAACGCTGTTGTTGTAATTCATTTACAACGTTCATATTGTTATAATATTTACTACAGAATTCCAGTGTAGTGGAAATCTGACTTATAAACTTGTGCGACGAGTTTATATTTGATTATTCTCTGTTTTGGTATACTAGACGTATAACATCTTAAGAATTTTACTGTTTTACACTAAAACAGAGATGTTAACAGTTGACAACATGAAAATGGATAAGTCCAACTTTTCAGCGGTTATTTCTGAATGCAATTTGATTCAGAACCCTAACCAATGGTGGGTTGACACAGGAGCTACTCGTCATGTTTGCTCGGAAAAATCCATGTTTTCAACATACCAAAAATTCGATCAGAAAGAAAGACTCTACATGGGTAATTCTGCAGTTTCCATGATCGAAGGCAGTGGCACAGTTATCCTCAAGTTCACTTCTGGAAAAACTGTCAAATTAAATGACGTGCTTCACGTTCCAGACATACGCAAGAATCTGATCTCCGGCTCAGTGCTATCAAAGAAAGGATTCAAAATTGTGTTCGAATCAGACAAGATGGTTCTGTTCAAAGCTGGAATGTATATCGAAAGGGGTTACTTATGTGATGGCCTATCTAAGGCAAACGTAGCCGTTAGCGGCAATAAATCTATGTATTCTGATTGTGCTATTAATAAAATTGAAGTTTCTTACTTGCTTGAGCAAGAAATTTTACTATGACACGATAGATTAGGACACATAAACTTTCGAAAAATGAAGAAATTATCAAACTTGGGATTAATTCCAAAATTCCAAGTAGATAAGAACTACAAATGTGAGACATGTGTAGAAGCAAAAATGGTCAAACAACCATTTAAATCTGTTGACAGAAGCACCGAACCATTAGGTTTAGTACATACAGATTTATGTGATTTTAAATCACTACCTACAAGAGGCGGGAAAAAGTATTTCATTACTTTTATTGACGATTATACGCGATATTGCTATATATATCTTTTAAATAGTAAAGATGAAGCAATAACAGCGTTTATAAAATACAAGGCTGAGGTAGAAAATCAGTTAAATAAAAAGATCAAAATACTAAGATCTGATCGAGGTGGAGAATATGAGTCACCGTTTGAACAGTTCTGTGCAGAGAATGGAATAGTTCATCAAACAATAGCACCATATTCACCACAACAAAATGGTGTAGCCGAGAGGAAGAACAGAACGTTAAAAGACATGATTACTGCCATGCTTTTAACTTCTGGTCTACCGACGAACTTGTCGGAGGAAGCCTTAAATATGTCTAATCACAATTAAACAAAGTTCCTCACAATAAAACGGGAACAATTCCATATGAGATATGGAAAGGACACAAACCAAGCTTTAAATACCTCAAAGTGTGGGGGTGCTTGGCAAAAGTTTCAGTTCCGCCTCCCAAGAGAGTCAAACTTGGACCAAAAACAGTAGATTGTTATTATCTTGGGCCAGCCCAAAATAGTAGTGCCTACAGATTTTTGGTATTCAAGTCTGATATAAATGATATTCATGTAAATACAATAATGGAATGAAGAGATGCCTTGTTCTTTGAAGATGTGTTCCCACATAAAAGAAACGATGAAAATCCTGTCCCAAAAAGGACAAGAGATAACAGAGATGAAACGTGAAGATGAAACTCATCAGGACAACGAAGAGGTTGAACCAAGAAGAAGCGTAAGGGCAAGAACTTCCAAAACATTTGGTTCGGATTTTTTAACTTATATGTTAGAACACGAACCTCAAACGTACAAGGAAGCAATGTCATCTTCTGAATCTTCATGTTGGAAAGAAGCAATCCAAAGTGAGATTGATTCAATTCTAAGTAATAAAACTTGGGAAATTGTTGATATTCCACCAGGAATAAAACCAATTGGCTGCAAATGGATTTTCAAGAAGAAAATGAAAGCAGATGGCTCTATCGACAAGTATAAAGCCAGATTAGTAGCCAAAGGATATCGCCAAAAAGAAGGAGTAGACTTCTTTGATACCTATTCACCGGTTACACGAATAACCTCTATAAGAATGTTAATAGCAATTGCATCCATTTATAATCTAGAGATTCATCAAATGGATGTAAAAACAGCATTCTTAAATGGAAATCTCGATGAGGAGATTTACATGGAGCAACCTGAGGGATTTATTTCCAAAGGAAATGAAAACAAAGTCTGTAGATTAGTCAAATCATTATACAGACTAAAACAAGCTCCAAAGCAATGGCACGCAAAATTTGATAGTGTCATGATGAAAAATGGTTTTCGTATAAATGAATGTGATAAATGTGTTTATTACAAACAGGTTGGGCAATCATATGTGATGATTTGTCTATATGTGGACGATATGCTAATATTCGGTCCAAATACTCAGGTAATTGAGACCATAAAGAAAATGTTGATCAACAATTTCGACATGAAAGACTTGGGTGTTGCAGATATTATTTTGGGAATAAAAATAATAAGAACATCGAATGGAATTGAGTTATCTCAATCACATTATGTAGAAAAAGTAATTGAAAGATTTCAAAACTTTGGAATTAAAGGAGTAAATACACCCTTTAATCCATCGGAAGTACTGCATAAAAACACTGATGAGAGTGTAATGCAACTGGAATACTCTCGTGTAATAGGATGCTTAATGTTTCTGATGAATTGCACCAGACCAGATATAGCTTATGCAGTAAGTCGATTGAGCAGGTATACAAGCAATCCAGGGAAGGAACACTGGAAAGCACTAATGAGAGTGCTTGGATATTTAAAAAATACCACTAACTATTCCTTACATTATGGAAAATATCCTGCCGTCTTAGAAGGATATAGTGATGCAAACTGGATTGCAGATTCAGAGGAATCAAAATCAACGAGTGGTTATGTCTTTACCCTAGCAGGGGCAGCAGTATCATGGAAATCTACTAAACAAACATGCATAGCTCGATCCACTATGGAATCAGAGTTCATTGCATTAGATAAGGCATGCGAAGAAGCAGAATGGCTTCGTCACTTTTTAGAAGATATTCCGTTTTGGCCTAAACCTGTACCGGCCATATGCATACACTGTGATAACCAAGCAGCGCTAAGCAGAGCGCAAAACTTTGTATATAATGGAAAGTCACGACATATTCGTCGACGCCATAATACAGTTAGGCAGTTACTCTCAAATGGAACTATTTCCATAGATTATGTGAGAACAAATGATAACCTAGCGGATCCATTTACTAAAGGTTTATCAAGAGAGAAAATTGACTGCGCATCGAGGGGAATGGGCTTAAAGGCCTAAACCATCAAGAGTTATCTTATACGGAAACCTATCCTAGCGACTGGAGATCCCACGGACTAGGATCAATAGGCAAACCAGTTCTGAATAACTCAAGAAGTAATGTATTTGTTTGGACATAGTCCAATTCCATTCCTATGGTGCATAATATAAATGCATGCCTACAGAAGCATTTAAAGGTTAAAACTATGTTTTTTAATGATGACCATATCTTGAATATAACAAGTGGGGTATTTGTAGGATACTCTTAATGGTTGCGATCACCTATGTAAGTGTGAGCTGGGTCGGCTCTATGAGAATTTTACAAGGCTTTAAATTCTCTATAACACTTGCAGAACCAAGTACTGTTCAGGACCAAAATGAACACAACCAAGAAATTGGATGAGAAGGGAATCAATGCTTCGTAAAGCTTATTGTTTGGATATACAATAAAGGCCGACGGTTCAAGATGAAATAATTCACCGATTAGCCAAGTAGATCCGATAAGTTTTAACTAGGGAAAGTTCAAAGTGAAATATCTACTTATCCACGATAAAGCATTATTCCATATGTACTCTGTGATATTTCGCTTTGTGTGGGGGATATGTATACTATCATTCATGTGGGGGATTGTTGGAATTCCTAAAGCTAGAATGAATGGAAATATACAAAGTCCCACATCGCCAAATTCTTGAGAGCTATATTGGTTTATATATGGTTTTCTCAAGTGCAGGTTGGGGGCCTGGGGCTCCCAAATGTATGCTTCGTTGTGAGGAGGGAGATCATGCATCACCACCACACGCGCGCGCCGCCGCCGCCGTCCGTCCGACCGAACCGGGCCGGTCGGGTACGGGTCTAAAATGACCATTCTTTTTACTAGGCCATTGTTTAACGGTTTTGGGCTTCGTTTGAAACTGGGATGGGCCTGGAATTTAAAGAGAAGCGGGCGGGTGAACAGACGCAGGGTTTTTTGCCTGAGCAGATGCGACTGTTCATGAACGGGTGCGACCCGTTGGAAGCAAACAGGTGCGAGCGAGCCGATTGAAGCGGATGCCGACGCAAGCGGGTGCGACCCGACTGAACAGGCGCGGGCGAAACAGTGCGAGCAGGTACGAAACAGTACCGTTGGACGGGCGGGTGCGACCCGTTAACGAACAGCAGCGACCAAAAGGCAACGGGTGCGACCCGTCAAGCAGACGCGACTGTTCGAAGGGATACGGACGAAATTATAAGTAGGAGAGAATATTGATCACATTCTTATCCAATTCCAATCTAATTTCTTCTGCTTCTTTGCTCCACTGCTTTATATTCCATATACATCACAGAGTTGACATACTCATTACAATCTCGTGCAGATTACGTCTGTTGTATCTTGGGAGAGTTTTGAAATAAAATTCTTAAGGAAATCGTTACGACGAGCCTCAGACATTATCCGGTTAGAATTCTCAATTCTTTCTTCTATTTTGTTATACTGTTTATTCAAAATAGTATAACGCTGTTGTTGTAATTCATTTACAACGTTCATATTGTTATAATATTTACTACAGAATTCCAGTGTAGTGGAAATCTGAGTTATAAACTTGTGCGACGAGTTTATATTTGATTATTCTCTGTTTTGGTATACTAGACGTATAACAAGAGGAAGCAGCTTGCTTATTAGAATTATTAGGTATCTTATTAGACAAATCAATAAAAGAATCAACAGCTAGCTTATCAGCCCGAAGAGAGAGATCTTCAAAGATATTAGGTGACTGGAATTTATTTATACGATGATCCTGTTCCTGTACGGCCACATCAGGCAAGGGTGATACAACTTGGTTACTCTGGTCTTCAGACATAATTAAACTAACAGTCTTTAATTCCTCATCAATATCATTGTCCTTATTAATAATATCATTGATTTCATCAGTATCACTGACTTCTATAATAATATCATTGCCTTCGATTATAAACTCGTTGCCTACAGTTAAAGTATCGCTGTCTTCAGGATTAGATGCCAGAACATCAAAGGCATTCTGGTTCACTGTATAATCTCCTACTTCTTCATTGACAACTAATTTCTTCTTCTCGTGTTTCACTTCCACCCATTTATTATTTGACTTATTTGCTGGCATTTGCATTGGCCTACCGTGTATAACACCTTGTTCGTTCCTATAAATTTGATTAACAACTTGGGACACAACCATTTCTTTAGTACTTTTACCTACATTGAATTTGCACACTTCCTTCAAATGTCTAAACACCTTGCAAACAGTACATATATCTGGTTTCCAAATAGGAAACTTCCACAAATACACTTTTCTTGGTAACGGAATCAACAACTTCTATATTGCTTGGCTGCAATTTATTAGGAGCAACTTCAACTAGAGCTCTAGCGTACACAAACCTTTCTTTCCTTTCTGTAAACTTATCAAAGCAAATTAACTTTCCAATATCACTGCGTATCCAATTTATACCAATGAGAAACCAATAAATAGAAGGACTATTAGTTAACTGGACCTAAACGGGAACAGATTGAATATTGGCTTGAGGATTGATTATATTAGCATGCCGTTTTGTAATAATGAAAATCTTCCCTTTTATCACAGTTGAAGAAACTGAAAATATGATATTTGTTTTATTTCTAAACTGAGTTTTCTTACAATAAAATGCTTAATACTTGTACATTGCCAATACGTTTGTATTTACAAAGAAAAACAAAGTTGGGCTGCGGGTTGGCCCAATAACAAATACAAACCGCATTTGTAAAATGTAACAGAGCAAATATATGAAGCATTGTATAACTCATATCTCTTGTATGCTATATCGCTTATTTGCCTCCTCAAACCCAAGCTAGGGTTAGGGTTTGCGAGCAATATTCAGATCTTGCCGCTGAAATCAAAAATAGAGGAACTCGAGATGAAATTTCAGATCAAACTAGCTATGGCTAGCATCATAGACCTAGATAGAGGTAGAATTGCGAGTAATCACAACTTCAAGCTCGAATTGAGGTGGAAACAGAAACAAGTCACCAATTAGCGAAAGCACCGTTGATATCGAGCTCATGCTTGAGATGACTGAGGTTTAATCATTCGCGAACTGTCAGGTGCTTCAGTTTCTGCTTGGGGTGCCTTGGGAACATAGATCTGAGCTTTAGATCTCAGATTAATGTTATCTTCATCAACATTAAGCTCGTGTCTGAAGCGAGTGAAGTTAGATCTTGAGAGAGGTTTGGTAAAGATGTTAGCTTTCTGGTAAGTAGAAGGTATGTAACCGACTTTAAGCTCTTCTTTAATAACTTTCTCTCGTACGAAGTATAAATCTAATTCTATGTGTTTCGTACGATAATGTAAAACTGGATTGACTGCGAGTGCAATTGCGCTTTGATTATCATACCATATTGTGGCTCTAGCATTATATGCAACATGTAGTTCACTTAAAAGAGATTTTATCCACATAATCTCAGCAGTAGTGCTAGCTAAGCTACGGTATTCAGCTTCAGTACTGGATCTACACATTGTTGGCTGTTTTTTTTGCGCACCAAGATATAGGGTTGTTACCTAAGAATACACAGTAACCAGTAGTAGATCTCCTATCATCAGTGTCTGTTGCCCAATCTGAATCAGCATAACCATTGATATGTAGAGATGGGCATGATTGCGATATTAGTCCTTGATTGATTGATCCTTTCAGATATCTTAAAATTCGTTTTACTGCTTTCCAATGATTGTCTAGTGGCCTTTGCATAAACTGACTCACTTTATTGACACTATAAGATATATCAGGCCTAGTAATTGTGACATACTGAAGTGCTTCCGCTATGCTTCTATATTGTTTGTCATTTAGAATTGGTTCTCCTTTGTTCTATGATAACTACAAATTGCTAGTCATTGGAGTAGGAAGTGGGTTTGCCTTATCCATCTTGGCTCTTACTAGAATTTCACTGATGTATTTTTCCCGACTTAACAGTATCTCAGAATTTGACATTTTTCTAACTTCAATGCCAAGAAAATAATTTAGCTCTCCTAATTCTTTAATGGAGAACTCCTTCTTTAGACACTGTGTTATGTGACAGATTTCAACCTTGCCATCTCCTGTAATAATAAAATCATCTACATAGATTAGCACATAAGTCACTCTATGATCAAAAAATTTAGTAAATAGGGAATTGTCAGGTTTTGTTTGATTGTAGCTATGGCTGGATAGAATAGTTTTAAGCTTGTCAAACCAGACTCTTGGTGCTTGCTTGACCCCATAGAGTGCTTTATTAAGTTTGCACACCAGTTGCTCACTGCCTTTTTGTATAAATCCATATGGTTGCTCCATGTATACTTCTTCCTGCAAATCACCATTAAGAAAAGCATTATTAACATCTAATTATTGAATATCCCAATTCTTATGCAAAGCAATTGTTAATATTATCCTGATTGATGCGAGTTTCACAACCGGAGAGAAAGTTTCATTAAAATCAAACCCATTTTGTTGTGAATACCCTTTTGCCACCAATCTTGCTGCCTAAGAATTGAGCCATCAGGATTTTTCTTCAACTTATATGTCCATTTGCATCCTATGACATTTTTATTTTTAGGTAATTGAACAAGATCCCAAATTTTGTTTTTGAGTAGTACATCATATTCTTCTATCGTTGCACTTTTCCAATTGTCATCAGTAATAGCCTACTGATAAGTGGTTGGCTCGCTTGTATTAAGTTCAGTACTATATACTTTTGGTTTAAAAATACCACTCTTTGCCCTAATTATCATATGATGACCAGTGTTTGCAGGAACAGTGGGTTGATTTCTATCATCATTAGTGATCTCTTGTTGAGTATTGATTGATTGTTGGTCATTCAATATTGAGCATGAATCATCTGAGTAATTGTTGTCAGATTCAGTATTGCCAGTCTTTGATGATTCTTCAGTTTGCTCATGACCTTGTTCACTATTGAGCATTGTGTGTTGTGAGCAGGAGTCCTTTTTATCATCATCACCTTCACTTTGGATTGGTATGATTATCTCAGGTGAGAATGATATTGGAGGTATGGAATATTTTGCATTGTATATCTTTTGAGATGTTTTGATGCCTGCATTGCTAAAAGGAAATTCATTCTCATTAAATATCATATGTCTGGACATATACACTTTACCATTGTTATCAAGGCATTTATAGCCCTTTTGATATATAGGATAGCCTATAAATGTCATGGTTTTGATCTATAAACTAGTTTATGTGAGTTGTATGGTCTTAAACAGGGAAAACACTGACATCCAAATACTTTCAAATTTTTATAGTCTGGTTTAACTTTAGTTAGAACTTCCAGAGGACTCTTATATTTAAGAGTCTTTGTAGGCAGTCTACTAATTAGATAGACTGCTATAGAGAAGACATCTGGCCCGAATTTGAGTGGCATAGATGCTTGTGCTAGTAAAGTTAAACATGTTTCGACAATGTGTCGGTGTTTTCTCTCTATAAGACCATTTTGCTCTGAGGTATAGGGGAATGTGATTCTATGTGTAATTCCCTTGTTTCCAAAGAATTTTCTTAGTGGCACAAACTCCTTACCTCCATCTATCTGAAAGATTTTTACCTGATTGTTTGTCTGTCTTTCTACATTTGTAATGAATTGCATCACTGCATTGTTAGTCTCAGATTTTGATTTCAAGAAATAGATCTGTACAAAACTAGAGTAAGCATCAATAAATGAAATATAATACTTATAACCATAATCAGTACTAATTGGGGCAGGTCCCCACAGATCTGCTGCAATTAATTCAAGGGTATTATAGTGCACAGTCTCAGAGTCTGAAAATGCAAGTTTATGACTTTTGCCTAATTGACAATATGTACATATATAAGAGGTAGGAATTTTATCAACAAGAATGCCAACACATTTACTCGGAACATGTTTTACAATATCTACACTAGGATGTCCTAGTTTACAGTGCCAAATATTAAATTTTTCAGTGTACTTTTCAGCATTACTTGTTTCAAAAACAAAACACCATTTACTTTCATACTCAGATTTTCTTGAGCTTGTAACATCAAATTTGTATAACCCCTTATGTTCTTTACCTGCAAAAGAACTTCATCAGTTAGATTATCTTTCACCAGACAGTGTGTTGAGTGAAATTCAAAATACACATTATTATCTTTGGCAAATTGTGATACACTCATCAATTTTTTTTGGTTAATGGTACTCTCAGTAAGTTTTTGAGATAGAGTTGTCTAGTACCATTAAAACTTACATTTCCAATATGAGATATGTGTGTAGTTTTACCATTACCCATATACAGTAATTGTTTACCTTTGTATTCTCTGTTGCCAAGATTTAGCTGACTCAAGTTATTAGTCACATGATTGGTTGCACCAGAGTCAGGATACCAACTGTCATCATGTATATCCTCTATTCTTGTTGTGCTGGTGTCAACACTCTCTGATTTTGGTTCTTGATGCATGTTCACCATGTTAGCACTTGGATTTTGTGGTCTTGTACTGTTGTTATTCTGTTGTGCTGGAGTGAAGTTTGCATCAAACCTGAAGTAACACTTGTTTGCAGTATGACCATATCTTTCACATATTTGGCATCTTGGCTTATTATTACTATAGTTCCATCTGCCACCTCTAGCTCTGCCTCTGCTGGATTGACCACTTCTGTAGTTGTTTGACTGATTCTTGTTACTTTGACCTTATTCTTGATTTCTGTTCTTGCTAACTGAGACGTGATTAATATTGTATTCCCAGCTTATTGGCTTCTTTTTCTCTAGTCCGTGAGAAATGCGAATTACGGATCTTAAGGCTAAGATTAACACTAGAGGGGAGCGAATAGTGTTAATAAAGAATTGCTAAATCTTTTTAATTTATGTTAATTTAGACACAAAAGTATGCAATATACAAACACAGATATGATCGTAGAAACAATCACAGATGTAGAAATAAAATAAAAGCAGTAAATAAAGAACACACCGGATTTTATACTGGTTCGGAGTTACCCTACATCCAATCCCGCAACACAAGTACAAATTTCCTTTCAAAAGAAATTGTACAATTACACCCTCGGTTTCAAGGCTACGAGGTGCACCCTCTAGAATTTCGATCCTCTGCGTAGAGATACTTGATTTCTGGGCCACAAGTTTACCCAATTAATTTACCAAGGCTATAATCACACCTTTTCCCTTTTGATTGATTTCCAAGGCTACAATCACACCTTTTCTCGCTTAATAGATTATAAAGAAGTCTATAACTCTGAATAGCACTGAGAATCTTGTAGAGATAGTGATAGAGAATCAAACTAGAAGTAATCGAGTATGATTCAATGTTGATTTCGGCAGAGTAATGATAAGAATATGTATTAAGAAATGAGGAAGAAGAAGAGGAGTGAAAACCAGAAAAAAATAATTAAAAATTCGTTGAAACTGACTCCTATTTATAGAAGAACAACAGCCATGGCCATTCATGAAGAGTTATGGCGAATAGACACTTCTTTTGAATTTTGAATTTTTGAATCAAACTGTCACCATGTCGACATGGTCATGCTAGGCATGTCGACATCCCAAAGGATTTTTTGGTGTTTTTGGTTTTCTTTGAAAATAACATTTATCTTATATAAAAACTATTTTAAACTTTATAAATATACTTGACTATAGTTAAAATTCATAAGTAAATATAAAGAATAATATATATAGATTTTAACTATAATTTTATATTTAAATCTAAGTATATATATTTAAAAGTTAAATATATTATTTAAAAAGATAGTTTAAAATCAGGAGTAATTTGACTTCGAAAGTAAAGATGTTTTAGAGGCTAAAATTATTTAAAATCAAGATCGAGGGTTTTGAATCTTTTAAAAGGAAAGTTTTGAAATCATTTTGAAAACACGATATAATTTTGAAAAATCATTTTGAATAAAATTTAGCGGATACAAAACAATGTTCCACTAGATTTTTCGTAGGTTCCATCCTACTTAGGGTTCCATCCCTTTAACGGGCTCGAAGTGGATTCCATTACACGAATAAATTGGATTTTAAGATGCCAGTGCTTTTCTACGAGTTTTAAAAAAATTCCTAATAATAATAAAAAATACTTATCCTTGAAATCTTGAACTCTTGATAGTCTCGATACTCATGAGTCTTCTGCCTTGATATTTTATCTTGATCTCTTGAATCTCTATACTGTACAGTCTTCATTCTTAGTACCTGCATGGTTAAATCCTGTATATACATATATATCTAAATTTATAATGTTAGTATTTATATTTTATAATCTATTCTAAGGTGGTTGTCATCAAAACCATCATCTCACGGACTAACAATCTCCCCCTTTTTGATGATGACAACCTTTGTTTATAAAATATTATTTCTATTCTAATAACTCCCCCTAAAACTAACAACTCCCCCTTAATCTATACCTAACTACCCTATTTTATATTTCTCCCCCTTTGTCATCAACAAAAACTTACTCCCCCTTATTCGTGGACTTCAGTACCTGCATTGATAAACTATACAACAGAATATATAGAGTAGGAAATAATTATACTTCTAAGCATGATAACTAATTAAAGATTATATACATTTCAACGTATGTATATATATATATATATATATATATATATATGTTTTACACACCAATCTTCAAATCAATAAGAAATCAATCCACACAAAGTATCAATTCAAACCAAATCAATTCAAATAAATCAAACAAAGTAAATAAAAAATCAAACGTTGCGTGGAACTTCCACCCATCCTTCTTCTCCAAAGATTGGGTCTGCCTTAATAGCATCCGAATTATCATTGTCATTGGTGACAGAGACATGAGGATGTGCTTCGTTATCATCTTTGTGTAGAGAGGAGATCATCTATCGTATCGCATCAAAGTGCCTTTCTTGTTCCTTTATCGTCTGCATTTGACTTCTAAATGACGCTGGTTTCGTAGAATAAATGAGAGAATATTCTTGAACGAATTAAGAGTTTCTTCAAGATTTTTGGATAAATTGTGAATAGGATTAGCCATAGTTGAATTTGTGAAAGAAATGGAGGATATAGATGATAAGAAATAAATTTCAGTGAAGAATTCTGGTAGAAACAGGTATATATAGGTGTAGAAATTCGTTTGAATTGAATAGACATGTGGTAGTTATTCAAATTTCAAATTCAAAATCAACTGCCATTTCTGACCAGTACATGTCGACATGGTCATATAGGGGATGTCGACATGGGTTAGTGAAATGTTATGACTAATTTGATTTTGTGAATAATTGTGTATATATATAATATACTAACATTTATTCTAGAGATAAGATAAGGTAGATAACAGAAAGGAAATTTCATTTCATTTCATATTACGATAATACAATGATTAAGCACACAAAAAACTACATGAACATTCGAAATAAAGCAAACTAAAACAAATACAACAAGATACGAAAAGATAAAACTAGTTAGAGGATGAAGATGATGAAGATAGTCCAAGTTTCTTGCCGACTTTTGAAAAGAACTTGTTCATCTTCGAAGAAATGTTATCCAACTTTTTACTAACGGATCGTTTTAGAATTCGTTGATTCTCCACAGTTATCTTTTGGTTTTTTGAAAAGGGTTTTGTCGGATGGATTGGAAGGATATTCAATGCTTTCCAAAGACGTTTCACCTTCTTCTTCTTCTTCAATTTCCATTTCATCCCCTTCTTCTTCTTCAACTTCCTCTTCTTCCATTTCCTAATGAGCCAAACGCTCTTCCTTTTCGGTAAGTGTCTCATAAGGTCGAAAAACAAATGGAATTTTCATAAGCGAAATGTTGGAATGATTGAAAACTTTTCTAGGAACAAATTCTTCGCCTTTTAAATCCACTCCAAAATAGTTAAAAATCCGAGTGAGATAAATTCCATGGTATAAAGTATTCTCACCCATTTCAAGATTTTTAGGACGAAGTTCATCCAAAATAACTTGCGCCCAATTTATGTCATAGTTTCCGAAAATAGAAAAAAGTGCTTTGCAAACTTTTGAAGTAGGATTGTTAAAATTTCTCGATCTTGGGGTCAAAGTATGTTGCAAAAGAAGATCAACAATTCTTGCTTTTGGTCGAAAATTTCTATTTTTAAAATCAAAATCATCATCTCTTTCGAAAATGTGATGAAATGTCTCACGATCATGTTCATCGATTTTAAAGTTAGAAAGATCCATTCCCGAACTCTTGCAATTGAGAATGGTACCCAAAAGATCACAATTCAAAACAATTTGAGTGCCTTTGACACTACTCCAAATTTCATCTTCGTTTCCGACATAAAATCCGCAATTTAAATTCGCATAGAAAATTTTGACAAGATTAGGATAGCAAACAAAATCATTTTGAGAAGCATCAATAAGACTAAGAACACCATTATTTGCAAAAAGAGAATCAATTTCATAAGAAGAAAAATCTTGAAAAATAGCAAATTCTCCGAGATGGACTTTGGCATAGTTAGCATAATTGATGTATGCTTTAACTGCCTCCGGATCATTGAATAATTGCTCTTTGATTTTTCTGAAAATTCTCATGGTTGAGGGGTTGCTTGAAGAAGCCATTAGACTAGAGAGTAGAGAGCTTGAAGTTATGAAGAGAGAGTTTGAATTTGAAAATGAAAGTGAAAAGATATTATAAAAGATAGTGAATAAATAGGTTCTTAAAGGACATAATCTCTGATCAAAAGGTACCTTTTCAGAGAATTGAATGAAGTGAAAAGGTGGAGGAAAATAGAAACATTTGAATTCAAATTTTGAAACTCAAATTCAGGTAGCCATGTCGACAACATGGTAGGGACCATGTCGACATGTGCTTTTGAATTTTCATGAATTGATTTTTCCTAGGATCTCTAACATATATATTATTATTATTAATGTCTATTATATATTTATGAAATATTATTATACTTATAATATATTTCAGAAAGTATTAAAAATAAATAATAATAATAATAATAATAAATAGAAAATAAATTTTAAAATTCAAACAACACACCAATTCAAAATCAATCAATCAAACAATCAAGCAACTAATTTTAAGCAAGCAATTTCAACCAATTATATTATAAACATGTACCTTTTTCTGAGTCCGTTTCTCTGAATTCGTCGGAGTCGTGAACAGCTTTGTAACACAAATTTGAATTATCCGTCTTCTGATCATCATCACTTGAGGACGAGTTTGAGTCATCTAGAGTAATAGTAAATGCACGCTTTCGTTTCTTTGCAGGTTCATTGTTCATAAGATGATTCTGCCTTTCTGGATACAGACAGTCTCTTTTGAAGTGGCATGGTTTATCACAGTTGTAGCACTTGTCATTATTTGGCACTATATTCTGATTTTCAGAAATCTTATAATTGTTTCTCTTGAGATTATTTATCTTTCTAATTTCAGGAATCTCCTAAAATTTCTGGTCATAAAGGCTATCTCTTCATCATTATCGATGTTGAGTCTGATCCATCGGTCAATGTATTGAATGCCATTGATTTCTTTTCATATGCTTTACTTTCTCTTCTCCCGATCATTTGAACTTCATACGACATTAGATTTCCAATTAATTCTTATATCTTCAAAATACTGATGTCATTTGCCTCTTCGATCGCAAGTGTCTTTTGATCCCATTCTGGAGTTAGAGAATTTAAAAATTTTCTAACTTGATCTTCTTCAGAAAATTCCTTTCCCAAAGATATTAGAGAATGCACAATATCCTGAAATCTACTATACATATCTGAAATAGACTCATTAGCATTTATTTTAAATAATTGAAACTGATTTGTGAGCATGGAAATTTTGGTCTGTTTAACTTTCCTTCGTGAATAGCTTGCAAAGTTTTCCAGATTTCATATGCACACTTACAAACTGACACTCTATTGAATTCATTTCTATCTAGTGAACAAAATAGAATATTCATTGCCTTAGAATTATTTTGTGCAACGGTCTTTTTCTCAGCAGTCCACTGTGCAAAATCAATTGTGGGTTCAAAATATTCAGTTTGTGTGATATTCCAAGTGTCTAATCCTATAGATTGTAAATATATTTTCATCCTACATACCCAATATGCATAGTTACTGCCATTAAAAAGTGGTGGTCTGACAGTGGACTGACCCTCTACAAATGAACTAGTGACAGGGACACTAGTGTTAATAACAGTACCAATGTTGGTAGCCATTTTGAAAACTTTTCAAAAATCAGATTATGAAACTTTGAAAACCTTGCTCTGATACCAATTGTGAGAAATGCGAATTACGGATCATAAGGCTAAGATTAACACTAGAGATGGGGGTGAATAGTGTTAATAAAGAATTACTAAATCTTTTTAATTTATGTTAATGTAGACACAAAAGCATGCAATATACAGACACAGATATGATCACAGAAACAATCACAGATGTAGAAATAAAATAAAAGCAGTAAAGGAAAGAACACACCAGATTTTATACTGGTTCGGAGTTACCCTACGTCCAGTCCCGCAACACAAGTACAGATTTCCTTTCAAAAGCAATTGTACAATTACACCCTCGGTTTCAAGGCTACAAAGTACACCCTCCAGAATTTCGATCCTCTGGGTAGAGATACTTGATTTCCGGGCCCCAAGTTTACCCCGTTGATTTACCGAGGCTACAATCACATCTTATCCCTTTTGATTGAATTCCAAGGCTACAATCACACCTTTTCTCGCTTAATAGATTACAAAGAAGTCTATAACTCTGAATAGCACTGAGAATCTTGTAGAGATAGTGATAGAGAATCAAAATAGAAGTAATCGAGTATGATTCAATGTTGATTTCGGCAGAGTAATGATAAGAATATGTATTAAGAAATGAGGAAGAAGAAGAGGAGTGAAAACCAGAAAAATAATAATTAAAAAATCGTTGAAACTGACCCCTATTTATACAAGAACAACAGACATGACCATTCATGAAGAGTTATGACGAATAGACACTTCTTCTAAAATTTGAATTTTTGAATCAAACTGTCACCATGTCGACATAGTCATGCTAGGCATGTCGACATCCCAAAGGATTTTTTGGTGTTTTTGATTTTCTTTGAAAATAACCTTTATCTTATATAAAAACTATTTTAAACTTTATAAATGTACTTGACTATAGTTAAAATTCATAAGTAAATATAAAGAACAATATATATAGATTTTAACTATAATTTTATATTTAAATCTAAGTATAAATATTTAAAAGTTAAATATATTATTTAAAAAGATAGTTTAAAATCAGGAGTAATTTGACTTTGAAAATAAAGATGTTTTTTAGGCTAAAATTATTTAAAATCAGGATCGAGGGTTTTGAATCTTTTAAAAGGAAAGTTTTGAAAACATTTTGAAAACAGGATATAATTTTGAAAAATCATTTTGAATAAAAGTTAGCGGATACAAAACAATGTTCCACTAGATTTTTCGTAGGTTCCATCCTACTTAGGGTTCCATCCCTTTAACGGGCTCGAAGTGGATTCCATTTCACGAATAAATTGGATTTTAAGATGTCAGTGCTTTTCTATGAGTTTTAACAAAAATTTCTAATAATAATAAAAAATACTTATCCTTGAAATCTTGAACTCTTGATAGTCTCAATACTCATGAGTCTTCTTTCTTGATATTTTATCTTGATATCTTGAATCTCTATACTGTACAGTCTTCATTCTTAGTACTTGCATGGTTAAATCCTGCATATACATATATATCTAAACTTATAATGTTAGTATTTATATTTTATAATCTATTCTAAGGCTGTTGTCATCAAAACCATCATCTCACGGACTAACATAGTCTCCCTTCATGAGCAAGAAGCATTGACTGAACATTCTGAAGTGATGGCAGATTTTCATTAGATGATATTATGGCCACAACTGCTACATATTCATCATCTAGACCACTTAATATATATAATATTTGTTCTGTGTCTGTCACTTTATGACCAGCATAAGCCAATTGATCACATATGCTTTTGGCCTTGGATAGATAATCTCTCATACTTGCATTATCTTTCCTCAGGTTTTGTAACTGCCTTTTGTATTGCATTATTCTTGCTGCAGATTGAGAACTGAATATATGTTTGATTTTGTTCCAAATTTCATGGGCTGTCTTGCATCCCACTAACTGTGGTAATAAGTTTTTGCCTATGAAAGACAGTAGCCAAGAACTGATCAGGCTTTTTTGTCTTTCATGGGTGATGTAATCTTTATTATTGATTAACTTTCCTTCATTGTCTGTAGTGAATCTTGGTGGGGTAATCAATGTGCCATAAACAAATTCTTGCAAACCATAACCCCTTATGGCTGTCTCAACCTGAAACTTCCAAAGCAAGTAGTTAGACTTGTCAAGCTGTATGATGATGACTTGACTCTGTGGTTTGATGATGGATTTGATGAGATCTTGGGTGATACTAGACTGATCTTGAGCAGTTCTTGAATCAGTTCTTGGTGATATAGCAGCATTGCTACTTTCTTCAGCCATTTTGATGATCAGGAATTATGAGGAATCTGAAGAAGGTTCGAGATAGAGAGGGTAAAAGGAAATCAACAAGTGTAGCCGAAGACAGGTGGATGATGAAGAATCTCTGACACCTTCTTCTTGGCATGGCACAACGGTTAAGTTGTTCAGAACTTTGAAAATTCTGATGAATCAGTGCAGCCGAGAGGGTGTTTGATGATGAGAATTCTCTGAAACGCATTCTTCTTGGCACGACACTGAATTCAAGTGATGAATTTGATGATAATCGACTATACACAGTAATTTACTTGTGTACAGTGCTCTCATATGATGATACTTCATTAATGAGAGAAATTATATCAATCAGTTTTGCTGCTAAGCAATCCAACTGGCTCTGATACCAAGTTGAAGAAACTGAAAATATGATATTTGATTTATTTCTAAACTGAGTTTTCTTATAATACAATGCTTAATACTTGTACATTGCCAATACGTTTGTATTTATAAAGAAAAACAAAGTTGGGCTGCGGTTGGCCCAATAACAAATACAACCCGCATTTGTAAAATGTAACAGAGCAAATATATGAAGCATTGTATAACTCATATCTCCTGTATGCTATATCGCTTATTATCACAACCGGGTCAAATTCCAACACCATATTCTTATCTTCTTCATTAAAAAATTTAAAGAAAAATAGATGATTATGATATTTCATCCGAACACTTCCTTTAATCCTCTACCATTTTTTCAAGTGAGAAAGAACACTGGATAAGACAGATTTTTGTCTAAGAAAAAACCTACCAAATGGTTTTGCCAGTATTGTGTATGTTTAGAGATAACTTCCTTGGGAAGAGAAGTGCATTTCCATGTCGTTTTAAATTGAAGGACCTAGGGACATATACCCTAGCATTCTTTGGCTTTGACTTAAATTTAGAAGACCAGATTGACATATCTTATTGCGACAAATAAGCAAAAGCAGAGACAAAGGGCATACTTATAGAGGGGAAAAGCACTGTAGAAGAGGAGGAGAGATGAGAGGGATTAATGACAGCATATTTTGCTGAGGAGGAGAAGGCGGAGAGTTTGATGCCGAAGAGACAATGACGTCATGGGAAGTGATCGGTATGATTTTGGAAGGGGAAGTGACCAAGAGCGAGACAGAAGGAGACACCATTATTGAGCATCTGAATAAAGTTTATTCTTCATGTTCATTTTTATTTTCATTATGAATATTATAGATAAAATTTCAAATCCAAAAGAAAATAAAAATATGTTAAAAAATATATTTAGAAACAAATAGAAATAAAGAAAATGAAAAGAAGTTAAAACAAAAAGAAATAGACTTAAAATTTAAAAGATATTTTAAACAGAGTGACAACCTCAAATAATTTTAACCCAGTAAATATTGAAATTACAGTTGTAGAATTACAACATGAATTTTAAATGCTTAAAAAAGAAATAAAAGAATTAAAAAAAAAAGAACGTCCTTAATTGAAATGAAACCCTAAGATAATAGTAGCCATAATCAAGATAATAATAATATTTTAGGAGAAGAAAAATTAAATTCTTTAACACTTATTAATATGGTAGATAAGGTAATTACCCATAAATGGCATATTAAAGTTACTATTGTAATACACAAAGAATATTATTTTACTACAAAAGCAATGATAGATTTTGGTGCAGATTTAAACTGCATCAATGTAGGGTTAGTACCTTCAAAGTACTTTTCCAAAAACAACCTAAATATTAAATGCAGTAGATGGCGAAAAATTAGTAGTTAACTATAAGCAACAAAATACAGGTATTTGTAACAAAGGTATTTGTTTAGAAATGCAATTTATAATGGTTAAAAATCTATCTCATAATGTTATACTAGGAAACCCTTTCTTACAATGTTTATATCCTATAAAATATATCAAGGGAAGGAATTGCTAGTATGTTAATAATCAGTGATTAACTTTTAAATTTGTTTCGCAACCACAACATCATAAAATTGATATTATAAAAAAAGCATTAAAAGAAAAGAAAGCTTTTAAACTCTTTCTAAAGAAATAAATTACAAAAATATAAAAGAAAATTATTATAACTATATTTATAGGAAAAGGTTAAAAGTCTACTAGAACATATTGAAAATACCATTTCAGTAGATACTCTTAATGCTTATTGGCAGAGGAAAAGACATTTAATGGAATTACCCTATGAGCCAGACTTCAAAGAAAATCAAATCACAACGAAAGCTAAGCCAATTCCTATGAGTCCAAGATGCTTAATGATGAATTATTACATAAAGGTTTTACTAGATCCTTTACGAGTCCATGGAGCTGCTCGACATTTTATGTTGAAAATACTGCAAAATTAGAAAGAGGAGTACCAAGACTAGGGATCAATTGCAAAACTTTAAATAAGGCTTTAAGGTGGATTAGATATCCAATTCCAAATAAAAAATATCTATTGGGAAGGCTATATTCAACCACAATGATGTCAAAATTTGAAATGAAATTTGGATTTTGGCAAATTCAAATCGCCAAAAAAGATCGATATAAGACAACATTTATCGTTCCAGTAAAGCAATATGAATGGAATGTCATGCCATTTGGGCTTAAAAATGCCTATCCGGAATTTCACAAAATTATGAATGATATTTTTAGTGCTTATACAACCTTTTCCGTAGTTTATATTAGTGATATCTTGATATTTTCAAAATCAACTGATCAACGTTCCGAACATCTAAATTTTTTTATAAATGTAGTGACAAAAGCATGTTTAGCGGTATCAGCTAAAAGGATAAAACTTTTTCAAATTGAGAAAAAGATTTCTTGGTAATATAATAAAAGAAGGAACTATTTTTTCAATTGATAGAGCGATTATATTTGCCGATAACTTTCCAAATGAAATCAGATAAAAATGAATTGCAAAGATTCTTAGCAAGTTTAAATTAAGTAGATGATTTTTATAAAGAATTAGCATATGATGCTAAACCGTTATTTGACATGCTAAGGAAAAACCCACCAATATTGTCGGATATGCATATAATTGCGGTAAAAAGAATAAAAGCTTGGGTAAAAGAAATTCCATGCTTAGCAATTCTCATCCAAATGCATTTAAAATTATCGAAACTTATGCACCCGATATTGGTTATGGAGAAATTTTTAAACAAAAAATAAATAATAAAGAATCTTTAGTAAGATTTACCTCTGGTATTGGTAAGGGCCAAGAATTCATTATTCTTTAGTCAATAAAGAAGCATTGTCAATTGTATTATGTATTCAAAAATTTGAAAGTGATTTATTGAACCATTTTTTATTACGGGTAGAGTGCAAATCTACCAAAGAAATCCTACAAAAAGATGTTAAAAATATCGCTTCAAACAAATATTTTTAAGATGGCAAGCTATATTATAAATATTTAATTTTGATATTGAATTTATAAAAGGCTGCAGTGATTCTACCAGATTTTTTTGACCCGAGAAATATTGTAGAACAAAAATGAATAAAGGAAAAGTAAAAATAGCAAAAAGTAGTAATGTTGTAATAATTCAGCAACAACGGATTTAGAAGTCTATTTTTCGAATGGACGAAAAAACACTAAGGGAAGAAGCCTTAAAGAATATACCTAAAAAGGCTAGGCTCAGAAAACATGCTTATGAATTGGCGGTAAAATTCGTATCAATAAAAGAATACATATACCCCTTTTATTCCTATCTCTGTTATTTGGATATCTCCAATCAAAAAGAAATACAGTCATTTATCAGCAGAAGAGGTTATGAATGTCTACTTAAATTTTTTTTACCGATCCATATCTTTATCCGAAAGATTTTCAATTTTATCAAATATTTTAACTTATATTGGTTCAATATAATTTGATTTGACCCTAATATTAGGTGGTGATTGGTCTTTTTCAAAGGCTTCTATTATTAAGATAATTACGTCTGAAAAGTGGGAAGGTGATTTATAGAAATTAAAAGAATTATTAATTAATTTAGAAAATCCTTATAGAAATAAAATAAATTTCAATTATTTTGATTATATCAAAGCTGGAAATCGCTTTCTGTTACAGTAACAGACATGAAAAGCATAGCCGGTTTATACAATTTAAGGAGCAAATATCCTTAGTCTGTCCAAATTGGTTTTTAATTTGGTTTTAAAACTTTGGATTATATCCTTTTTTTTGCTTGAAAATATTAGAAAATTTTACGAAGAATTTGCTTGTAAAATTCCATAAACAAAAAACCATGGACTAATATTTGCTACACTTTATAAAATACCGTGGATTTTAAAGTGGGATGTTATCATTGTCCCAAGAACATTACAAAAGTTAGGCTTAATATTTGAAAATATTCCTTAGGAAGACGAATATTAATTAAATGGTGGTATAAATATGAATTTTTTTAAAGACTTAATCTTTGAAATTAAAGGATTAATCAATTTAGAATCACCTAAAATTCTTAAAACACCACCTCCTGAAAGGGACATTATGGATGTTTTTAAAGAATTATTAGCCAATTTATCTAAAAAGGATCTAAAAAAATTAATCAAATTTTAGCTATTCTGGGAACAACTTCGGAAGATAAAGAAGAAAATTTGATGAGTGTTAATTCAAACATAGGTGATAATATGCACAGTTGATATAGCCTCTATCCAAAATAAATCTTATGAAGAGAAGAACTAGAAAATGGAAGGTATATGCTGTCATACCAATATTGTTTATATCAGTAGATGTAGAGATGGGAGAGAACTTATTCTGAAGGCACTAGTTTCTGGAAGACACTTCTTTGACTTAGAAGCATTTCTTCTAGAAGAATTTAATTTAGTATCATTATTGCTACCGAGATTACCGCCACATCATCATAACTAAGATAAAGATAGTGTTACCTCACTATCTGCCAGCTTATTGTACATATAGAAGATTACTATACGGCTATGTCTATGCCATGCCTATCTTTGGAGAGAAGGATAAAGGCTATTTTACATCAAGGCTTACCTAAAAGGACCTAATCCATGCTAGCAAGTAATCATCTAGAGATTTTTTTAGAGATTATAAATATGGGTATTCTTAGCTAAAGAGAAGTGTGTAAAAAATTATTAGAGTGTTTTATATTTTCAAGTTTTTGTAATGGTAGAAGTTATTCTACAAGTTCTGTAAATTTAAATCCTTTGTAAATCTATCTAAGTGTTTAATAAAAGTTATTCTACTAGCTAAAGCATTCTATTTTCCATCATAATTTCTTTGTGCCCTCTAATATACAATCTAAATAATTCTTGTAAAGTCTATCTTTTGGAAATGTAAAACACAAGATGGGCAGAGGAATGGAAATAAATTCAAAATGTAGTCTGCTATTACCCAGTTTACTTAACCACATTTCCTCGCGTAAGTTTATATCTGGCTCCTAGAAGTTGTATGAAGTGGACCCAATTAATATACTAGAGGTCACCAATGTTTATATCAGCTGGTTAATATAGTTGAGGTTGCCAATGTTTATATTAGCCAATTAATGTACTTGTAATTATGATACGGGTTGGACGAGGTGTGTACCTCTAAAAGATGTCGCCTCACTTCACCCATCTTGACCAATTGAGCTTGAAGCGAGTGTTTTTACTCACAAGTACTAGTAGAATTGAATGCTACTACATATAAATGGATGTTATGGATATTTTTATAGCTTAACTCAGAAGGTATCATTCCTGTTTGACTTCTATGCCTAAAATTAAAAGAAAAGCATTATTGTCGATAATTCTTCTTGCTTCAATTCCCTATGATACTGATTGAAAAGAGCTTCTTGCTATAAAGAAATGATAGAGTAATGGAAAATGTTAATGTAAACTCAAAGAATGGAGGGGGATACCAAATGGAAGCATAAGATCAAGCAAGGTGCATAGCCTAGCAAAAGGAATGCTTAGCTAGGGGAATAGCAAAAATAAGTAGGATTAGTACCGATACAATTACTTATAGAAGGGATTTCCCAATGGAAAAAGTTCTTCTAAGGGTAAATCCCAACCAAGACAAGAGGACAAACAAAACATCAGATGATAAAAAATCAAGGCCTGGGCCCTTGGGATTCATATATAGTGTAATCTCAACTAAATATTAGGTCATCAGAAACCACCCAACCAACATTATCAAGTCAATGGACTTTACGATGCAAATCCAATGTGAATGTTGATTCCCAATCTCGAACCTAAGTGACCATATAAATGTTAGATCTGGAGTTTCAAAGGGAAGCTTGGTTTTTCTTTCTTTTTACCCATGCTAGATGAAAAATGCCAAAAATTGGGCCTAAAATTGAGACCAAAATTGAGCTGAAATTGATTTATCACTAAAGTATGTCATTTCGTCATTTAGCACTTTTTAGGGAAAATTCAAGTCTATAAGATGGAAAAGTAGACAACTTTTCGTTGCACCTTTTAAACATTATTGTTTTGCTTAACACATTACACTCAAATGTTGTACCAGTAGACCCCCCTCCCCCCAAGCGCTTTACCACTCTACAAGAGCTCAACTAATACCTTGCTCTTCTGATTCTAATGCTGATGCCTTTTCCACTAGGCTTAGGGAGTACCCAGCCGATCGAATCAAAATTTCGACTACCCTTTAGCAAGTATCGAATGCTCATCAGAAATGATATAGTTAAAAGGGTATGCCTTAAGCACAATTATGTAATTTGTTACATAAATCTAACTCGATAATCATACTTGTTCAAAATAAAAGGTATTTTCTTTTTATTATATACTTGATATAATGTGTTATATATTAATTAATTAATTTAAATTAAAGTATATTTTATAGAAAATCTATAAATTGTATGTTTTGTGATAGTAGTCACACTGTGTTGTAATCATGAGTGATTTGTCACAATAATATAAACATATCATTTTAAATAATCCTAGTCAAGATGTATCGAGACCAGATATCGATACATCCATTGAGACTAAAAGTACGTAACGCTCTTCGAATATTGTCTAGTGTATTACTCATGATCGTTGGGGGCACCAAGGGTTTACATACCGATAGCTATTGGATTACTATGGAATGACTTACTCGATGGTTTTCAATTGGTTAATATAACTAAGGTCAAATAAAAAATATCGATGTGGAAAAATTACACAGTTCTCTTGACTTAAAATACAGTTGGCCTTCAATATGGAAGCTGGACTTTGATTATAGTTAAACTATGGCACGAAGTCGATCATATGAATATAGTTGGGTAGAGTAAAGCATTGGAAGTGAAACATCTCCAAGAGATGATTCGTCTCCTTAGTTATATGAGGTCAGTGTCATGGTCAACTAAAGTCATCTCAAAGCCAAAATCTCTGGCCAAAGCAGTTTAGTTAGTAATAATTGTTATTATTGGTCTAAGGACTTTGTATTTTGATTATAGAGTTTAGTATGGATGATATAGGTATGTTGACCGTTATAAAACTCAATAAGTTCAAAATGATATAGTTTTGACGAAGAGAATTGATGTAAATAATTTTCATTATCGGGTAACCCCTAATAAAGTAAAATTAGATTTGACTGAAACCAAATAAGGGATAAATTGGGGCATAATGTCACACCACTCACAAAGTAAGTGTGAACTTTAATATTCGAATTGTTTAATAATCGCTGATCAAATTTACACCGAAGAGTCACACAACTGAAATGACGAATACTCCTTTTTCCACCTGATTTAATCAATTTGTAATTGTTATAAAGTAATTAAATTAATTAATATTATGAGATATTAATTATAAAATTTTATATTTGAAATATTGAACAATATTAATTAGTATGTTTATTATAGTTATAAATATACTGATTGATATATGATATCGGTACGTGTTTAAATGAGATTTAAAATTGCATTGAATATTATTTAGACTTGGACTAGATTTGAAGCCTACATGGGAATGCTTAATTTAACTAAAAGGAGATGGTTCAAGCGGCCATATGGTGGCAAAAAGAGAGGAGTTTGAATGGTTAAGAGAATGGAATTGGTAAGAGAGAAATATAGGATATGATCCATTTTTCTCTCTATTTGATTTCTTATTTATATGCCACTCTCTATACCAATTGTTTGGACACTTTTTCTCTCCTGTCTATCTATAATTTTCAGCCAGCAATTAGTCCCTTTAAATCCCAAAAATTCAAGCAAAAAATTATAATAGAACTCTTCGATTCGATCTTCAGTGGAAAGCGGTTCAGGAGCCAGAGCACTCTAGAACTTTGAATACAGTTTAAGGAGCCATTTCATCATTTCAAAGCGTGTTCTCAAGGCTTTCTTGAAAGGTATGCTTTGGATTTATTAATATTTTAAATTGCTTAAGTTAATCAGTAGAGCATATATAAGCCACACAGATCGTATCACAAATCTGTATATTAATGTATTGTCATGTGTTAATGGTTGTATATATGCATATGTGTGTGTACTCATATTTTTTTTATAAATATCATCCTAAATAATTTTTATTATTAAATTTTTGTTATTAAATTATTGATCAGTTAAAGCTAATTATAAAATATTAATTCATTTGATATACGTGTTAATTTTTTTTGAATTTTGTACGCACCTAAAGTCTATTAAGCAGTAAAAAGTATATTTATTTTATAAATATATAAGCATTTAAATTATTTATTTGATTTAATATTAGCTAAACAAATAAAATATGTTTATAATACATTTATAAATAATAATATATATTTTGCAAAAAAAAATATAATATAAAATATGATTGATTGTACCAAAAATGGGCAGAACACTCGTCGAATGTAATTGAAGAGATTAGAATGAAGAAATAAAATGGAAAATGAGGCTAATCCAACAATCACACCAAGAAATGCAAGCAGTAATAGAAAAAGACAAGAATTTATAGTGGTTTGGCATTATACCCTACGTCCACTTTGAAGAGTTTGAGGTTTATTGTTGATTCTCAACTGATTTACAATAGTACAATAGTAGTACTCAAGTTACAATAGAGTTTCAGCAGAGCATCAACGTAGAAGTTCCAAAGTCCTTTTTTAGTTGGCATAGGGGTGCTATTTATAAGAGCAGATCTGAAAATATCTGCCTCAAATCTCGAGCCCTTTCTCACATGTTGCTGGGCCCACATGATCAATCTGGAGTTGTTTGGGATCGATCCTGATCGATCCATACTCACTTCAAATCAATCAAGAAATGGCCTACTAAGGCTGCGATCGATCATGGGCATTCTTGAGTTGATATGCAAGCTTTTATGAAAATTTCATGGCATATGGACTTGTAGTTTGAGAGATATGATCGGTCCAAGATTGGGTTTTCTAGTTAGGCTGAACACTTCGTATCGATACGTGCATATCGATGGACTTCGTATCGATGACGTGCCGTGAGTATTTTATGGAGATCCATATTTCATGCTTAAAGACCGTTTCCTTCGAATTGACCTCTTCCTTCGTATCCATCCTATACATTGCTCTTCGTATTGATGCTTGTCTGTGTTTTCGCATTGATGCTTGGCCCCTTTCTACGTATCGATCAAATATGGGACCGATACAAAATGTATAGCTATTGAACGAGTTGACTTCGTTCGATTCGATAAGTGCTGAAAGCTATTGAAATCTGATGGATACGAATGATGGATGCTTAGTGGTGGATTTGTGCTCATTTAGTATTGATCTGGATAGATACAAATTGATGGGTATAGGTTAATGGATATGAAATTTGCTACATGGATTGCTACGAAATAGACATGCTTCACACGGATTTTGATTGATCCATATCTTGAATACGAACTCTGATTGACCTAAAATTTAGAATGTTGCCTTTCATAGTTTTTCTTGTCATGCCATGCTAATTGTAGCTTGATCTGAACTCGGACCAAGTTTGCATGTATCCATCGTGGATACGTTGATAAATGATCTCCGGCCAAATTGTCTTTAGCCCTAGTCAAGCTTTGGTGTTACGGCCTTGCTAAAAGGCAGGATAATATTTGCCCCCAAAGTATGTCCTATGTGAACACCACGTGCTTTGAAAAGTTGCAATCTTCATTCTGAAAAGGTTCTATCCGATTTGCTGAAGAATTGTTGATCTTTCACCAAGCAATGTGACCTTTGGTAGAATTCCTGTCACAACCCATTTTTTTGGGTACTGATTTAAACCGACTTTAAACCACACTTGTCAGCCAAATCGCATGAAAAAGACGGATAGTTAAAGAAAGAAGGTAGAAATAGAAAGAAGAAAAGAGAACAAATCAGAATCTCACAGCGGATCGAATAAACTATAATATAAACAAATCTTTACACAAAACCAAAACTGTTGCTTTATATAACATATACAGGCTTTAAATCTGAGTTTACATCCATTCAATTCGGACAGTTTATATCAATCATGTCCTTACAACAATGACCCACAACCAAAAACAGACTGAATATAAGCATCTATGTCAATACATCTCCTGATTCCAGCTCCTCTCCTGAAGCTTCCACTCTTCCAGCTAAACTTGGATATATGCTCAGTCTGACCCGAGCATATGGGAAAAACACCAAGCCCGGGTCAGTCTGGTATACCAGCGTGAGAAACACATTCAACTTGATTTATTAAAGTTTGAAAATCCTTTGAAAATCAAAAACATCTCGTAAGACCACGCCACAAATAAACATGTCGGGTTTTTACCTTACGATAGCCAAAACATTTCTTATAAAATCCTCTGATATTATAATAGGGTCTATATACAAATACTTATTTAAATAGCTGAAATTTTTACATTATTGAATTCCATCATACTAGCCACAAAGTGGGTTATACAATCAAAACCGTAAAAGGCACGTAGGGAGAATGGATTTCCAATGAATGACTAGGCACTGGGGTACCACCCATCATAGTACCTAGTCTAGATCAGCGTACCGAGGAACCCTTCGTTCCCCTGCAACACAAGACCGGACTGCCCCTTACTGGATAGCCTGAGTAAGATCACCACGTGGTTGGGATCAGCAATCGCCTACACAGCCGAAATAAAAGGGACATCTAGACAGGGATGACCTTACCCTACTTGGGTGCTACCCACTTAGCATTGCTGCATATCCCCTTATATTCAGTCATTCCCGGTTGATGAGGCTCGAGGCTAAGCGTTACCATTATAGAACATATCTCTTAGAATGCCCACCGTTCACCTGGCAATGTTCTGAAAGCATTCATCCATACAAGTCCGTTTTGGGTTCGAACGGAACTTCCTACTACATCCATTTTGGAATCACCCTCAGGATTAGTAGCGAGTAGCCCTTGCACTTCACTGCTCCATCTTCGACGCCAAGCTCTTGTCTTCATCACAAAAACGTACTCGTTGTATCGTAGTAGTTTTCGGATTTCAAATCCGATCCCGGTCTCTTTGAAACAACATTCGCTACTTCCCAGTAAACTCAACCCCGGTTCTTTAAGACATATACCGATTGTTAAAACCAATGTACGTAATTTATAGAAATACAATGTCAGACAAACATACATACAAGTTGTCTAGGAACAGGACAAACCGAAGGTACTTTCCTACCACATCCTATCGGGAAATTCCTAGGATTAGTAGCGAATAGTCCTTGCATTGGATATTTCATAATGAAGCGACCACTACTACTGGATGTATATTGGGATTTTAACCCCAAACGATCAACAAGCATTCCCCTATTATGAAAATCGGGAATATCAATATCATCATAAGCAATCTGCGCAATCGTCGCATATACGTTGGTCCAAAGTTGTTTTCGGATAAACCGATCTCGATCTCTTCGCACCAACAACGCAAAAGCGTTTTTCAACCTCACACAGAAACTAAGTCTCGTAGACTTATCACGTTTCCAACTTTCAACTTGCTATCCTTCGGCCAAGAAGGTAGCTCGATAGATTGGAGTAATACTCCGCACTATATGAATCAACATTCTCAACACAAATGATAATCAAGCCTACACAGAAGGCAACATACTAAGTGTATGACTAAATAGTTCCCACGCCAAATCGAGGAACTAAAATTTGGGCCAATTTTGATAGTCGGTTATTTAACTATCAAAGAAAACAACCAAATATTTAGCACCATATACAATCACTGGGCCCTTTTAATTAATCTTTTATTAATTAAACCATTTTCCAAATATTCACCTCAAATTATCTTTAAAAAGATATATCTTCAAAACCATTACAACTTCTATATTGGAAAAAATTTCCATATACTTATTTAACAATAAGTAACTCACAAATCAATTTATTTTCAACACTTGAAAAATATTACATATACTTAAATCACGATTGAGTATATATTTTATTCTTTAAGGAAAAGATTCTTTTAAATATCTTTATTTGGGGTCAAAATGAATGTTGCGTATAACATCGTTACGACAACCCAAAATCAATAGTATAGGGATTCGATAATAAGATAGATATATAAATCCCAATACTATACAAAAGCATTTCATTTCGAAAATCATTTACTATAACAACAGTGTTATAGTCCATCATTTCCTTTTTTCTCGAAATCGTCTATTTCAACAATGAATGTTGAAATCTATGGTTTCGATACTTAACACATTTTAAAACATCTTTAAACCATTTAACTCCGTTTTATAATATCACTTTCCAAAACATTTCTTTAATATATTATTCACTATCCAAAATAGTGAAAATACAGTTCATTTACCAAATCCAAAATCGTGAATATCGAGTAACAAGTATGCACATGTATATAGTCTTATCAACGGGTCGAGTTCGGTCCAGATATGTTAAAACCCAGACTAGAGCTCTATTACAATAATCAAAGCTCGAATCCGACTAGAGCCCGTAGGGTATTTCAAAACCAGTACCAAAGCCTGACACATCGGACTTTTCAAGCTCGTTGGGTAATACCGTATACCGAACCCGTAATATTTATGTTAAGATCATATTTTAAAGTTGTAATTTTTGAAAATTTATACACAAATAATGTTAACATACGAATTGGATGGTGATGTAGCCAAGTTCGCAAAAAAACATCCATATGCAAAGATACAAACGATAAACAAATAACATAAATACTCATATTTTGATACTATGGAAAACTAATAATCGGATCAAGCTGAAACTGGCTCGGATTTTGATAAAATCATACCCGACCATAATAGTAATCGGGTCGTGCTTGATTCGAACCTGGGTAGTTAAAAAGAGAATTCCTAATATGGGACGGATTCGAACCAGGTTCGGGACAAAATCTGTTCCATTGACATGATACACTAGATGAAATTTTTCGAGCGTGTTTTTTCTTGTACCATATTTTGTTGAAATTACCCATTTGGAAACTTATTGTTGTTTGCTTTTCATAGTGACTACCGGTTGATTAGGTTAAATTGCTTGAATTCACAAAGAAAATATTAGCGGAAGTCGTGTACTTCATTATTATCAGCAACAACCTGTCGATTACAGTGAAAAGTAAACAATAAACGTCACTAAATTGCTAATGGGATTTTAGGTGATTTTAAATGCAAAAAATGGGCGTGGGAAACAACACTTTTTTTTTGAAGGGATGTTATGCACTAGTTGCCTTCAGGCTACGAAGATTTCTAAAATTTGAGCGAAGGAAGGATCTTTCTCAAGTTAGCTGCCATTATTGACATTAATTCACATTATATGTCATTTTCTGTTTCATTGCATGTAATCTATCGTTAAAATGATCGGTATGTTACATCGACTAAGAAAATTGAATGGCTCATATTGCATTAATTTTAAGGGTTGCAAACTTGTACCTTAAACATCCAAATCAATCTTAAAACTTTCATCAAGCATGAATGGAGTAATTGACTTGTGTGAGGTAACTGAAGTCAAATATAGAACTAGACCTGGTCTTCAAACTTGTTGAAGAATGGATTTGCTCCCTACTTAGGAAAATGTTAGCATGTGCCCTTATGGCACATGTTAAGGTTGGTTAATATTATAGAACTGTCGAAAATAAGTAAATTAAGGTGTAGGAGGCAAATGAGAGTCGGAATTGAGTTTAATACCCACATAATGTGAGTTGTTTACATGGCCCATAACTATCATCCTATCATAGTTTAACATGGTCGGACGTCATGTTGTGGGAACAAATGTACAACTCATATGTTTGCTTAACAAGACAACCACAGTGTCAAACGTTTCGGCTATTATAAATCCTGATTCTGGCATCTGCATCCACTCACTAAACCCAATTGTATTTGTACATTGTATCCTTTTCTTCATTTCTTTAAAACCACATTCATCCCACATTCTTTTGTACATTTCGACCATAGCAGTAAATTGTCAACCATAGCCTCATGTACAAACTTACATGGATTTTTCGGTCTTCGATTATGGAGATCCAATTGATTAACCACAACCCAACTCATGTACAAACTTACATGGATTTTTTGGTCTTCGATTATGGAGATCCAATTGATTAACCACAACCCAATAACTGCAATTACCATCACTAGGCATATCGTCTATGCCAATTATGTATGGTCTCATACGTTTGGGCATTTGCAACAAATATTCATCGTCAACTTGACTATTCGCACATGCTTTAGTTTAGATGCCAAGCTTCTTTAAGTAGCGACCAACCGGAGTAAGATTTGATCCACATGACAATGACGCCTCTACATATTCAAAGTAAGAAGGATCTCATTTATTGATTTATCTTTTTTCGAAGTCTGCCTTTTCTAATAGTTGCCACGGAAGGTTCTAAAATAGTGGTTGTTTGAGAGAATGCTAGCACTTTCAAATCTTGTTGCATAACAAGTCTCACATTATCAGGCGATTCATCATGCCTAATTTTCAAAGCTATTATTTTCGACAAGTCAAAAAAATCAAGAGTTGAGCGATGCAACATAGGCGGAGTGCAAGATAAGTGCTTCCAATAAAAGTCTATAACGGTTAGAGGTATGAAACCTTCTACATGCCTAAAATCCACAAGCATATGTGCTCATGGTAGCCCATTTACTTACCATAAAACACAACCACAATTGTCAATAGTCAAACCGACGTTTAAAATGTTACACAATTCTTTTAATAGTAAATCAAGTGCTTCGTGAGATACAAATCCCAAAATTTCTTTAAACATTGGTTCACTTCGAAATCTATGCACTGTCCTAGATGTACTCGTTTCGAATGCATGTTCGATTGCAAATAATTCATTCTCACAACAAATATGTGCACTAGCCCATGTTCGATTGCAACTAATTCATTCTCACAACAAAGATGTGCACTAGCCCAATATTGCACGAAGCTACCAGCAACTGAATCGAAGTACAATTTCAAACTTCAAACGATGATGTGCACTTTCGACTATGCTTGTTGATACATTATCATAGTGTTTTATTTTGTTGGTCCAAAACAAACATCTCCTTATATTTATTAAGCCAATTTTTCATTACACATGTCACGGATTTTTTACGTTTATCAATCCATTCTTCACGAAATAATTTTAAGTTTCGATAGTGCTCTTCCTTGGACAATGAGTTAATCACATTTATCCAACCATCCCAAAAAAGTTCATACTCCTTTTTTCCTTCCTCATCCTCCAATAGTACCTCTTTATCCCCAATCAATACTTGTTTCCATTTTATAAAATTGGGTTTATAATTTTCTTGAATATTCTTTGAAATATGCCATGCACGTAGAATAAGATGTGCTGCTGGAAAGACAGTAGCTACTGCATTTGTAAGAGCAATTTCGACATCTATGATGATAATACCCGGAATTTTTTTATGTCTATAACACTTTTGAACACATTCAAGAGCCCATATATATAATTCCGTAGTCTCACGACTAATAAAAGCAAGTGCAACGGTAAAGGATACTCCGGTTGATGTTTGCGACACCATATGGAAACATGGTAACTTGTATCGATTCGTCTTAAACGTGCAATCTAAAAACAAAATTTGATGAAAACACTGTGCAAGAGCAACACATCTAGAATGACGAAAGAATAGGTCAAAAACTTCATTGGTCGTACCATCAACTTAATGGTGCATGGAATAATGATGACTTGTAGCCAATTTCATAAACCACTGCATAATCGACCTACCTTCGGCATAACGCAGTTTCAACTTCACTTTCGCATTGTAAACATTTCTTATGGTTGAATGGTTTTCCGGGTTGTCAATTTTAATAGTGGTCAGAGTATTTCAAGCCTAACACCACTATTTTTCATTGTTTTGACGGTCTTAATTTTGTGATCTTTCAGCCTCACCACATACGGATGCCCGGTTAATACATTAACAAGACTGTGACTGTGCCTTTCACTCTTCACATTCAACATCCATCTTCCATCATTCATACAATGTGCACTTAATTCAAATGGACATCCACATTTTCTACTTTTCGACCTTATCCGTTTTTGTTGGGTTTTCGGAACATGACTCTTTGGTTTATGGTCAGCATACTCTCCACTTCGTTCACATACTAGAACCATCCAAGGCCGTTTTCCATTGCGTAGCAAATTTCTCATTCTAGTTCTTTTCATCACAACAAACAGTTGACGCTGATCACACGGTCCTTACACCAATCCCGTACACTTTCCTTTGTCTCGAACAACTGCATCATAAATACGTAACATAAATCAAAACAAAACAAAGCATACATACATATATATATGTGTGTGTATATATATATATGTTAGGAAATTAATTCTATGGTTTCGATGATAATAACTATGAATATGCATATATATCTCTATTTACAGGTAATTGTTAAAGTAACATCACCAAAGAGACAAGAACAAGACTCAAAAGAAGTATCAAGAGGCTACAAGTCTATAGAATCAGAAGAGCAATGACACAGACACAAGGAAAGCAACACACACAAGTTCAGACGTCTGGGTGCACTAGCCAGACGTCTGATTGAATCCTCTGGTTCGCAAACCAGACAGAATCAGACGTCTAGTTAATGTATTCAGACGTCTGAAAAGCAACCATATACAAAAAATATATAAGAGGCAGACGTCTGAAATATTTTTCAGACGTCTGATTTTGAACTCGGTTGTGAATATTCAAAGAACAACTGTCACAATTGAAAAGACAATTTCGTTCCTCTTCGCTGCAACTCTTCATCACCATCAGGAGCGACCATACAACACTTGTTAATGGATACAACCACTCAAGGAATCTCTCTACCGCTATAAATAGCATCAAGAATCAAAGAGAAGACTTCACCTTACTTACTTATGCTCTTTACTCTTATTCTCTGATTTATACTTGATCTCTAGCAATCGAATACCGGTATGTTAATCTTCCATATATTCAGAACTCTTCAATCAATACTCTCTAGATATATAGATTGGAAGCATTTGTACTTAATAGTCAATATTTGTGTTATAGAACACACACTTGACAAGAACAAGCCTTTGTAACCAAGCCTATTCCTCTGGGCGAAGTGAGGGTGTTTGATAGTTGAGTTCCGAAGAGGAGCTTCGAAAATGGACGTTGGACGAGAGGTCCGAACCAGTATTAAATCCTGGTGTGATTATTTCCATTTACTTTGCTATTATCATCTATCAAGTTTATATTAGATGCATTATATAGTTAGTCACTTATACTTGCATATATATACATTACACGATCCACTCATATAGACTTTCATTTGGTATCAGAGCAAGGTTTGATCAAAGAACAGTAACACGTTTTTGAATCACTTTAATATGGCAAGTATTTTTCAAGAAGGACAATCCACAACACGACCCCCACTTTTTAATGGATCTAACTATGCATATTGATCAACACGTATGAGAATTTTTATGGAAGCTAATGGTCTAGAAATTTGGTCAGCCACACAAGATAAATATGAAGCACCTACTACTGCTATGAACACATGGATCGATGCACAAAAGACCTTAGCATCAAACAATGCTAAAGCTATGAATATTTTATTTTTCTCTCTAGACAAAAATGAATCTTCACGTGTCATGTTACGCACTACTGCATTTGACATTTGGCGTAACTTACAAATTACACACGAAGGTACAACAAAGGTCAAACAAACTAAGATTTTAATTTTGCAAAACCAATTTTCGTCATTCAAAATGAAGCAAAATAAAACTATTGTTGACATGTATTCTAGATTCCAATCTATCCAACATGATCTTATGGCATTAGGAGTTAAGTTTACTGATTTTGATTTAGTATCTCGAATACTCAACTCTCTAACATCTGATTGGGAAAGGAAGGTATTAGCTATTGAAGAAGCTAATGATCTATCTACTCTCAAAGTTGAAGAGTTGATAGAAAATTTAATGTCCTATGAAGCTAATTTGTAGGCACGAAAAGAACTAAATTCGGAGAAGAAGAACATAGCATTCCCAGCAACAAAAAATGATGACTCCGATTTAGATAAAGAAGAGATAGTCTTCATTGCCAAGAACTATAATAGATTCAAGAAATTTAGAAAGATGACCAAATTCCAAAAAGAAGGGAAATCCAACACGACAAACCTGTCTCAAATCAAGTGCTATGAATGTGATCAATATGGACATATGAAGAAGGATTTCCCTAAACTCAATAATGACAAAAAGAAGAACAAGTTTGAAAAATTAAAAAAGAAGAAGGCGTTCAAAGTAACATGGATGACACGGATTCTTCATCATCTGAAAGTGATAGCGATAATGACAGAGAACAAGCTAACGTGTGTTTTATGGCACAAACTGATGAGGTATGTCTGAACTTAGCTATGATGAATTATTAGAACTTAGCATGGAATTAGATGATAAATTTAGACAAATTAAAAAATTAAACAAAGAATATATAGTTAAAATAAATAGATTGAAACTTGAAGTAGGAATGTTAAAAGATGAAAAAATTATCTTAGAAGAAGAACTTGAATTATCTCAAGAAGAAATCAAAAATAATTTGATAGAAAGTGAGACTATTACTATTGATTTTGAAAACACTAAAATAGTAAGCATAATTTGTTAAAATAAAATGTTGACGTAAAAAATAATATTGAAATATTGAAAATATAGAATTAAAAGAAAAATTAGATAAAATTACAAATAATGTGTCAAAATTTAATAAAGGAAAACAAGATTTGGAAAATCTTATCAAAACTTCAAAACCATCAGGCAATAGAAATGGAATAGGATTTAAAAATTCTTCTAAACAAAAAGGAAATGATGCTAAAAATATTAGTTATATAAAAAGTAAAGTTTACCTAAGTCTAAAATGGATACCAAAAGCATGAAAATTTGGATTCCTAAGACAAATAATAATTTGATTAGACAAAAGCATATTAATAATTTCTTAGAGAATGTAGTCTATAATAAAAAAATTATTTATAAAGGTACCAAACCATCTTGGGTATGGCTACCTTCTCCTAATTAGGACCCTAACAAAATATACGTGTGGCAATAAAAACAGCTTTTATTTTGCAGGTACCCAAAATAAAAAATAAGGAGAAATGGATACTAGATAGCGGATGCTCCAAGCATATGATCGAAAATTCAAAAATGTTATCAAACATAACATACATCGATGGTGGAACGGTAACCTTTGAAGATAATTCAAAAGGTTATGTCGTGGGCATTGGAGAAGTCATCAACTCTGGTATATCTAACTCTCCTATTATTAAAATTGTTTTATTAGTAGAAAATATAAAACACAACCTACTAAGTATTAGTCAATTATGCGATAAAGGTTTTCAAATAAATTTTGAAAAAGATAGATGTAATATTTTAGATAATAAAAAACAACTTATTTTTGAAGGTGTTAGAAACAAAAATATTTATGTATTAAACATGAATATAAATAAAAATTCAAATTTATGTTTAACAACCAAACATGATGATTCATGGTTATGGCATAAACGATTTTGTCATATCAATTTTAAGAATATTAATAAATTGGCAAAATATGAACTAATAAGAGGTTTACCTAAAATAAATTACAAAGTAGAAAATTCATGTGACGATTGTCAAATTGGAAAACTAAAGAAAATCTCTTTTAAATCTAAAAATAATATTTCTACAAAACAACCATTAGAATTATTACATTTACATTTATTTGGTCCAACACAAATACGATCTATAAATCACAACAAATATATTTTTGTAATAGTTGATGATTTTTCAAGATATACATGGACTTTGTTTTTGAAACATAAAAGCGGTACTGTTGGTATGTTTAAGATATTTGCTAAAAGAATTAAAACACAAATGGACTTAAAAATTAAAAACATTCAAAGTGATCACGGAGGAGAATTCGAAAACGATCTCTTTGCTAATTTTTGTAATAAGAAAGGAATAACTCATAATTTCTCTTTTCCTCGCACACCTCAACAGAATGGTGTCGTGGAAAGAAAAAATCGTACATTACAAGAATGTGCACGAATATTACTAAATAGTAGTTATCTACCGAAACACTCTTAGGTAGAAGCTATTGCTACAGCTTGTTATGTGTTAAATCGAGTAACCATACGTCCTATAACTAAACAAACTTGTTTTGAAATATTTTTTGGTAAAAAACCTAAAATATCGTACTTTAAAACTTTTGGTTCAAAATGTTTTATATTAAATACAAAAGATAACTTAGGAAAATTTGACCCAAAGGTCGATGAAGGTATCTTTGTCGGATATTCGGATCATAGCAAAGCATATAGAATTTTTAATAAACGAAATAATACTATTGAAGAAAGTTTACATGTTTCGTTCAACGAAAATCTTTTTAACTGTCGTACTAATGATGAAGAAAAAATTATTCCACTAACAAATTCAACAAATTCTATTACTAATGAAACAAATGTGCAAAATAACACTATGATATCATCTCCTAGAATTCTTAAAAATCATCCAAAAGATAATATCATTGGAGATCTTAACTCTAGAGTAACTACAAATCAACTCAATCAAATAAGTCATATATCATTTGTGTCAAATTTTGAACCAAAAGTTTATAAAGAAGCTTCAAATGATAATTTTTGGATAATAGCTATGTAAGAAGAATTAAATCAATTTGAACGTAATAATGTTTGGGAATTAGTACCAAGACCTGAAGACCAATCGGTTATAGGAACAAAATGGGTATTTACAAACAAAGCAGGCGAGAATGGAAATATTGTTAGAAATAAAGTACGTTTAGTTGCTCAAGGCTATAATCAAGAAGAAGGTATCGATTACGATGAAACCTTAGCTCCAGTAGCAAGAATAGAGGCCATTCATACATTACTGTCCTTTGCAACTCATCACAATTTTAAACTATTTCAAATGGATGTCAAAAGTGCTTTTTTAAATGGTTTTATTAAAGAAAATGTATACGTAGAACAACCCCCGTTATTTGTTCACGAAAAATATCCCGATCATGTTTTTAAATTACACAAAGCATTATATGGGTTAAAACAAGCTCCACGAGCAAAGTACAAACGTCTTAAAATCATTTAATTACATTTGGTTTTCAAATAGGCAAAATAGATACAACCTTTTTTTAAAAAAGATAATAATGATATTTTAGTTGTAAAAATTTATGCTGACGATATCATTTTTGGTTCAACCAATGAAAATCTATGTAACTAATTTTCAAATATTATGAAAAATGAATTTGAAATGTCACATATGGGAGAATTAAATTTCTTCTTAGGTTTACAAATAAAACAACTTGAAAATGGAATTTTTATTTATCAAGAAAAATATTGTAATGATCTATTACGTCGATTTGAAATGGATAAAACTTCGAGCAAACCAACACCAATGAGTACCACTGTTCACTTAGAAAAGGATGATAATAGAAAAGATTTCGATGAAAAATTATATCGTATCATGATTGATTCTTTACTTTATTTGACGGCTAGTCGATCCGATATTATGATGAGTGTATGTCTTTGTGCTCGATTTCAAGCAAAACTAAAAGAATCTCATCTAAGAGCTGTTTAGCGTATTTTACGTTATCTATCTAGTACTAGAGATTATGGTTTGTTCTACCCTAAAGGATCATCGTTTGAACTAGTTTCATATAGCGATGCGAATTTTGGTGGATGTATAACAGATCTTAAGAGTACTAGTGGAACTTGTCACTTCATCGGACAATCATTAGTTTCATGGTTTAGCAAAAAGAAAAATTGTGTTTCTTTATCTACTTGCGAAACCGAATATATCTCCGCAGCTCTAGCGTGTGTACAAGTGATATACATGCAACAAACACTTACTAATTTCGGCAAAATTATTAACAAATCTCCAATATATTGCGATAACACAAGTGCTATAAATTTATTAAAAAAACCATGTTAATCACTCACGAACTAAGCATATAGATATACGACATCATTTTTTACGAGACAATGTTGAAAAAGAAACTATTTCATTAGAATACGTCAATACCGAAAATCAAGTAGCAAACATCTTTACAAAACCACTAAATGAACAAACTTTTATTAAACTCCGACGAAATTTAGGTATTTTCTCGCTTCAAGATCTTCTTTCTTAAAAATAATCAATGTTTCACTTTAAGGCTATGATTAGTCATTTATTTTACTGCCACAAATTATACTTAATAATTTCTGAACCTTTAATTTTTTAGACAGTTAGTTTGTCTATAAATAATTTTTTCAACTTATATATAAAGAGTTATACAAAACTATATACACACAATTCATATCTTCCTTAAAGAAACAAAATATAGCCATGTCTTCTGAGGACTCTTATATATCCATCTCCATCTCAACACCTACGACGGATAGCTCGGCTGACACGCCATAACGGCTTCCTACACCGAAGCAGGAACCAACGTATAGATGGTCCTTATATCATACGGGTTTTACTCGATAACAAGAAGACCAAAAGATCTCTGTTTATCTCTCCTAACACAAATGAAAAAATTGATGAAATTCATCATTATCAGAAACAACAGATAGAACTACAACGAGAACTATATTTTGAACAAAAAATTACAGCGCGACGGCTAAGCTTTTTGGAGAAATGGCGATGAAGTTTGGTTCGTTACGGAAGAAAGATGTCCATGAACCGCTACTAAAACCTTGTAGTTCTTTAGATCCCTCGTCTTCGTATCGTACTCCATTGGACCCTTCACCAAGATGATATTCTGGCTCCCCGAGAACCCACGAATGTGGAAATATATGGTCTCCACTTAAACCATGGAGGGATAACGAGTCAGAAGATCGTAAAACTCCATCGCCTTCTAAATAAATTATATTTTTTATTGTATGTATCTATGTTTATTTGTTATTTCACAACAATAATATTACTCTTTGATTTATAAAAATTCAAGAAATAAGAAAAACCATCAAATTTTAGGCTATTTTTCGACAAACTGCTTTTTTCAGACATTTGGCTATGGACTTCAGACGTCTGACACAATGATATACGTCTAAATTTTAAGCATTGTGCATATGTCAGACGTCTGATATACCCCACAGATGTCTGAAAATTTGCTCTGTCTCCTCAAAATATAAATCAGGGAATTTCAGACGTCTGATACTCAATCCAGACGTTTGACTTAGTTCTTTACCACAAAGTTTTTCAAAAATAACATAATCCAGACATCGGACTTTCATATCCAGACATCTGATTAAACTCTCTGCCTATCCAATTTTACAAATTCGATCCACCCAGACGTCTAACCCAAAAGCCAGACGTTTGAATTTATCCATCTTACTCAATTTAGGGCAAACCAGACGTCTGATTTCCAATCCAGACGTCTGGAATCTAATCGACCCTTTAAATTCGCCCAGATAACATCATTTTTTTCTTTTATCTCAAAATTGTTAAAACTTCTGATCCCCTCAAAGACGATTTTCTCTCAAAAACATCATCTTTAAGCAAATCAAATCATAATGCCTCCTCGAACTAAGAATCCCAAGGTTTCTAAATGAAAACAAGACCAACCGACCATATCTTCAAATCGGAGATTTATAATCTATATATAAGTACATTGAATAGTTGTCATCATCAAAAAAGGAGAGATTGTTAGGAAATCAATTCTATGGTTTCGATGATAACAACTATACAATGAAAATCGAATATGCATATATGTCTCTATTTACAGGTAATTGTTAAAGTAACATCATCAAAGAGACAAGAACAAGACTCAAAAGAAGTATCAAGAGGCTACAAGTCGATAGAATCAGAAAAGCAATGACACAGACACAAGGAAAGCAACATGCACAAGTTCAGATGTCTGGGTGCACTAGCCAGACGTCTGATTGAATCCTCTGGTTCGCAAATCAGATAGAATCAGACGTCTGGTTAATGTACTCAGACGTCTGAAAAGCAACCATATACAAAAAAAATATAAGAGCCAGATGTTTGAAACATTTTCCAGACGTCTGATTTTGAACTCGGCTGTGAATATTCAAAGAACAACTGTCACAATTGAAAAGAAATGTCTTTCGCTCCTCTTCGCTGCAACTCTTCATCACCATCAGGAGCGACGATACAACACTTGTTAATGGTTACAACCACTCAAGGAATCTCTCTACCGCTATAAATAGCATCAAGAATCAAAGAGAAGACTTCACCTTACTTACTTATGCTCTTTACTCTTATTCTCTGATTTATACTTGATCTCTAGAAATTGAATACCTGTATGTTAATCTTCCATATATTCAAAACTCTTCAATCAATACTCTTTAGATATATAGACTGGAAGCATTTGTACTTAATAGTCAATATCCTTATTATAGAACACACACACTTGACATGAACAAGCCTTTGTAACCAAGCCCATTCCTCCGGACGAAGTGAGATGTTTGATAGTTGAATTCCGAAGAGGAGCTTCAGTACTGGACGTAGGACGGGAGGTCCAAACTAGTATAAAATCCTGGTGTGATTATTTCAATTTTCTTTGCTATTATCATCTATCAAGTTTATATTAAATAAACTATATAGTTAGTCACTTATACTTGCATATATATACACTACACGATCCACTCATATAGACTTTCAATACACATACACACAGATATATATATATATATATATATATATATATATATATATATATATCGTACCACATCAGTAGTGAAATGAGAAGTCAAATCGGGATAATCAGAAGAAGATATGGTGACTTCCTCTTTATGATTGTTATTGCCATCATCGTTCTCAAACTTTTTGTAATTGTCGATGTCGTTTGATTCATTGCAATCTTTGTTTTCATCGCTTTCAAATTCTTTGAACCCGTCCACTTCAGCTGCTTCAATCGTCAGATGATTCTTCGGTACCTAACGAAAAGAACTAAGTAAATCGCTAGATTTAAAAAAAAAATTAAAAAAAAATGTCAAATTCGGCATGGGGCCGCCGCTGTGTGGATTTAAACATGAACTTCAAAAGTCAAATATACAGATATTTCTCGGCACAAAGCCGCCGAAAAGTTTCACTCGGTTATCACACAAAAATTCGGCAACTCCTTGTCGAAATTAGACTTAAATTTCGATATCGAATCTCCGAAATACCGTGTAAGCTTCATGAGTCGTATATCTCGACATCTTACTCTTCAATTTGTATCCTAATCTCGACTCGTGCTTTCCGAATTAACATTTTCGAAGAACTGAGATTTTGTTCGTGAAACCTAAACCCTAGTAAATAAAAAAACTTACATCTTCCTTGTTTGTTTCTACAAATTGAGCGAAACGTTCACTTTCTTGAGTTAGAATCATATTGGTCTCTTTCTCCAATGAATAAATTTCATTAGAACTAGATTTTACTAATGATTTTGATTAAAGAGGAAACAATAGATTAATGTAGTAACAATTTAAAAAATAAAGTAGAAGATGATAACCAAGCGTAATTTGGTAAGACTATAGTTTTATGTTAGGGACGACTACTTTTTTTTGTACCCCTTAGTAAATTTTACTTTATTTTAAAATTGACTCTCCCTTAATAATTGTTAAAGTGTCATTAACAATGCTCGAATTCATGTGTTTTAGGTCAGTGGATACAGGCGTGCGCTCTGGGACATTAATAAGGAAGTGACCTAGCGTATTTGAGTATTTTGTATACCCTGTTGACTGGCCGATGAACTTTACAAATAGCACATGAAGATTATATGATTTAATGTAATTATGCATTGTTATTATAATTTTGTTATATTTGTTAACCATCATGGATGCGCATGAGCATTTGTGTGTGTATTGATTATATGCATATTGTATACTTGGGCGATGCTTGAGGATTACCCATATTAGATTCGCTTGACCCATTTTTGTTGGATTGAACTTTCATGTAGTTCGTAAAGTACATTTTAAAAGATTAAATGAGACAATAGCAAAAGTAAAAGAAACTAGAAGACGAGAAGCACGTAAGATGTTAAATGTTGTTATCTTTATTTTACTTATGCGACAAGATAATGTCTTTGTTGTACGTAAGCATGTATTGTGAAGAGTTCATGTAATTTTTTGTTAGAGTTGGTTTTGTGAGCACCATTTCTAGTAATTGTTAGTCTATAGTATATCAAATATTATATGTTATCGAGTAACAAGTATGCACATTATATAGTTCTTTCAAAAGTTCGAGTTCGGTCCGGATATGTTAAAACCCAGACCAGAGCCCTATTACAATAACCAAAGCTTGAATCCGACCAGAGCCTGTAGAGCATTTCAAAACCAGTACCAAAGCCTGACCCATCGGAGTTTTCAAGCTCGCTAGGTAATACCGTACGTCGAACCTGTAATATTTATGTTATGATCATATTTTAAAGTTGCAATTTTTATAAAATTTATACACAAATAATGTTAACATACGAATTGGATGATGACGTAACCAAGTTCGCAAAAAAAAATCCATATGCAAAGAAACAAAATGATAAACGAATAACTTAAATACTCATATTTTTAATACTACGGATAACTAATGATCGGATCAAACTGAAATCGGATCGGATTTTGATAAATTCGTACCCGACTATGATAGTAGTCGGGTCGGGCTTGATTCGACTGGATAATTAAAGAAAAATCCTAATAGAGGAGGGGTTTGAACCAGGTTCGGGACAAAATCCGTTCCATTGACATGATACCCTAGAAGAAATTCGTCGAGCGCCTTTTTTTTTTTTGGGTATCATATTTTGTTGAAATTACCCATTTCGATCGGCAACTTATTGTTCATAGTGACTACTGGTTGATTAGGTTGAATTGCTTGAATTTACATACAAAATATTGGCGGAAGCCATGTACTTCATTATTGTCAGCAACAACCTGTCGATTACAGTGAAAAGTTAACAACAAACGTCACTAAATTGCTAATGGGATTTTAGGTAATTTTAAATGCAAAAAATGGGCGCGGGAAACAACACTTTTTTTTTTTTTTGAAGAGATGCTATGCACTAGATGCCTTCAGGCTATGAAGATTTCTAAAATTTGAGCGAAGGAAGGATCTTTCTCAAGTTAGCTGCCATTATTGACATTAATTCACATTAGATGTCGTTTTCTGTATTATTGTATGTAACCTATCATTTAAAATGATCGGTATGTTACATCGACTAATAAAATTGAATGGCTCATATTGCATTAATTGTAATGGTTGCAGACTTGTACTGTAAACATCCAAATCAATCTTAAAACTTTCATCAAGCATGAATGGAGTAATTGACTTGTGTGAAGTGACTGAAGTCAAATATAAAACTAGACCACGTCTTCAAACTTGTTGAAGAATGGATTTGCTCGCTACTTTATTATAAAAATAAACTTGTCAAGTAAATATAGCAAAATGACAAAACTTTCGATCAGAAGGACAATGATACCGTGTCCTATTAGTTTTGCATTTACTGAATTAAAAGATGGATAAAACAGTTGTATTGTTTGTAATCCTGTAATAGTTAATCTTACCTTGTGTTAACATTTTAAACAATACAACTTAATAGCATTTTGTGCGTGATAGTTTTGTTTTTGCATAATGTTTCCATACAATGATATTGTAAAGTACCATTTCAATCTAATGTGGAAAAAACGCCCTTGAAACCAAATTTTTTTTTTTTTGAAAATTTGTCCTTTAAAAACAAATTACACCGCTGGTTGTAATCTTGCAAATATCAAACCCTAATTGAAGCCAACTTTTGCAAGTTCAAGAGCATTTTTCAAAAAGATTTCTCCTTTTCTTTTTTTTTTTTCCTCTAAACACACTTAAAAAGAGTCCTTTCCCATAAAACATGTAAAAACTAAAGCAAAACATAATAAATAAATAATCAGTAGGAGAAAACATAGCTAGGAAATCAACCACCAAGAGTACACCAACAACGCAGACAAAAATTCAGTTCCAGCATCGTACATTTGTATCGCACGGTTAGTATGTTCCATTTTAACAAACAAGTTTTTTCAGTCCAAAGGAATGATAGTAGAGCACAATATATGATGTTTTTACCATGGAACAGAGACAGAATACAATAGATGCTCGTTATCAGATCACATATTCAAGAACGTTACAACTCAAGGCAAGCAGCATAATACTATCTACCAGTGCTGTAACAACACAAATTATTTTCATATATTTGCAAAGACGACGATAATAACGGCTCATATAATGTGCCGATCGTATTGAAAGCCCGATTAATCATTTGACCTTGGCAGAAGACTTTTTCCCTTTCTTTTGTTTCTGCTTTAGCTGTGTCAAGCCAGGTGCAGTAATCTTTGCATTACCAACGATGGCAGCGACCAGTTCATTGTCTGTGCATGCTTTCATGAGTTCCTTTTCTCTTGTAGTCACTTCTGACATGTGACTGAACAAATTCATTGCCGTCTTCGCAGCTGGAGTACATGAATGAAGTCAGATGCAGTAGACTTATATATAGTGGATAAAATGTTAACTATTTTAGGTCCAACAAATGTTTATCCTATGATTGTATGGACATGAGGAACCTTCCATTGTATAACCTAGCATATACAGCTGGAAACAGTTGCACACGTTTGTTATGTCCATCTGTGTTTTGATAAGTAAATCAGATGCATGTGCGTATGCATGTACACAAAAAGTATTCATGAACACGTAAATAGGCATGCATGTGTGTGCTGTGCGCGCACAAATGAGTCCGTTGTATGTGGCAAGGAGTATTGCATTGAAAACAAGACTTAGAAGGATAACCATGGAAACTTTATCAAGCAGTCATTTTCACAGATGGAAAATTACGCTATACCCATTTTGTCTCTACAACAGAGTACTCAAACCGACAACTTTCTGACCAAGTTACGAGCAGAAACGAGACCATAAAGTTTTGTCATATTGGGCGAAATTATATATAAAGGTTTGTTTTTATTTCTTTTAGACAAAATGACAAATTGTAATAATAAGGGCATGTAACGTTGATACCATAATTTAGTCAAAAATGACTGGTGTAATCCATTGCACTGAAATAAAAGATTTGTAGACAAATTTAGAAAAATAAAATAGGGTTCTACGAAATATTTTGATTGTATATGGTCCACAAATTCTTAAAGATATGACATAAGTCAACGCGAAATTAGTAATAGTCATAATTTATGCCTGTGTTGGAGGGTCCATCATAAACTGTCTAGTCTCATCACTAGTTACAAGTGCATCAGTTTGTTGCTTCTCAATTCATACATTATATTATGTAACACTACCTGTTTGGTAGAGTTATAATGGTTCACAATATGTTACTAGCTTGACATCCTAGAACAATAGGATACTAGGACCTAGATAAGTTCACAATAATAGATCAAAACTTGAAACTTGGAACAATGTACCTCCATCAACTAAAAATGCACATAGGTTATTTTATATCAAGAATGCAACAGAAAGTGGATAGCCAGAATAGCTTTTTTATTTTCTCAAAAAAAGTTATGCAATGTAAATTTGACAGACCTTTTCCTTTCTTAGCAGTTCCTGGGGTTATTTTAACTCGAAATTTGTACGTCTGTAAGGCATTGTAAGGACCACAAACTGGTACCGCATATAATAATATATCATCAGGAAGAGGATTGCCAGTCAAATAATCTAAATCGTTGAGTTTCTCTTTCTCCTCTTCCCCTATCTCATGAATTCCATCTTCCTCCATCTCAATTTTATCCTTTTCTAAAGCTGAATCATCAGCCTCATTGGAAATATCACTGCCGAAATTCTTTTTCATACCTGACTCAGGATGATGATTCTCAGTAATATATTCTTGACAGTCTCGGGAAAGATGACCTGGTTTTTTACATCTGTAGCATAGTTTGGAGGTGTCATTTTGGCCTGTAATTTCATAGGAATTTAAAATTACACAAGTTGTTCGCATCTTACATCAGATGAGAGAGATACAACAATTCTCTTCATAGAAAAAAAAATTGTATTTTCTAATTTGTATGAATACGGCAAAATAAAAGTGGAGTTGGTGTCAAAAATGTTTATACAGATGCCATAGATCATTTACGATTTTCTATTAAGAATAGCTAAGTCAGTCCAGGAAGCTAAAGTGGTAGATTACCTATTACAGCTTTTGGTTTATTCAAATCTTCCTCCATCTTCTGTAAATCATTCTCCTTCTTTTGGGGTTTCCCTGCGGACTGATATTAAAAAAAAAAAAAAAAAAGATGACCATTCTAACTGATGGAGTAGTTATATAACTAAGATTTTTGTATGCCAGCTTACAGCAAGTAAAGCCATTCGAATGTTCCTCTCTTCTTCATCTTGTTCAGCATACTTCTCTTTTATTTTCTTAAGCTTGCTTTTCTGTCCACGTGTCACCTTAGGAATTGGTGGTTTTTGCTTTTCATTTTTATTGTCGTCCTTCGTAGCTATTTTACTCTTTTCTCTTTCATTAATGTTGTTTCCAATATTACCACCATCATTTTTGTCACCCTTCTTCAGTTTTCTTCTTTCAGCCTTTGACACGTAAGGCTTCTCTCTTCCAACCTCTTTTTTCAACTCAGTGTCACCATTGGCAATAGATGGATGTATACTGTCAATAACATCGTCTTTATTTAACGGCTTGTTTGTCGCTGAACCAACACTAAGAGCCTTGTCAAGTAGAGCCTCAAGTTGGGGTGAAATAGTATTTTGACTTGTTTCATCATTTTTGAGCAAATTCTCCTTCAAAGAAAACTCTTCTGCAACAAATTTATCCGGCTGACTAGTACTCTTGGGATCGCTAACTTCTGATTTCCTATCTTCATCGCTATTTTCTTCATTTGATACAGGATCACTATGGTGGTCAATACGGGACTGTTCTTCCATTTCGTGAAGAGCGTCATCTTCACCCCTTACTCTTCTTTCATTCAGGTGAGATGCTAAAGAGCTCTCGTCTAACCGGAATAAAATACCAAATCCCATAACAAGGGGATGAGGAGGTAAGAAATTTTTTTTACCCCGAATCATGAAGCTACCTACTGTTAGATATTCACCAGTTGGTGCGGTTTTACTGACTTGATGTGGATACACCCACCAAGCACTTGTAACAATCTTCGAATCCCATGCTTGACTCATACATACCTGTATATTATCAAAGCATGTCTAAATATCTTGTAAATCATGTAGATCGTATTAGGTTATTACGTGATAATACTCACAGTGTATGATCCAGCTTGATTCAATGTGAGAGGTGGTATAGGAAGGTCTGGCTTGTGATTTTTTATTATAGTACTAGAAGCTCCATGTAAGTCTGCATGCACATACCTATCATAAACAAAAGATGTTAATCACATAATAATTACTTCTTCTAAACCCGCAGTTGACCTAACCTTTAAAAAACCTGTGCATTACATATATCCGGATAAGTTATTTTTAAATAAAAAACCATTATTATTTATTACTGCAAGGCACTATGGCATATGAAAAATGACACATGTAATCCATTCATTGTCCAAACCTGCTCACCTTCAAGCTATAATTTAACCAACAATAATGTATTTCTTACCTTGTAAAGTAGTATTGGAGCAATGTCAATTCAATTGGTCTTTTTTATATATCCACCCTCTTTGGTGCAATACTAATTTATTTTTCTTTCGAAAATTTCACTATGCAATTTCAACCTAAATATTGTCACTCATCTCCTAAAAACTCCATTCACAGTTTTGTTAAAAAATGAATACGGTGAGTGTAAACCCCAGTTGAACAGGAAGAATTGTGAAATAATAAGATAATGTTTTTCATTAGCAAAATCTGCTTCCATAAATATACATACATTTTAAAATCCTGAACCTTCTAGAAAACCAGTGTTTCGTAGTTAGAACCGTGGTTTGGAGATTCTTACCCAAAACTTCTATTGGGACCAGTTTTAAACTAGATTAAAAGGCGTTTCAAATTAAAACGATATGTTATTTGACCGGGCAATTTTAATAACATAATCAAACTTTAATAACAACTATTAAGAAAATAAAGTTGAAGATTTTTTGGTACATCTTTGTCAAAGTGAAAAAACGACTGAATTAATCATACTTTCCTTCAGAAATATTTAGCTTTGACACTTCTTCAGTTAATGCAAGTAATACTAGCACAATAAATTTTTAAAACAATATATTACTTAGTTTCAAAGTTCAAGTAAATAAAACCCTGACGCTACAAATTCTGATACATTCAAATTAGGATAATAACAAAAAATATTTTTTAATGAAACATGATACCATATAATGCAAACAATACTGGTAAAATAAATTACTAAAATGATATGCTCTGAATATTGAAAGTTATTTAGTTTCAAAGCTTAAGAAAGCGATACATTCAAATTAGAATAATAGTAATAAATATACTTTTAATGAAGAAAGAAACCATATAATCCGCAGCTTTGTACTTTCCTAAGTAATCATGTTTTATGTATGTAGCATGTTTGGATCATCCATATTGACAGCTCGCTTAATTTTCTTGCCTTCTATTCTGTTTTTTCAATGCTTGGGTTAATTCTTTTGTAACGTGTTTTTAAGCTTCGTGATAGGTAAATCCGATATTGTCCAATTCTAGTGTCGCAAATGTTCAAAGAATTTCAAATATTAGTTTTAACTTTTAAGCTTTGTTCATTTGTTCTTTCTTTTAAAATTTAAATTTGATGATGATTTATGCGAATGGATTTAAACTCAAAACATATGACTACTCTGTGATTAACAACTATTACCTGTGATTATTTGTTTTTCTATCATAATTTAAACCTTGGTGAATAAATGAAACAAGTCTAATGTAAAACGAGCGTTACGGCACGCACTTCGCGCGTGATGATTGCATGTGCTTTGCGCGTGAATTGTTCTTCTACAATTATATATGATCAACTCATTCAAGAGAAAATGATTTACAAAAATATTTGGTCATGTTTTTACGTTGAAATCATGTGCGGTTAATTTAAAATTTTATTTCTAAGTTGCAACATTTAATTTTTTGTTAGTTTGAATTTTATTTATGTTATTAATTAATAAACAACGAATTTGTAAATGAAGTTTATTTATATAAATGATATTTATTTGTTAGATCTTATTCTTAAGCGTAGAGGGTTAGTTCGAATTTTTATAGAATTTAACTGTTTTAACTTATTTTGAATAGTTCCAGTCCAGCCTAGAAATAATAGGTTAAAAATAATAGATAATAATTAAATTATATATGAGTAAATGATATTTTGAAAAGTTCACGGTCGAACCAAAAGTTTGCGCTTCCAAGCTAACTATTAATAAAGATTTTGGTTTAGATTTTTGAAAAATTAAAACGTTTCAAACGTAAAGAGTATCGCAAGTATAATTTTTTCATATTTCAATTACAAAGATGAACAAAAATATTAAATACAAAGAGGACTAATGGAAATAGCTTGCATGACTAGAAATACACAGAAGATTCAAATGTTTCATTGAAACTAAGTGTTCACTCGCGAAAAAACACACGACTTTCCGTGTTAATACGGTTGTGCAATATTTGTTGCTAATCCAGTTAACCAGTTGAACCATGTAGTAATATCAGATAATACCACTAACACATGGTCAACAATACCGCATATCGTACTTCAGTCAATTATCAAAGTGTCAATCATCACAATCCAAGAATTGTAATCTAAGCACCACCGCGATATTTGCAATATCAAACCAATATTTGATGCAAATACCGTTGAAAAATGTCAAATAATGTCATTTGTAAGATTAAATATCTCATATTTCAATAAAATTCTATAGCACATGCAAATTATTTATATAGATGATTATCAAATAATCTAACGATACTTTAAATCATGGTGTGAGGTTCCGGCCGGAACCACGAGATTCCGACCATCTCGGATCGGTTCCGGCCGTAGGCGAGACGAGATTAGGTCAATGTCTCGTTCCGTTTAAAAAAATTCAAAAATAAAAAATAAAATAAATCGAAGGTGTTGTAGTAAGAGGAAGAGGAGATAAGCATAGGGAAAAAAAGCAGGATTCATCGAAAATGGGAAAAAAAAACTAGGTATCAGACAATTTTTAAGCAATGGAATCAAATATTTGTCTATAAAAGCATCGACCTAAAACAAAACTTACCACATCCACCTTCAATAAATCGATTCCAAATTCGAGCGTTAGTTGAGCAAATTCGAGCATCGCTGAAGAGAAGTTGAGCAAATTCGAGCATCACTTAGGATCTTCGACTAAAATCGAGCAGAGAAGCTTCAACGAAATCGAGCAGAGGAGTTTCCAACAAATTATTTCTTTTCGCTTTTTTTATTAGGTTTGATCCGATGCAGTTATTATTATTATTTTGTTTGTATGAATGAGTAGAAGCAGTGCTAGGGTTAAGTAAAATTGAAATTGAAACTGAAATGGGCTGGAGATTAATTGAATGAGCTGAATAATTATTACATGGGTTGTAGGTCAATTAAAACTGAAATGTTGGATGGGCTACTTCCTTTCCAATTTCAATTTCTTATGTATTTCAATTACGTGAGCTGAAATGATAGAAAACATGCCTTGGACTTGTATGGTTGACTTGTATTGTTGGACTTGGGCCTTTGACTTACATTTTTAGACTTCTATTATTATAGGAAACATGCCTTGGACTTGTGTTGCATGTTGTATCATTATCTTTTTATAGACTATATATTATATATAGATTTGCAACGTTATCGTTACTTTTTCACTAAAAATACAATAATCTGATATCATGACCGAAACCGAAACATAAACCGAAACTTCTGAAACTGACCGAAATCAATAAAATTTCAATTGACCGAAACCGAGACCGAAACCGAGTTCTCAATTCTTGCTTTAAATACAAAAAAAAGTGTGATTAAACCTACATTATCACATATTTTAAATTTGCTAACAAACAAATTTTGATATTTATATGATATTATTTCAATAGTTTCAAAATATTGCATGCCAATGTTACCGATACCAATGTTTTCAAAAGGGATTTAAATCGTAAATCGTAAAGTTCAAACTTTAAATCGAAACAAGATTCAAATCGTAAATCGTAGATTCAAAAGATTCGTATTTGAAGGTTTGCGCACAATTGGAAATTGATTTTGATGTTTGAGCTTCTACAATTAAACATAAAACTCAATTTCCTCTCTTATTATATTTTTATTTTGTTTTGAAAACATTGTATTTTGAATTTTGAATCCAAATAAACATATTAAGTATGTTAGTATGTAAGTAGAATGTTTTTTATTTGCGGTTTTGACCAAGTTTGGATCGGAATGTAAATCGAATCGTTAAGGGAGAGATCCGATCTGAATCGGGATTTAAATCGTAGGATTTTAGGATTTTTGACAACAATGACCGATACCGATATTACCGATCCCGTCGCTTAGACTAAACGAGTTTGATCCCGTCGCTCAGACCAAACGAGTTTGGTTAATTCAACTCGATTGACAACTTAAGTAGTCGGGTTTGTTTTTTTTGTCTTTTTTTTTGTTATTTGATTTTTCGATTAGTGCTAATTTGTAATGTTAAAAAATCAATCCAGACGATTGAACAAATATAGAAGGATCAAGATCCCCCTCGTATAATTCTCATGAAATTTCTTCATTTATTTCCTTGATCTACATATTTCAGATTTAGCTAACTTTTTGTTAACATGTATATCATCTTTGCAGATTTTTAAATCATTTTAAGACTTCTAACCCCCACAAAATCTAAACTAACGTGAACTGTCGACCAGAATATAATAATTATTTTATATTTGGTGCTTGTTTTCCGTGTTATATCCAATGCTCACTTACAAAAAGAACAAAGCCCTTTCGATCAAAGTATCATGAATTCAAATTTGGATCTTCCCTTGTTTATTTTATTTGCACATGTCCACCATCTGCAAATAATCGGCATTTTTCTCCAATCTCATTTTGTTATCTTGATTTAGAGACATGCGCATCAAATTCAAAAACATCAAATACTTCCTAGAATCAATCTTCGTGGACATTGAAATTTCTTCGAATACTTCTGCAAGATCCAGCGAAAAAAATGTTACTCTTTTCAATAGTTATACGTATATGGTAAGTGTTTCTAAATAGTTATAGATAATATTTAGCTGTTACGGAAAAATGTTACTCTTTTCAATTAATTATCTGTCAATATTTTTTTTTTTTTTGCACCACAAGGGCTAACATAAACTTTTGTTCACCATTGTTACTTGAATGGCTTTTAACCGCTGAAATTATTCGGATATAAGCTAAATATTTAAAAATATTCTGATCTAACAATCGAAGTTTTTCGTTGTTACATTCTTCTTGTGTAATCACGGTAAACCTATCAACTATTTTCAAAGAGAGCATCAACCACCTCGTTAGCAAAAAAATATCATCAACGATAAGTTTTGATCCGACAATAGCAAATGTAACTTCATACAATCAAGTTTTAACTTGATTTGGTGTATTAAATTCATAAGTTTGTGGTGTTGATTAGCAATTTTAAATGAAAGTCAATATTCATATTAGCATGTAACGCAACTATTGTAGATTGTTATATTGGTTGTAATTTTCCAGCTATAAGTTACAAAAACGATCATGTACTATCACTATTATAAAAATCCTTCTAGGCATCTGACTAGGCCCTGCCTAAGCGCTACGCGAGACTTACCGCCTAGCAATTTGTCAAGGTCCGCCTAGACAAGGTTTATTGCCTCAAGTAAGAATCTTAATATGTATTTAGGCACTGGTTAGACATTCTTTAAGTTTCACTGTCACGTACAGCCATCAATGTACTAGTTTTAGGCGGTCTTGCTTCCTTGGCTGCTCCAAAGCACATCCAAAATCACAAATTAAATAACTTATATCAATCGAAACTAAATAAAACACTAAAATTCTATCCAAAATGCACAAGTTATAAAAACATCTAGCTTCGATTAATCCTCAATTAATCCACGTCTAAACGATTAATCCATTATTCATACTTACCACCTAGCGTTCACATAGCGATTTTTATAACATTGTGTACTATTACAATATGCTTTTGCGGTCACTTTTGAGAATATATGACACAAACTTGCCAATTTTCAAAGTATTAAAATCTAGGCAATTTTTAAACATATCACCACCATGTTAAACAAATAACCAAAGCACGATTTCAAATTGAAATTTTTTGAAAGTTGCATTTTTCTTTCATTTTGATTTATGCTTAAAGTAGTTAAACATTTGTAAAATTATGACCAAAACATTTTTGAATGAGAACGTTGGCTAGCCCATCAGCAGAAGAAATATACCTTCAACAACAAGATATGATCCAACAACAACAAATGTAGCTTTAAGTTCTAAAAATCAAGCTTTAATTTATTTACTGAAGTAATTTTATAAGCTCATGGTGTTGGGTAGCAATTTTGGATGAAAGTCGTTCATATTACTATGTAACACGGTTGTTATAAATTATTGTATTGAAATGTAAGTTTATCGCTATGAGTTAAGATAATGATCATATGCTATTTTAATATGTTATCTAACTTGGGTCGCTTTTGAGAACATATCAACGTCATGTTGGGCCAACAAGAGATATGTGTCACGATTTTAAAGAGCGCCTAGATAAAATGGTAATACCAAATACAACAGTTAGTTCATTCATCACTTTTTTCCACTTTATTAATAACTACAAATGGAGCCAAAAGAATAGGAAGGTTGTGTGTTAATATGATGCTAGAATAGAAGTTGAAACAAGAAAGGAGTCTAAATGCTTATTTCTCACTGTGGATTTGTGTATTTGACCGTGATTTGCACAAATATAAAACCGCAGGACGTCGTTTTTATGGATGTGAGTGTCATTCGTATAACAATCAGAGCCAAAACATTTCTCAAATTTTGAATTCTTTTGATGGGTCAATCCTTCAATGTGTTGTGTAGGAGTCAGTTATACAATCAAAGCACGCGTTCACAAGATAAAGGAAGAATTTCCAGTTTTGACAAGAAAAATTGTTATTAACAAACTTCTTATCCCGCTAGGAATCCTTATACCTTTAAACCAAGGTTCGAAAACTCGGTTTCGGTCATTTGAAATTTTGTTAGTTTCGAACGATTTCGAAAATTTCGAAAGTTTCGGTTTTGATTTCGGTTCCGGTTTCAGTTTTCAATGGTTTGTTACCTATTAAACTTAACGCTATGTATTATATATAAGCCAAATTAATCCCATTTTTGCTTAACAATAATACACTAATTCAAATTAAAGAACTTTAGTCCAACACAAAGTTACACAACACGGCCCAATTTCAGCCCAACACAAGTTACACAACACAGCCTAGTTAAATAACTTCAATTTGTCCACTAAAAACTTTGCTGCACTCAAAATCCTCTTTTGAAAGCTGGGGCAAAATAAAAAAAGGCCAAGGCGATGGAAAAAGAGAAAAAAAAATGATCCTCCATCTTCATCGCCGATTGAACAATCGCTAACTGTTGGTTATCGATCTACACTGTTGCACAAGTTTTCGTGGTCGACGTCGCTGAAGGCGAAGGCTGAAGCTAAACTGAGGTCGATCTTGCTTGGGTGTCTGAATTTTTCTCATTCTTATCTTTTGATTTTGGGCTTTACTTCGATTGTTCCTCTTGTTTCATTTCTTTTTTTACCAGCGTAACCGAAATCGTTTTTTTGATCGGTTTCTATTCGCTCTCCTTGGGCACCAGTACGATACCACCGAAATTTCGAGGTACCGTCTGATACCTCAAACGGTGCTTTAAACATGAAGATACCAATGTCATCAAAACCCACGCCAAAAGGCATTGGTCGCCAACTTGGGGCTTTTCTGTGTAGTCAGGCGATTAAGATGCTTGTGGCAGTGGGAAAGCGCTTCAGATACTAAAGTGCTTGAAGCCTAAAGCGCTAAAAAGGCACGCAGTTTCAGGAAAAAAATTGGACCTAAACCCAAAATCGAGCCCAATATTGAGTTATTTGGCAAAAAACAATCCAAATTAGGGCATTTTCTCCTGTTGCTCTCGATTCTCAATATCAAACTCAATATCTAAGGAAAAATATTATTAAAAAAATCTTGATGCTGCCATCGAACTGCTCCTCTGCATCCGTCGAACTGCTCTTCTCAAGCGCATCCGCCTCCACCTCCTCGGCTCCTCCACTTTGCCAAGCTCTAGGTAACTACTAGGATAATTTATTCCTCCTCTGAACTATGTCTGATGTTTTTATTATAAATAGCATTTACAACTTGTTTAGTGGTAGTTTTAATTGAGTTTAGTTTAAATTTTAAAACTTTATAAAATATAAAATGGTTTGAATAAAATTTAGGAAGGTTTGAATGTTTGATCAAAAAATTAAAACCTATAGCATTTTTAATATTTCAAGTTATAAATTATGTTTAAAGTGAATTTTTTAAACCAAATTATAACTTTATTGTAAACTTAACTGGTTTATTTTGATTGATTGAAATTTGAAACTATTTTAATTTTAAATTGAATTTAAAGTTTTAAAGGGTATACAGCAAAGTGAAGTGAGTTTAATTAAAGTTTTAAATTGAATTAAATTAAATTTTAAGTTAATGTCATTTTTTAAAGTGATTTGAAGTATATGTGTACAACTTATTACTTAAACAAATACATTTTTAGAAAAAGAAAACAGAGAGTCAATCAAAGATTCAAACATCAAGGTAAATAAATTATAGTTTAGTTTAAAATATAATTGGATTGATAGTTTCCTTTCTTTCTTTTTTCCTTTTCAAATCATGGATACTAATGTTGAGTAGAGGATTCTTATTCTAGCATGGCTAGAAATAAAAATCGTATAACAAATATTGGTTGGAAATATAACTTCTTGACAGATGCAAATAACCCCATTAGTGTGACTTGTCTGTTTTGGTCTAAAGTGACATCGAAAAGAATATTTAAAGAAAAACATTAAATTGGAAAAATTAAAAATGCAAGTGCTTGTCCCAAATTCCACCCAACATTAAAGTGAGTATGCGGAGACAATGAGTAAGAAACAAGCTAGAAAGACGTATGATTTTGAAGCTAATGCAAATACTGATTTAGGAAATTATAGTTTGGGCGATGATGAGAATGATGAAGTTGCACCAAGTAATAAACGAATGAACATTGGTGGAAGTGGAAGGAATGAGGGGAAGAAGGCAACATAAAATCCAAAAGGTTCAATGGACTTAAATAGAGTAATACGAGTACGAGACCAAATGATCAAAGGGGAGGATTCACTATGAGACAAACAAATATATATGATGATTATGATAAAGAAAGGGGAGCTGGAAGCCTGGAACCAACCAACATATTATTCGCTTTTTTTTATCAACGGGTATTGCATTCAATGTGGCTAGTATGTATGCATTTAGAGACATAAAAGATTCAATTGGTAAATACAAGGAGTTGGAGCATACACATGATCTAATGAAAGATCATTAAAAGCAATGTCTAAGATATGGTTGCACTATTATGTCATATGGGTGGGCGGATGGTGGAGGGAGAACATTAGTTAATTTTTTAGTTAATTGTTATTTTGCAGACGAAGTTCGTAAAATTTGTGGATGTGTCTTCTTATGTGAAAATGGAAAAGATCCGAGTTACTTGATAAGTTCATGAAAAGAGTTGGATATGACAATGTTATTTACGTGGATGCAATTTTAAGATGACGGGTGAGTTTTTAGACTTGATATTTTTATTTGAAAAAAAATTAGTTAATATTTATAAATTATAAAACACGAACAAGTTGTTTCTTAAACTTAATTATTATTTATTACTATTTTCAAAACTTAATCACAAAAACATAAACTTAGTTAATTTTTACAAAAAAAAAAATTAGTTAGTCCTTTATAAAAAATTAGTTAATTTTTTAAATTTTATTAAGATAAACATAGTTAATTACTTGGTTTCATAAAACATAAACTTAAAGTACTTGGTTATTCTTTTTTTAAACGACTTGGTCCATATTTGTAAATTATAAAACATATTTTTTTTTCAAAACTTAGTTAATGGTTACAAATTATAAAATATAAGCAAGTTTTATTAAACTCAATTATTATTTATTACTATTTTCAAACCTTAAATTTCATAAACATACTTAATTTTTATATAACATAAACTTAAACCTTTTTTATAGACTTAGTTAATATTTATAAATTATAAAACATGAATTTAGTAGTTTTTTTTACTTGATTATATTTTTTTTCATTTTCAAAACTTAGCTAATTATTTAAACTCTATTAAAATAAACTTATTTAATTGCTTAATTTTTATAAAAAATAAACTTAGACTACTTGGTTAGTTCTTTTTAAAAAAAGTAAACTTAGTCAATATTTTTAAGTTACAATACATAAACTTAGTTGTTTTCACTTAGTCGTGTCATTCGTTTATTTATTTGCTATACTTGTACATATTCATCCATTGATTATTATTGATTTTTAAATAGGAGAATTGTTTATGGAACAAAGAAAAACTACGCATTAACTCTTTGTACCATTGCCTTGATCTTATATTTGAAGATTTTGGAAAAATAAAGAAAGTTGAAAGCGCAATAAAAAATGAGCAACTCTTTTTGGATTTATCTATAATCATGGTGGTGTTTTGAACATGACGAGGAAGGTCAATGGCAATAAGCATCTTGTTAGATTTAGTGTCACTCATTTGCAACTATTTTTTTATTATGAATGATACTTTTATTCAAACGGAGCATTCATTTTTGGTGTCTCAAGGTCGAATCCAAGACCTCTAAAACCGTTGTCTAAAGATATTATCACTTGAGTTAATGGTCTTTGATGATTTGCAACTATTTTATGCTTGTATAAGCAAAAAAAATATCTTCGAGCCATATTCACATCAGATGAGTAGGTAAGAGGTGGGTGGGCAAAGGAAACAAAAGAAAAAAACGTTTGTGATACTGTTTGAAGACATTTTTTTGGAATAACGTCTCTTAGATATTTGAGTGATGGGTATTCTAGTTCGAGTCCTTCGACTAGTCGAAGATAAAAAACACCTGTTATGGACTATATATATATATATATATATATATATATATATGAGGTAATGAATAAAACAAAAGCTATGGAAAATACATGTGGTAGAGACAAAAAGAAGTACAAAAACATTTTTACCAGGGTTTGAGGTATCAGACGGTACCTCGAAATTTCGGTGGTAACGTACCGGTATCGACTACAACCGAACCGGAACCGAGCATAAATTTCGGTTCCGGCTAGGGTTAAGAAAAAAATTCGAAACCAAATGCACAAAGCAAATCAGAGGAAATCGAACTAAAATCAAAGCCAAATAAAAAGAAATAGAAATTTGAAAAACTTACACATGAAAAATCAAACTTCGACGTCATCTCGAACTCGAATTTGAACGAAATCGACGAATTTTTTGTTTTTTAGCTTTCGGAATCTGCTTTGGGTTTTTTTCCGCATGCCCTAGAAGTCGGTTTTTTTAAATATAGAGCTTTCGGCATCTGTTGTTTTTTCCTCATGCCCTAGAAGACGTCGAAGTTTGAGATGATTGGGAGACTACTTTTTTACTGGGTTGGAGCTGGAGTGTTTATTTTTATATAATTTGGGCTGGCTTGGGCTGCCAAGTAATTATATGTTTTAATTGAGTAATGGTTATTTAGAACAATAAAATAATTAGGATTTAGCTTAATTTATTATTAAGTTTAATTTGATTAGGGTTTGGTACAATTTAATTTACAAAAGCTCATTAATACATTTTTATTAACCATTGAAAATCGAAATTGGGACCGAAACCGAAACCGAAACCGAAACTTCCGAATTTTCCAAAATCGTCCGAAATTAAGAAAAATTCAAATGACCGAAATCGAGTTCTCGAACCTTGATTTTTACAATAATTGACAGAAGATGGGAACCGGCTTCATCAACCATTGCATGCAGTATGACATATTTTGAATCCAATTTTTCCACAATGACCACACCACTGAGGGTGATAATGAAATTACAGGCGGATTGTATAAATGTGTCAAAAGGCTTCTTTGCAAAGATAATAAAAAGTGGATTATGCACAAATTGTTATTATATACAAAAGTGAAAAAGCATTTGGCTAACAAGTCAAGAGACACGAAATCCCATAGTAAATTTATAAGATTAAAATATACAATTTAGTCTTAAATGTCTTATTTTAAAACTACCTGTTATTATTAGGTTGATAAGTTTTACGAAGTTCAAATATTTCGATACTTGAAATTGATTGGTCTATAACCTAATGATTTTTTTCCAATCGAATGATGGAGTTTATATGGTAATGCAGCTCCTACATTACAAAAACTTACAATCAAAATGTTAAGCCTCACATGTAGTGCATCAGATTGTGAGAGAAACTGAAGTGTCCTTGAGGATGTAAGAATTGTTTAAATCATTTATATTACTAGCCTACAAGTTTATTCAAACTTTAAAGTTACAGAAGTATATATTTCTTTTTAACTAGATTCAAAATAAAAAATGGAATAAACTTGAGCATAAAATGTTGTAGAAACCTGTATTAATTAAATACAATCAAAAGTTGAAGAACCGCTTCAATGGAAGGATTTGATCTATCCTATTTCTTGAGAAGATATAGATGATTCAAATGAGTGGATGACTGGCCATGTGGGTAACAATTCAAATGTGAAAGACGATTTGATTTTTGAAGATAACACATTGGCATGGAGTATTGTGCAACAAGCATCTAAAGCAGGGTAAAAAGTTTACATGACAAGACAACATCAACATGTAGCCAGGTCAAAAGGAAAATAGAAGGTTTCGAACTCAACTTCTAACATAAAATCTACAATATTGGAAATGAATAAGATGCTATTTTTTTATGAAGATTTGGAGGAAAAAGACTTGGATTACAATTAAAAGAGGACGAGGCATGGTTTGGAGGAGGAAGAGGATAGCTTTGATCTCAAGCATGATATGAGTGATTGAAAGTTTGAAAGTTTAAAAACTCTATTTAAGATTAAACATTATGTTGTAATCACTAATTAGTTTGTTGTTGTAGACTTATAATTCAATGACTTTGTGACTTTTTGGTTTGATTGAAGATGAATTCATGATGCTTTTTTTTTATCAATATTGCATGTATATACAGTTTTCCAACGTTCAAAATTTAATTGTAGCAGAACTTTTAAAGTGCAGTTTTTTTTTGTGTTAAAACAAAAAAGTCATGTTCAAGGCATCTAAAAAAGCGCTAGACGCAAGTAAACACTGTGTTGATCTTGCGCATTTTAGGGTTAGGGTCCTTTCGCCTTGACAACTTTGGAAAATACTAAATATTACATCATGTAGTTGCGTTAAAAAGCGGTGTTCATTAACTATGTAAGATTTATGTATGACATTGTTAAAGGAACTCCATTTTTGGATAAGGAGAGCAAATTTTAGGAAGTCTTCACTTGGAAAAAAAAACTATTATGGGAATTCCACCTAGGTAAAATGGTTTACGATTTTACCCCTCATGCAACGCAGAAGTCGACAATAGCTCATCGAAAAATGACAGGAAAAAACAATGATGGTTCATCAAAATTATTTATGACAAGGTCAGATCGAAAAAAATGAAAAAACTATTATTGGTCGTCGAAAAACTGAGGGTGGTTATGGATTCATTTTTGTTAAGGAGGGCACTTTCTTTGTACGCCTCTAACAATTTTCCAAAAAATAGAAATGAGCCCCCTCATTCAGTTTTACAGTCCCTTTAACAATGTCCTTTGTGTATTTGCTTTAGATTTATGCATTTCTTTATTTTCAACTAAGTATGTATGTTATGTTGTCTCTAAGAATTTTAACTGACATCTCAAATTTGGACTACAACATGAATGTTGAACTAACTATATTAGCTTATATGTTTATAGAAGAACTTAATTGAATTTTACTTTACATAAATAGATGTATTTGTAATAAAAAAAAAAAAAAGAGGTAAAGGGAATGAAAACAATCCAACACAATTGATGGGTGAAGTCGTATCAAGTTACCTAACACTATGTATGTGTATTGTTACGTCAAATTCATTGTCAAAACAGTTTAAATCAAAATTGAAGTTATTGTTAATGGATGGTTGTAGATTATATTTAAGTAAATTAATTATTTTCGTAAAAAATGTGTGTAACATATTGCAACTGTAGTTGAAAAAATTTAGTATAAATTAATATCAAATTTTATCTTGCATTATGGAAAACTTGCCATGAACATTGCATGACTTAAGGATTCGTTTGAGGACTAAAATAACGATTTTAACTAAAGCTTATTTTACGGCTTTGTTTGAGCTTAGATTACAGCTTCGTTTGCAGAATAAATGAACGATTTTAACAAAAGCTTAGATTACAGCTTCGTTTGCAGAATAAATGAGCGATTCTAACAAAAGCTTAGATTACAGCTTCGGTTGCAGAATAAAATGATGATGTTGGACTGTTGCTACTAAAGTATTATTTATTCTCAAAACAAGCGAAGAGACAGATGCATCGGTTTTACCTCAAGCTCTGAACATGTTAAAACATCTAAAGTTTGATGGTTATGTTGGCCACTTCGATAATTTCTTCCCATTTTAAGTTACTTATGTGTTAGCTAGATGTTAGCGCTCTTTATATGTTTTTTTAATATAAATGATGTATGATTCGAGAATCATACTTGTATAAGATACATACACACATATATATGAATAAAAAGATACAGAAGTCTAGGAGAAGCAGCCCCAGAACAAACCCATTGCAACATGTCCAGCAAAATAGCATAAAAACCAACAAATAAACGGCCAACATTCCAGGCGAAATATCGAGAACAAACCATAATCTCAGAAACATGACTGAATACCCAGAAGAGCAATAACTGCAAACATAAACATCATATGACCGCCGACGAGAGAGCCAAAAGGCTAGATTTCAGCACACGTACGGAACCATCCTAGAATCTCGGGATAGAAAGCAAGCGAGCGATGGGAGAAAATACACTTACGATCCCAATGAGGGGCAGTCAGAATCTCTACGTTAGCGCCAAACTCTCCAACACTGCAAAGTACCAACTCATCATCTAGAAGTCTGTAGAAAAGCTCATGCTTGTCCTTTTCATCTTCCAAAATCCACATTGAGAAGACCTTCCAAGCCGAGTGATAGCAAATGCCACTATCCCAATGAATGCAGGTCCCTGCCTTTTCGCACCAAACTAGGGGAGTTTTTTTAGCAGGTTTATCAGCTAGCTCTTGAGCAATGCGCTCTGCATTAGGGGGTCGGAAACTAGGGCATGAAAAAAACGCTTCTTATGAGAAGTTATTGGGGAGTCAGGCAGGGAAGTCGACAAACGGTACCTCAAGCGAGGAAGACCCATGGACAGTGGAGGGAGGAGGGGAGAAGTCTCGGGCAAAACCGGAGACTTAAGTGAAATTAGCGACAGGAGGCGCAGGCGGAGCGGGGGGCTTTACGCTTCCATTTGAGAGATAAGGGTCTAGGGAGAGGGATTTTCTTAAGAGGCTCGACAGGCAAGGAGACGGATAAAGAACGGACCGAGCAAATATGACCAAAAGAGCAACAGATGTCATAGATAGAAGGTTTCCCCTGATAATTGACAGAAAAAATGAACGGTTTGGTTTTCACCTAGGAGAATGGGAATATTAGTGGGCAGTTGCCTAGCGGGAGTAATTTCAACAAGGGCTTTTGCAAACACAAGGCGGTCACGCCTCTCCGTTGAAACATCAAAACAGATCAGATTTCTGATCTGGTTAGCAATCCAATTTATACCTACTAAAAATTGGAAGACAAAGGATGTTAGACAGATGGACCTAAACTGGAATTGAAAGAATTTGCTCCAGGGCTAGGTCGACAGACAGGGTCCACTTTGTGATGATAAACACTTTCCTATCAATAACTAAAGGATCCGCCTCTAAAATTCGTGAGCGCTCTAGGGGACAGGAGAATATGAAAAAATACATAGGATTATCACATCTAATATCGACCAAACCCCGAAGCTTCCAAGCCCTAAGAACATGCCTTTTACCAAAGAGAAAGGCGGGGGATCATCTAAGAAGAAACCAACAAAATGGTCCTTCCAAAAGGAAATACCAACATCAATTATATCAGACGACGGGGAGACAGGCTAATCATTGAAATCTATCTCAAATTCCCTGGGCAGATATGACCCGGCGTTATTTGGCAATTTTTTAAACAAAGAAGTCCACAAGCCCTCAAGGGCAGAGGCTTTACTCTCAGGAATGGTACAAGGTGAATTAGCAGCCAAATTGTTACCATCATTATTGCAAACAGCGGAATTGCCAGATAAGGAAGTTTGAGAAGGTGCTACCTGGCCAGATGAAAAATTGTAAGGAAGCACATCTGCTGACAAGACGAAACATTGTAAGGAAGCACATCTGGTGAAAGCTGAGCAACCAACTCCGAAGCAGCCCAAGCACCCCCAGCAGAAGACTCCATGTCAGGGACACACCCTGGCCCAGAGGAGATAGGAGCAGCACTGTGAGTATGCACAGAAACGGAATGACCAGCACTTAAGCAATCGGCAGCAGAAGGACCCTTCCCTAGCAAAGGGGCAGATCGATTTGAGGTCAGGGGAGGGAAAGCAACGCCATCAGCAAGAGGCAGCGGATCTGGCATCATGGATCCAGGCCGAGCGAGCGACGGCAAGGAGAGAAGCCGAAAACACGAAAAGAAGAAGCGTGATGCAGATAGTCACGGCCGAAGTGGAGGAATTGAGCAGAGTCGCAATCGATGTGAAGAATTGAAATCGCCTAATTCGCCTTTTCTCGTTTTACTTAATTCCAACTTATTTATATGTTATTCATATGTTATTTTATCTTATTTATATCATCTAATGATCATTTACGAGAATAAATTTTGACGGATGACACCAATAGAACTTTTTTGTTCACATGCTTAAATTTAAATTTTAGTGAGTTTTCTAAGCTATCGACTTTTATTGCAACAGTTACTGATTTGAGAGGTTCTCGTGTGATCTAGGCCTAGGCTAGTGTTTGACATGCACATGTGTGTATGCATGCACGTGATGTAGAGATGTGATGCAACATGAAAATTTGAAGGGTATTTATATAACTTTGGCGACAATTGAAACGATGAACATCAGTGAATCTTAGACGATCAATTCCTTTTATTAATAGTAGATATTTACTACTACTACAAAAAAAAAAAAAAAAAAAAAAAAAAAAAAAAAAAAACCTAAAACATCTATGTCTGTGGCATTACTAGAGAAAATTGTAGATCTGTTAGACTTACAGATCTCCTTTTGACATATATCGTTTGACTATCATCTCATTTTGTTGAGCATCACGACCACTAATGATCAGGTAATTTTCACTGCTAATGAACCAGTTAAATTTCTCAAACCAATGAACTTTGCGGATGTGAGTTATAGCAGCAACAGTTTTTTCCTGTATGCAAAGAAGAATATGAAGGTCAAGGAACAGAACACCTATTACTATCCATTATCCATAGCTTTTAAACAGTTTACAAACAGAAGAATAAGGAAGAAGAAACATATCAGTGTTGCATAAGTGATGCATATTGAGAAAGAAAATAAGGAAAATATGGCATGTTACGAAATAAAGCTCGTCCGATCGTTAAATCAAAGTTGGGAACATGGAGGAGCAAGCGTTCTATTATGAACCATAAAAAGAGTGATTAAAGTTCCCAATCGGCATTTTTACCCTTTTTATTTACAGAAAACTAGGTATGAAATTCACCAGAAACCTGGAGAAAATAATAATTCAATTGCATCTAGTATAGTCACAGTCAATGAATGTTACATCTCTCGTATTCTTATTTTAATTATATATATGTTGACAACATCTGCTACTGAACTAAATACTATATGTTTTTTTTTTAATGACGACCTTTTATTGCTTCTTTGTAAAAAGATCTTATATGCAAGAATTAGGACAAACGAAAACAAGGATGGAAGAACAGAGAAGTCTAACCCATATGGAAGAGTACTTGAAGCATAAGCCTCAAACAAAACAAAATGGGTATGTGACAACCAAACATAAGCCTAAAATTAAAAATCTGACTAGCTAACCGGCTGCATTCGACACTGCAGCCCCCCTTTTCTTCAAAACCCTTTGAATCCCCTCTTAAATTTGACATATCTAGAAGCGCTAAAATGCAAATATACTTTTGGATATGATCTTGTTACTATTAATATCATCCATATAAACTGTTACGTCATTTCGAAATTTTCATCTCACTAAACGGTGCAAATTGATATGATCCATCGAAAATATTTATTTAACCATCAATTTCAAACGTAGTTACGAATGAGACAGAAATTTTGGAATGACACGAAAATTTGTAATTATAATCTTGACAAGAAACAGATTGAATCTACAAAAAATTATTTCATTTCGATAATTCTGGACACATACACACCCACACACGACATACACATACATATATGAAGAGGAGGAATTTATAACCTCTCTATTTTTAACCATTTCCTATTGATCATTAGATTTGATGATCTAGTGAATAGATTTGATGATGATGTAAGAAAGAGAAAGTGAATAGCGTATGAAAGATAGCATTGACTTTTCACATCGAATCTATCAGTAATTCATCTAAACCAATGGTCAATAGAAAGGAGCTAAGGGCTATGAATCCCTCCTCATACGTGTGTGTGTACGGGGCCGGCAATTTGGACACAAAATTAGACACAAAATGGTGACACAACAGATCCGGACCATTGGATTTTTTTTGTCTTTCAGAGGGCAATCCAATGGTGAAGATTCTTTGTGTCACCGATTGTGTCTCCATTTTGTGTCTAAATAGACTTTCCCATACACACACACATATACACACACATGTATGTATGTATGTATATGTATGTACGTATATGTATGTATATATACATATACGTATATGTATACGTATATGTGCACGTATACGCGCGTGTGTAAATGTACGTATGTATTCTCAAAATGATGAAAAGGTTTTCAGTTACTTTCACTACATGTACGTACAATCAGTTCCACTACACTAGTATGTTAACGAAATACCTGAGCAAGCTGCAGGCGTGTTTTCTTCTCTGCGGCTTTAAAAGCCTTTTCATGAGCTGTGATGGTTTTTTCTTGCTTGTTCTCCTGTTTTTTCTTTAATTCAAACCAGCGCCTTGCATTTGCATATGCAGAAAGTGACAGATCAACTTCTACCTGAAAGCATGTCAAATCAAATCGTATTTTCTATCTGAACTTATTAATTACTACAGAACAACAATGTACAAAAGAAACTGGATGCAAGAAAAATAAGCTAGTAAATGGAATGACTGTAGGAAAGCTTTTTCTAGAGTTCTTGCATTAGTACTATTTCCTTGACAAATTCATTGAGCGAAAAATCCAAAGTATCTATGATTTGGTTGTTCTTTTTCCTTTGCAATTTATAATGTTTGTACTTAATTTTTCTATATATAATTATATATTGTGCCATAATAATTGCTCAAATGATTTCATAAAATTACTTTAACTTGATTTAGGGTGATCAAAAAGATGGAAAGCTTCATTCTCACCTCAAGAAATCGAAGTTGCACAGTTAATCTATCTCATTAAAAATGGGCAACGTCTGATTAATTTTGAAACAATTCAATTGATGGAAAACAAAGATTCAAACACAGTTTAGGTAATTTTACTACATTTTGTTAATATAGGAAATCCAAACTCAAGTTTTCATATAATAAATCTAAGATTTTAAATTTAGATTTCAATCTAGATGGTTCGACACATAATGTACTGCAATTGTATGCCATACCACTTATAATATTATTATCGCATAAATCAACACTATTAAGTGTCAATAAGTTTAAAGTTTGTTGGTAAATACCAAAGTTCTTTATCATCGCCCACTGAAATCTTACACACTGTAAGTCTCTAAGGTTATCATTTAATGTGAGAATTCATAATTTATTGTTGACCGGTACCATGAAAAATGACATTTTAGCCTTATCACTATATACAAATTTTTAGTTACAAGCATAAAATTGGCACTGAAATTTCAAGGGTAGGCATATAAAGTATTAGCTGTTTGAGTATAAACGGGGTACAGATAGTTACAAATTTGTATCCTGCTGCAGTGTACTGATGCAGTCAATATTTGATACAAATAGGCTATGGATTCAAATGAAAAACAGACAATGGCAATCCGACACTTAAAAGTAAGTAATAACATATAAATACTAAAAATGTGTGACACAGTTGAATCAGTAGTAAAATGTGTGAATATTGAGTACCACTGTACATTGAGAGATTGTGTTCTGGATCCAGTTTATAGACATTAACATAACAATATAAGCCTGAATATCTGTCAGCTTCTTAATATGTATTGTTCCTATGTCTTAATTTGTGATGTGTCTTGTATGAATTCAATTGATATCATGCTATGTTTTGGTCATCTTACACGCTTCAGTGTGATGTTCCAAGCATGGAATACACACAAGTATTACATATATGGGCATGGAGAAGGATCCATATCCCCAGCTTAAAATAAATCCACTAATCACTTGTTTGTGCCTTGAAATTGGAAATGAGCCAATTTCGTATGTGTCTCTTCCTATTTACTTGCATTTTTGAAAGATAGGAGGATTTAAAATGATTCAGAAAGAAAAAAAAATTAGTTTGGATAATCCTACGATGTTCAAATTTTAAATTTCAAATTAATGGCTAAATTCAACGATTGATATTGACTTAACATTCTGAATGTACTAAAAATAGGATAAGTTAAATTAACTCAATTCTAGAGAAGATGATATTGAATGGTATAAAAAACTATCTTTACAAAGTCTGCTTTCATTTCGAATCATATAAAAATGTGTGTGCGTGCGTGTGTGCGCGCACACGTTTGTTTTTGTGTGTGACCGCGTTTGTGTATCATGTGTGTATGAGGAAGAATACGTGCTTTCCCTTTTATGTAACATCTCTTTAGCAACATTTCCATATATCGATCTACATTTGTAACAGTACAAAAATTTGAGTATATGTTCGCATCATCCTTAAGATCATTCTCCAAAACAATTTTCTCATTTAACTATTAACAACACAATAAAACTCACATTTCAAATTAGCAGTTAACTTAAAATCGACATTTTAACAGTTGATATTGGCTTATAGTTTTGAAGATGGTAATTTTTTTTTTAAATCGTCTTATTTTAAATGAAGACAATATTCATATATGGGTAAGATATGTTAAAAATAAAATATTTAGATTGGTGCAACAAAACTCACATTTCAAATCATTCTCCAAAACAATTTTCTCATTTAACTATTATCAACACAAAAAAACTCTCATTTCAAATTAGCAGTTAACTTAAAATAGTTATTTTAACAGTTGATATTGGCTTATAGTTTTGAAGAGGGTAATTTTTTTTTAAATCGTCTTATTTTAAATAAAGACAATATTCATATATGGGTAAAAAAATGTTAAAAATAAAATATTTAGATTGGTGCAACAAAACTCACATTTCAAATCATTCTCCAAAAAAAAAAATTCTCATTTAACTATTAACAACACAACAAAACTTACATTTCAAATTAGCAGTTAACTTAAAATCGACATTTTAACAGTTTATATTGGCTTACAGTTTTGAAGAGGGTAATTTTTTTTTAAATCGTCTTATTTTAAATGAAGACAATATTCATATATGGGTAAAATATGTTAAAAAATATATTTAGATTGGTACAGCTCAAAATAAGAAAGTGGTGTTAAATAGATGCTACAAAAGAGGAGTGGTGCATATCCTTCCTCTATAAGTACGTATGTGTAAATGTCTGTGTGCATGAATTTACGTATTTGTATGTATGTATGTGTGCTGGGGCGTATATAGTTAGGCTAAATGACACTTCAAGTTTAAAATGTCTTTTGCTCCTCTATCTAATAACACATCATCAATTCACATTGACAATTATGGGTGTGTCGCTATTAATATGATCATTGATTCAATCAATCCTATTATCTAAATTGAGGTGCAAAGCGGGCGACATATGTTAAGGGTGTTATTGAACCTAACTCATTCCTATTAAAGCATATACATGGAATAAATTTGGAGTTTCATCTTTGTTAACCTAAAACATGATTTGAAGTTCGTTGTTAAGCCCCTTCTCTCAAGAATCCTGATTCAATTTCCAATTATGACTTTCCAGCTAAATAAAAAATCCTACAGTTCATCCATAAAATGATTTATGCATAAACTAAAACTTTGAGTTATAATTTTCAATTTTATTCTTCATCGATTTTTGAATAATCATTTTTTGACAACATTGTCTAAAACATTTTATTATTCAAATGGAAAGCGGTACCTTGTCAACAGGAGTGGTTTTCTCATCGTCATCCATTTCATCTAGATTGTTACTCAATAGTAGAGTAATGCAATTCCTTTCCAAGTGAAGTTGATCAATAAGACCAGCAACTGGATTTCCGGACCTTTTTTCTTCTTTTATCATACGAGACAGATCTACCCAATCCATTCCATTTGCAAGGGCAGCACGAACAGCTAAAATAGCTGCATCAACGTCTTCTAAGTTGTATTCAATCAGTTCTGCCATTTTGATGCTGTTGTCCACTTCCTTCCTCAGCATATGCACACGGTTTTCCTGTAAAAACACCTCATGTACGATAAATGATAGAAAGAAGGGGGAAATGGTAGATTGGAGAAGAAAACATCTGGCAGTAAGAAACCCCTGCTAATTTAATTAACCCATCATCTTAATGAAGAGTTAGAGATGCATATTTTTCTTCTAAGGTTAAAAATGTAGAACCCAACGCCAAAAATTCCCCACAATGCAAGAATCCAGGAGGGGTCACATCGGGAAATAGCCTTGCCTAATGAAATAAGAGGCTGTGCCTAGAACTCACACCCACAATTAGTAGAAACAATTAGTTTGGTTCTATGATAATGCCAAACCCATCTCTATTATTCTTCAAAGTTAGAGAGAAGAAAACCTGATCCAAGCGAATTTTATTAAGCTTTTGCACTGCTGAACTTTCTTTTGCTTGTTGTTGCTGTTCTGATCTCTGGCTTTCGATTTTACTATAAAACTCATCAACAGCAGCATCAAATGTCTCAAATGTCATACATTCCCTAGACTTGAACTGATTCAACAGTATAGGGCAAAACTCATCGTAAACCTGATACAATTGAGACGATGGTTATTTCATATCATAGAAGAAGAAAAACTTTATATAGCAAAGAAGCAGGGCATGAATGGTCACAACTAATAATAAGTGAAAATAATGCAAATTTGGATTTTGCTTATTTACCTAATTACTGACAAACTACAAACAAAGTCAATGCGGTTGGGTCAAAAATCTCCGAAATAATGTCTCTTAATATGTTCTCGACAAAAGAAAATGGATATATCAGCTAGATAAGTATACAATGTTTACATTGAACCCTTCCATAGGCCTTATTATGATGAACTTTCAAAACTAAACAAGTGCTTTAACTTAGGACAAGTGAAGAAAACAGTAATATCGATGTTAGGGCAGTACTGAAAAATGTTTAAACAAAATTTCGTGAGTAGCAGAGTGCAAATACAGAAACATCACCAAATAAAACCAAGGACACATCACTAAATACAGAAAAAGAAAGAAAAAAAATTGATATAATGACTAGCATCCCACCAACAGAATATATTGCTTGAAGTTTAGTTGCTTAACAAATGGATTTAGCCATAAAATTCAAACTATTTTAATCAATCTATGAAAGATTTGTTGTGAAAATTCAGGTGTTCTAGGTATAATATTTCAAAACATTTGAAAATACAGAATCAGAACCTGAAAAGTATGAATCAATTAACCTTAACTGTAGTAGAAACCTGAAGAGATGTTTCTTTCTTCTCGTTGCTCTTTTGCATCAGTATGTAACCCTGGGGGATTTTTTCACCTGATATAATATCTGTAAGCCATTCCTCAAACTTTGTTACAGCTTGTACCAAAGCCTGCATTACATCCTCTTCAAATTCATTTCCACCCCCAATTTTCATATTGGGCAGTAGACCAGCATCTAATATGATATGTTCAGCGAGTGCTGGTCCATAACTTAGTGCCTCCCCGAGAAAAGTCTTCAATGTAGCTTTATTAGCCTTCTTACCATCAACGCCTTTTTTACCATCCTTTTTTCCATTTTCTTTATCGGATGTACTATAAATTGTATTAGCCTCAGATAGTTCGTCACTATTTAACATTTTGGAACTGAGTGTATCTTTTAACTTTGTGAAGTCGGTTTTTTCAAAAATACGACAGGCTTCAACGGGATATCGATGGCGTGACATAATTGCTAGCCCCTTGTCATCATCCCTGTATAAAAGAACATCAGGTTTCTAAAAAAATGTTTGAATTAACATTTTTATCTGTCATATATTAATCAAATGTTGGGACTAAGTTTAAAAACTTTGATTATGTCAAGGACCACTAGCTCAAGCGGTTAAAAGTATGACGCTTTAGACAGAGGTTCTAGAGGTCATTGGTTCGAGCCCATGAGACACCATAATGAGTCCTCTACTTGAATAAAGTATCATTCTTGTTATCAAAAAAAAATCTTAGTTCGATTATGTTTCTCAAAAGGAAATAAACTCTTCTTCAAATATTTTTACTAGCTGCATGGAAGTTAACTGACTATGTTTACATTAATTTATTTAGGTATCCAAGGCAAGAAAACACGATGTTACCAACCATATGAGCAACTGTTTCAAAATAATCCAACTATAGCTTAAATATGTACTAATTTTTACTCCAGCATGATAGGTCAATTTGATCAAAATTATTATACAAGTAACCTCATGGAAAAATACATGCGCAATAATTCAAAATGGTGAATGTTCACACATATTGTATTTGATTGTGCACGATGTGTTAAAAGGTGTGCATGGTCTTGTTCAAAAATAAGAGCATAAATTTTACAAAGTCCTCGCAAACCAAAAAACTTGAAGAATGCACTGGCTCAAAGTAGAACAGCCAAGGTATGATGTTCCAGCATAATGGAATCCAACATATTGGTCGTACAATTCCAATTATTGCAAACTTAACAGTCCTGTTATCTTCCGTAGCATTTAAATCGATATTTCGTAGTAGATGTAGGTTGATTACCGACATTAGAAGTAGATCTTCGTTGTCTTCGAATATAGTAGAATCATTGAGTTGTATAAGGGATTGGTTATCATCATATACAGGTTAAACTTTTTTTACATCTGGAGATATTTTGAATATAATCAACATTTTGCATTATCATTTAGTTTCCTATTTCTCAAATGTAGATATTTTCGAACATCAATGGCTGGAAAGATCAATAGAAAAGGATACAAATATGCATTTTTTAAGTATTTTGTGGACACTGGATGTGAATTCAGATACGGGTTTTTCAAATTAGGATACAAATACAACACCATACAACTCCAACTGCATCATTGGCAAACCTATTTCATTTTTATTTGTTTACTTGTCATTAGCATGTCCAATATCTTGTGGATACAAATTTGATATTTTAAAATATTGCATTTCTGATTAATATGTATCTGATGCCTATGATATAACATAATTGATTTTGTTTAATGCTATCTTGATTTTATCGATCGAAAATTACCAAATTTCAATGAAAATTTGGTAGCAAAATATCAGTCGAAAATCTTCAATATTTTTGTTTGACAACTTATTTTATTTGCAGAAAAATCAGTGAAATACCAATAGTTATTTCAATGTACGCAGCAATGAGAGATCTGGATACCGATAAAATGAACTTTCCACATTTCAATGTTGTAAAAGATGAATGGTCCACCACAAAGTATTTTTTATTATATCTATGGTTCCTCTTTATTTTTTCATCGAAAAGTTTTCCTGAAGCTTATCTGCATAAACTCTACTTCTCCTCTCAGTTCAAACTTCAACTTACTTTGATTTATTATAATCCTCCTTTATGAGTCCTTTTTTATGCTTTTCAATTTCAGATTCGAGTAATCAATTCAACTGAGCTTCTTGTATGTTAAATTCATGAACTGATCATCTTGAAACGAGTATCATTAAATGTTCAAATGTGACAGTATATCTCCAACGGGTAATTGTTGTTACGATATTCAGATTCATGTATTAATGTGACCTAAAGTTACAACTTACGACGCATTAGCCTCAAAAACATGGGATCATGTGGATTTTTTTAGTCTCTTAATTTATAAAGTACGAATTAGTTTTGTAATCATCAGTCTAGTGAAGAGCATAGTTATTAACGGGGAACCCGCAAAAAGGCGCAAAGTTTTCCTAGACTCTTGACCCATGATGCATGCCTTTTGATATACTATGCATGTACTAAAAGAATTATATATTTATTACATATCATATTTACTTAAACGAGACTAATATAACTATTAACATATATCCAAAATTATTCATTTAATCGTTTCACAATAATATTATAAACATAATTTCATAAGCATAAAATGTCACTTAATTGTGTTACATTATTCAATTTTCAATCATCTGTGTAGAAGTTAAATTTTGAGTTAGAAGTTTATAGCTACTGTTTAATAAATAAATTTCAAGTATAAGTTTACGGTTGATTTTGTCTATCTTAAATAAGAAAAAAATTAAGAGATGATATTCCAGTGTTATTTTGGTAAATTTATTTTGTTTCGTGTTACTCTGGCATGTATGTTCAATATTGCATTTTTTACTTTAAAATATTTTAACATTTTTAATATATTTTGATCACATCGAACTACAAAAGTCTATAAATTAGACCTTACGTCAATTTATCGTATCATTGTAAAAATAAACATGTAATACATTCAAACAGTAATATTATAACTTGTTTTAAGAATGTTTGTGCATACATAACCAACGTTATATTATAACTTGTTTTGAGAATATTACACAACAAAAAATAGTGTTTCCACAATTTTACATCAGTAACTATGTGTTTGTCTTCAAGCAAAGAGAATTCATGAAAAAAAAAAATCATTCTTTAGAACCTAAGAAAACAAATGAATTTGTAATCATTGTTATATACGATGAATTCTTGATTTTACGCATTTTTGGATAGTTAAAAAAATAGCAAAAAATAAAATAAAAGACACCTTATTTGCACTGTTCTCCATGCGCATCTTTGTGTCATTTAGTGCTTTCTCGTGTGTGCTACATCATGGACCCAAAAAGGGACAATTGTCATATCGTGCTTGTATCATGACGATCCTTTCGTGAATTATCATTAAAATTTAAATTTGACCAACTGTGGTATTATGGCTATGCAAATATAGTAACTGAAAATTAAAACCTCTAAAATATTATCATATTTATGAGTTTTTGCATAGTACAATGACAAATTTAACTTGCTATTAACATGTCCAATAATTCCCGATATTATTTTGATATTTTAACATATATATTGGTGCATTACCAATATACAGCCGATGTTGATATTATAACATGTATAATATCATCTCGCTATTTTATTATATCATGCATCGATACTCAATCACATACGCAGTCGATCATATTAACTACCTATGGATGTTTATAACAAGGAAGAGTGTTGTAAATATTGTTTCCCCAAGGCTAGATCTTCTCAGACTCAGCTAGACTATTAATAAATATCAGTTGGTTGTATTATTAAATGATGAAACAAATATAATTGTTATCCCTGGAAAATAATAGAACACATAAACAAGTTGGAAAATAAATGAATATAATTGTATGCAACATGCACAGTCTTCATCATCCGTCCAGTGTTGTAACCTTCGTTTTATTACTCTGAACTTTCCTATCATCAATTTAAGTTTAAATCTAAATCTAAATCGCTTTATTTTTACAGTTTACATTTTTATCCACCAAATCTTCTCGTAGGAAACATTTGAAACATTAGGGAACAAAATTAGTATCAGCAATGTAAAACCAAACTAAACACATATGTTACCGCATGAGCATATGATAAGATGAAGAACTAATAGAATCATAAACTGACCAAACTGCGGTTCCAAACACCAATCTATAGATAAATATAGTTTTATAGCTAGTTGTGAAGTGGTAAGTATAATATATACAACTAGAATCACATGCGTGCGCACGCGCAGCGCATACACACAGCACAAAAGATATGCATAAAAAACCCAATATAATGTAATGTAATTTCCTCTATGAGTGTTGATATATTTTTAGGGATATATGTAATTACTTCTTCTCAGTCCTATCATAATTATAATAATGAAGAACTACACGTTAATATGGACAAAACGGAGCATTAAGCATTCTTGTTCGAAGAGAGATTCAAATCATCAATGAACGTCACTAATTAACGTGAGGTGAGACATTGGACACCATCAGCAACTAGCCCAACGAAAAGGGAAGAGCTTAAGTTGAATCTTTTAAATGCCTAGCTAAGCCTTTTAAATGTATAGTGAAGCCTTTCCAATGTATAGAATTAATCCAAACACCATGCCGAGGTGAGGCATTGAGACACCATCAGCCACTAGCCCAATGAAAACAGAAGAGCTTAAGTTGAGCCTTTTAAATGCATAGTTAAGCTTTTTTAATGCATAGTGAAGCCTTTTGGATGTATAGAATTAATCTAAACAACATGCGTGCATCGGAAATCATGAAGTTCAACTATAATACTATCATAAGATAAATTTTGTGTGACAAAAATTCTGATATGACTTAAAAAAAAAATTGCACCTATGTGAGCGAAGAAGCGTCAAGACAGTAAACTCAGAATCGGTCAAAATGATATTTCCTTGAGCATATAGCTCCAGAATAATAAAGTGAGCATTGGAACCCAGGCCAAACTGGAAAAGGACAATCTGAAAACAGAAGGAACAAATTTTTCACTAACCATTCACTACTGAATTGTATGATTCCTATAATAGTGAAAACATACACGATCGTAACCAAGTTGCCGCACATCTTCAAGTCTTCTCGTCCTTATATGTTTGCGTAATTTAAGAGTAAATCCAGAGGGAGTTGTATGTTTGTCCCTACAGAGTGTATTCCATTTTGTTAGAACTATGTATGCAAGTTTTGTAATTAAAATAAATAAATAAATATAATATGCAACATACCGAACATATTCAGTAGTATGCAGCCTAACTCCACTTTCCATCAGTAATAAAACTTTTTCGCTCTCCCCAGATTCAGTGACTCCACTGCTGTTCATCAGTTTGAAAATATATGTCTAAGGAAGAAAAAAATGATGCATTAACAAATATAGATTCATCTACGGAAACATTAAGAGTAAAATTGCAGTGTATGAAGGGTAAAGAAACTTGTTGAGTTTAACAAAGTAAATGACATCAGGTCTGGATTGGGGTGGCAATTGGACCCGACCTGATGGACCCGGACCCAACCCGGTGGGTCTTGGTTCTAGATGGGTCGGGTTTTGTTGGGTCCAAACTATACATTTCAAAAACACCCGATCCGATCCGACCCGAATTTCAGTTAAGATCGGGTCGGTTCGAGTCCGGTTGGGTAATAACATTAAAAATGCATATATTTCAATGTTTTTTGATCGGGTCTTTCGGACTAGGTCGGTTTGGGTCGGATTTGATTGGATCTTTATTATATTTTTCATCACTCAAACCCGACCCGAGACTCATCGGTTCGGTACGGGTCTTTTCAGGTCAGGTCGGTTCGGTTTTGCGGTTCTCGGTTCTAATTGTCAGCCCTAGGTCAGGATAAAAGGCCTCCAAGTTTGGATAGGACTTTGCGTTAACGGTACTCATAAACTATGGTCGGGATGTCATTTCCTTTTCCTTTTCTCGATGGGGGTGTCATGTGTTATGTAAAAAAATCACATGTCTTGTATCCATGGATATCAAACTTTGAAATCCCTTCAACGTAATGAATAGAAATTTAAAGTCTGTTTCACAGTTTAATGCAATGATTATTCAAACAGTTAAGCTTCGGATAGTAAAAAGGTTACATCTGTGAACATAAGTAAATGACCAAAAACAAGTAACTAGCAAGAATTACTCTTTTCAATCACATGGTACTTGATCTTCCAAACAAAAGTTATTAGTTCCATCTTAGCACTACAATTAGGAGCAGAGAGTTGGTCATTGAAACTATAATCCTCAATAACCACATATGCTACTATTCCCTCGCATCACTCAAGCATTGCTATATTACAAACTAATAAATTTCAGAACTAACAGCTAATACAAAAGTCTATAGAATAAACGGGATTCATAAAATTAAGGCTTATTGGAAAATAAGGACTAAATAACCTTAGGTGATATGTCATAAACATTGGAGCACCGCATTCCGATCAATTTTCTGAGGCACTTCACCTCCGCCGCCACATCAGCGGTGTTCATACGAACCTTCACCATCTTTGACCGCTTTTATTCTCTAGTTTATTTTTGGTGATTTTTCACCTCTTTGGTGTCTGATGGATTTTGGGGTTTTATTTTTTTCAGGGGAACCAAAAGGAAAAAGTAAAAGGAAACCGGTTCTACCAACAGTTTTCGGCTTGAACAATACAAAATAGGACAAATTTAATTTAATGCATCCGCATCAGCAGTTTTGCAACTTCTAACGTATTTGCCTGTGCATATAGCCAATTAACTTTTGCGCAACTCATGGTTGTGCAAATTGAAAATATTAGTTAAACGGAAAAGCGCGAATATGAAAAGCGCTTCTTCATTCTGTTTCCAAGTCGAAATGGCATAACTTTAAATTGCCCATAACAATTTGTATCATATGCGCAATTCATAGTTACGCATATGTAATAATCTGTTTAGCGCAACTCAAAGTTGCGCACATATATTATGCTGTGTATAAAAACAAAAACGCTCGTAATTTCCACCACACACTCACAGTATCATTCCTCCTTTCAAATTTTCCAATTCCGAACCCAAACTCCTCAATCACCAAAATATAATTTATTAGTCAGATCCACTCAAAATCGTTATATTTCTGCTTCATTAATCGATTAGAACAAAACTACAACAATCTTTGCAAGGTAATTGAGTAAACCCTAATTTCGAATTTATTGTCATTTTGAAATGTTTTATGATTTTGTGTTGATTTATAGTTCAATACCTTTCATATTAAGCTATCCGGACCAATATGGATAATTAGGAGATCTCAAACGAAGTATTGGTGAAATATTGTGATCAACTGAAAGCTGGATCCGGATTTGTTTCTAAAACTCGGTTTGAAACGGTTCCTGAAACTCAATTTGAGATAGTTTCTCAAAATATTGGTGTTGTTGTTAAATCTGGTTTGGAGAATCAGTTTGCTTAATGAACCAAATCAAAGACTGGAAAAACAAATTAGCCGCGAAGGTCGAGTGAGACAACCAACACATCCAATTTATCACTATGGAGATATTTGTAATTTAGTTATATGTAAGACTCAGACAAATGTCGGACGTCGGTTTCACGGATGTGCTGTTTACCTAGATCATATATCTAACCTGAATGATGTTCGGTGCTGTAAATTCTTCAAATGGTTAGGTCGTCTGTTGACCCATAGGGAAGTTGAATATGCACTAGAGATGCAAGCCGAAATGAGGCGATTGAAAAAGGAAAATAGTATGCTACGACATTAGGTAAACTATTTGCAGTCATTAAATCCAATTTGGAAAAGGGTCTAGTAAAATGGTTTGTGCAATTGTTATGTAATGGTTGTGTATCAGACTTGTTTAATGAAGTTATGTATGCATTAGTTTTAAAGGTTGATATATTACTAGATTGTTTTATTATTTGGTTGTTGCAATGGTTATGTAATATTTGATGTATTACTTTTTGGTTGTAATGTTTATTTAATGTATTATTTTGTTGTTGTTACACGTTGCGTACAGTGGATATTACGTACTAAAGCTGCATACAAAATAAATCAAAGCCATAGAACATAACAACTAACATCATTGTTCGACAAAAGATAACTTTTAATACCAAAGTTGCATACAGAATAAAAATAGAAGTTATACGGTAACGAATGACCTAAGTAGTAAAAGCAATTAAATTAGTTATTATTTCTCGCACATTCTTCTCTTATGACCCAAATTATCGCATTGTCAACATCTTTCCTATCTTCTGTCCTCAATTTCGTCCATGACCCCCTTACTTCTTGTGGACATTGGTTTTTTGTATTCCTACATGTAGGCGGCGGTTGTATGGTTTGACCTTCATGTACATCCCAATATCTACTATCAGACACAAGATGAAAACTCGAAGAATAACTATGTCTATAACTGTCTGCTATAAACCATGACGAAATAAGATCATGGTAAGCTTTGTTCGCTTCTCCTCTACATCGTGCACATGCAGTCAAAACACGAGAACATGAAAATTGGCAAAAATTAGAATATCGCATGAACAGCTGCAGTCATCATAGACAGTATTTTATGTGCAGTTACATGCGTTTGTGGCTGTTACTTGCCACTCCGTCAAGCTGAACATATTACTTCCCGTACTTTGGGCTTATGCTGCATATTTTTCCATCGTTTTCTCATACTTGGCGTGAGTGCAGCTGTATACTTCAGTACATCGATACGTCCTCTGTAGAGGTAACTATTAAGACAGTGAAAGGTACATGCTACTAACGTCTTTACCGGTAATGAGCTTGCACTTGTTAGAACTCCAAACTATCTGGAACATCGATAGACGTCATACAAAATCATTCACAATTGTTCTTGTAAAGAGCTCATTGTTCATCTTTATGTTTGAGATTTCTGTCAATCCGTCTGTCAGCTGTCAGGCTTACGTTTTTTAGCTGCACTCATAGTTCTTTGTATGTTACCTCGTCTTTTGCTTCAACACAAACATAAAATAAGTTTTGCAAAATTTTGCTATAAAAACCTTCGTTTTTAAAGTTTGCTTTCAAACAACGAAGGTAGAAGCAATGATGATGAGGTCTTCTCCATTTCTCTTGCAAGGCGGTTGGAATTCCTTTCATTCTATCAGAAATGAAAGTAATGCATCTTGCATATAAAGATGGAATTAAGTGTCTCATGCATAAAAAATTTCATCCCCAAGTCTCAGCTGATTCAGTTCATACAATAGCAAATGCCAAAGGAAAAAGAGAGTTGTTTGCATCAAATCTTGTAGCCACAGACAATGTACCTGATATTTAGCATAAAATTGTGTTCCATCAATAGAAAGAACGGGACGACAATGCTTGAAACCTTCAATGTACGGTCCAAATGCCCAAAAAGCCCCCAAAATTGAACGCCTTCTGTATGAACATGATAAACAATCTCTGTATTGCATTTCTGTATTGCACGAAGAAACTGTGACAAGTCATTGTATGAAGATTCTCCATCGTCAAATATTTTAGACATGGCTTTGCTTAGTCCTTTTCTAGCTCCCATGTAGCTTATTTGAATTTTATACGTATTTACCATAAGCTCTTGGACAGATTCTATAGTGTAATTTGGGTTCGATCGAACATGTAGAAGAACTTTGGTGCAGATGAATTTGGTTGTTGCTTGTTTGTTGTTCGAGTTGATGATTGGATTTGAGCATGCTTGGTCACCATCCAGCATGATCTTTTTTAGAAACAATAGTATGAAGCCGCCATGAACAATTAACATCAATATCACATATAGCAATGAACTCTCTAGCATGATATTATGCTTTTAAATGAAACTGAACATTTTATCGCTCATTCACTTATATATTCAACTAAAAATTCATTTGATCTAAAAATTATACCGACTCGAAGGCCTTTCTCCATTCATTCAAGTCCAAACATTTCATCGATGAATTGAACTTCTTGCATAATAGATCTTTTCATGATTGTATCATTGCATTGTTCGTCCTCTAACAGTTCGTCCATCTCGATATGCTCGTATCATCAACTTTCTGTGGAATATCATCTAATGAAGCATCGTTGTTAACATTCATAGCATCTATCCATGTTCATCTTCATCAAGTGAAACAGCAATTTCCATGCTATCCAAATATGATACATCATTACCAACATTTCCACCCTCCATATCTTTAGTTTCAACATCTTCATCTTCAAATTCTTGCAAATGTTCATTTGAGTTTGGAATTGTAATTGACTATGGAGGATACGACATGAAACCATACCCGGGTGGTTGCGATGGATATGGCATGAAACCGTAGCCGAATGTTTGTGTATACAACATGTAAACAAACATATGAGTGTTAATTGCATAAGTATATGAACCATGAATGAAACATACATGCATCACATAAAACCATATCCAGGTGTTTGTGCATAAACGTTCAGTAGCTGATAGTAGTATATGTAATGCATTTGACTTTGCTCGGCCGTATTACTCGGTCCCGATTGGCTTGCATAATCAAAGATATGAGTTTAAGGTTCAGTTGTTTATACCACCACCTCCTTCTTAACGTACAACTCGATTACTTTCATCCCCACATAAAATATAGAATCGACGTTGTCGTCGTTATTCACCTCTATAGCAATCGAACCATCATCCGAAACTCATTTACTTACTAGTGAGATATCGAATTTGGTAGAATTAATATTTGTAGATTTGTAAATTTCCGTTTTCAACTCAAAAAAATTTCAACCATTCCTCACTTTAGATCCTTTATGCTTTCCACCAACATAGGTTGGCCTGTTGTTCTCGTCAATGATTATATCACCATCATAGTGACAAATAATCGACATGGTAGTCATAGATCGAGCAAATTTCAAGAAATAAAATTTCAGTAATAGATCTAACAAAATAAGTAGAGAAGGATTTCAAAACTTTAGCTCAACTGTAGAAAAAAGTGAAATCTTGTGCTGATCTTTGTCCATTTAAACGAATTTGAGTGGATTTGTTATATTTTGTAGTTGAGTTGTAGTAAGAGCAATAGAGTTTAGGTTTCTTAAATATCTTGGGTTTGAGGAGTTTTGTTGGAGTGGAGAGGAGCAAAGGGTGTTATAAGCTACCGTTGGCCAGTAGAAACAGCCCATGAACACCGACGGAACTTTGAGTTGCGCCCATTGCTAAACACGTCAGCGCAACTTTGAGTTGCGCTGCTGTGTAATATAATAGAGCGCAACTCAAAGTTCCGCTCTATTGTGTGCTACAGGCGCAACTCATATTTGCGCCTATAACCTGTTGCTGCTCTTCAAACAACAACTCGCATATATGCAAACAAAATATGCATTTCATTCAAAACCAACATATTTCACGCAGATCTAATTCAATTGTATATACAAAAATAACGACAACAAGTTGCAAAACCACAAACCTATTAAACAACATACATATCTTAATTGTACATTAACAAAGTTTAACTTCAAATGTGAATGCAAGTTCAAAACAACAAAGTACAACTTCAAACGAAAGCAACCAACCTACAAATAAAATTAAACAACTTAAGTACACCGACCATAACATCTAATTTCTTAAGTTTATAAGTTCTCGTGGTGTTTTTTGTGTTTGAATCGGAGGCGGTTGAGATGGTCCGGCTTCAACTATGTCCTACCCTAGTTGACTGCCTTGTGAAGAACCATCTGTGCCTCTAAAAAGTCTTCGTTGGTATGTACGAGCAAAAGCTTCAGGTAGAAGAGGTACATACAGACGGTGGTCGTTCAAGCTTGTACCTATCATGAATCGATTTGATAATTTCTTTGATGTTGAAACACTTACCTTTTACTCGATCTTCATCTCCATGATCTACAAGAACATCATCAACTTCGTTGAAATGAGGTACAACCCTTGAACCTAAAATAAAAGAAGTATTGGCGTAAGTAAAGCTAGTTGAACGAGTTAAGAGACGAAAACTTATTTACACGTACCAAGTTACGTTCCACTGGACACCATGGAGCATATATAGGCAACCTAGTAGACGATTCTTTAAGAACAAATCATAGCATTATGTGCTAGTACCAACTTTAGTATTGTTCGATCGTGACTCTTGGTATGCGTTCAACTTATACATGATCCAACTTGTGATCCCATCTTACTACATGCGTGTTATACAAATCTCTATTCCAACCATCCGAGAAAACTTACTAGGCTGCATTTGGTATATGCTCGTGAAAGCCAAATTGCCTCGTCACTCTATCCGGATAGTGCGTAGCCACACTTTGCAAGCAAATGATTGGAGTTCTTGAAAATCAAGTCCATTCTCCATCCAAGCAAATTGGCAGCAAATCCTGTATAATCTCAACCGTTTATGGCGTACAATCAATATTATGTTGCTTCATAACATCAAACTCATTGCGATAGAATATGGAATGACGGGCTGGATTATCTCTCAAACGTCTGTCCCCCATCCATCTACAATTAATGGACAAAATAATTAGTGAACGTTGTACTAAAACATAGAGTTTTCAATAGACATTACTAACGGTTTTTATCCAGCCCCATGAGGTAATCCAACAACGACATTGGCATGAACATTTGAACTACCAATAGAAATACGCGTCCATGACCAAACTTGCACATTATCGGTGTTAAACAAGGTCTTTTAAATAGTACAATTATAAGTGAAAAATTATATAGGTGCAAAAGGGTTAGGCAATAGGCTAGCCCGTTCGACTTCCTTAGTGCCACATTATCCAACTCCTTATACAAAGCGTATAAAACAGTGCTATCAGAATTAGTGGCAAAGTCCTGTAGCATGTATAAACATTTGATAGTTACTCAATCCTTCGAATGGTTTGGAAAAATACAAGATGCTATAAGAAGCAATATGATAGCCCGTGTGAACTGTTCTAACTCCTTAACAAATGAATAAACAGTAATCTTCCGGCCAATTATAAGGTCATTTATCCATTTGACTTTGTTAATCGACGGAATTTCTATTAGAAAACCGTCGAAAATTTTTGAAGTAAATTTAACCGCAAACGCACGGCGTACACTTGTAGTACATGGCGAATACGGGTCGATCCAAAGGGAATTGTTGATTTCAATCTCATATTCAATCAAATATTCAAATTAACCAAAGTTGAAATAAAAGCTAAGCTTGAGAATTAGAGAATTAACTAACTAACGAAAAGAAAAGAGAAACAAACATAAGGGTTAAGTGACAATTTAGAGAATAAATCCACTCTCTAGATCATGTAGTTCAACACATACGAAATCATGATCTCTCTTTTTTGATCATTAGTGCTTTAATTGATGTGCTTATCATAAGTATGACATATTTGTGCTATTGGTTAGCCAACATAAGCCATCAAACTACAACACACCCCTTAAACCACTTACTAACTTTCATGAAACTTGACAATGAAAATGAAATCTATTTTAAGTATGGCCTATTAACCATTGATTAGAAATATAAACCATCAAATTAGAATTTCAAATCACTTTCTTATGCCATAATCATATTTTGACGAATAGGCATTTGTATTAGTGATTGTTTAAGCATAGTCTAATTGGTGTCAACAATATAGGCTATCAAATTCAAAGCAAGAACAACAAATAAAACACATCATTGATCATCATTAAGCACAAAAAGAGAGCATGAATTAACAAATAGTTGAAGCTACATAAATAGAGAGCTTCATTACTCCTAAATTAAAGGGGTTTAGCCACTCATATTTGTCATTTGATTAACAAATGTAGCTAGCAACATGAAAGCAAAAAAGAAAGGAAAATGAAAGCTAATGGAAAAGAGAAGCTAGTTAACAAGAATTAAAACTAATCTACTTTGCATGAATGTAAATCTACACTACCAACATTAAAGTAAATGAACAAGAAAAGTAAAATGAACAAGTAATTAAATTGCATAAGAAAAAGAATGTTACATGAAAATAAAAATAAACGGCTAAGTAGTCATGAAAAGAAAGAAGAGAGCTAAGCTAAACTAAGAGAAACTAAGTAAGAAGAGGGTTACATGAAACATAAAGTGTATATATACATGTGTTAAATCCTAATTCATATTTTTGGGGAGTGCCCAAAATACCCTTGTAGGAAGTGTGCTGGCCAAGTTATCATTAGCTTCAATAATCCCCCACTTAAATGTACATGAAGCTTTAATGGCATTTTTGCATGTGCATTAGCTCCTAATTGAAAATCAAGGTAAGTGGGTGGGGTCCTCCATGTTCTTCACTTTGAATTATTTTCATCTTCATTCTATTGTATATCCTTTTTGCATGCATATTCCTTCCTTCATGAAGCCACTTGTAATTGAGTTTAAATTCCTACAAAATAATGTAGAAATTTTCAATTAAATTTTCTTAAATTAATATATGCGCAAAAATGACCATTTTTCCCTTGTATGAAGATGAATATGTGACAATTTCAAATAATTTGAATTTTGCTTTAAACAAGTTAAAATACCCAATATGATCATTTATTCAATTTAAATAGATTAAATATGGTGGTAAAAATATGTACATTTCCATGCACATCAAATACCCCACACTTATCTTTTTATTCGTCATCGAATAAAGAAAAACTAAGATAAATCCGTTTTCGTTGAGAGCACGATTGTATTGAGCGTATGCAATAAGCCATTAAACCTCTAGGTGTCTCTAGTAGGACGAGTGTTGTCTCGTGAAGGTTTTCCATGGATACTACCCACAACATCCAAATGATGGATGGAAATATTTACCAAAGGCAAGATTTATTTACAATGGGATGAATGCAAGTTTTTGAAAGTATTTACAAATGACGGATTTACTTTCAAACTAACACGAATAAGTTAAATATAGGTTTTGGTCATTATCTTGAAAATTTAAGTTATTTTCTCGTCAAAGTTTCCAATAAAAACAAAGTTATCATAACAAAAAACCTATAGTTTAACTCGTTGTTTCGGTCGTAATACAGTGTAATTATGAAATGGATCCTTAGTTGATTAGCAAAGTTTATCAAAGTGGTATTTTCATTTATGTTGAGTAACAAGTCAAATCAAATAAGTTAAAAATAGCGTTTGGATTTCATTTGCTTACTCTATCTTTTTTTTTTGAAAACTTTATTGATATTTACAGTATTTACATATGCCTAACTCAGATAAACTGATGCCAGATATATTACCCATGCATTGCCTTGCGGACTTATGTGAGGGGAATACATAGCGTAGTGAGTGAACACACGAGTGTGAACACCTATTTACTGTAAGCGTTATTGAAAAGAATTTTTCTATATATACGCCCAGTTCAGACAAACTGAGGCTAGATATACCGATCGTGCATTGCCTTTCGGGCTTACGTGAGAAAAGTACAGAGCATGGCGAGTGTACACACAAGTATGTACACCTGTCGACCGTAGGTGTTAATAGAAAATATTTACATATATACAAAAAAATATTGAAAGGGAGAGTTTTGCAAAATAATTTTAGCACCACTTAACTTAGAAGACAAAAAATGTTATATCCTTTACTTTAAATCAACCACTTTTTAAAACAAAGATTTTCATTTAGGATATATTTCATAATTATCACGTATGAACCTTCCTATATATTAGTTAACTATTGTTATTTGTATTCAAACTTCATTTTTATTTTTGTTAGGACAAATAAATTTTTAGTAATTTCAATTCAATAAACCAAAACATATATTTATCCTATAGTGTTTCTTTAAAAATAAATTAAAATGCTTAATTTTTTTTTGTTTTTTTTTTGAGTTTGAAAAGAAAATGTAAAATAAACTATGAAAAATCAAAAAAGAAGGCGAGTCTCCCCCATACTTGATTTTGATTTTGTCTCCACAGTCAATCCAAGTGAAAGGAACGTTTATTATTATTTACATGAAAAAGAAATGTATTTATACGACATCAGAAAATATATCGTTAAAAAGTAAATGAAACGGTCTTCCAAAAACCGATTCATTTGTCTAGCCAAGTAAGCGAGACACAGCTTAAGTGCAGAAAACCAAATCATAAAAGATTTTGAAGTTGAACGCTGATTTGGAAAAACGAATGTTGTTTTATTAAAAATCGTATGAGTTGTTTTGTTTTCGATGATTTCTAGAGTTACAAAACAATTGATTGAAATTCAAGTTTATTTTCACCAAATTGAAATTCAAGCTTATCATTGAAAACTTCTTCAGAATTATCGATTTCAAAATCAAAATGGTGTTGTAACTCTTTCCCATCAAAATTTGAAAACTTGTTTTCAAAAAGTCCAAAGAAAACGTGTTTGTTAAATTCATGTTTCTTTATTGGATTATCACCAACTTCATTGCGTATCTCAAGTTCAAAATCCAAAGTTGTTGTATTCAAATTTTTGAAATCAAAAAAAGGAAAATCGAAATTTAAATTTGGTTCCGCACCCTCAAAATAATTGAAATCCAACTCAATTACCAAATTTTCAACAACTTCATTAAGATATTCATTTTCAATTTCAAAAGTTGTTATTTGAAAATCATCAATTTGGGTAAAAGATGGATTACCACTCGACTCATCACACGTTGGGACTTGGTTTTGTTTTCCACGTTGTTTCATATATATTTCAAACAACAAATTTGTGTGATCATCGTAAATTTCGTTCATTTGTTCAACAAAATCCAACTTATAATTATTGACTTGAAAATTTTCGATTTGGATTTGTTGAGAACAAAATTTTTTACTCATAAAGTGGTTAAGATTATTTCCATTGCCAAATTCGTTTGAAAAGTTATTCCCATTTTCATGTTGAGTTTGAAATTCATTTTGGAGTTCGAATTGAATTGGCATGGGTTATAATCGAGCTCGTTTGAATTTTGAATTGAATTCAAATTTTGAAATCCTTCACTCGAGTTGTTACACAAATACGAATTATATAATTCATTTATACTTTGATTTTGTTGTGTAGAAGTAAAGATGAAATGCTATTTTCAAGAGTCGAGGGTTGGTTATTATTTTGAAAATTTTGCTGTTCGAAATTTGAATTGTTCATACAAAAATTATCGTTAAAATATCCATATTTATTTGTAGTGAAATCATATGGATTACATTGATTTTCACAACTATTGTAAAATTCATGTAAGTGGAGAAATTTGGACATTTTCAAGAATTTTTTTGGTTTTTTATAAAGAAAAAACATTTACAAATAGAATTTATTTTTCAAAATGGAAAATTGATTTTTGTTTGTTTTTGGATTTTGAATTTTTTTTTGAAAAGGTTTTGTAATTTTTTTGGGATTTTGGAATTTTGAAATTCGAAAGAAAAAGGATTTAAAAATTTCAAAGGAAATGGAAAGGAATATTTGCAATTTTTTTTAGTTTTGGATTTTGGATTTTTTTAATTTTATATATGCATGAACTAATGCAGCTAAATGAATGCAAAGGTTAATTGCAAATGATTTATCCTATGTTAACCCAAAATTGTATACTCACACATTGTCTTAGATAAATAAGATAGTTCTCAGCTAAGTAACGGACATGATTTATCGATGCACCACGAATAGCCGTAGCAATGCAGCCGAAGGTTTAAGTACCTTCAGAGGAATGACCACTATAATATTTACGAATCACCGTAATATTTATAAATGGTTATTATTCTGCCGTAGCATAGACACCAAGAAATTAAATTTTTCAAAGAAGATAAATTGCCAATATACAATTAAGCGTAAATATGTCTAACTGTTATTATTAGTCAAAATTCTAAAATGAAATGCAAAGCAGAAATTAAACGTGTATTAACAATGCAACTACGAATGATTTTTTTTTATAAAATGCAAATGCAAGCAACCAACAATGCAATTCAAATAAAATTAGAAATGAAAGCAGAATTTTTTTTGAGTTAGCAAGCAGTGCAATTTATTTTGGCTAGCGAAGCAAGCAACTCCTCTTGATTTTCTACTTTGACAACCTGAAAATAAAAAAGAAGATATATACAGTATTTTTTTAAAATCTGGATGGGACTTAAAGCAAATTAAAACAAGACAAACTAAAAACAAAATAAAACAATTAAATTATTATTATTATTATTGAAATAAAACACAACTAAAGTAAAAACAAATTAAACGATACAAATTAATCAAACATTTTTTTCTTTTTTTATGCGAAAACAAATCACACAAACTCAAAACAAAACACATGTTAGCACCAGAATTGGTCACTAACACCCTTGAGTAGAGTTATGTAGAAAGATTAATGAAGAAAGTAAAGTTAAACAGAGATCAGTACGCAAACTTAAATGTAGAAAATACAGACACCAAATTTATAGTGGTTCGGCGTAATTGCCTACGTCCACTTTGAGGTTAATCTTTATTGCTTTCTCAATTACTTGAATACAGATACAATCCGCAATTCAATCACTTGAATACAAGTTTAAATTAAAAAGAGGAGAGTATAAAAAATGGTAGAGTCTCCCCAGAGTTCTCGGAAAAAGGTCTCTTGCACTGTGCACCTGCCCTTCTATTTATAGACGAAGATGAGTTCGACTTCCCTCATGGGCTTAGGAACAAGGTACTTCGGCCCATAGTAGGTGACTTTTGTGCACCGAGCCAGGCAGGCCAAACGCTCTTGCTTTGCCTTAGGCCTGACAACTTGTTAACACCTCCAGTCTGCACCGTGCCAGGGATGCCGAAACATGTCGATTGCATCAAACCCTTATACCTCCTGGATCTTCTTGGTCATAATCTTGTCTAGTGCTAATAATAATATCTTCACCTGTCGTCTTGTAGCCGGCCCAAGGTGTCGGGTAACACTTGCCCGCCAAAGTGTGTCGTGTGTAGCAACATGACACGCTTTGAATCAGTGAGTATTCCTTGTTTACAGAAAGAAATCCATCATGTTTCCTGAATAGTCATTATTCTTCAATTTTATCCTCTCAAGGTTTCGTAACCTTCTTTGGTCGTCATGACGCTTGGTCGATTCCTAATATTATAAATCCAGGGTTGTAGTTCATCAGTGGCCATCCATGTCCGGTTCTACAGGGCCAATAAGCTTCGGCTATTTGATCCAGTCTTTTCTTAGTAACCTTAAGGGAGAATTCAATTCCCTGTTGATTTCAAGAAGTCGAACTTTTTCCAGAGGTACACATTCATGTTCGGGTACATGTTCTTGCCATTGGCTGTCGGATGCATTTTAAATGCTCATAAGTCGTCGCCGATTCCATCCAGTTTAATTGCAATTCAATTGCGATTCCTTGTTTGTATTTTCTCAAAGCAGTAAACAAGGGCGAATGGAGTACGGCCAGTCACGGACCCATGGGTAGTTCTATAAGCCCATAGTGCTTTTGGGAGTTCATCCACCCACTTGCCTCTAGCCTTTTCCAAACTTCTCTTCAGAACAGGCTTTATGATTTTGTTCGCGTCTTCAACCTGTCCATTTGCAATAATAATAGATCATAGAAGGTCATAAGGACAGATGACGTTACAGACAGTGAGGTTGATTATATTATTTTTCTTAGTTGTGGCTAAAAGTTATTTGTCTGCCTATTTGGTGAAGTAAACAACTACTATGATGGTGTATTTCGCACCACCTTTAGGATTAGCAAGAAGATGATTTCAATGCCCCAAAGTGGCAAACTGCTATAGACTAGCCATTTGAGTAATTTCCATCGGCGGGGTTCTTGGATTTTTTGCAAACATCTTGCACTCGTCGCATTGTCTAGCATGATCAACCGCATCTGGATTGATAGTTGGTCAGTAATACTTGTAGTAGAGTATTTTCTTTATCATGGTTTTCCCCCTGATGCTATCGCTGCATTCTTCTTCATAGACTTCCTTCAGGACTCGTTTTATCTCATCATGGGCTATGCGCCGGAGTAAGGGGTCGGGAATCCCCTTTGATACATTATTCCGCTCTCCATTACATATCGCGAAGCCTTACGAATGACTTGTCGTCTTTTGCTCTTTCTTTTGGGTACGACCCCATGTAGTAAGTATTGCTTAAATGGGGTCATCCACGATTCCTTATCGATTTCGGTTTCTAACACGAAATCTACCTCCATCATATTTATACTCGGAGTATGTAAGGTTTCAACGGGAAATAATCCCATCTGCTGCGCACTTGCAAATTTTGCCAATGAATCGGCTGCTCTGTTTTGCTCACGCGAGACATGTGAAATATCATAATACTCAAGATTCTCTAGCAGCTCCTGAACTCGGACCAAATATGGGGCAAGTCTCTGCCCCTTGCTTGGTAGTCTCCCCGCACTTGGTACACCCCCAGTTGCGAGTCGCAAAAGATTTAAACCGATATTACTCCCAGTTCTTTAATGAGTCTTAAGCTAGCAATCAATGTTTCATACTTGGCTTTGTTATTTGTTGCTGGGAGTTCAAGCTTCAAATCATAACAAACTGATCGATTTTCAGGAGTCACAAGAATTATGCCAGCCCCCGAACGACGGTCGTTAGATGCCTCATCGGTATTCATCTTTCATCGAACGGGAGGTATGACATTGTGGCTGTTTGATTCGTCTGACACAGTGAATTCAGCAATGAAGTATGCTAGTGTTTGCCCCTATATGGCCCTTCATGGCAGGTAGGTAATATCGGACTGACTCAACTCGATATTCCATTTTAACATCCTTCCAGAAGTTTCCGGTCGTTGGAGTACCTATCGCAAGGGTTGATCAGTGTAAACACTGATTGAGTGTGCTTGAAAATATGGGCGAAGCTTGCGTGATGCAATCACCAAGCAATAGGCTAATTTCTCGATCTTGGGCTAATTTCTTTCTGCCCCCGCCAGACGTTTACTAACATAGTAAACTGGCTTTTGAACTCGGTCCTCTTCGCGGACCAAAGCCGTACTGATAGCATGCTGGGATACTGCCAAGTACACATACAACATTTCGTGGTCTATTGGTTTCGATAGCACCGAGGGACTTTCCAAATGCCTTACCAGAGCTCGGAATGCTTCCTCACAATCGGATGTCCACTTGAAATTCCTCTTTCCTTTCTTTATCACATCGAAGAAAGCAATACACTTGTATGTAGCTCTGGATATGAACCGACTCAGCGCAGCCACCTTTCCATTCAAGCTTTGTACTAGCTTCATAGTTCTGGGCACTTGTATGTCTCGGATAGCTTGAATCTTCTTCGAGCTAGCTTCGATTCCCCGCGCATTCACAATGAAATCCAAAAACTTTCCCGTCGCTACGCCAAATGAATACTTCAAAGGATTGATTTTCATTTCATAATGCCTGAGTATATCAAACATCTCCGCTATGTCTCGGATGTGGTCGTTTAACTGCCATGTCTTCACGAGCATGTCATCCACATAAACTTCCATCGTTCTACCAATCTGGTCTTTAAACATTCGATTCACTAGACGCAGATAAGCCGCTCCTGCGTTTTTCAATCCAAAAGGCATTACTTCATAGTAATATAGTCCTACATCTGTGACAAAACTTGTGTGTTCTTGGTCTGGAATGTGCATCGGGATGTGATTGTATCCCGATACGCATCCATAAAAGACAATAATTCGTGTCCGGCTATAGAGTCGACGAGCTGGTCGATTCTAGGTAAAGGGAAACTATCCTTCAGGCATGCTTTATTCAGATCAGAGTAATCAACACAAGTTCTCCACTTCCCGTTTGCTTTCCTCACAAGCGCAGGGTTAGAAACCCATTCAGGGTAGAGGGCATCGCGGACGAACCCATTGGCTTTGAGTTGGTCCACCTCCTCTCTAAGAGCAGTGGACCTCTCCGGGTCCGTGCCTCTTTTTTTTGTTTTGGACGTATTTCGGGTCTATGTTCAACATTACTCGCAATAGTGGGAGAAATCCCGCACATATCAGAATGTGTCCAAGCGAAAACGTCTAGGTTCGCTCGGAGGAAATCAGTAAGATCTTCGGCCAATGATGGGTCGAGTTGCGATCCAATCTTAAGGACTCGTGACGGGTCATCCCGGCCGACTGGTATGTCAATCGTCAGCTCAACCGGTGCTGCATTCGTTTCCCTAAGTCCCTCATCATCATCTCTCGGATCTATGTCTCTATAGATCCAAAAATGCTGCCCGAGCTAGGGCTCGGGCACTACTTGCTAATTGTTAGTGTTTTGGATGCGGACGGAGCTGTCCACCTTGTCTACATCTCAACTTCTAAACACTATATCTTCTTTCATCATGCGTTGTTGTTTTGCAAGGGTTCCATCGTCCACATTCGAGCAACATTCATGATCTGCATGCCTCGGGTTGGATTGACAGTTAGTTTCCCACTAGCTTAGGTATCGACTTAATGATTCTATCCCTAGGCATTCTTTCGATCGTAGCCTTGAGTAGTTGTAAACATTATATATAAGTTTCAATATTGAGCTATCGCAGCCAGTCTTTGGATGACCACGTGTCTGCTCCCAGTCTCGGGTTGATAAATGTACTGCATGGACGGTTGAGTCTGGTCCTAGCTATGTTTATATCCCCACCTAAACTTCGAAAACATAGAGTTGATCGATGAATAGTCGGTTCACATTCATGTTGCTTCTAGCTCATGTCCCCAGGTCTGGGGCATATATACCAATAAGTAGGAAGGTCAACCATGCCCACTTTAGCATTACTCTCTTTCCCGTTAAATCAGGGATCAGTTCAGTCGATGGGAGACTCGCCTATCTTGGATTTTATCGTGGTTTTTCATTTCAAAAGGAATACTTCGATGCCTCGTCAGTTTTAGGGCGTAATTTGGACACTAGACGGTCATCCACGTCCATTTTGGTTCATGTTCTGTAATCAGATCTCGAGGTAAAGTTGGCTACAAATGCAGTCGGGTCATGCCTTCCTGTTTCATACTCCTCCTAATGGATCGAAGGAGGGTGCTGGAGAATTTTTGACCAAGTCTTCATAGCTTACTCTCCTTTCCACACTCTGGAGGTTATAGTTTTTCAAGGAACATCACAGTCACGTTCGTATGTGCTTAGTGCGGATCGGTATTGACCCTCGATCTGAGGTATGATATAGTCAGTTGCTCGTATCTTTGGATGCCGTTTCGATTAGTTCTATATTGAGGCCTCCATGTAGTCGTTGCCTTAAGTTATAAAGAACGCCAAACTAGAGCTATAGTAAGCTGTCGTATTCAGCTTTTAGTGATTTGTACCCCTGCTCCCAGCATTGATTTAGCCATGCCACTAGTTGGTTTGTCGAGCTCCATCCTTAGCGAGTTAATAATCCTCCTGTCGATTTTAGGCCGAAGTTTGCGGAATAGAGAATGGTCGGAATCCACTCTTCTATTTGTCGATATTTATACATCACTCTACATTCTGGTGACTTAGTGTTATTCCCCCTCGTTCGACTCACGTCCAATTTGTGTTCATGCTTCGGTCCATGCTCTGGGGACTTAGAGATTTGTCGAACGATTTATACTTTAGTCCACAGTTCGGGACGCAGAGATTTTCGTCCATTCGCTATACTCTAGTCCGCTTCAGGGACTTAGAGGTATTTAAGTCGTTGATACTCTAGTCCACGCTCAGGGGACTGAGAGTATTCTAGTCCGCTTCAGGGACTTAGAGGTTTTTAAGTCATTTATACTCTAGTCCGCACTCAGGGGACATGGAGTACTCTAGTCCGCACTTTGGGGACGTAGAGGTTTTTAAGTCGTTTATACTCTAGTCCGCACTCTGAGGACTCAGAGTAGTCCAGTCCACACTCTGCGGACATAGAGGTTTTTAAGTCGTTTATACTCTAGTCCGCACTCTGGGGACTTAGAGTACTCTAGTCCGCACTCTGGGGATGTAGAGGTTTTTAAGTCGGTTATACTCTAGTCCGCACTCTGGAGACTTAGAGTACTTTAGTCCGCACTCTGGGGACGTAGAGGTTTTTAAGTCGTTTATACTCTAGTCCGCACTCTGTGGACTCAGAGTACTCCAGTCCACACTCCGGGGACGTAGAGGTTTTTAAGTCGTTTATACTCTAGTCCGCACTCTGTGGACTCAGAGTACTCCAGTCCACACTCCGGGGACGTAGAGGTTTTTAAGTCGTTTATACTCTAGTCCGCACTCTGGGGACTCAGAGTACTCCAGTCCACACTCCGGGGACGTAGAGGTTTTTAAGTCGTTTATACTCTAGTCCGCACTCTGGAGACTTAGAGTACTCCAGTCCGCACTCTGGGGACGTAGAGGTTTTTAAGTCGTTTATACTCTAGTCCGCACTCTAGGGACTCAGAGTATTACAGTCCACACTTCGGGGACGTAGAGGTTTTTAAGTCGTTTATACTCTAGTCCGCACTCTAGGGACTTGAAGTACTCTAGTCCGCACTCTGGGGACGTGGAGGTTTCTAAGTCGTTTATACTCTGGTCCGCGCTCTAGGGACTTAGAGTACTCCAGTCCGCACTCTAGGGACTTGGAGATTTTGAGTCGTTTATACTCTGGCCTGCACTCTGGGGACTCAGAGTACTCCAGTCCGCACTCTGGGGACGTAGAGGTTTTGAGTCATTTATACTCTGGTCCGCACTTTGGGGACTCAGATTACTCTAGTCCGCACTCTAGGGACGTAGAGGTTTTTAAGTCGTTTACACTCTAGTCCGCACTCTGGGGACTCAGAGTATTCCAGTCCACACTCCGGGGACGTAGAGGTTTTTAAGTCATTTATACTCTAGTCCGCACTCTAGCGACTTGGAGTACGCTAGTCCGCACTCTAGGGACGTGGAGGTTTTTAAGTCGTTTATACCCTGGTTCGCGCTCTGGGGACTTAAAGTACTCCAGTCCGCACTCTGGGGACATGGAGATTTTGAGTCGTTTATACTCTGGCCCGCACTATGGGGACTCAGAGTACTTCAGTCCGCACTCTGGGGATGTAGAGGTTTTGAGTCGTTTATACTCTGGTCCGCACTCTGGGGACTCAAAGTACTCTTGTCCGCACTCTGGGGACTTGGAGATTTTGATTTGTTTATACTCTGGTCCGCACTCTGGGGACTCAGAGTACTCCAGTCCGCACTCCGGGGACTTGGAGATTTTGAGTTGTTTATACTCTGGCCTGCACTCTGGGGACTCAGAGTACTCCAGTTCGCACTCTGGGGACGTAGAGGTTTTCAGTCGTTTATACTCTGGTCCGTACTCTGGGGACTCAGAGTACCCCAGTCCGCACTCTGGCGACTTAGAGTTTTTGAGTCGTTTATACTCCAGTCTGCACTCTGGGGACTCAGAGTACTCCAGTCCGCACTCCGGGGACTTGGATATTTTGAGTCGTTTATACTCTGGTCCGCACTCTGGGGACTCAGAGTACTCCAATCTGCTCTCCGGGGACTTGGAGTTTTTGAGTCGTTTATACTCTGGTCCGCACTCTGGGGACTCAGAGTAATCCATTCCGCACTCCGGGGACTTGGATATTTTGGTTGAGAGCAGTCGTATTTCCATTCTTTAATTTGTACTTCATTTATCGCATCGTGGCTAATGTTGTCGAATGAACGATCGACCCATGTTTGCTCATGGAATGAGATTCTGCCCCCAGTATGAGGGATTAAACTTGAAAAATGGACGGTTGATTCTCGTATGCTTGATGATTATAGCTCTTCCAATCAAGTCAAGAAAGGAGGTATATGACAGATGGTTGGATCACATCCATGCTGTGTTAGATAGTCAAATCTCACACAATTTGCTTCGTATCTCCTTCTAGAAAATTGGATAATGGATTATTGAGAGCGATGGTTGACGAGTAGGTAGTCCATCACAACTACTCCAAGTCGGGCTTTTGGACAATCTTTTGTGTTCATGGTAGGATTTGATGTGTAGACGATCAAATCACGTCCACTCTAGACAGATCTCGACGTCACTGAGCTTCAAGAGGGGCATCTGTATTTTGTCGAACTTTGTTTCGTGACTCGATTTGAGTGGATGATCGGGCCATGCTCATTCTAAGCCTTGCTTAGGTCTCCAAGTCAAATGTGGAGGTCGATGAATGTGAGGTCAGTCGTGTTCACTTTGTATTGGGCTTTGATCGTGATGGGCTTTTCAATATCTAGTCCATAGCCCCAAATCAAAGGCATATGGTTGATGATGAGTGATTGAATTATGCTCGTCTAGATGTAACTCCACACGTCCGATCATGGTCTGCGTGGATTGGTTAGCGACCAAATCTGAGTACCTGGTTACCTGCATCGTTTTGAAAGTAGTTTAGTTCAACTTAGTCATAGTTCATAGAACAATTGAAATAGAATTAGAAATGGAAATAATTCAAAGAAGATTGGGATAAATCTCATCGATAAGTGAAACAGCATCATGTGCTCGCTATTTGACTTTGCCCCTGGCTCCTTTCAAAGGGATGTCGGCCGTCGGCAGTCCAATTGATAATCATAGCCCTTTATTAATAGGCATAGGATGTTTGTTGCCCACCATTCTGCAGGACTTGTACATACTATTGAAGCTTTCCTTTCCAGATCGGCTTTTCGACCACACCTCGGAGGTGTTTGTAATCGCCCGTGTTAGGATCAGTGAGCATCTGGGAATATACAAAATTCCCCTGATTTTCTTTAGACTTTGGTATACTCTCTCGAGGTTGGTTTCCAGTACCACTCCGAGTCGCGAGTCTGCAAGTAGAGGTTGTCAATTGAATCTTTCAAAGAGCATATGAGTTGAATTTTGAGGTCTTGTTTTGTCTACTGGAATCAGCGTCCTTAGCCAACGGGCCTTCATTGTTATTTTTCCTAGTGTGTTCCACTTCTCCTCACTTTGGTTCTGATTCATTTTATAATAGAAACAATCCATGGTCGTAGGAGGCTTTCCAGCTAAGTAGCTTCCAAAATATATATGGAAGTCGACTTTCCTCAAATGCGATCAGTGTGATATCCTTGTTAGCATTTGGAATAAATTGCTTAGAGCCAAACATTGGTTTGCTAGGAGTCACTAAATTCGGATGTCGCTCGGCCTGGAGGTATGGATCGGCATTCGGATGTCGCTCGGCCTGGAGGTATGGATCGACATTCGGATGTCGCTCGGCCTGGAGGTATGGATCGGCATTCGGATGTCGCTCGGCCTGGAGGTATAGATCGGCCTGGAGGTATGGATCGACATTCGGATGTCACTCGGCATAGAGGTATGGATGGTCATTCGGATGTCGCTCGGCCTGGAGGTATGGATCGGCATTCAGATGTCGCTCGGCCTGGAGGTATGGATCGGCATCCGGATGTCGCTCGGCCTGGAGGTATGGTTCGGTTCGGCCTAGAGGTATGGATCGACATTCGGATGTCGCTCGGCCTGGAGGTATTTATCGACATTCAAATGTCGCTCGGCCTGGAGCTATGGATCGGCATTCGGATGTCGCTCGGTCTGGAGGTATGGTTCGGCCTGGAGGTATGGATCGGCATTCGGATGTCGCTCGGCCTGGAGGTATGGTTCGGCCTGGAGGTATGGATTGGCATATGCCTTTTCTGGGGCGATCGGCATATGCCTTTTATGGAACGGTCGGCATACGCCTTTTCTGGGGCGATCGGCATGTGCCTTTTCTGGAACAATCGACATATGTCTTTTCTAAAACGATCGGCATACGCCTTTTCTGGAGCGGTCGGCATATGCCTTTTCTGGGACGATCGCCATATGCCTTTTCTGGAATGATCGATTGAATTGCCTTCAGAGGAGGGTCGGCCTTTATTCAACTCGAGTGCAAACTTCAACGTCCAATCCCCAAATCTTGCATACATCAGTGAATCCAATCTACGACTATCAGCTTCCTTTAGATTTCTTTCAAATCTGAGTAGAATAGGAAGTTTTCTAGTAGACAACTGGATCTATCTCGCGAATATGAAAATCCACTAGTAGACGATGAGATTCATTCAAGCTGAGAATTCAATTCTCAGTGAAAGCACCAAAATGTTAACACCAGAATTGGTCACTAACACCCTTGAGTAGAGTTATGTAGAGAGATTAATGAAGAAAGTAAAGTTAAACAGAGATCAGTACGCAAACTTAAATGCAGAAAATACAGACACCAGATTTATAGTGGATCGGCGTAATTGCTTAAGTCCACTTTGAGGTTAATCTTTATTACTTTCTCAATTACTTGAATACAGATACAATCCGTAATTCAATCACTTGAATACAAGTTTGAATTAAAAAGAGGAGAGTATAAAAAATTGCAGAGTCTCCCCAGAGTTCTCGGAAAAAGGTCCCTTTCACTGTGCCCCTGCCCTTCTATTTATAGACGAAGATGGGTTGGACTTCCCTCATGGGATTAGGAACAAGGTACATCAGCCCATAGTAGGTGACTTCTGTGCACCGGGCTAGGCAGGCCAAACGCTCTTGCTTTGCCTTAGGCCCGACAACTTGCTAACACCTCCAGTCTGCACCGTGCCAGGGATGCCGAAACATGTCGATTGCATCAAACCCTTATACCTCCTGGATCTTCTTGGTCAGAATCTTGTCTAGTGCTAATAATAATATCTTCACCTATCGTTTTGTATCCTGCCCAAGGTGCCGGGTAACAACACACAACTCAAAATTCAAAATTCAAAACTAAAATCAAAACAAAATAATGCGAAATGAAAATGAAAACACACAAACTCAAAAGGATTTAAAATAAAATAAAATAAAACCAAAACAAATTCACAAATTTTTTTTTAAAAAGGAGGCCACTTCACCAAACAACACAAACCCGGCCCGCTTGAAAAAATTTCTCACCACTCACGCAATAGGATTACCTAGTCGCTTCAAACACTTTCCCTAATACAACTTCAAACCATACATTTCTATTAAATTACCAAGCAAAATTTCAAATCATCTATTCAAAACGAAATGGAGATTATACTTGAATTCACACCAGATTGTTCGATTGGGTGCAATTTGAGGTGAAGTCGCTGCTCTTCGGGCTTTCGCGATGGACTGTCGTTGGATTGCGGAGTTGATTTGGCTGTTCGATTCAGCGGGGGGACTGAAGTGGGTTATTGCAGGCGATTGACAGTTGAAGGCGTTGGGATGTGCGAGTTCGATTGGGAAGTGGCGAATGAGTTGGTGGAGGACAGTGGTTGTATTATGATGAACGGTTTGAACAGCCAGGGTATGTGGAAGTAGTGGTAGGTATGCTTTGTGTGATGGTAGATGGTTGATGTAGACTGGGTTGTTTCGAGAAGTTTGTATGAGATGTGATTTGGAATCGTGATTGAGTAGCATTGTCAGGTGGTGATTGCTGTTGGATATGGTGTTGGTGGTTTCAGTGGAAGTATTAGGCAATAGGGGATGGTGGTGGAACAGTGAAGTCTTGTTGAGGTTAGGAGGGAGAGGAATATATATTAAATTATTTGATGATACGAGGAATGATAGATACAAGAAGGATGAACAACAGAGTCACAAAGGTATGTGTAGTTTACAACAGAGGAAGTTGTGGAAGTTTTTGTTTAAAGAAGTGGTGGCTATGGAGAGATTGTTGTATGGCTGTGATATAGTGGATGTGGAGTTTGTGATGTAAAAGAAGATGAAGTTACAATTGTTGTCGACAGGTCGTGGTAATGAGTGGTTGGTGGTGTCTTTTGAAACTTATGGTTCTGGAGGTTTGATTGGGTGTTGGTGATTGTTGCTGAATGGTTGGAGAAGGGGTTGGTATGTTGGTCTGTTGATTGTGCAGTAGTGGATGTTGTAGGGGATGGAGCAGTATGAATGGGTGCAGTTTGTATGAAGTGTTCACCGTTTTGTTCAGCTAAAAGGAGGATGTCGCTTCAGAAAAGCTTGGTGGTGAGATGTTGACAGTTTAGTATGTACAGAGGAATGTAACAGGGAGGAGGGGGGGGGGGGGGGGTGGGTGTTGTGTATGCAGAGGACAGTAGAAAAATGAGCAGTGCACAAGTTGTGACGGTAGAATGCAAATGTAATTGTATTGTGACAGTAAATTGTAAAATGAAATGGATTTTTTTTTTGGAAATGAAATTGCGTAATTTTTAATTTTTTTAATGAAGAGATGCAAATGGCAAATGAAAATAAACTAGAAAACAAGCACACAACAAAATTAGCACAAAATCACATACAAACAAATTTTTTTTGATGCAAAACACACAAATATTAAAAGAAAATAATTTGAAGAATATAAATTAAAATCAAAACAAATTCTCTGGCAATGGCGTCAAAAACTTGTTAACCGACGGAATTTCTATTGGTTTAGAAAACCGTCGAAAAATTTCGAAATAAATTTAACCGCAAGCGCACGGCGTACACTTGTTGTACGTGGCGAATACGGGTCGATCCGCATTGATTTTTTGATTTAAATCTCCTATTCAATCAAATTAACCAAAGTTGAAATGAAAGATAAGCTAGAGAATTAAAGAATTAACTAACCGACTTAAAGAAAAAAGAAGCAAATATAAGAGTTAAGTGACAATTTAGAGAATAAATCCACTCTGTAGATCATGTAGTTCAACACATATGAAATCATGATCTCTCTTTCTTGGTCATTAGTGCTTTAATTGATATGCTTTTCATAAGCATGACATATTTTTGCTATTGATTAGCCAACATAAGCCATCAAACTACAACACACCCCTTAAACCATTTACCAACTTTCATGAAACTTGACAATGAAAATAAAATCTATTTTAAGTATGACCTATTAACTATTGATTAGAAACATAGACCATTAAATTTGAATTTCAAATCACTTTATTATACCATAATCATATTTTGATGAAGATGCATTTGTGTTAGTGATTGTTTAAACATTGCCTAATTGGTGTCAACAATATAAGCTATCAAATTCGAAGCAAGAACAACAAATAAAATACTTCATTGATCATCATTAAGCACGAAAAGAAAGCACTACATAATTAGAGAGCTTCATTACCCCTAAGAGGTTTAGCATCTCATATTTGTCATTTGATTAACAAATATAGCTAGCAATATGAAAGAAAAAAGAAAGGAAAATGAAAGCTAATGGAAAAGACAAACTAATTAACAAGAATTAAAACTAATCTACTTTGCATGAATGTAAATCTACACTACCAATATTAAAGTAAATGAACAAGGAAAGTAAAATGAACAGGCAATTAAATTGCATAAGAAAAGAAAGTTACATGAAAATAAAAATAAATGGCTAAGTAGCCATGAAAAGAAAGAAGAGAGCTAAGCTAAACCAAAAAACTAAGTAAGAAGAGGGTTACATGAAACATAAAAGGTATCATACATGTGTTAAACCCTAATTCATATTTTTGAGGAATGCCCAAAATGCCCTTGTAGGAAATGTGGTGACCAAGTTATCATTAGCTTCAATAATCTTCCACTTAAATGTACATGAAGCTTTAATGGCCTTTTAGTATGTGCATTAGCTCCTAATCGAAAATCAAGGTAAGTGGGTGGGGTCCTACATGTTCTTCACTTTTAATTATTTCCATCTTCATTCTTTTGTATCTTCTTTGTGCATGCATATTTCTTCATGAAGCCACTTGTAATTAAGCTTAAATTCCTACGAAATAATATAGAAAATTTCAATTGAATTTTCTCAAATTAATATATGCACAAAAATGATCATTTTGCCCTTGGATGAAGATGAATATGTGACAATTTCAAATAATATGAATTTCGGTTTAAATAAGTTAAAATACTCAATATGATGATTTATTCAATTTAAATAGATTAAATATGGTGGTAAAAATATGCATATTTACGTGCACATCAGACTTTCAACTTTATTTTATTAACTACTGCTTCGAGGGGTGGAATTTCACCAAGCAAACGTTTACAAACATCATCGACGTCCACGTTACCACCGTAATTCAGAACGATGCCTTCTATAAGAATGCCAAGCAAAATAGAAACATTTTGTAAAGTAATTGTCGTTTCTCCAACAGAAAAATGAAAGGTGCAAGTCTCGGGCCTCCATCTATCATATAATGTTGTCAATAAAGACCTATCAAATCAGATATACTTTATTTGCATGAAATACCAAAAGCCCGCTTGATGAAGTACTTATTAGACTCAGTGGTCATCAACCATCTCCATTAGATTTTCGAAACTCTACGACTGATCCAAACAGTCTACGGGTTTTACACTCTAAAAAATAAAGAATTATAACGTATAGTTAATTCAAAATGCTAAAAATATTAAACTATTTACTATATTTACAAAATAAAAAAAGTAACCTCATTAAATCTTCAACATTTTTACGGTGATTATCCTGCAAATATAGCACGGTACCATCAACGGGTCCGCTTTTTGGTTCTAAAAGTTCAAGCAACAAAAACCCATATTTTTAACATCGTTTATAATAAATGATTGATTCAACTATACAAATTGGATCACTAACACCTAAAACAAGCTATTTGACAATGTTTCCTACAAATAGAAACAAATAATACGCAAACTAGAAATTAACCAATAAACCTAGGGTTTAAACAATACCAAAATCGAATTGTGTTGATGAAGATTCCACTTCCATTGTGATGGATTTGTTATAGTTGAAGATTGGCGAAGAAATTTGTTAATTTTGAGTGGAATTGATCAAAAAAATCAAGATTCGAGATTCGGGGTAGATGGTTCGAGCAGAAGATAATGAGGAGCAAATGTTTTTAGAAAATGAAATGGGATGGTGGGGTTGCTACTGCCTTTATGTGGTAGTGTAGGCGCAACTACGAGTTGTGCATACATGGAACTTTAAGCACGGCTTATTGTTGCGCTTGATTGGTTTCTAAATATTTTCAATTTGCACAACTATGAGCTGCACAAAACATAATTCACTATATACACAACTCATAGTTGCGCAAATACGTTGGCTGTTACAACACGGCTGATGTGGTTGCTTATTGAGTAAAACCAACCCTATGGTAATAAGCTTTCAAACTAGCTTTGAATGCGAAATAGTTTCGAAAATTATCCCACTTTGAAAATTTATCCTGAAAAATATTAAAAAAATTCATTGGGGTGAACTCACAGTCCCAATCAAGGCAAATTGTGTTGATAAACCAAAATTCATTTTATATCAGCCATTATTTTGCTAAGAAGATCAATCACCAAGGTATCGTTGTTGAATGTTAAACGTTGAATGCTGGATGTTGAATACTTAAATTATTGTTTGTTTACAGTTTGATTAGAAATTTGTTTTGTGAACATAAATTATTACTTTGATAAGATTACCCTTCAAAGTTAAAATTAATTATTCTTTAGTGCAATGCAAAACACACTTGATTATCGTATTTTATGCTTATATTTATACATAAACAAATAAACAACAAACGCTCACATGTGCAAGTACTACAAAACACATCGAAAATAGAAAATTTGATAACGTAAATATAATTCATAAGAGTTTGGTCATCGAGAAGAAAATATTTTATTATAATAAAACTAAAGCTTGTGTTGTGTTTGGATTATCAATTATTGTTTTCAACATTATTAATATGTGTAAGTTCAATGCGTTAAAATAAGTTATTATAAAAATATCAGACGATTTTATCCGCTTTTCCTAATTATGTAATATGTTGACTTTCTGCATATGTATTGTAGATTTTATTTAAGTTTTCGTTTACCTTAAATAAATCGGTATTGTTCAGCTTGTTGAAATTATTTATTTATAATTTTTGCACATCTCCATTACATATTTCAATTAACTTATTTTTTCATTTCCATTTTTATTAACCAGTTTATAAATTATCGCATTTTCACTTTAAATTGTATGAAAACTTCGTGGTAGGTTGATATTAAAAAAATTCATCACTAGTTTTTATTATATTTGCTTCTAGTGATTGGAAACTACATCATAAAATTAAAATTAAAACAATCACACAGTAGATGGAGATGGAACTGAAAACAAAATTGATGTTATGTTTGAATTTTTCTATTTGTTTGATATAATTTAAAAAAAACTTTATAAAACAATTAAATATTATGTTGCATATGTGTATAATTGGAAAATATGGTGTAATAAGTGATCAGCACTTACAATAAGCATTAAACATTTGTAACGACCCGCAAACTTATCTACTTGATAAATATATTTATTTTTAAAACATTCAAATATAAGCTTTTCAACATAGATTGTTTTGTCTTGAACAATAAATAATGATGATAATCTTATTTTGACTATGTATTTACAAAATATATACTTTGGAAAATTATCGATAAAATGACCGAAAACCATTTTATCAATAAACAACTCTATAATTATCAGAAGTCGCACACGGAGCTGGGTACATACACTTATTTATTCATTTAAACAAAAATATGAAATAAAATAATTTATTTATTTATTTAAAATAAAATGTATTTATGGCATCATCGATAATGACATCATATTTAATAATTGATTTATGAATTTAATTTGAGATTTAATGATATAATAATTATTATAGTTACTTAAATAATTGTTTTTAAATGATAATAATTCATTTTAATTATTTATGAAGTGATAATAAATCATTTATAATAGTTTTATAAAGATATATACTTGATTTGGAAATATAAGAAAATTCATACCACTTTATTGATATAACAGCACTTTTGCAAACAATTGTTTAATATTTATTCATATGGTTTGACAAAATAAAATGTGATCATTTTCATTAATTAGAAATGATGTAAGAACTTATTTTTCAAATTTGGTTTAAAATTATATGTAAATTAACTTATAAGTGAAAATATGACCTGGAATCGGCTTTACGATTTTCAAAGGTTTAACGAACGAAAATTGTTCAAAGTCGGTGCAACGTTGTTTATTCTTTTATGCATATGCGTGTACATACATACATATATAAATACATACCTACATACATATATAAATATATACATGCGCGCGCACACACACACACATGTCACATGCACACATGAACATATATAAACATACAAATATGCAAGTACATTTATATGTACATATACATATGAAAATATCTAAGATGTTTTCCATCTCCTTCATACTTAAGCAACCCGAAGTCAACTCTTTCACCCTAAGTGCATGCACTTAAGAACATAGCATAGGGTCAGTTTAGCTGAAAATGGTGAGGTAAGGGAGGAGCAAGGTGGTGATGATATTGTGATGTATGGGTGTGAAAATATCTAAATATTTTCATCTCTTCCATTAGCTATAAATACCCACCTCTTTTCTATCTTTTTCATTCTATCACAACTTCTTCAAAATCGAATCAAATGGAGAAATTCTTTTTTTCAAACCATGTAAAATTTTAGTGGCTACAACTTTCATGTGTACCACTTCTTCCCATTTTGAGGTAAGTTATGCTCAAATCTCATTTCTTTGCAGTGCATTTTTGGGCCCAGATTTTAAGTTTGAGAATAACTCTTCTTCTTTTGACCATATCTCCCTCAAAACAACTCGAAAGTAAGTAATTCTTTTTTTTAATTCAAGAAGATAAAATTTGGAAGAACCTTCCCTTTGGAAACATTTGCGAATTTTGAGAGCAACATGGTCAAAAAGCTAAGAGAAAATGACCTATTTTCGATTCTGGTTTTGTGAACTCAAGGTCGAAGCTCCACCACTTCTCTTCTATACTTTCGGCCACCACCTCCATCACCATTATCCATGAGCTCCACCCTCTCCAAAGCAAAGCCGTGAGCATTAAGGGTGAAGGGAGTCTATGGTTGAGAGCAACTAGGCAAGGGGGAGTTGTTTAGGTGGTGTATTAGTGAAGTGTTGATTCGATTAAATGTTGGCAGGATATTTGGTTTGAAATGGTGAGAAACTCTATTTATATTATGATATTTTGGATAATATATATATTTGGTTATGCCTGGTTGTTATGATTGTGATCCATGTTTGGATATGATAATATGTTTGTTTGGAGGTATAAACAATGCACGTTTATTATACGTCGAATATCACAAAAGAAATCGCTTTCCTTTAATAAACGAAATGGTGTATATGAGATTATTAGACTTCTTTAAAATGGTTTTAAATTGTTTATAAAAGTTTTATAAATACTAAAACCCAATTTGATGAAGTTTTGACAAGTTATGAAAATTGAGTCAAAAGAAGGCACGTCATGTAACTGTAGTTAACGATTTCACACCGTAAAAGTTAAATCCACTTACATGATGGATTTGGAGTCGAAATTCTTTGTGATAAGAATTTTCTGAACTCTTATAATCATATTTTTCCGACAAAAGAAAAGGGTCGAGATTTCATTTAGTAGATTCTGAAATATGAGCAAAACAAGTTTTCAAAATAGTCGTACTTTGGCAGCTTGGAAACCAAAGTGACAAATTATTTTAAACGAATATTTTTAATTATTTAAAATGTTTTAAAAGAAATTTGAGTTAAAAGATGGATTTCTAAATGATATGAAAGTTGTTTTGATCAAATATGCTTTAAAAGCATTATTTGCGGCACTTTTAATAGTTGTTGAATATGGCTTTAAACTTAAGAATTCTTTCGCAAATCTTTTATAAATGTTTCAAAATAAGTAACTAAGTATTTTGAAGAAGATTTAGAGGTTTTATAATTTATTTTATAATTTTAAATAAATTATTTAAAGGAAAGCTGTTAAAATCGAATGATTTAGTCTTGGCTTTAAAAGTGATGAGTAGACTAGATTTTTTTTATCCGTGAGATTGGGATATAAGGTACTTAAACTAAGGAGATGTTTAGGAGCAACTAGTCACCTGGCTCACATAGCCTCTTTCCTAGGTGTGGAATGGATAAAGTCAAAATGTCAAAAAACGAGACAAGTATAAAGATTTAATTTTCCCAATTTAAACAACTTGGATTTAATAGAGATAATCTTCTTATACTCAGCATTAAATTTCGAGGAGGGAACCCGTACTATTTGTGGAACCAAAAGGTGGTTTCACTGCTATTCAACGGATAGTAAAGGTTGGATACATAAACTAATATCAAGCAAAATTAGTATAATTTCTACGGATCTGTTGTGACAACCCACATTTTGGAAGATTTAAATCAATAATAATCCACACGCGTCCAACTTAATCAATTCGAAACGTAGATAATCAATGGGGATAATTAAGAAAAATAAGGAAAGAAGAAGAAAACAAAACACAGAATCTCACAGAATATAATAGTCAAATAAACAGTTCTTGAAGTTGTTTACTATACATTTGATTATAATCTATACGACATTTATCCGAGTTATATATATATATACATCAGAGATAAATAATCAATGCAGTAGAATGGCATGATGCTGGAAATAATAATAATAGTAATATATTAAGTCTTCGTCTTCGTCCTCAAGAGAATAATATTCATTACGCTGAAAACTCAGAACTGACCCGAGCGTAATGAAAAATAAAACACTCGAGTCAGGACTAAAATACTCTTATGTAAGTCAAATCAATATCATGAAAAATGAGTGTAATGTGTTAGAGATGTTTATGGGATTTTACATCTCCTATCCAGTGTATAAAATGCATGTAATAATTTAAGAGATGTTACATGATTTTTCCATCTCCTAAGGATCCGTTAAACTATTTATATATAATAGTATACGCTATAATAGGTAATGTCTATTAGTAAAATAAACATCAAAATAACATTAAGGCTTTACATTGATCCACCTAAACACATTTTTATAGGTACAATACTAAACCAAAGTCATAATGGGGTTGCACAAGGATAAATATGATAAGGCATGTGTGGCAATGCCCAAGGTAGAATTCTACCAATTTATCATTTCTGTGTGGTCGTAACCCATCCATGACCGGTTGTGACTATCAATCCAAACAAAATGGTGCACCCTTCGAGTATGAAATCACAATAGTTATACGAAAGATCATCATCGTTAGAGGTAGCTAACCTCGTTGTTCAGACATAAACTAATGTTTTAGTCATTTTAATTATGACACAAGTGTCATGTCTATCCATCATCGTTCTCTTACCTCATTCCAGTAAACGTTCGCTAATTCAACCACTACATTTTGGATATCATCTACTGCGTACACAGTTTTTAAAGTGGTCCAATATTGACAGAGAGTATACCAATAAGAGTCTCCGGTCTCTTTAACAACCAAACATCATTTTATACACCGGTTGGTACTTTTGCAATTCGAAAACAATTCATCCTTGGTATCAAAATATCTTATTCGCTTCAAAATCAAATTCATTTCGGAATCATCAAATTTACTCAAATATATCATCTCATTTTGCCTTAATATCTCGAGTTCACTTCCAAAATTGTTTTGAAATTCAATTTAAGTTATAACTTCATTTAAACCTCATTTGCATTTAAATCCAAGATTTAAATATAAACATTTCAATCTTGACCAGTTTGAATTTTTAGAAAATAGTTTGAATATTTAAAATAGCTTAAATAGCTTAAATAGTTTAATAGAAACAGTTTGAGTATTGAAAATGGTTTATATAGTAAAATAATTTGGAAAATCAAAATAATTTGAATATTTAAGAAGATAAATTTTAACTAGTTTATACTAAAATAATTTACTTGAAAATAGCTTCAAAGTCAAATTGATTTAATTCTAAAATTTTCAATTCAAATCAATTTTAATTTCCATTTCGATTTAATCAATTCAATTCTGATTTCAAATCGAACTTTACTTCAATTCCAATTTCAATTCAAATAAATCCGATTTCGATTTTGAATTAATTCAATTTTGCTTTCAATTCCAATTGATTTCAATTTCAATTCCAACTTGAATAAATTTCAATCCAATCCCAAATTAAATTCAATTTCAATTCCAAATTAATTTCAGTTTCAATCCCAAATTAATTTTAATTTTAATTTTAATTTCAACTATCTGATTCAATAATTTAATTTCAACTCAATTCTCAAATTTAAACCATTTCGATTCGTATCAATTTCGAGTTCGATCTTTAAAATATCAATTTATAACACTTAAATCAAATTAACTTCCAATATTCAATTTAAAATCCAATTCTTCAAATAATTCAATTCCGAGCTCAATTTTGAGATATAGTTTTATATTACTTTTACTTACCAATATTCAAAGTTCGAATAAAAGTCCAGTCTTTTATAACAAATCAAATTCTGAAATTCAAATCATATTTCGATTATAACTTCAAATTCTCAACTTTGATTATTTAAATAATTCGTGTTATCAAATTTAAATTTCAACATTCCGAGCTCAAGTTCAAAAATAATTCGATTTTCATAAATTCGATTTTTATTTCTTTAAATCAAATCATTTAAATAATTTCAAATCAAAATTTTAAAATCATTTAGTTTAACCAAATCCGATGTCCGTATATAATTCTCTATCCTATGGCCAAGTGAATCAGTTATTTCAATTTTAATTCATGAATGGTATATATATATATATATATATATATATATATATATATATATCATTTCAACCCAAACTAAATGTCATACGTATATATCATTTCAACCTATTGCTTTATTTATTCGAAATAATTCAAATAACAATTATATACTACCAATTGATATCGGGGTGATAACGGGATATATATATATATATAATAATAATAATAATAAATAAATATCCAACCATCCAACATATCAACCAATAGTATTCAATTTCAATCAATCAACTAAATCAGCCAATAATTCACAACAATTATATCATTATCAATATCGGGTACTTTACTGACAAATAAATTCCATTTTCAAATTTAGCTGTCAATTTAAATCCTTATCAATTTAATTCATATATCAATCTAACGTCAATTAATTTACCAAACATCAACTAATGCAATTAACTTACTTCACGACATTAATTTAACTAACATAAAAATTTATTATGCTGGAATTTAATTAATGTAACAATTTCTTCTATGTTTAATATTTATTTTACCATACAATTATTATAATATCATTGGATTTTATTATAAAATAGTTTGGTTAGCATAAGATAAAAAATCCACCCGTGTTTATGTACGACATGGTCTTACAAGATACCTTCATTTTGAAAGGTTTTATAATATTTAAACTACATTTGATTATGTTTCTCATGCTGGTTTACCAGACTGATCTGGGTGTTATTTTCTTATAATGCTCGAGTCGGCCCGAGCATATTTTCCAGATTTAGCTGGACAATTTGGAGCTTCAAGAGACGAGCCAAATCCTTCATGACATATTCATGTATTTTATTTTCTGCTATTTTTCTCTTTTTGTATCAATTAGAGTTTATGAGGGCAGGTTGTTTTAACTGTCCATATTGATGATAGACTTGTACTCTGATTTATGTATGTATATAAAGTTTTCATTTTGTAAAGATTTTGGTCTAACATATATTACTTGTCATGTTACAAGATTCTATTCTATTTTATGTTTTCTTTCTTTGCCCCAATGACTTGTCTTTCGGATGCTAAATATCGGCATTAAAATACTGTAGATGCATTAAATCTCATCTTTAGTAGTAAGAAAGGAAGATCGTTACAATTCCTCACTTAAAGCATTCTCTTTTTAATTGCTCATCAATTCTCAATCAAATCTAAACCCCCATGATGCTTGGACGGCTAAAATTGTTGCCATATTATGGAAATAAAATCAAAGCCCATTAAGAAATTATCTTTTATTTAAACCCTTTAAAGTTACACCAATATCGTATATCGATGCGCACAAATATAAAATTTATAAATGCATTTAAATAATTACAAATAACTACCAACCCATAAATAAATTAATAATAATTATTAATTCTTAAATACTAATCAATTTAATTAATTTACAATATTTTACAAACTAAATAAATCAGGTGGTTTTTTGAATAATCCATTATTACGAATGTGTGATTTGAAGGTGTAAATTCAGTTGACAATTTCTTTTTGATGTAAAGGATGTACGATTCGAAGATCATACAGACGTAGTAGGTATATATATAAATATAATTAAAGGTACATGAGTCTTGGGCCCTAGGCTATATCATAATGTATACACTGCCAACATGTCTGGCCATGTAGCAAATATGAATGAGTAAGTATAAAACAATCCTTGCAGGTCCAACCATGCCTAAAAAAGGGATAAAAAAACGTATCATATATGTCTAACCACCATAGGAAACACATAAGTAATCTAAGCTTAAGCCCTACGCACCTACATAACCAACCAACCAACATACTTGGCCAAACAAATTCATATAGCAATTAATATCGAACAATTCAAATTTTAATGTTCATACGTCACATTAGCAAGCGGTATGATATTTTGTCCAAATTCATTACTCACACTTTTTTTTGGTAAAATCCAATTTTACTTTTATAAATGGTACTCTGTAGTAATGATTGTTTACACGGGTTATTTTCATCAACACTATATCACACATGGTTTTTATGGAATTTGGTTTCGGTCAAAGTTCTAACATTTTCCATATTCAACTTAGTTTATCCAAACACAAAGTCCTTGGTTGAATACTAACAATCAATATCAACCATACTACTCTGGCCAAACTTTGATTTTGAGTTAACTACAATTGACCATGATATTAATCTCAAATAATTGAGAAGACGAATTTTCTATTGAATAATGTTTCACTTCCATTTCTTCAACTCAGAACTAAGTACAGTTGTTCAATGGATGTCATGGCATAATTTAACCATATTCATAGTGGAGTGTCCATATTGAAGTTCAATGTGGATTCTCAAGTTGAGAGAACTGTGTAATATCGTTACTTTGAGATTCTCTGTTTAACCTTGGGTGTATTAACTTACATAAAACTGTTGAGTGGTCATTCCATGGTTATTCAATAACTATTGGTATGTAAACCCTTGGTGACTATAGCATCCATGAGTAATATACTATCAAACATATAGAGAGCATTACGTAGTCTGATCTCAACGGATGCATCGATATCCTCTCACAAAACACTTGACCAGGGATATTTAAAATAATATGATATTCTACATTATGATAATTTTTCCATATAACTCTTTGTAACAATTATCACATAACATTTTATTTAAGGATTTTCCAATTAATGTACTTTTAAATTTATTACTTAATTATTTACATCACCATACAATAAATTGTATATTAGAAATTAAGTACCTTTATTACAAGCAAGATTGATCATTGAGTTGGATATATGTAACAAATTACATAAATGCCTATAGGGCATACTCCCAACTCTATTATTTTTTCTGTATAGCTCGAAGACACTATGGAAAATCATCATGTGATGATTTCCAATTACCAAATATATTTTTCTATGACTTTCGTTAATCCTTTCCATACCCTTATGTAACTTATTTGAATTTTATATGTATTTACCATTACTTGTTGCATAGATTTTGCAGTATAACTTGGATTTGATCTAACATATGGAAGCACTTTACTAAATATGAATTTTGTTGTTGCTTTTTTGTGACTAGAATTTATGACGGGACTTGAGTAATTATCACTATCATATTTCCCAATTACCCGCCATTCGAAATGATCATTTTCGATATAAAAAAATAAGCCTTTCAAGGACAAATATCATCTATGTCAGAAATGGTGGTATACTCTCGTGACAAGACTTAATTTTCTTAAAAGACATGGAACACTTTATTGCCCGTTCACTTAAATGTTTAATCAAATTTTCCTTTCATTTAAAAACATATCTACTTTTGTACCTTCTCGACAAATTATATACCAAACATTTCATCACCAAATCAATTTTCCTACACAAGGATCTACCGATAATAGTGTCATTGTATAGGTTATCGGCTAATGATTCCTTCATCTCTATATGATCATAGTATCATCATATTCTTTTGGAATATCATCTAAACAAGCATCGTTAGTTACATGCATCACATCAATCCATGTTTCATCCTCATTAGCTGGAGCAGTAATATCCATGTTACACAAATGAGATACATCATTACCTACATTTTTAACTTGTATATCATTATTTTTTACATCATCATTTTGAGTATCATCATATCTGACATCAACATTCCCAATAGTATGAAATTGTATAGGAAAAGGAGATGCCATGGGCTATGTAGGAATATGAAACACCATGGATTGTGTGGTAAAAGAAGATGTCAGGTGCTCTGTAGGAAAAGGAGATGCCATGGATTGCGTGCTAAAAGGCATGAAACCATACAAAGTATTTGTAGAAAAACTATAAAAAAAGCATGAACATTTTGAACTACAGACGTAATGTAATAATCTAATTTATCATTAGATAAAAACAAGAAACTTACTCCATGTTAGTCCACGAAGGGGCAGTTCTAGTGCAGATATTGCTTTTTCCTTATTAACCCTTTAATTATATCCTTAAAGTGTTTGTAATCATTTGTATTATGCTTATGTACAGGGCCGGCCCAAACACATTCAATGCCCTAGGCCAATAAAAAAAATATGTTTTTGTTGCCCCAAAATTTAATAAACAACAATAAGCTTAAATGTATGAAACAAAAAGTAAATTCTATGATATAAAGTTAACATTGATTACAAAATACTAGACAAATCATTTAGATCACATACAAAAAACTAAATGTCAACTTGATATGAAAATACATAAATAGACATTAACGGAAGCAACTTCTTCTTGCATTTTTTAAGGCAAACTCATCTATTTTCTCTTCATAGTTAAGCATATCCAAGTACTCATTTTCAATTGAAATCATAGCTAATCCACTTAGTATCTCTTGTGACATGGTAGTTCGCAGATATGTTCTAATTAATTTCAATTTTGAAAAGCTTCTTTCCGCCAAAGCAACCGTAAATGGAATAGTCAATAGGATTCGATAAGCAATCCAAACATTGAGAAATCCACTTACATCTCGATAAAACCTCAAGAAATTAAGAATGCTAATTGATGTAGTAATTTCCGATGGTAGAATTTCTTTTAGTTGTCGAAGCTCATAAAACAACTCATTACCACAAATATCTTTCTCTTCCTCATGTGTCAAAAAATCTTCCAAATTCATGCAATAGTCCTTCAATTTATCGTCATCAACATTTTTGAATTTCAAATTCAGCAAAAAGCCAAAAATTCCTTCATAATGTTTAAATTTCTCAAATCGATCTCTAAGCGAAGTTAAAGCTTGATCCATTATATGTAGAAAATAAGTAACTCTAAAAATTTCCTCTGGAGATTGTCTATTATAATTCTCTACGATGTCTTCACCAAATTGCTTTTTTCTACGCACGATTCTCTGTTCAAAAAATTTAGGATCAATGCCAACATCATTTGCAATTTCTTTAGCCTCCTCCATCATGGGTTCAAATCCATCTTCTCTAAGTTTTTAAAAAAAAGTTACTAGCTCTTTAATTTTGGAGATTGCATCTTCAATATGCATTTCCTCTCGTTGAAGTATTTTACTTACTCGATTAATATTGTCTAATATCTTATACCAAATACACAAGCTAATTAGAAACTCAAAATTTTCCAAAGCATTTTGGCACAATCCTTTTGCCTCCATCATCACAACTCAAAATTTTCCAAAGCATTTTGGCACAATCCTTTTGCCTCCATCATCACAACGTCCTCTTTAGAGTTATTTGCAATATTAATCAAAGCATCTCTTAGTTCCGATGATTGAAATCTTATTGCTTTTACACTTTCAATACGACTTTCCCAACGGGTTGCAGATAATGGTTTTGGAGTCAAACCTTTCACATGACTTCGGAGTATTTCCCACCGATGAGTTGAGCCAGAAAATAAAGTATAAATCTTTTGCACATATGCAAAAAAGTTTCTGGCTTTCATACATGATTTCGCCATATCACATAATGTAAGATTTAGACTATGACATCCACATGAAATATAGAAAGCTCTAGGATTTACATCAAGTAGTCTTTTTTGCACCCCTTGATGTTTACCTATTACAAATTCAATAGAATTAGTTAACATAATAGTCAATAGTTTAAAATCAAGTTTAAGAGTATTATGTTAAATTTAATAATTTACCTTTCATATTCGAACCATTATCATACCCTTGTCCTCTCACATCATTAATGTCAAGTTTAAGATTATCCAAAACATTTTCAAGTTCTTTAAAAAGACCAAGTCTGGATGTATCGTCGACGGTTATGAATCCAAGAAAGTATTCTTCCAATTGATATCACTTGCACCATCAACATTCACACATCTTATAGTAATGGACATTTGCTCCTTATGACTTAAATCCGGAGTGCAATCAAGGATGATAGAGAAATATTTTGCTTTTCTTATTTTTGCAAGCATTGTTATTTTGATCTTGTTGGCCAACAAACTTATCAATTCATTTTGAATTTTATGGCTAAGATAATGATGATTTATTTCGTTGTTTACCACACGTCTAAGATGGTCTTCCATAATTGGATCAAATTCGGCCACAAATTCTATAAGTTGACAGAAAAGCCCATTATTTTTCTCATAAATCTTCTCATTTGATCCACGAAATGGCAAATTATTTCTAGAAAGTGTTTTGACAACGCCAATTATACGCACAAGTACTTTTTTCCAATGTTGTCTTTCTTGGTCAATTTGAGCTTCCATTGCTTTATCAATTGTTTTCTTTTGTTGAAGCCCCTTATGCAAATCAACCCATTTTATAAAATTTGCATTGTGCGATGGATTACTTTCATGCTCTCTTAGCTTTTTAGATAAATTATGCCAATTATTGCATCCTTCACCGGCCAATTGAGATACCTTTTGTGTATGCTTGAAAAGTTTACAACAAAAACAATAAACTTTATCACATTCATTTGAATATACAAGCCATTTTCTTTCATGCTCTTCTCTATGTGGATAACCGCCAATATAATGTTTAGAAGAAAAATGTTTACCATCAATCTTACTTCTTGGAAATGCATCATTTTCTTTTAAAATCTTAATCGGACCATGTTGAATTAGCATAATTCTTTTGGTATCACTAATTACTCCCCATAACCCCGGATCATAGTTAACATCAACGTCTTTTCCAAGATCAATTGTGGTTGCATCATTACTGTCTTCATCAAAAGAATTGCCAACATCATCGTTATGTTCATCCTCCATAACTTCTACAATATGCTGATTATCAATTTCTACATCAACATTTTCATTTATAGGCTCTTCATCATTGTCAATATCAATATTTATATTCTCATCCTCCTCCCAATTGGTTTGTTCAATTTGACTTGAAGTCTGATTTTTTTTATTTCTTACTTGAAATAAATTTGATATTGAGCCAAGTAATGACTTTGTTTCTTCATCTCTCCGTTGCTTTTTTTTCTATTTTGATATCCAGAATTTTGTCTTCGATTCCTATCTCGAATTGTGATATAACACGATACTAATATAGAAAATTTCAATTGTGTATTATTTACGTTTTAATTACATAACACGATAATCAAATGTTTTGAATAAAAGTTTCATCAATTATGTTGAAAGAATTTTTTTTTAAACAATCAATTGTTAACTAGCTAATTAGTAATTAACATCAAATAGCACAAAATAAATTATTAAGTAGCTAATCCGAATGAGGGGGCCTGCGCTGCGGCATGGGTTCGGGTGCTCTGCACCCGAATTTTTTTTTTGAGCCTCTATTTTTGTAATTTGGATCGTACCCGAAAAAAATATTTTTTGGAAATTTGAATTGTACCCGAATTTTACAGTAAACTAAATCCTAAAGAATTTATACCAGGACTAATAATCGGTATTCAATCAATCAACAAACAATCGGTATTAAATACCAGGACTGATTACAGTAAGCTTAAAGTTATCAAAATCGATATTCAATCAACAAACAATCAATACCCCATAAACTGATAATTGATAAACATACTCACATCATTTAGAAATTAAGATTTGGGAATTAGGGCAGGAGACAAATCGGCCTGACACGATTGACGACGAGCCAACGCAGTGATGGACACCAGGACGAGGCTGCAACGACGGACTTGAGGATTGAGGGCCTAAGACGAAGCTGATTTTTCAGTTGAACGGAATTTGGTATGAATTATGGATTCGCCTTTTGCAGTGGAGAATACGAGAATCGATTTTTTTTTTCTGATTTATTGCCCCTGCGTGAAGCGTTGCCCCAGGAAAATGTATCGCCTGCCTATGTCATGGGCCGGGCCTGCTTATGTATCTCATGAAAGAGAAAATATCTTCTAGACTTTTGTTTTTCTTTGGTTGTCTACTTTAGAGATGGCTTCATAATGTTTTGGATCGCTAGGTAGTTATTTTCTACAAAATCAGTTAACTCCATGTATTTCTGATTCTACCCTAACCTAAAATGTTTCCTTAGGGTATTCTCTTATGCCCTAATCTAAATATTCTTTATTTTACTATTGTTGTTATTGTTTCCAGTGCTAGCATCATTCTTTACTCCTTCATTACTCTTCACAACAGACATGATCTGACTCTTTTGATCTTACCACATTCAACTGTTCCTTGGTTATTTCCTCTTCCAAGCACAAAAAACTATTTGCATTTCTATAAAAATCCTTTGATATTATTAGCTTCATCGTTGTAAGTCACTTTTCAAACTTTGTATCTTTGCTGTCACCTCCTACCTAAGCCATCAATATAAGACTATCCTTCGGATTTCTAACTTCTATGATGGCAGAATTAAATCTCTTTAAAAAAATTCTTTAATAACTTTCCTTTTGCTGCTTAACATTCACCAGCAAAATCGCATCCTTGGATTACACTGCATGTACAAACTTATTCGCTAACTGATCATACGAATGGATGGAACCCAGCTCATGCTTATAGAACCATGTAACAGTTGCCCCTCCAAGAACGGAGGGAAACACTTGCACTTTATAAACTCATATGCTCAAGCACCATCCATATGCAGTCATATTTTAGTAAATGTTGCATAGGATCCATCAATCTATTGTACGACATTGTCAGCATGGTAAATCTCTAGGGATACCATGCTCCTTCAGTTTCCACTGTAAATAGATTCTGACTAGAAGCAATATTCTATTAAATCTCATGGTTATCTCATTGGACTAACTGCCTAATCATATCATTTATCATATTATTGGTACCTTCCTCTCACCCTCGATAGGGTCGTCGATTGCATCAGTGTTCTTTGTTTCACAATCGAGCTTGATGATCATTGCCTGATGCTCATGGTCAACATTAAGATACTTAGGTCTCTATGTATCCAAGGAGTCCATTTGTCTTGGCCTTTCATCTATATCAGTATATCTATCCTGATTGCGTTCTCAGAATTGCTCTTGTTTGTGAGTGGGACCCTGAACATTATTCCTTGTTTTATCGCCTATTTAAACACTTCCTTTATATCAATCCCTTCCAATGACTGTGTGACATCCTGAAAGTTAATCGAAAGCGTGGGAAATACGTAGGTTTCAGAAAGATAATAATCCTATTTTAGATCTGTTCGGCATATGAAGTCTAAAGGTTTAACATATGCAATCTAATGTTTTTAAATGAAATCTTATTTTATTTAAAAATGTTTTAATTATTTAAATTTTAATCAATATGATATTTATGAAAAGAGTATATGAAATATACTCTTGTGTGTATGTGTGTAACAATTACTTGTTTGATTTAATGTTGAGAAAGAAACCTTTTATTTCTCTCTCTTAAATTATAGAATTAATTGGAATATTATTTTTATTTTGATAGACAAATCTTTCATTTCTCTCACTTTAATTAAACAAAATAATTTATTAAATAACATTTATGACCAAAGTTATATTTGGCGTATATTGTGAGTATATCCAAATATACTCCAATTAAAATGTGTAATTGCAACATATTATAAATGTTTATAGTTAATGTTGTATGTAGATGCTGGGATTTACACTGCCACGGACCTAACTGTCCCATTATTTATGCCTTTGTTGTTCGCATTTTTGATTTAAAATATTCATATTTAAAGGTTATATACATACATTCATATATCTATGTATATATGTATGTAAAAATTAAGTTGAAATTTTTTATATGTTTGGAAATCTAAACTTAACGGTTGTAAATCTATTTTTATTAAGAAAAGTGTTATTCGGCTTTTTAACCAAGTAGCTTTCAAATGAATCTGGACGTCAGGATGAAGATAGAACGATTCAAGGACTTGGAAACATGCTTGGAAGGGCAATAAAAATGGTCTCAAGAGATTGGAGGACCATTAGAGTTAAGGAAACAAGTCGGTATCGACCTCATTTAGGTTAGTACCAAGCACTTTTTGCGAACCATGTTAGCTCATGGACCTATGATTTATGAAGTAAGCAAGAGTGGTCGTATTGAGGACCATATTTGAAGAGTTAGGCAAAAAACTCACAAGAAGTTCTAAAGGAAATAAGACAAGTACTAAAGATATCAGAACCTCTAATAAACAACATGATTTCTAAGAAAAAGTGCATGGAACTTGATGAACCCAAGATAGAAGACCAAGGAATGGAAGATGGAGCTACCTCCCCTCATGAACTAGACCGCTACTGACCACTTCTGGTCGGTACCGAGATGACCTTTTGGCTCTGAACTCTGAAGACCCCATCTTCCTCTCCTACATTCTCAGATCTAAATTGGACTTAATATAACAAGATCTGGAAATTTTGTTGGACGATTTACCTATAAATACAAGACTTAGAGCATTTGGGAGTGGAATTTTCGGTACTCTAACTTCTTCACTCTCTTTATCTACTTGAACCTTTTCACAAAGGCAGTTACTATTTTCCATTCTAGGCTGTTAGAACTCGAAATTCTTTGTACTTATGACTAAAATCAATAAGCAATAATGTTACAGAGACGTAGGCCTCAGATTTGCTGAACTACTATAAAATTTCTCTGTCTTTCTTACTTTTTTCGCCAGATCTTTCTGTTTTAATTCGTTTTTCGGGTATTGTGCCATTTTTTTGGTTCATCTTTGGTGCTTTCATTGACAATGACCTTTCTCAATCGTAAATCTAGCTATCTATTGTGGACTGGAGTGTCAAAAGGTTAGATCCAAAAGCTTTTCTATCAAAAGTTTAAAGGAATTTCAGGTCGGAAGCAATGGAACCATCAAGGAAATCTAGTAGATCTGGAGTTGTAGTTGGTGCAGGTAAAAGAGCTTCTCATCTTACTGAAGTTAGCAATTAGCTGGAAGCATCGTTGGTAGGATCATTCGCCCTGTAGAAGATCGTAACAAGAGCGAAGTTTGATAAGATGATGGCGGAGTTAATAAGAAGATGATAGATGGTTAGAAGGCTCTATTATGTAAGATGGATGCTAGAATAGCCTTGCTGACCTAGCGATTGCAAATCATTAGGAGGAGTAGGAAAGAGATATCACCTACTGGATCTGAAGAGGAGAAATCATATGCTTCTGATCAGAATAGAAAAAATGGAAAGAAAAATTATAAGGAACCATCTACTGGAGCAGCAAAGAGAAGTGCTGGAGGAATTAGGAGAGCCCCTCCATGGGAATTCAGATCGGTAACGACCAGAATCAGGTTGTAACTGACCTGAATTTGAGGCCCTTGGAGGGGCAAGAAGTCGAGCCCGTCAACTTATCTGACTTTGAGGATGATTTGCAACATGTTGTTGATGATGATGGACTGGATATGGAAGTTCCGGATGTTAGTGTTGAAACAATCGTTGCAGAACCAATTATACGTCAAAAAAGGGCTGAAGGAATGGTTCTCCCAGAAATTAGAGGATCTAGATGTCAACAAGTAAACCGAGAGCATTTATGAAGTTAAACACTCGGCATAGTTCTTGATAATCGTCCTTTAGGGTATCAGGCTAGTGAGGAACATATAACGGATATGATAAGCAGTTGATGGAAGAGGATGGATGGAGAAAGAAAGAGGACTGGGGTTTCATGCTAAGTAGAACTCTATTCACAGAGAATATTCTAAGGCAAAAGTATCCCATGAATTTTACGACACAAAAAATGTCATCATATAACAGGACTAAGGATCCCAAGTAGCATTTGTTTAAGTACGATTAGCACATGGATGGTGCAAGGGTAACGAATGCAGTTCGATGCAGATGTTTTCCTATTTTTTTAGATGGACTTGCATAGTTGTGGTTTACTCGACTTCCACCGAAGTCCCTTTCAACCTTTGAGGAATTATCAAAAATGTTTTTGGAGTAGTTCAGGCTTCACATAGCTTGACCTAAGTAGGTAATGTCCTCATCGAACCTTTCTCAGAGACCTCGGTATTCTTTGAACGCATTCTTGAATAAGTTCAATATTGTAGTAACTGAAGTTAATAACCCAAATGGAAGTATGGTGTTGATGGCATTGGTCCGAGGCATACATCCGGACATGGACTTTGGAAAATTTCTAAGGATGAAGTCGTTGATGACTACAGAAGAGTTCCACCGGTATGTTAATTAGTTCTTGTGTTTGGAAGAAGCAAGTCAGTTTTCCAGAAAGATTGGTGGTGGACAGTCGAAGGAAGTGATTCAAAGCAATGTTGTGATTAAAAAAACTGCAAGAGCTCCGGTAACGTGGCTATAAATGTAGGAAATTCTGGTAATCAACAAAAGAGTAATCAAGGCATTGCAGGTATATGGAATGAAGCCAAAAAGTGCTTAAGGAATATGAGGCTAGATTAATATACACTTCTAAACGATACACCTGAAAATATATGCCTTACCACTCAAGCCATGGAAATGTATAAAAAGCCACCTAGAAGAGAGGTGACTAAAGAAGAGAGGTACTTAAGAAAGTTCAGTTGGTTCCATAAAACTCATGGGCATAACATGAACATATGCCAGCATTTAGGAGATTTTATTGAGGAATTGATAAGAAAAAAGAAATTACAACAGTATGTAAGAGAGAAGTAAAATGATGGACAAAATGCTAGATCCCAAAGGCCGAATGCTTATGGGAACCTAGACCCAGGGGAGAGTGTCCTAGGTAGATAAATTGAAGGATAGTTATAAATACCATAATTGAAAGACCTCATCCAGCAGATAAAACCTAGAATGAAATGGAACTGTGCGTGAGTTCATTAAGGAACTTACTACAGGAGAGCTGCTTCGCCATTGAGGATGGAGCTCCGGCTAAGTAGAGAGGACATTATATTTTAAAATAGGAAGTCCGATAAGGTAGAAGCGCAAAACTTCGATCCTACGGTGATTACGGTTGTGGTTGTCCCGACTACGGTGCTTCGGGTTTCAGTGGATAGTGGAAGTTCAATTAATATTTTATTTAAAAGGACGTTTGACCAAATGAGGATAATTATGAAGGATGTTAAGCCTTGTAAATCAAAGATTCAAGGATTCATAGGTAAGGCAAAATAACATGTTGGGACAATTGATTTTTCCATGGAATTAAGAGATGGAGACTACAAGATCGTGTAGATTCAAAAAATTTGTGATAGTGGATGAGTATTCGGCATGCAACGCCATTTTGGTCCTTCCAATCCATACTGATTTTAGAATAGCACTATATCCATAGTGCTCGATGATGAAGTTCCACATGGAAAACAGGGTTGGATCGATTAGAGAAAACTGAAGCACTGGCCGGGAATGTTATGTCATTGAGTTGAGAGACGCAAAACGACGGGAGAAAGGCAGAAATGTACCGAAAGCACTCTACATTAAAAACTCAAAAGCATAGCAACTAAAGCTCAAGCCCTGGCTCAGGATTCATAGTAGGTTCGACAAGCCTATGAATCCAAGGAAGAAGTCAGAGGAAGTGCATGCAGCACCAACTGACCCGACGATTAATGTTTTGATTGGTATGGACGATCCTACTCGAGCTCTTAAGATTGGACCTCAACTAGGCACATGATTAAGGAAGGAATTGGTCAGTTTTCTTTGAACATACTTGGATGTGTTTGCTTGGACACATTCATATATGTGTGGGATATCATAAGAGATAGCATGCCATACACTAAATGTAGACCCAAAATTTCCACCAATAAAAAGAAGAGAAGCTGCATTGGTATGGAGTGATCCACTATTGAAGGAGGAAGTTGATAATCTGAAAGCGAATGGCTTTATTCGTGATGCTTTGTACCATGAATGGATATCGAACCCTGTGTTGGTCAAGAAAGAAAATGGAAAGTAGTGGAGATGTATTGATTATTCGGACTTGAACAAAGCATGCATAAAGTTGCCTTTGTCCAGGATTGACCAGTTGGTAAACGGGATTAAAGGACACGAGGTACTTTCGTTTATGGATGCATATTTTGGTTATAACAGATACCGATGCACATTCTAGATCAGGAACACACAAGCTTTATAATAGATTTGTGATTATAAGGTTACCGAGTGACGTCATTTGGTCTAAAGAAGCTGCTTACCAGAGATTGTTGAATTTTATGTTTGGATATCAGTTCAGATGGATGATGGAAGTATACGTGGATGATATGCACATGAATCATGACTATCAAGGAATCACATGGATGATTTTTCAAAGATGTTTGAAGTATCGCATAAGTATGAAGTGAAGTTGAATCCATTGCAATGCTCTTTTGGAGTTACATTAGGGAGATTCATTATGAATTCTAGGGGCGCTGATGCTAATCTGAAGTAGATTAACGCTTTAAGGAACGTAATTGCGCTGACCACGAAGAAGGAGTTGCAAAGCTTGAACGGGAAAGTTGTTACATTGAGTCGGTCCATCTCATGGGCAACAGATAGTTATATACCATTCTTTAGTTCCCTTAAAAAGGGAAAGAATAATTTCAAATGGACAAAGGAATGTCAGGATAGCTTCGAGGAATTACCGAGGCATATGGAAACACATTGGTTCTATCTAAACCGTTGGATGGAGAGGATTTTCTCATATCTTTGGTAGCGTCTGCTCATGCGCTAAGCACAACATGGGTATGTGAGGAGACAATGATTCAACGGCCAGTTTATTGTATTAGCAAGCGGTTCACTGGAGCTGAAAAGAATTATTCTGAAATTAGAGAAACTTTCTTATTGTTTGCTCATTGCATCTAGGAAGTTGAGACCATATTTTCAAGCTCATCCAATTAAAGTGCTTATAAACCAACCTGTGAAGCATGTATTGTACCAACCTAAAACTTCGAGAAGTTCATTGAAGTGGAATATTGAACCGAGCTAATACGATATCACTTACCATCTAGGGAGTGCAATAAATGTATAGGTGTTGGCAGATTTCATCGTTGAGTTTACCGTACGGGATGGTGAAGAGGAAGATGATATGGTCATGCTTTCTCAATGGAAATTGTTTGTAGATGTAGCTTTTAAAGAGTGCGGTTCTGGGGTAGGAGTGGTACTCATGATTCTAGAAGGATGATTGATTTGTTGTGCATTGAAGCTGGAGTTCTCCATGATGAACTATGAGGATGAGTATGAGGCAATGGTAGTAGGGCTAATGATAGCAAAGGAACTGGAGGTAAGGCCACTGCATATATTCAACGACTTCCAGTTGGTGGTTTGCCAGACGAAGAAGAAATTCCAAGCAACGGGCGTGAGGCTTACCCCTACTTGAAAAAGATGTTGGAAGATGATATAGAACATTACACGATTATGCACATCCCCGAAGAGGAGAATGCAAACGCTAATCCATTGTCCAAGTTAGCTAGTTCTTGAGATGCACAACTTTTGGGATTAGTTCCAGTGTATTTTTTATCGGCTCAAAGTATTAACCAGATGGATGTTGACTGGATGTTGAGGGTTGAAGAGGAAAAGGTGTCATGGATGACTCCGATTAAGGTTATTTGCTTAATGGAACTCTTTCGAGAGGAAACAATGAACGATGAAAACTCCTTCGTAAAGTATTACGATTTGTAATGCAAGGAGGAGTGCTATATATGAGTGGATTCTTGACACCCATGCTTTGGTGTGTAACCAAGGATAAGGCTAGGAAAATCCTCATGGACGTCCATGAAGGTAGCCGTGGTGACCACATAGGGGGTAGATATTAGCGAAAAAGATACTTTGCTATGGATACTTTTGGCCAACAATAAACTTTGATGCAACTGAATACATTAAATCGTGTGATATTTTCCAGAGGTTTGGAAACTAGAGCTTACGCAAACGATTAGCCTAATTAGCCATTTGCGATTTGGGTAATTGACATAATCAGTGTGCTACCGATGTCGAAAGGAGGAGCTAAATACGTAATTGTTGCGGTGGATTACTTCAATTGATATAATCTGTAGATTTAGAATACCTCAAAAAATTATAATTGGTTTGGGGAATTGATATAACCGGTGTGCCATTTGCGGCTTGCGAAATTGATATAATCGATGTGCTGCCGATGTCGAAAGGAGCCTATAGCCATTTCCAAGAACCACTCGTCACGGTAATAATGAAAATGGTGATCAACTTTATGACTAGGAATATTATTTGTAGATTTTGAATACCTTAAAAAATTATAGCGGATAAAAGAATTCAGTTTGCGAGTACCGAGTTTAAGGATTTTTGCAACTAGTACAAGATTGAGAAAAGGTTTTCGACAGTAGCACACCAATAGGCAAATGGATACGTATAAGCGATAAATAAAATCATCAAATCCATCTTGTTAAAACAGTTAACTAAAACCAAGTGCAACTGGTCGATGAGCTTCCATTGGCATTGTGGGCTTATGGGACGACTCACAAGTCTACGACTGGAATACACCATTTTCTTTGGCCTATAGATTAGAGGCTATAATTCCGATTAAACTAGAGGTATAATCTCATCGAGAAAGCATTACGACCCCAATCTCAATAAGGAACTCTTCCAGGAGTCCTTCGATTTGATTGATCAAAACAAGAAGAGGCAGAATTAAGTGTAGTTGCTCACTAGAAAAGACTAGCATGACATTTTCACACCAAGATCCGAAACTATACTTTCGAGGTAGGGGATCTCGTTTTGAAGCAATTTCTCCTAGGTAAAAGGGAACTTGGTTTGAATTGGGAGGGTTCTTATGCAATCGAACAGTAGCTTGATGATGGAACTTTCAAATTGGCTACTGTTGATGAAATCTCGATTCTACGGGCATGGAATATCAATCTATTTTAAGGCTATTTTACTTAGTTTTATTTGATTTGTTTTTCATAGATAAGCCACCCAAGGATTCTGGGGGCAATATAATAAGGCAAGACTTGCAACGATTTTGGTTTAACAATAAAAGTTAGCTTCTTGAACCATTGGAACCGTGTTCTTGTAAGCAAAAACCCTATGCTTGGTGATTAGCAGTACAATCAAGTACCCGCAGACAGGTACTGGCTCCCTTGGTCTAGGATCCGAACAAAGAAGTATTGTCATAAGGGTTAATCGGGTAATCCGAACCTATTCCACCGGTATTGGCTATTGCCCAGAAATAGGCAAGCTTGGTAGGAATATTTGGAATCAGGTAGCTAAAAGCACCAGTTTCCAGAGATAGAAAGTTGTGCATGGATGAGAGTTTGATGACCACACTTGCAGCCTAACAGCATACACTAGGCCAAAGATAAGTGAGGATGATCAACAAATACTTTTGGTCAACATTCGAAGATAGGTAGGACCGAGGGCGAATGCCTAAAGATAGGCATCCAAAGGCATCAGTTCTCGGATATAGGAATTGGTGTATGAATAGGATATTCACGATAGCGCTTTCGAATTAGGAGGAAATGCTCGGCCAAGGATAAGCAAGAATGGTTAGTGTTTGCTTTCAATCAATGCCCGAAAATAAGTGAGGTTGAAAGCTAGGACCCGAAAATAGGCACCGCCAGGCTCCTCCGGCCCAGAATAAGCATCGGGAGAGGATAATCATACATGGGACAGTCGGATAATTTGCCTCATGCTATTAACCTTTGACCGACGTCGGAGCAAGGCTAAGACAAGGAACTATGCATGAACATTGGAAATCAGAACACCAAGTCTCAAAGATAGGACTTGATGTATAACGGGATTGGAAAAGGTATGCTTTCACTCATGGCCTAGCAGGACATGCTTAGTCAAGTTTGAGTGGTGGAAATCAATGGATAGTATCGATAACGCTTGGTTATCGACGAGATCAAAAATGTGAGGACATGAGCGTCCAAACCACCCTAATCCAGAAATTGGAAAAGGTATGGAACTTGCTTTACTTATAAGTTGTCGATGATTGGGGGAAATTCGTCCCAGGATAAACAGGAATAACCACAAATTTGGTTGAATAGTAGTTTTGTTTAGCCAAACTAAAACACTTTGGCGATGATAAAACATAATTGAATAATGGAATTTAACAAAAGTAATTGCAGGAATTTTACTTATATGTACAGAGTTATGGTAAGTGAAAGCATTGTACAGATACATGCATGTATAATATGGATGTTATCCACAAAATCCCCTCAAGAGTAAAAGTACAAAAGAAAAAGCTATAATATGAGAGTTGATTCCCTTTCGGAAGCATCAAAAAAGATATTTCATCAAGGTTGAAGAGATGCTTCCGCAAGCATCAAAGGAGATGCTTCCACAAGAGTCAATTCTTCTACCGAAGGCATCACTTCCAAAAGTTTTGAAGCATCGAAGGAGATGCTTTTGTCAAGGTTGAAGAGATGCTTCCACAATCATCAAAGGAGACGCTTCCATAAGCATCAAAGGAGACGCTTCCACAAGTGTCAATTCTTCTACTGAAGCCATCTCTTCCACAAGTTTTGAGAGATTCCCTTCCACGTATATTGCGAAAGTCTTCCTTGCTGCAGTCATTAAACCTTCGAAATAATCATCCTTCCACAAGAAAGTATCATCCTTCCATCACACTCCTTATAATCCCTCCTCGATTCTACAAAGAAAACTCCAACTATGGCGCAAGGAATTCAATGTGCCTTCATCAGCATAGTCCCGCATCGATTCCCCTCCGCTTCTTAAAAGAGTTCCTTCAAATAGTGTCAAAAGTGCCTAGTTCACATATAAAAGTGGCATTGAAGGTATGTTTAGCTTATATTCTTCAGGACATTGGTTCCGACAGTGACGAAATCATCCATTTAACTGTGGTAGAAGCATTGTACAAGAAGAATAAAGATGCTTTAGCACCAACATCAATGGAATAAAAGGATTGCCGTTGACAGTGATGGAGGCGGAGCTAGAAGAATGGCGAAAGGCAATGAAGGCATTCCTTCCGATGATGATGGAAGGAAGGAGGAAAAAGGACCTGGACCCGCATCTATAAATAGGACCCTAGGGGTCACGTTTTGAGGTATTTTTTTCCATTCCATCTTTATTTTCTAATCTCATACTCTTGTAACCCTAAATCGGTTTAGAGATAAAGCCTACCAATTTGTAACCATTTTGCACTTAATGAAATCAAGGATACGAGCTTGATCATTTATGATCTCCTCACTAATGCTTCTTCAAATGTTGTGGGAATGGATGAACACACACACACATATGAATATTGACTTCGAGCATATGAATGATCTACACATCCATTAGCATGCCTAATGACCATTACATAAGACTTATGCTTGTCTCCTTAACTCTCCATAAACATATATTGTGTCATAGAATCCATTTGGATGTTGGAGCCTTAAGGTGATCTATACTCAAATGAACGCCCTTTGGCCTTCATTTCATGTGGTTATAGGAACAAAGCACCCTTAAATCCTATGAATTCAAGGAGGCCGATCTATAAAGGAGTCTATAATGCCATGAATACACTCTTTAACAATTCAATTACACATTGAGTCCTAAATGATAAATTGGACCTTCATATATGTTCAAATCAATTAAGGGTTAACTTATCACAAATAACATCTGGAGTGTTAAATCATATTTTTTTAATTTTTGGTGCTTGAAGGAGGGCCTCAAACCTCCGACTCACTATTTTCTTACCTAGAAATAATTATGTAAAGTTTTGTTGTAGGAAAATGGTGAGACCTAAAGAAAGTCAGTGTTCCAAATGGAATTAGTCGTGTATACAACTAACCTGGAGGAAAATGTGACTCCTAATTTTAATGTTACAAGCTCGAAGCCTGGTTTACCATCGCAACCGACATAACTCACTGGGAATGAAGCTAAAATAAAGATCTTAGAACAATAGTTAATGGAAGTGAATGGGCTATTTGAAGTGGTGCTCACTCAGAAGTCGTCCAAAATCGTCAGACCCACTATTAAGGAAGAAGTGAACTCACCAAAAAGAAACTTAAACACCTCTCTACTCAAAAGAAAAGGTAAGCTCAACTCACCCCTGTAGAAGATGAAAGGTAATCAACTTCTAAGCTGAATTACGAAGGATGAGCTGATGGCAAGTCTAAGGAACAATTTGGAAGCTCAAACTCTAGAGAGTGCCAACCTGCTAGACACAATTATCATAATGAAGAAGCTTACTTAAAGGACATGGTAGAGAAAATAGCCAAAGATATGTCCAATGACAAGGAAAAAGAACCTTGGATGAAAGAGCTAACAATAATCATAAAGAGGCTCCATTCACTGATGAGATTATGTCAACAAAAATCTCATCGCATGTCAAGATTATGTCTTTGAGATATAATGAAACCACGGACCCAGATGATCATCTAATGGAGTTTGAGATCCAGATGGACTATATAATGCATCTAGTTTGGTTCGATGCATGCATCGTTCCTATGACGTTCCAAGGAGCAGCTGCTAAATGGTACTGCAAGTACTTTGTGACTACTATCTACTCTTGGAAGCTGTTCTCTTATGAATTGTCTATCCAATTCTGTATCTGTAAGGATCCAACCATTGACTATAATGGTCTGGAAAACATAAGACAAAGACTAGGGGAGCTCCTAGGAGACTACCTCAAAATCTTTAATATGGAAGCACTAAAGGCCAAGGACATGAATGACAAGGATAAGCTAATTGCGGTGCATTTTGGATTGATAGAGCACACACCATTCTAGAAAGAGCTTTATGTCCATGGATGTAAGGACCTTCAGGACTTTCACTTTCAGGCTGATAAATTCATTTGAATGGATGAAATGCATCATGCTAGGAGAAAGACATAGCCTAAGAGAGAGGTGGCGAGAGCTAGCTTCGATGCGGTCATAATAGGTCAAGGTGGGAAGATAACTCAAATACCAACTCTGTTGCCCTGAATAAGCCTTTATCCTACATCTATGCTATGACTAAGGAGAAGGTTAGTTTTCCCAATCTCATTCAAATCCAAGACTTTCCCGAGCAGAAGAGAGGAGGTGACCATTGCACCTATGACAAGGTGAATGGCCACAAGATAGACGAGTGTTGGCTGGTATAATTCAGAAGCTGATTCACGAAGGACATTTGTTAGAATTCATCAAGGACAGATAGAAGGTTCCATGAATTGAAAACAGGCCATAAAAACTTTCTAACAACACTGTGGACATCCTAGAAGAGGAAGATCAGCTAAATCTAAGCCCATCTCTTAACAGATTTAATGTAATCCATGGAGGACAACATCTGACTGGAAGCAACAAAGGAACTAGAAACAGATATATCAAAGAAGCTAAAGAGGGTGTGTTTTCTATTAAAAAGGAGCCCCCACTCAAAAACCCTCAATATAACATCCAAATGCCTAATCTCACCATCACCCCGCAAGAGCTGAAGGGAATAGACACCTCATAACGACCCGCTTATGATCACTACTCAAATCTGACTCTCTACAGTTACCAAGATCCTCGTAGACACTAGAAGCGATGTTAGTGTCATCTTCAAACGTGCTTTCGATCAAATGGGGATCCCTTAAGAAAAGCTAGAGCCTGTCTTTAGGTTCAACAACAAACGGCCTACTCTAGTGGGACAATTGATGTTACTAGTACAAATGAGCTTTCCACCATGCTGTAAGACTTTCGAGATACTATTTGTGGTTATCAATCAGCCTTTATATTACATTGCTTTCTTTAGTCGTCCTACTCTGGACGAGGTGGATGCTTTTGTCTCGCCCAAACACTTAATGGTGATTGACCAAGAGGGGTTGGGGAACTATTAGGGGGAGTAATTCAACTCTCATGAAATGTACTTTACTACCTTGGAACAATACAAAAGGGAACATGCTTCTTATTATGATTTCTCTACTATTTTGCAAACTTTGGATGAGGGATTTTTACATCAACCATCCAAAGCGAAAGCAAAACCCAATAATACGACTAAACATAAGGATAAGGAGTACATTTCATCTGAAAGGAAAGGGAAGAGATACTAACTCAGTAGAGGAGGAAGTGGGTAATAAAGAAATTGTCACTGGTTTAGACTGCCATGGAGAAATGGAGAGAATAAATCCTATTGAAGACCTTGAGGATATATGTTTGGATCCAGCCGATCCAACAAAAAAGGTAAAAATTAGGAAAGAATTAGAAGGCAACCTTAAATCGGACTTAATTCAATTCTTTCAAGCCGGCAAGGATGTATTTGCATTGTTTGTACCAAAATTGGACACAACACTCTTCGGAAGTATTTGAAGAGATAAAATGAAGAAAGTAAATGTAAAAATAGGATTATCTAACAAACACTTCAAAAAAGATAAGAAAAACATGCAGAAACACAGAGATTTAGAGTGTTTTTGGTGTATGGCCTACGTCCTCTATAAAATTGATGGTTTTATTGATGTTTGCTCGCTTAGTACAACTGATTACAGCGGATTACAACAGTAAATTTCGAGTACAACAGTGATCTTGGAGTGCAAAAATATTTTCGGCAGAGTCTGGATGTAGGAAAGCTAAAAGTCCCTTTTTGTAGACTCTAGGATGCTATTTATTGGCGTAGGATGCAAATATCTCGCTCAAATCACGGGAGACCTCTTCTTGCATGTGGGTGGGCCCACACGGTCGATCTCATGTGATTTGCACACGATCTAGGATCGATACGAACAAGCTTTGTATTGATCAAAACTTCATCCAATTGAGTCGAGATCGATTGTGAATGTTTCTGACGATGTACATAAGATACTGTTAAAATTTGGTGGCATTTGGACTTGTAGATTGTAAGTTATGATCGATGCAAGTTTGGGCTTTTCAATCGCCATTCTCTTCGTATCGATGCTCTTCGTATCACTTTTTAAGCATGTGCCTGCAAGTTGACATGGCGTTAACTCCTCGGATCGATCAAATTTTTATGCCAAATGATCGAGTCTTCTCTATGTATATGCCTCCTTCGTATCGATCATCATTGCTCTGTTCGTATCGATCATCTTAGCTCTGTTCGTAACGATCGTTTTTTCTCTGTTCGTATCGATCGTATTTTCTTTGTTCGTATCGATCGGTTGCATCTCACTTTGTACCAATTGTGCGCGCTCCACTTCGTGTTGGTGGAAGGTGTGTATTTCATATCGATTGGTGGCCGATCGATATGAAATGTGTCTAATATACATCGACGAAATAGGCTCCCGTGCCGTTTACCAATGGATACGAAGTAGACGCTAATTGATCGATACGAACAAGTGAAAGAATGATCGATGCGAAGCAGTGCGAAGAAGGATGGATACGAAGTAGGTGGATCTGGATTGATACAGAGTTGACTCACTTGCTACTGATCGATTTGAAACTGTGCACAGTTGATGGATTCGAAACCGATCGATACGAGGAAGGACTTTCTCTTGTTACTTGATGGATACGAACAAGGTGATTGCTTGAATTTCATCGATCATATCATGAGCTTACGAACTTTGATTGACTTGAAATTCAAAATGTTGGCTTTCATAACTTTGCTTGTCTCATCGTATCAATTGTAGCTTGATCCAGACTCAGATAAAATTACCGACATCCATAGTGAACCTGCGTATAATCGACCTTGGGGATGAACTGTCTTTGGTTTCCAGTCAATTCCTTGATATCACGGGCTTGCTGAAGGCGGGATAACATTTGCCCCCTAAAGTACATCTTGTGGGGACATGACGTGCTTTGAAAAGCTACAATCTTAATTCTGAAAAGTTCCATCTGACTTGTCAAACAGTTGTTGTTTTCTCGTCGAAAGTTGTGATCTTTGATTGATCAATGGAAGCATAAATCATGAACTATTGACCGCAAATCATTGTACTGTGCACTGTTGTAACTGAGTATCGAACTATAGCAAACTGTCGTTTGTTGTGATAATTGTCACTGGGTGAGCATTCAAATCCTGTAAATTTTGAAAATTGAATGTTAGTCTATTATACATGAATGTACGTTATCCTGGCTCCCGTTAATGTTCATACGTTCACGAGTCATTGGTAGTTTCTTAAATTTTTTATATCGAACCCCATATTGACCCTCTCTTGAATCAATGTGAAATTTGATTTGTAACAATGGTTGATGGTTGTTTTGGAATTTTCCTTCGCATCGATCCTCTCCTGGATCGATATTAGAGGTTGAAAAATTGTTTTCGTATCGATGAGACTTGAATTCAGGGATACGAAGCTGGGGGTAACTCGTTGATGGATACGAAGTTTACCATTTTGCATTGATGGATTACCGATGGATCATAATGGTCCAAACCAGTCTCCATTGTCTTGTTATCGATATGATGGATACAAATGGTTATATTCTTGGCTGATGTGAGTGGATGGATATGAACAACGCTTCATATCGATAACTGGATGGTTGCGAGAAAGCATTGCCTCAACTAAGTGGTTCATGCATACGAATAGCGCTCTTCGTATCGATGACATATGTAATCGATCGCTGATAGACACGAACAGCTGTGTCCCTGATCGATACAGTTTGATGGATACGAAGAAGAGTCTATGTATCGATGATGTTGAAAACCGTTTCAACCAGTTTCTAATACTGGGAGATGAAACATTTCTTCCTTGGATACAAAAACATATAAATACGTTTGGGACTTAGCCAAAATTTTCACTTGCTTTTTATTCCTTCTGCACTGCTTTGTATCGATCAGAGCAAAAGAGAAAGAAAACTGTCCTTGCCTTCGAATCGAATCAAATCTTTCAATCTCTTGAACCGATTGTTAAAGTTAGGTAATTAATCGATGAACTCGCGTCAAGAACGATGAGATTCGAGTCCAGTTGTCAATCCATTCACATACATAACCAACTTCTGGCATTAAGGTCGGAGTTGGTTCAGAGCATGGCCAAGGGAGGTAGGAAATGGAGTTTCGGCTATTTGGGGAAGAAGGAGTGAGGAGGTAGACGAAGGAATCGATGAAAGGTTGCTCAACCTTGATTTCGTATCGATGAAGGGTTAGAGAAACTTGATTTTGCATCGGACCTCAATCGAGAGCTTCGTATCGATCCCCTTCCTTTAGCTTCGTGTCGATTGTTGATCCTTCGATTTTTTTTTATCAGTTCGAATCAATATGGATACAAAGCATAGTTGTGATGGGTACGAACTCCATTGTAATGCGATCGATGCGAAGTCAGTGAAACCTGATCGATTTGAAGCCATCATATTTCGATCGGTACGAAGCTGAGGCTTCCTTGATCGATACGAAGTGATCATTTTGGATTGATACGAAGTGAACGTTTTTTTGATGGATACGAAGATAATAAATTTCAATCTATACGAAATCAAAGCTCTTTGCCGATTGACCCTAATTTGGGCTTTGACGGGTACAAAATTTCATGCATACTCGAACTCTTGCCTTCGACGAGCTTCTTCCTTGCATAACTTGACATAACTGTTTCACTGCATATTTGACTACCTTTTGAAGCTTGTCGATGGAACTGTAACTTAACCAATTTGACTAACTCTAACTTGCATCGATTGCCGAAGCGTGGAAAACACAGTTGTGACGGTTAGCGATGATGGTCATTCCGATTGGATTTCAAAGTCTTGTCGTTTGAACATTTTCTCAAACGCTGTAGAATTCTCTTGAGTACTACTTAGCAGTGCACTGCACAACACATTCACACACTTCACATTGGGGAACACAAGGGCTTATTATCATCTAATAATGGTTTCTGATAATTTGGTTAGCTATGGAATCCATAAGTTCTCAACAGAAAGGAACTCGAAGTTCATCTCTTCCAATAATAGAGTTGCCAGCCATCGTGGCCGAGGTCATCGATCCAGCTCTGGACGAGTTGCCAGGAGCAACTTTTATTGCAAAACCACAAGATTCTATGCCGTCCAACATTTTCAAAGATATGTTGGGACGGATATTCCTAAGACACGGCTTGTCGTTGAACAATGTTTCATTACCCAGGCCAAGTGATAGACCACATGCTCTCCCGAAGGGGTTTACCGCCTTTAACAGGCACTCATGCACAGTTGGGATGCTTCCCCCATTCAACGAATACATTCGGGAAGTGTTGGCTTTTTTTGGGATTGCCCCCTCACAACTACGCCCCAATGGATACGCACTGTTGAATAGCCTATTCATTGTATTCACGAAGCATCTTTTTCGACCCTCAACTCCGATCGAAATCAGATACCTATTTAATGTTAAGAGTAGGGGAGATAGTCCTTCGTTCACATTCCTGAAGGCAGTTAGGAACTGTCAAATAGTGGCGGGCTCTTAGACCAGGCTTAGCTATTTCAAGACAAAATGGTTCTATGTTCGATGCCTCCCAGGATTCGCCAGTCAATGGTTAGCCAGATGTAAGTGTCACAATTTTCTTTGGTAATTCATGAATTTGTCGTAACCGATGCTGAATCTCATATCTTTTTTTCTCATGAATTTGTCACAATTTTAAGGAAATAGTACGGGTCCTTCAAGAAGTGTTGAGTGAAATGAGGGGCATGGACTCAGTGCTAACAGATTGAAATTTGAGGACCGTCAGGCTAATCGAGCGAAATCAGAGCATAGGCTTGAAGGAACGCTGAGGGTGGTTCCGGTGAAACGGGCTATACGTAGAGCATCCAGGATTGTAGTAACCGAAGAGGGTGAGGAAGAAAATTCACCTACCGACGACAAACCCATAGCCGTGCCTTCCGACAATTTTCAAAATCTTAAGGGAAGGAGAAAAGACAAGGCTGCAGCAGATAATCACCACTAATCATTGAGATGGAAATTCGTAATCGTGTCTTTGCCTATTCTCGGTATTAGAATCTCAGAGGCTCCTCCCTCGTAAGTGGAGAACCTTTTTGAAGGGCTTGCCAATATCCTAATTTCGGATTATGTGTCACTTCAACATGATGTCGGATTGGAGGAGCTTTAGTGTGCTTTGGACTTAAGCAAGTCTCTTCCCACATGCATGGCCGACATTTCCTGTTGGTCGGGGGGTTGCACATACATACACACTTCATGGCACTGCACGATTTTCGATCACAAGCTGTTCACTTCAAGAGATTACTAACTCTGTTTCTTTTACTTTGCAGATACAGTGTCTGGACGTGGGTCGATGTTGGGGAGCCTTTGCTCAGCTCGTCAATCCTCTTCGTATTATGAATCACGTAGAAGAGAGGCAGAAAGGGACCACGATCGTGGGTACTCTAGCCAGGAACGATATGAAAGAGATAGGGACAGAGACTACAGACATCGATCCCGATCCCATTCTCCTCCTCGAGCCCCCACACACCCTTCGGGTTATGGAAAACAACCGGTAGAGCCTCCCCACCAGAAATCATCTTCTCAAACCTCTAGGCCTGAATCAAAACATCGTAGACATAAGGTCGAAACTCCTATTGCTGCTGAACAGGCTATTATTGAGCCCACCGAGGAAGGGGCTATTAGAATTGCTCGGCTGAAGAAAGATTTTCCAAACTTATGTTTTGACGTCTTCGTCATCCCCCCTCACTTAAAGAGAATTCCATCAGAAGTAGAGCACACAATGCATGATTATATTCATGATATCTACACTTAGTACAAGGAGTGGAGGAAAGCTGCAGAGAAAGCATCGAAGGTGGCCTTTGAGCGGGCGAATACCATAGAGAAAATAGAAACCGAGTTCGCTCAAAAGGACCGGCTACTTCAAATGCATAACGACGAAGCCGAATCCTCTCAGAACTCAAAAATTGAGGCCACCCAGAAGGCTGACAAGGCGTACCTAGCAATGGAGAGGATGCGACAAACACATTTTTCCCTGGTGGAGGAGATGGGCAACCGAAACACCACTATCATAGCCGAATGGGATGCTGCTCTTAAAGAACTTAACGAGATCAAAGCTAAATTTTTCGAAATCATCAAGGAGAGGGATGATGCAGATAGCGCAGCCCAAGAGGCATAGGAACAGGCCGTAGTGCTTTGGGGCGAATGAGATGCGGTAACGGCTAAGGTCGGGGAGGTGGAGACTAAGGTTGAGGAGAAGGTCCAAATGGTGGAGTCTAGGCTAGAGGCTGACATTGAAGATCTCCTCATTACCTATAATGCTAACGTGTTGAGGCATAGGAACCTAGCCTGGCTCGATAACTATTCGACATATTTATACAACGCTTAGGGCCGATTAATGGAAGATTAGAAGGCTGCCGATCAAGGCGAATCGGTTGACGAATACGATCTTGAGAACCGTGTGCTGAACGAAGATGAACGGAAAGTTCTCCATAATGCTGTGATCTCATATGAGAAGGACAAGCTTGGTGCTTAATGCTCGAAGGTCGAAGAAGGTTTTGGTGTCGAGCATCGCGATACAAGTCCCGCAACTCTTATGCCGACTCAGCCTGAACCGACTTCTGCGATTGATACTAAATCCGTTCCTGCTTACAACCCAGATCAGCCGTAGATATCTCAAGCTAGCGAGCATATTTCTGAGGCCGTTCAGCCACCAACAAGTCAAACCGAGGAAGGCACTCTGAACATTTTGTATGCTTGTTTACGATCGGGAGCTTCACTTGAAATACTTGATAATAGTTTTTCTTTGTCCCTTTCCAGTGATTAGAGCCACATCAGTCGTGCCTCCTGTAACTCAAGAGTCACATCATAAGCATGAGGCGATCATTACAGAAGCGACCATGACATCGGCCACTGCACCTACAGATGATGTATAAGGAAGCGCACTTTCATTCGACGAACAAATGATGGAGGAACTTCTCAGTCATCACAGTGACCCTTTCTTTGACTTGCCATTTGTCATGAGTTGAGTAGCGCCAGCAACCAGCTCCTCAGTCCCAATAGCAAGCATGTACGGTGAAGCACAAATACTTCATGAGGATGAAATTATAGCCGAGATTAACGTAGAAATGGAAGCAGCTGCTTGGGCTAGCAACTTCGGAGGTAGAATGGCGGGCTTGGTCCGACCCCATTACAAATGATATCTCCTGACGGCACTGTTTTCGACACCAACGTGCCTATTCTGCCTCTTGTAGTGGCCCCGACCCCTCCGACTCTGCCTGTTGGAAGTGTACCTATCCATGTGAGTTCGGAGGAGGAAATTGATATAATGCCCCCCGAAGGAGATCAGCCGCCGAAAGGAAAAGGCTCAAAGAGGAAAATCAGTGGCAGCTCCAACGGGTCTACGCCGAATAAGAAACCAAGAAAGAAGAAAGAGTAGATATGCTTCTTCGGCTCATTTTTGAGTTGATAGGAATTTATTTAGCTATTGTTAGCCATGTATAAATGCGGATTCGGCCCATGCTAGTAGGTTTTTTGGAAATAACTTGTACATAAATTCCTTCCACGAATAGTTGAAATGAAATTCTATTTTGTCTTCAATTCAATTATCGTTTTTTTGCTTAAATGTTCCAACATTTGAATTATTGTTCAGGAAATTTGTGAAGTTTTTGACCCTTGTATCGAGTTTTGAGTTTATTTGTTAAGCCTTAGAATTACGGCTACGAACGTATCCGGACACTAAGCTGAAATCGGATGCTGCATTGCTTCAGTCAATGATCGACACTTAAGTTCTGCCTCCAACTTCAGGGATGAGTTGTAAAGATTGGTTAGCAGTTGCATTTCGCCTCCTATACATTGATCTTAACGTCGTTAAATTGATGTTGAAACAAGTGAGGGTTAAGTGGTCGAATCAACTCGCTCACTTATTAATGATCACATCAGCACTTTGAGGATTTGCATTTGTGCGTCGGTGGTCGGTCACGCCTGTTTAAGTTTCAAGTATATGCCCACGCCCCGAGGCCTTATGTTATTATATGGGTGGTCAATCACACTTTCTTGATACTTAGCATTTCGTCCGCACTTAGGGACTTAAAGTTGATTGCGGTCGATGCTCTTGTTCGCACTTTGGAAATCCGAGGTTAGTTGATACTTATACTCTAGTTCACACTCTGGGAACTTGGAGTTGATGTTTATACTCCAATTCGCACTCTGAAAACTTGGAGTTTAATGTTTATACTCCAGTTCACACTCTGGGAACTTGGAGTTGGTCGATAGACGACCAATCACGTCTGTTTAGGCGTTTGAATTTCATTCGCACTCCAGGATCGATGGATTTATCAGGATCGTTAATGGTCGATTTACATCCACCCAGAGTTAATAAGCGAGGTTGTTAGATGGATGGGTCTATCCTCCTCAAACTTGGTCAAGATACGGGTGAAGTCATTAGGTGGACGGATCCATCCTCTTCGAAACCGCATTTATAAGTTTATCTCAGCTCGCACTCTGGGAGACTGGAGTTAGTTAAAGGATTGTCGTGTATCAATCCTTTTTTGGCTTCAGTGTGATGGCTTGCCCTCGAGCTCGGGTTTCACTTAGCGAGTAACCGGTCGTATCACAGTTACTCCATATTCGAATAAATCCCACCGTATTATGGAACTTAGCTCTTCGTGCGCCGTGATGGTTGTATGACACATTTAATAAATCACAGCTCTGGCTCGAAGAGATTGCATTTTATTGCTGAAATAAAAAATATAGCAAAATCAGTTGCCTTATTATGAATTTATATTTTGAAATGTAGAAACAAATTACTAATAAAAAGTAAACTAAATAAATAAAGCCTATCATGTGTAGTGGCGAAGAAGACTCTCGTTGTTCCAGGCTCTTGGCAGAGTAAGACCGTCAACAATTTAAATGTGCCATCTACGACTTTCTTTCAATCACCTACGGCCTTTCCCTTATCGGTTTCATGTGTGAAGGAACCGGGTAGATTCTTTTGAGGAAAAGATCGCCGAGTTCAAAGGTTCGGGGTCGGACCTTGGCATTGTATAATCGGGCGACTCGACTTCAGTATGCAGCAGCCCTCAAATCAGCCTTTTCATGCTTCTCACCCAATAAATCCTAGGATTTAGCAAGTAGTATGGCATTTTTCTTTAGATCATATTAAATCAACGATGATATTGTACTTCTATCTCGACTGGAATAACGGCTTCTGAACCGTAGGAAAGAGAGCATGGATTGTGCCCAGTCGCAGACTTATGGGTTGTTTGGTAAGCCCAGAGAGCCATAGGAAGTTCATTGACCCACTTGCCCCAGCCTTTTCCAGTCGTTTCTTCAGAATAGACTTTATAACTTTGTTCACAGCTTCAACCTATCCATTCGCTTGAGGGTGCGCAACTGCAGAGAATTTCTTTTGAATGTGGAATCGTTGACAGAAATCCTTGAACTCAACGCTGTCGAATTGGGTTCCATTATCGGTGATGATGGTATGTGGGAGACCAAATCGGCAGATAATGTTGCGGACTACAAAGTTGATCACCTTCTTTGTTGTGATCGTAGCAAGGGGTTTAGATTTAGCCCATTTGGTGAAGTAATAAACTGCGACGATAGCGTACTTCGCACCACCTTTGGCCAGAGGTAGAGAATCAATAATATCAATGCCCCAAACTGCAAAATGTCATGGACTGACTATCTGGGTTATTTCGGTAGGAGGGGCTCTAGGAATCCGAGCATGTTTTTGACATCTGTCACATTTTCTGGCGTAATCCGATGCATTACAATTCGCGGTCGGCCAAAAGTATCCAAATCGGAGTACTTTCTTAGCAAGAGCTTGCCCCCCGATGTAATCGCCACATTCTCATTCATGTACATCATGTAACACTCGTTTAATTTCATCATGAGCAATACACCAAAGTAGAGGAACAGAGTATTCTCTTCTATACATGACTCCATTCTGAATAGTGAACCGTAAGGCTTTTCGAAGAATATATCTTTTTTCACTCCTTCGCTCTGGCTTGTGTTCCATGCTCGAGATAATTTCTGAATGGAGTCATCCATGACTCCTTAGCGGAAACGACTTCGATGTCTCCATTCGATCGATGCTTGGGGAAGTCAACGTTTTTATAGGAACGAGTCCCATTTGTTGTGCTTCATCCGTGCTGGCAAGTTTTGCTAACGAATCAGCTTTTTGATTGCGCTCTCGAGGGATGCAATAGATAGCATAATAGTCGAATTGATTCAATATCTCCTGGACCCGAGCTAGGTAAGACGCTAATCTTCAATCTTTGGCCTAGTGCTCCCCCTGAACTTGACATACTACCAGTTGCAAATCACAATAAGTCTCTATAGCAATGACTTTTAAATCCCAGGCCAGTCTCAATCCGTCAATCAAGGCTTCATACTCAGCTTCATTGTTGGTCGCATGAAAATCAAAATTTAAAGCTTAGCATATAGATCGGCCTTCAGGACTTTCAAGTATAACCATGGCACCTGACTAATGGTTATTCGATGCACCATCCGTATGCAGCTTTCAGATATATTTGGAAGATTCACTGGTTTCAGGCAAATCCTTTAGGATGGTAAATTCAGCTATAAAATCTGCTAGGACTTGTCCATGAATGTCTCGCCTTGGAGTGTAGGTAATATCGAACTGACATAGCTCGATATTCCACTTGAGTAACCTACCAGACGTCTCAGGCCACGTAAGGACCTGTCATAACGGCTGATCGATGTAAAAAGTGATAGGATAAGCTTGGAAATATGGATGGAGCTTCCTTGAGGCAATAACGAGACAATGAGTCAGTTTCTCTAGCTTCAAATAATTTGTCTCAGCTCCGGTTAGTCATTTACTAATATAGTAGACCGGTTTTTACACTCGGTCTTCTTCCTAAACTAGGATAGCACTGATTGCATTTTATGATACTGCCAAGTAAAAGTACAATTTCTCATAATCTATAGGCTTTGACAAAATAGGCGGTATGGAGATGTGCTGAATTAGTGCTCAGAATGTGCCCTCGCATTCCGTGGTCCATTCAAAGTTCTGTTTCCCTTTTCGGATCAAATTGAAGAAGGGAATGCATTTGTCAGTGGACTTTGAAATGAACTGCTCAGTGGTGCTACTTTCCCGTTGAGGCTCTGGACTTGCTTTATGGTTCTTAAGTCTCAAGGTTTTTAATCTCTCAGATCTTTTAGGGATTGGCCTCAATTCCTAGAGCACTGAAAATAAACCCAAGGAATTTTCTGGATGCAACCCCAAAGTGACATTTCAATGGATTGAGCTTCATTCTGTATTCTCGAAGGATATTAAACATTAATTCCAGGTCCTTAATGTTATCAGTGGAGAATCGTGATTTCACTAGCACGCCGTCCGTGTATACCTCCATAGTTTTCCCAATCTAGTTAGCGAACATCCGATTAACCAATCATTGGTAAGTTGCACCGGCATTCTTTAGTCCAAAAGGCATAACTTTATAGCAATAGAGTCCCAGATCGGTCACGAAGCTGGTATGATCCTGGTCGGGCAAGTGCGTGGGTATCTGGTTGTAGCCTGAATACACATCCATGAAGGATAGGAGTTCATGTCTAGCCATTGAATCTACAAGCTAATCGATTCAAGGAAGTGGAAAACTGTCTTTGGGGCAAGCATTATCCAAGTCTGAATAGTCGACACACGTTCTCCATTTCCCATTTGGCTTTCGGACGAGTACAGGGTTGGATACCCACTTCGGGTATAAGGCATCTAAATAAATCAATTCGATTTAAGCTTATCTACCTCTTCCTTAAGGCGGAAGATCTCTCTGGATCCATACCATGCCTTTTTTGTTTGGCCGGGGTGTACCACGAGTCAATGTTCAATGTGTGGCTCGCGATGTCCCGAGAGATTCCGCACATGTCAGAATGTGTCCAAGAAAACACGTTAAGGTTCGCTTGGATAAATTCAACCAATTCCTTATGCATTTGTTGGCTTAACTGAGATCCAATCTTTATCATTCTAGAATCGTTGCTATCGTAAATCGGGACATCAATCGTCAATTCGATCAGAGAAGCTGACTGTCTTTACTTTCATCTTCACTTCCATTATGTCTCGGGTTAAGATATCTTTGGAATTGGTTGAGGGTGCCTGGACCTGGCCCAGGCATCAATTGTCAATTCTCGATGAAACATACGTAGAGGGATTCCTCTACGCCCTTTCCTTTTTCTTTTCGCTATGCATCTCGCAGCTCAGCAACATAATAGGCTCTCCCAGCAGCCTGATCTCCTTGAACGGCTCCTACTCCACAATCGATGGGGAACTTTAAAGTCAATCACCATGGGGCAATGGCAGCCCTGAACTCGCTAGGGCCGGTCGGCCCAAGAAAGCATTATACGGTGAGTCGATGTTTAGCACAACAAATTGTAATATCCGGACTCTTCGGCGTTCTTTGGTTCCTAACTCCACTGGCAATTCCACCACTCCAGTGGGTATGGTTGCACTCCCATTGAAGCCATGAATATGGGACTGGCACAGCTTCAAATCTTTAGCCTCCATCTTCATCGGTCATAGGCTTGCTTAAATAGTATATTCATAGAACTTCCACTATCGACTAAGATCCTCTTCATCCAAGCAGGACCTACTTGAGCTGATATGACAAGTGGACCAATAGTGAGGGCTTCGACCCTGTCAGCATCTCTATTTCGAAATACGAAGCCGTCAGTCATCGTCCTCTGTTGTTTAGCCAGAGCCCTATCTTCAAAACTACTACAACACTCGAAGTCCACATGTCTAATGGAACTGGCATACGACTCCGTTTCCTTACAGCTTCGATCTGCTGGATGAGCACCACCACTAACAGTATTTATCACTAGCCTTCTGTCGATAAGAGCAGGTTCCTCTGGTCTTGCCTGATTAGGTACACGATTCTAACTTGATGGGCCCGTGCCTCCAGACTGCGGCACCCACTCAAACTGCTCTGACTTCCTTTCTTTTATCAACTTTTTAATGAGATCTTACAAGTGACGGCACTCACTCACGTTATGGCCATAGATATCATGGAATCAACAAAACTTTCTCGTCTGGATTTGTCTCTCTGATGATGGTCTTGGGGCTTATATTGAATGGTATTGCAAGTTTGTAAGTACACATTCTCCAGCGACGTATTCAAAGGAGTGTCATTATCAAACATGGGAGCCCTACATCGTGGACCACGATTCTGATCCCTTTTCTTATTTTGATCCCCATTACCTCTCTGCTGATTCTGTTTATTTTGAATATTCAACTGCACTTTTCTGGAACTCTCCCTGGATTGTTTAACAGCTATATTACTTTGGATTCCTTCAGGGCTGGGCCCTACATCGTCCTTTTTCCTAGACTATTTCGCATCCTCCGTTCTCAAGAATTGAGCTGCCTTGGAATAGGAACAGTCCAACGACGTAGGAGGCTTTCCGGCCAACCAGTTGCCAAATTCAGAATCAGGATCAATCCACTTAGTTAGTGCCATCAGAATAGAGTTATCGTTGGGATTGCTAATCTCAGCACACGTAGCATGAAATCATTCTAGATAACGTCTGAGTGTCTCTCCAAGGGCTTGAGTGACACTAGACATAGTGTTAACATCCTTCGGTTTCATTACATGCATCCGAAACTGCTTAATAAACTTTGTCACTAATTGATAAAAACGTGAGATAGATCAATGTGGCAGACGGGTAAACCACATGGTAGCTATGCCACCAAGAGAGATTGGAAAAATTTGGCATTTAACTGCATCATCAGCTCATGCAGCATTCATCTACCATTCGTACTTCAGAATATGCAAATTAGGATCTGAGCTTCCTTTATAGACGGGTAGAGTTGGCATCCCGAATTGCCGAGATGGTTCAGCATGAAGTATGTCATCAGTGAAAATGGTATGACTTCGGGAGATTCCCCAGTCGTCGTTAGCAAGACCCTGACTTTCACGGATCATTTGACGTATCATCGTTGGTATATCTGGCATCCAGATTTTTTAAGCGTGCTGGGCCAAGGTGTGGTCGGATTCCACAATGCGAGGCTGGGCCGGACGTTGTCGACAGTCCAAGTCTCGCCTCCTTCGTTCTAAGTCTTCAAGGATGTAAGGTTCGGGAGTATGCTGACGTTGGTTCGGAACAGTCCGGTTTCGAGCATTAACTCCCCGTTCAGCAGTAGTGGCGATAACTCAGTTGTCTGTAACATGATATGGAATAGTACCTCCTCGGGAGGAGGGTCCATTCTGATGGCTGGTGGATGGGCCAACTCTTGGTTTCCCAAGGCTCAGTGTGTGTTGATGTCCAATAGCTTAAGTATAACTCCCATCTAGTTGTGGGCTCGTAAATCTGTGATGATAGTTTGAAGAAGCTGAACTTTCAGTAGTTAAATAGGAAGCGTGATCCCTCCTTGATCTCCTACGCCTTTGGCGATTAAGCTGATTGGTCAATTCTGCATCGGCATGCATCTATTGAGTAAGTTGCTGATGGCTCTGTGTCAGCTCTTGCATTAGCATCTGAAACTCTTTCCGGGTGACAAGGCCTTACGGATCTGATGGTCCGACAACATTCTGATCGGTTGGAGGTAGTTACATGGGATACTGTCGATCTCGTCTTTTGGATCTGTAGCAGTAGAGGTGGTCCTTGTGTTAACCATGATGAATAGCGTAGCTCTTTCCTAGATCTGATGCAATCTAAATAGGATGGAAGAACTCTGAACTTGAGATCTGGATCTTCTTCTTAGATTTATGCAATCCGATATCGATAGTAGATCCAATAAGAAGGAGAAAACTGTGTTCTCAGTGAAAGCACCAAAGTATTTTATTAAAATTGGGCACAACACTCTTTTAAAGTATTTGAAGAGATAAAATGAAGAAAGTAAATGTAAAAAGAGGATTATCTAACAAACATTTCAAAAACAGATAAGAAAAACATGTAGAAACACAGAGATTTAGACTGGTCCGGCGTATGGCTACGACCACTATGAAATTGATGATTTTATTGATGTTAGCTTGCTGATTACAACTGATTACAGCGGATTACAACAGTAAATTTGGAGTACAACAGTGATCTTAGAGTGCAAAAATGGTTTCGGCAGAGTCTGGACATAGGAAAGCTAAAAGTCCCTTTTCTGTAGACTCTGGGATGCTATTTATAGGCGTAGGATGCAAATATCTCGCTCAGATCTCGAAAGACCTCTTCTGGCACATGGGCGGGCCCACACGATCGATCTCATGTGATTTGCACAAGATTTGGGATCGATATGAACAAGCTTCGTATCGATCAAAACTTCATCCAATTGAGTCAGGATCGATTGTGAATGTTGCTGAGGATGTACGTAAGCTCCTATGAAAATTTGGTGGCATTTGGACTTGTAGATTGTAAGTTATGATCGACGCAAGTTTGGGCTTTTCGATCGACGTTCTCTTCATATCGATGTTGTTCGTATCACTTTTTGGGCACGTGTCTGCAAGTTGATGTGGCACTAACTCCTTGGATTGATCCACTTTTTATGCCGAACGATCGAGTCTTCTCTATGTATGTGCCTCCTTCGTATCGATCATCATTGCTCTGTTTGTATCGATCATCTTAGCTCTGTTTGTATCGATCATCTTAGCTCTGTTCGTATCGATCGTCTTTGCTCTGTTCATATCGATCGTCTATGCTTTGTTCATATAGATCGGTTACATCTCACTTTGTACCAATTGTGCGTGCTCCACTTCGTATTGGTGGGAGGTGTGTATTTCGCTTCGATTGGTGGTCGATCGATACGAAGTATGCCTAAAATAGATCGATATGGAATAGGCTCTCGTGCCGTTTACCGATGGATACGAAGTGGACGCTGATTGATCAATACGAACAAGTAATAGGATGATCGATGCGAAGCGATGCGAAGAAGGATGGATACAAAGTAGGTGGATCTAGATCGATACGAAGTTGACTCACTTGCTGCTGATCGATTTAAAACTATGCACAGTTGATGGATTCGAAACCAATCGGTACGAAGAAGGACTTTCCCTGGTTGCTTGATGGATACGAACAAGGTGATTGCTTGAATTGCATCGATCATATCTTAAGCTTATGAACTCCGATTGACTTGAAATTCGAAACATTGGCTTTCATCGCTTTGCTTGTCTCGTCATATCAATTGTAGCTTGATCTGGACTTGGATAAAATTTATCGACATACATAGTGAACTTACGTATAATCGACCTTCAGGATGAACTATCTTTGGTTCCAGTCAATTCCTTGATATCACGGCCTTGACAAGAGGCGGGATAACATGCATGGACTCATTTAGATATGACCAGAATCAACCAAATAGTTATGTGCCCCGCTTTGAACATCGATCCGAGCATAAATCCTGTCCGACAAGGCAGTTTGACAAAATTCGGTCTGATGCCTTGAAAGAAGTGGTTAAGAAGTTGCTTAAAAATAGATTCATTAGAGAAGTATTCTATTTGAGATGGCTAGCTAATCCAGTATTGGTTAAGAAGTCAAATGGTAAATGGAAGATTTATGTTGACTACACCGACTTAAACAAAGCATGCCCGAAAGATTTTCACCCATTGCCATGGAGATCAGTTAGTTGATGCAACCAGCAAATGCAAGCTTATGTCTTTCATGGATGCTTATTTAGGATATAATCAAATTCCCATGTTCAAGCCAGAAGAAGAGTATACAAGCTTTATCACAGATTGGAGAGCCTATTCCTACAAGATGATGCCCTTTGGGTTGAGGAACGCAAGTGCCACTTATTAAAGACTAGTGAGTGGAATGTTTGAAGAGCAGATCGACCAGAATATGGAAGTTCATGTGGACGACTTGTTAGTAAAGTCTTAAGAGGAAGGTAGCCATTTAAAGGATCTTGAAGAAATGTCTAAAGTATTACAGAAGATCAAATGAAATTCAATCAGAAAAAATGCTCTTTCTGAGTTCAATCTGGGAAGTTTTCAGGATATATTATTAGCGCACGAGGAATTAAAGCACCCTGACCAAATTCAAGCTATAAAGGACATGCCTGAGCCCGAAACTAGCAAATATGTGATGAGTTTAAATGGAAGGTTAGAAGCATTGAGTATATTAATTTACAAAGCAACTAATAAGTGCATCCCACTCTTTGATGTAATCAAGAAGAAAAAGAATTTTGAATGGGGAGAAGATTTTCAGAAAGCCTTCAAAGAACCGAAAGACTATCTCGAAAAGCTATCGATATTATCCAGTCCCATGGGAAGGGAAAACTTGTACCTATACATGGCAGTTTCTGAGCATGCAGTGAGCTCAGTACTAATCAGAGAGGAAAACAGAATTCAACTTCCCACTTATTATGCGAGCAGAAGATTGAAGGATGCGGAAGTTAGATATCCAATCATAGAAAAGTTGGATTATTGCTTGATACCGATAGCGTGAAAACCGAGAGCCTACTTTCAGGCACATCCAATCAAGGTTATAACCAACTTTCCACTTAAGAAAGTTTTCAGTAAGCTAGAAACTTCGAGAAGGTTAGTGAAATGGGTAGTATAACTTAGCCAATATGACATTGAATTCCAACCGCGGACGACAATTAAAGGACAAGCTTTAGCCGATTTCATCAACTAATGCACAAGCTTTTTCAAAGAGAAATCATAGAAAGAAAAGGATCAAAACCCAAATGGAAATTATTCATGGACAGAGCATCAAATGAACAAAGTGCTGGAGTAGGGTATGTCATAATCACATCAGAAGGACACTGCTTGGACTATGCCATGAAACTAGGTTTCATGGCTACAAATAATGTGGCAGAGTATGAATCAACGATAGCAGGGCTCACTTTGGTTTACCAGCTTAAAATTTCAAGGATTGAAATCTTCAGTGATTCTCAATTGATGGTAAACCAACTAAAGAAGACATATCAGATTTAAGATTCCAAATTAGTTCAGTATGTGAAGAACATACTAAAAATGTTGACTCGATTTAAAGATTTCTCAGGCCCACGATGAAAGAATTCACAAGTAGATTTATCGAAAAAGCTGGCAAATTCAAGGGATGCACTGAAATTCCAAATTGTGCCGGTGGGTTATCATGTAAATCCCAATGTTGAAGATAAGGTATCCGAGCTAGGAAGAGTGTTACTAGTGTTAACCAGATCTCAAGCTCTAATGCACGAAGGAGAAGAGAAAGAAATTGAGAATGAAAATCTTTAGGAAGAACTCACTGATTCAGAAGCGAATGATCTTTAAAAATAATAATTGAATGACACCAATAGTGGAATATCTCTTTAACGGAATACTACCAACTAAAAAGAGGCTAGAAAAATCATACATCAAGCCCTAACATTCATTATGATGGATGGAATACTTTATAATAAAGGATATGTCTTTCCTTACTTAATATGTGTGAATCTTGAAAATGGATTGAGACTATTAAAGAAAGCACATAAGGGGTTGTGCGGAGACCACTCCAATGGTATAAAATTGGCTAAGAAGGTCATGAGAAAAGGCTTCTATTGGCCCTAAAATGACTAATCAAGCTACGTAATATATAAAGAGATGTGGAAGATGAAAAAAGTATGCCAAAATTCCTCGTTTACCATCAAGCCAATAACTAATATTTTAAGTCCATGACCCTTTGATGTATGGGGAATTGATTTGATAGGACTTTTGCCAATACCCAAGGGATGGGCCAATTATGCGATGATTGCCATTGACTACTTTACTAAATGGGTGGAAGCAGAGCCACTTTCAAACATCACTTTAGAGAAGGTACTCAAACTTGTGATCAAGAATATTGTCACAAGATTTGGAATTCTATATAAAATCATATCCGATAATGGAACACAATTCAAGAGCGAAGAATTCATCTGATTCTATAGCAAGAATGGAATTGTTAAGAGTTTCTCTTCTATAGCACATTCAAGGGCTAATGGAGCAATTGAAGCAGCGAATAAGACTAGCAAATCTATTCTCAAAAAGCGCTTAAACAAAGCCAAAGGAAACTCGATGGAAGAGTTACCAGTACTTGTGCTATGGGCTATTAAACATCCACCAAAACTACAACTGGTCATATACTCTATTCCTTGACATGTGGATATGAGGCAATGCTGCCATTTAAAGTTGAGATACCTTCCCTTTAGAGAATCGCATGTGCATTTGATCCAAATCAAGATTTTAAGAAATAATCTTTAGATCTAATACATGAACTAAGAGACGAAGGAGCAATCTGAATTGCTGAATATCAACGAAGGATATCAAAGTATTACAACTTGAAAGTAAAAACAAGGTTATTTCAAAAAGGAGATCCAGTCCTTCAAAGAGTAATGGGAAATACCAGCAGATGGACCACTTGGACCAAATTGGAAAAGGTCCCTTAACAATTCACAAAGAGATTCCTTTAGGAGCTTATCATCTATGCCGACCTAATAGCAACATGGTCCCTAAAACATGAAATGTAGAGCATTTGTGACCACACTTCCGAATAGTGGATGAATAAATGAACAGTCTTTAAGCATATCTACATGGTCGAGAGAAAGATTCTCCTCAAATTTGGAAACCACCTAAGATGGTAGAAAGCCTTTGTTCACACCAAGATGGCCAGGTCAAAGCGCCTCCTAGAGGGAGGTCAGAGTAAGCCTTTAGTCGTGCCAGATTTGTCCAAGCTAAAACATCTACAAGCCCTTGATCATGCCTACATGCCCAGGTCAAGCAATTCCTAGAGGATGGATGGAGTAAGCCGTTGGTCCCCGCCTAAGACGACCGGGTCAAAGCATCGACCAGCCTTCATTCCTGCCTATAAGGCCTATCTAATGCACATCCTAGAGGGAGGACACATTAAGTCTTTGGTCCCTGCCTGAGACGGCTAGGTCAAAGCACTGAACCAACCTTCATTCCCACCTGTAAGGCCTATTTGAAGCACCTCTTAAAGGGAAGTCGGGTAAATCTTTGGTCCTACTAGATGAAAGTTAACCAAATGCACCGGACGATCTAATGCATCACCACATATGATGGTAAACGGTCAAATCAAAGGATTAAGACTCCAATGTGTTGAGACGTCCAAAGCCCAAAGAGCGACACAAAATAAAAAATTAAGACATCCAAAGCTCAAAGAGCAGCGAAAAATAAAGGGCTAAGACATCCGAGTCCCAAAGAGTGGCACAAAATAAAGGATTATGACATGCAAGGTCCAAAGGGTGGCACAAAATAAACGGTTGAGACATCCAGTGTCAAAAGAGTGGCACAAAATAAAGGATTAAGACATCTAATGCCCAGAGAGTGGCACATAATCAAGAATTCAAACATTCAAAGGCTCAAAGGGTGGTACAAGATAAAAGATAAAAGATCTCTCATTATTTTCTGATGATGATTTCTGCATTTCTCTTATTATTTCCAAATGATAATTCTTAATTTTCTCTTATTTCCAAATGATGATTCCTAGACTTCTCTTATTATTTTCGGATGATGATTTCTGGACTTCTCTTATCATTGCAACAGGGGAATTTTCGATCTTCTATTATTATATCTAGATAAAGAATTTATGGACTTCTTTATTATTGGATAATGATTTCAGTCTTCTTATATTAATTCTAGATAAAAACTTTTGGACTTCTATTTTTTGGATGATGATTCACAGACTTCTATTATTGCCATATGTGGACTTTTGGTCTTCAATTACTCAGATATGGTTTTCTGAACTTCTTCTATTACTGCCAAATATAGACTTCTAGTCTTCTATTATTATTCAGATATGGTTTTCTATTCTTCAATTATTATTGCCAAATATTGATTTCTGGTCTTTTATTATTACTAGATGTGGATTTCTGGTGTTCTATTATTTGAGATTTCCGGTCTTCTATTATTACCTTTCGAAAGGGGTTTTGGACTTCTATTATTATCTCCTGATCAAAATCTCTGGTTTCATATTTAAATGGTGATTTTTAAGCTTCCATCACCATATATGGATTTTCAGTTTTCTATTATTACTTTCAATTGCAAATTACTAGTTATCTACTCTTATTTCATGATTATGATCTCTAAACTTCTATTATTCTCAAATTTGTATATCTAGGCTGGTATTATTTTTAGCTTTGGGTTGTCGAACTTCTATTATTAGGAACTTCAAGTGATATTACTGAACACATTTTTATATAGATTCCAAAAATAATAACAATAAATATTATTCGCATTGTATTTTGTAGGAATATAACTAAGAAATTCTTGGATTTTTATCATAAAGAACAAAAGCTTCTTTCATACAAGGAGGGGGATATATGATATAAACAAAATTGTCTCAAGAGTAAAAGTATGAATGAAGAAGCTATAATACGAGAGTTGATTCCCTTCCACAAGCATCGAAGGAGATGCTTCCATCAAGGTTGAAGAGATTCTTTTGTAAGCATCAAAGGAGATGCTTCTGTAAGCATCAAAGGAGATGCTTCTAAAAGAGTCAATTCTTCTACCAAAGCTATTCCTTCCGCAACTGTTGAAAGATGCCCTTCCACAAGCTTGAAGGAGATGCTTTCGTCAAGGTTGAAGAGATGCTTCCGCAGGCATCAAGGAGATGCCTCTGTAAGAATCAAAGGAGATGCTTTCACTAGAGTCAATTATTCTATCGAAGTCATCCCTTCCACAAGTGTTGATAGACTCCCTTCCGCAAGTATTGCAAAAGCCTTCCCTGCTCTAATCATTAAACCCTCGAAACAGTCATCCTTCCGTAAGAAAGTATCGTCCTTCCGTCATACTTCTTACAAGCCCTCCGTAATTCTTCAAAGAATACTCCACCCATGACACAGCCACAACTCAACAACAACGAAGGGATTCAATTTTCCTTCAGCGGCATAATGTAGCATCGATTCTCCTCCGCTTCTTAAAAAAGTTCCTTCCAGTGTTGTCAGAAGTGCCTAGTTCACATGTAAAACCGGCATTGAAGGAATGTTTAGCCAATATCCTTAAAGACATTGGTTCTAACAGTGACGAAAGCGTCCATTTAAATACGACGGAAGCATTGTACAAAAAGAATAAAGATGCTTTAGCACCAACATCAATGGAACAAAAGGATTGCTACCAACAGTGACGGAGGCAGAGCTAGAAGAATAGCGATATGCAATGAAGGCATTCCTTCCAACGATGATGGAAGGAAGGAGGTGAAAGGACCTAGACCCACATCTATAAAAAGAACCCTATGGGTCACGTTCTGAGGGAGTTATTTCCATTCCATCCTTCTTTTCGAATCTCATACTCTTGTAACCCTAAATCGATTTAGGGACCAAAACTACCAATTTGTAACCATTTTGCACTTAATAAAATGAAGGATATGTGCTTGATCATTTATGATCTCCTCACTTATGCTTCTTCAAATGTTTTGGGAATGGATGAACATATATGTATATGTGTGTGTGTGTGTGTGTGTGTGTGTATGAATATTGACTTCAAGCATTAGAATGATCTAAATGGCCATTAGTATGCCTGATAACCATTGCACAAGACTTATGCTAGTCTCCTTAAGTCTTCATAAACATAAATTATGTCATAGTATCCATTTGGATGTTGGAGCCTTAAGGTCATCTATACCCACATGAGCGCCTTTCGGCCTTCGTCTCATGTGGTTATAGGGACAAAGCACCCTTAAGTCCTATTAATTTAAGGAGATAGATCTATAAAGGAGTTTACGATGCCATGAATCCACTCTTTAAAAATTCAATCACACATTGGACCCTAAATGATATATTGGTCCTTCATACATGATCAAATCAATTAAGGGTTAATTTATCACAAATAACATCTAGGGTGTTAGATATATTTCGGTCTAACAATGGATAAATTACAGTATAAGCAGTTATATTATAATGCACATAGTTGTAAATACGGAGGAATAACATATACAATAAAGAAATGTTAACGGAACAAAGACTGAAATGGAAAAATAGTCTTTGATTACATTCAAACTTTACATACAACGGACGTCAGTGCCGGGCCCGCACAACTAGGGTCTATTTACAACAGGAAGTAGGAAAGTACAACCTAAAAGGAGAAAAAAAGAAATTGTCTTGACATCACTAGAGGCTTACTGAGGAGCCAACTTCTTGTGCGCCTTCTCCTTTTTCTTCTTATTCTTGCAACCCTAGCCGCTTGAACTATCACGAAGCCTCTTTTATCTCTTCTCACCCTTCAGAGTGCTATCTTCATATAGGGGTGGTTTTCCATTCGGTGATAATAGCGGTAGGATCTTCAAGAGGTTAATAGGGGCTTAGAGGTCTCTGTGGTGGCGCTAGTGTTGCTGTCCTTCGGGGTCCTTGATAGTAATAGGAAGGACTCTTAGAGAAGACTATGTCACGTCAGTTCCCACAGGCTTTTTAAGTCCAGGCTTGGTCTTAACTTTGACTTTAGAAATATTAAACTCTAACTTCTCTGCCATGGAAATGGTTTTTGTCAAACCCGAGGTGCTAGTGATGGTAATGTTTTCCCATAGGGACTAGAAAATGTCATCCAATCCCTCCAAATCTGCAATTCTCTCTGAATCGAGGATCAAAATAGAGCAGGAGGGAATGCTCGGAATAATTAGTCCTACAATAGAAATTGACTCATTAGGAATTGCAGCCGGGCTTGAGCCTTGAGTAATTAGTGGCGGAGGAGGTGGAAGAGAAGGATGACTTAAAAGGTCAAAAACAGAGTGGTAAAGATAAGTAACACTCTCGGGCGAGAACTGTAGCATCTCAAACATGGGTGATACGAAGGATACACCTTTGTCAGACGGGCTCCCCTCGATTGGAGATAAGACAATCTCACCCTCTTTTAAGGATGACATGATAGATTGAGAGATGGAAGTAGAAATATAAGGTTCAACAGGAGTAGTATGTGTAGAAGCTAGGATGATTTGGGTGGTCTTAGAGTTGGCCCCTTCGGATAATGGAATCTTTACTTAAGCTCTTTAGATTTTGAGGATAGAGATTCTGCCCAATGCACTTAGACCATGAGCTTCAGTACTAGCTTCAATAACAGCTATAGCAGCGCATCCTCTATAGACAAGGTCGCCCTTCCTTCTTCAAGTTTCAAAATGTCCTCGGCGTCAAGGTACTTGACTTTTAGCTCACCTTCGGTGAAGCCTTTATTGAATGCCTCTGTAGGCGCATTATCTCTTCTCAGGCATTGGTAAGAGTAACATCATATGTACTCCCCAACCACTTCAAGTTCTTATATTATATGACGTTGGCAAAGAACTGTTGAAGAGTGGAGTTTAATTCTTCTCTTTCTTTGGCATTCTACTCCTTTAGCTCGTTTTGATCATGTATAGCTATGGTGCAATTACCCTGAGCATCTAGTCTCTTTCACCAAGATCAATTCAGATTCAAGCCTCTCCTTTGTAACATGGAGCTCCTACATTTTAGCTGCCGGGTCCTTGATAGTTTTATCTTTCTCTAGGAGGCCGGGTCTTTGGATGTTTGTTGCGTTTTGAGAGCGGATTTGTCTTCATAAGCGCTTTTTACAGCATTCTTTAACAAATGTCAACTTTGTTGTGAGCTCTCTTCATCTCCAAGACCAGGTCTCTAGCTTTTTCTCGGATTCTAGAGCTAGATCTCTATCCTTTTCAACCTTCTTCAAGTCCCTATTATATCCTTTTATGAGACTATCATTGGTTCTCTTTTTAAATTCAAACGATTGGATGTTCATTTGGTTGAATCGTCTGACGTAAGAGAGGGAAAAGCAGAGTTTCCTCCACTTATAACCCCGGTCAATAAACTCTTCGATATTCCAACCTTATGGTTCGCCTCTTCCTTAGGAATGTCTTTGATGCCATGATCAAACATGACCTCGGTCAAGCAACGTTCATGGAAGGCAGCTTGTATGCGATTCGATGAGGCCGAAATAGGAGAAAAACAAATAATGTCTTAGGATTGAGGGGTAGGAAAAGAGAAGGTAGTTATAAAGATGATGTTGGAGTTTGTCATTATGGAGGGAGTTATGTTTGAGATCAAGGCATATGAACGTCAGAAGTGGAACCATGGCGATCTCAGGATCTTTGTGCCTTTTTCCATGGTCGTAGGACCGTTTATCTTTGGCCTGCCTCTTTCTTCTATCCCTTTCTACTTGACGGTCGATTTCCGCCTTGCCTTCCCTTTCTTTTCAGCAGACCCACTCTTTATCTGTTTGTCACTCCCTACGATAGCTGGAGTAAGACGGGTATGGATCAAGTGTGCATTTCCTTTCCTTAAAAAGTCACGATGAAGATAACCAAATCGGTCTCCACCCATCACACCTGAAATAAAAGAAAGGATCACATTAGTTTTGGAACATGGAATGTTAGTGAATGCAATGAATGCATGTTCGTGTTCCTAGGAGTGTATGGAGTGCTTGTATCCCCTATGTATTCCACGAACTATGTTTGGAAGGAAGGATGGGGTCTGGCCTTCTTCGGCAAGGATGCCCTTAAAGGGAAAGCAGAAGCCAGGAGAGGCCTCCTTAAGGAGAACAGCAATCGAGATATCAAAGTCAGTCGATGAACCAAAAATATTATTAGAAGAGCTAGTTAGAGGATCAACTTAGTTAATGCATCTTTCTTGGTTCTGCAGCTTGCCGAGGAGTCTTGATGATTGTTTGTTTTGGACGTGGTGAGGCAAGAAGATCAATACCTACTGGAGGCGTCTCTCTATACGACTCATATTTTCCTTGATTTGGATCTTTGTCGTCGTCATCTTTTTTATCTCCTCCTCGTTCTTTTCTTCTCTCTCCCTCCTCATGGATTGTTTCCGTTTTGATTCTTGCCTCTCCTTTTAAGTGCACTTGGCCAACAACATGCATTTCCGCTTCTCTATCCATTGACAATGCTTGCTATACCAGATAAGCCTTTAACTCCCGCTTGGATGTCATTGTCAGTATTACAGATGAGGGTAGAAGATTGATTGGTGATTTAGAGCTACTTGGAAGAGTCTCGGTAGGAACGGCAAAGCAATCAGGATGTAAAAGTTTGCATCGATGATGATTCTCATTTATCAAGAGATATGTGGTAGAGCAGAATCAGACGTGAATACTCTTAAGGGTTTTGGAATGCTCTACGCTCATGTCTCGAGTAGGATTACCTATAAAGGAATGATATAATAAGTTAAATACCCGGAAGGTGAAAGTCGAAGCATGGAGAAGAACTAAAGGAAAGGATCTTACTTCCGTAAAGCCAAAGCCTATTGAAGCCGTACAGGCATCAAAGCATGAAATATTTGTATTATCCCACCTTTTGTCAAGGTCGTGACACCAAGAACTCAACTGGAAACTAAGGACAGTTTGTACCAAAGATCGGTTATACATACATTCACTATGGATATTAGTGAATTCTGTCTAAGTCCGGATCAAGCTACAATCGATATGCTACGACAAGCAGAGCTATGAAAGCCAACGTTCCAAATTTCAAATCAATCGGAGTTCTTATGCTCAAGATACAATCGTTGCAAGTCAAGAAAAACAACTACAATTCGTATCCATCAATGTGAATAGTGGTTCGTATCCATTACTAGCCTCACTCCGTATCCAACATGACTCAACCTACTTCGTATCCATCAAACCTCAAGCAAAACGTAGCCAGTTCATATCCATGGAGGGAAGCATTATGTTCGCATCAATTCCATCAAACAAACCTCATTCATGTCCACCGACAATCCATTAATTTGAATCCATCATGAATGCTCCAACTCGTATCCATTACCTATAAGCACTTCGTATTGTTCCCACCAGTGCATGGTTCGTATTGCCCGGTTCCTCCACAATTCATATCATCGACCAAAGATCGGTATGACCCACACATCACTCGAGCGATACGAAGCGAGCCTCTCCCACCATTAAGAAGTGATCAAGTCAAAGTGATCTGAAACTAACGATATGAAGAGATCGATGTGAGATGGGGTATGATTAATGGATATGAATAAAGTTAGGTTAGTCGAAATGAACGAGGCATGATCAAGAGAAAGACTCGGTTACTCGGCATGAAAAGTGGATCGATCCTAAAATATAGCGCCACGTCAACTGATCGACACGTTCCACCATCGATACGAACACCATCGATATGAACTCGACAATGCCCGATAAATCCAAACTTGCTTTGATCATAACTCGAGATCTACAAGTCCAAATGCCACCAAATTTTCATAGGAGCTTGCGTACAACCTCAAGAATGTACCCGATCAATTTCAGCTCAAAAGGACCATTTAAGGATCGATACGAACTCAATTCGTATCGCTCCCATATCGAGCCGAAATAACCTAAACTCGATCCCGTGGGCCCAATCATGTGAGAGAAGAAGTCTTCTGAGATCTGGACGAGATATTTGCTGTTTACACCTATAAATAGTGACCCTAGACCAATAGAAATGGAACTTTTGGCTTCTCTATGCTGATACTCTATCGAAATCATCACTAAGCTTCAGTCATACTGTTGTAACCTCTTGTAATCAACGAGCAAGATTTCAATCAACATCAACTATTTCATAGTGAACGTAGGCAATACGTCGAACCACTCTAAATTCATGTGTTTCTATGCATTTTCTTATCTGTTGATTGGTGTGTTTGTTAGATCTACTCATTTTATATTTATTTTCTTCAATTTATCTCTTCAAATACATTCGGAAAATATTGTGCCCAATTTGTACAAACACTTTGGTGCTTTCACTGAGAAAACCCATCTTTTCTCCCGCTTGTTGGATCTACTACCGATATTAGATTTCAAGAATCTAAGGAGGAGATCCAGATTTCAAGCATAAAATTATTCCATCCAAATCATATTTTACCAAGTCTAGGAGTGGACTTCTTCATCCACCATGGTTAACATTAGAACTTCCTCAACAGTTGCAGATTGATGTGCATGTAAGTGTGCATATTTTTACCACCATATTTATTCTTTTTAAATTAAATAAATGATTATATTGGGTATTTTATCTTGTTTTAACCAAAATCCATATTAATTCCAAATTATCACATATCCATCTTCATATAGGGGCAAAACAGTCATTTGTGTGCATATATTTCTTTGAGAAAAATTAATTGGTAATTTATATATATTTGTGTAGGAATTTGGTCTCAACTCGGAGTGGTTTCATGAAGGAATATGCATGCACAAAGAATATAAAGGAATGAAGATGGAAATAATTCAAAGTGAAGATCATGGAGGACCCCACCTACCCACCACCTTAATGTACAAATTATAAATTAGAGGCTAATGCATATGCTTATGGAATTAATGGCTTCATGTATACTTAAATAATTATTAGTAGAAGCTAATGATTACTTGGCCTCCACACTTTCTCAAGGGTAGTTTGGTCATTCTCCAAATTATGGATTAAGGTTTTATGCATGTATAAATAACCCCTTATATTTCATGTAACCTTCCTCTTACTTAGTCTCTCTTTAATTAGTTTTAGGCTCAAAATAAAATAAAGCCCATCTTTTCTTTTCATGGCTACTTAGCCATTTTTACTTCATGTAAATTTCATTTTTTTATGCAATGTTAATTAGTGCTCTCTTTCTTTTACATGCTTCTTTTGTTTATTTACTTTCATGTTAGTAGTGTAGATTTATTTTCCATACAAGTAGAATAGTTTTTTCTTCTCTTTACTTTGCTCTCTTTTTCTTTTTCTCTCATGTTGCAAGCTACATTTGTTCATATGATAACAAATATGAGAGGCTAAACCCCTTAAATTTAGGGGTAATGAAGCTCTCTAATCATGTAGCTTCAACTTAATTTGATGTTTGTGCTCTCTTTTTGTGCTTAATGAGAATGATTGAAGTGGTTTAATGATGTTGTTTAGCTTTGAATTTGATAGTCTATGTTGTTCATAACAAAAAGGCTATGCTTAAACAAACAAAACACAAATTACCTCTTCATTTATATATGATTATGACAAAGAAGTGATTGTTGAAATTAAAATTTGATGGCTTATATTTTTAATTAATAGTTAATAGGCCATGCTTAAAATAGATTTTGCTTTCAACTTTGTTGTCATATTTTATGAGATTTAAAAGTGTATTAGTGGTTGTGTTATAGTTTGATGGTTTATATCGAGCTAATTAATAGTACAAATATACCATACTTATGATAAGCACATCAACTAATTCACTAATGACAAAAAAAGAGAGATCATAACTTCATTTTGTTGATTTATGTGATCTAGAGAGTGGAAATTGCCTCTAAATTGTCTTAGCGCTCATAATTTTATCAATTTTCTTTTTCTTGTTTTTCTTCTTTTCTAGTTTAACATTCTCTTCAACCTTGGTTTAATTTGATTGAATAGATTTTTAAAATCATAAATTCCTTGCGGATCGACCCGTATTCGCCACGTACTACATTCGTACACCATGCACTTGCAGTTATTTTTAAATTTAAATTCGTTCGATGGTTTTCTAAACCGATAGAATTTCGTCGACGAACAAGTTTTTGGCACCATTGCCGGAGAGTTGCTTTGATTTTGATTTTCTATTTTTTGAATTATTTTCTTTTGATTTTTGTGTGTGTTTATTTTGTGTGTGTTTGCATTTTTAAAAAAATTGTGTGTTCGTTTGGTTTTTGTGTTCATTTGTTTGTGTTCTTGTTTGTTTTGCATTTTCATTTGCATTTCCAAGCCAAAAAAAAGAGCATCCACAATTTCAGTCCGAAAATAATTTTTTTATTCATTTTCATTTGCTTTTACATTTCCAACTTTTCTTCTTTCTTTCTTTTTCTCCCTCATACAAAAAACAAACAAAAAAAACACTGACTGTGCACTGTGTACATTTCTATGCACTGTCAACACAATCCTTCCACTGTTCCTGCAAACAAGGTTCAACAACTTACAACAACAAACTCCAATACCGTCACATTTTCATCAATACTTCGGCCTCTCCATATAACTGCAGTGTCATCACCCTGCTATTTTTCCGGCCTTTCTTACAAGCCTGAACCCCTTGCCTCTGGTCACCCAACAACTGATACACAATCCCCCTTCATCACTCAAACATAACCACTTCTACCTCCTACTACACATCCCCCTGCTTCTGCACCATCCACCACAACAGACATCTCTCATTTCCATATAATAACTCCTCTGCCACACCATAAAACTACAATCAGAACAATCCACTAACTTGCAACTGCCATCCCCTTGCCTGTCACTTCTTCTCAACCCCTCACCCATTCAACAACAGTAAACTCAGACCAACATCACCAATAATTTCTTCACCAATCTCATTTCAATATCGACCATTTCCCCTCCAAACACCAAACAACTAACAGCCTTCTTTGACACTTCTCTAAACCATTTTAACGGTGCACAATGCACAGTCTTCACTACAAACCAGTTCAACTTCACAAAAGACTTCCTTCTTGATCCATCCTCTCTGCCTATTCTTTACAAAGTCCACATATTTACTTGCAAACTTACTGTGCTGAACATCATCTTGTAAACATACCCAAATAACACAACTTCTTACCCCGTCCATAACTGCAATTTCTGCCATACCTCTATCTACCCACTACCAAGCAACAGTCACAACCACCCTACTTCATTTCTTTTCAATCTAACCCAAACATCAACATCCCGACCACTTCACAAAACATTTGCAACTGTCCATCAAATAACCCGCACAACTCCTTCAATCAGTGCATATCATTCCTACCACTCCTCTATCCTACCATTCCTCTAACATACACTGCTCAGTTACATCAAACATACACTTCCTCACCTATCTCTGCTTGCTAACCAAACCAAATTCAAACCTCACCGCCTCGCCTGCCAAGTCGTTGCGACTTCCACTAGTCATCAGTCGTCTCCACAACCATACTCTTCTCCATCGAAACACGCGACTTCAATTCAGCAACCCTCCCCAATTCCACGGCCATCACAATCGAACTCTGGAATTCGATAACCTCAAACAAAACAGCAACCCCAACTCGAACCGAACAACCACCGCCTCAACACCCACAAGAGAAAGCAGGGAAACTTTCGATTAAGAAAATTAAATTCGATTTGAGAAGTTGGAGTTTCGAGAATATCGATTTTGAAAATTAGTTCTGCGTTTTAGCTTGTGGTTTGCGATAGAAAAGGTGGAAATACGATTTTGTTTGTTGATGTTAACTGGACCGGGCCTTGTTTGATTTTTCAAGTGTTTTGTTTAAAAAGAAAACAAAAATTAGTTTCTCTTTTGAAAAAAAAACATAAAATAAGTTTCATTTGGAAATATTTTATTTTGTTTTGTTTCTTTTGATTTTAAAAGTTTTGATTTTCCTTTGTTTAATTTCTCCTTTGATTTAAAAAAAAATACAAATTTTCATTTGCTTTGTTGTGTTTTGTTTTCAATTGTTTGGTTTTCTTTTGTTTTCATTTATTTTGTTTCTTCATCTAAATAAAACTTGGGTATATCTTGTTTTAATTTTCAGGTTGTCAAAGCAGAAAATCAAGAGTAGTTGCTTGCTTCGCTAGCAAAAATAAATTGCTCTGCTTGCTAGCTCAAAAAAAGTTCTGCTTTCATTTCTTGTTTTATTTGAATTGCATAGTTGGTTTCTTGCATTTGCATTTTATAAAAAAAATCCATTCGTAGTTGCGTTGTTAATACACGTTTAATTTCTTTTTTGCACTTCATTTTAGAATTTTGATTAATAATAACGATAACACTTAATTGTATATTAACAATTTGTCTTCTTTGAACAATTTAGTTTTGGTGTCTAGGCTACGGCAGAGCAATAATCAGTTATAAATATTACAGTGATTCGTGGTGCACCGATAAATCCTATCCGTTACCTGGCTGAGAACTATCTTGTTTATCTAAGACAATGTGCGATTATGCAATTTTGGGTTAATTTAGGAAAAATCATTTGAAATTAACCTTTGCATTCATTTAGCTGCATTAGTTCATGCATACTTAAAAAAACTTCAAAAATCCAAAACTAAACAAAATTGTAAATATTCCTTTTATTTTTCTTTGAATTTATTAAATCCTTTTCCTTTGAAATTTAAAAAACCCAAAAAATTTGGAAAAACAAAAATCCAAAAAAATATATAAAACCTTTTTTTAAAAAAAGCCAAAAAAAATTGAAAATAAAAATCAATTTTCCATTTTGAAAAATAAATTCTATTTGTAAATATTTTTCTTTATGAAAAAAACCAAAAAAAATCTTGAAAATGTCCGAGTTTCCTTTTTCTTACTCACTTGAATTTAGTTGTGAAAATCAGTATAATCCATATGAGTTCACTCCAAATTTGTGTGGATATTTTAACAACAACTTTTGTTTAGACAATTCGAATTTTGAACCATAATATTTCCAAAATAATGGTCAACCCTTAACTCTTGAAAATAGCATTTCATCGTTACTAGAACTCTCTATGCAACAAAATCAAGAGATAAATGAGTTGTGCAATTCATATTTGTGCTATACTCGAATCAAGGTTTTCAGAATAATCGAAATATGAATTCACTTCAAAATTCAAATGATTTCAAGTGTAACCCATGCCAATTCAATTTCGAGTTTCAAGATGAATTTCAAAATCAAGACGAAAATGTGAACCAATTTTCATATAATTTTGGCAATGGAAATAGTTTCAATAATGATACAATTGAAAACTTTGGTTATCAACAAATTCAAAATGAAAGTTTTCAAATTAATAATCTTGAATTTGATTTTGTTGACCAAATGGTAGAAGATAACGAGGATTTATTACTTGAAAAATACAAAAAAATTCATGAGAATTATAATCAAATCTTAACTTGCGAAGAATCAAATAATAATCTACCGTTTATCGAAATTGACATTTCTTGTTCTCAACAAGTCCAAATCGAAAATTTTCAAGTTAATAATTACAAATTTGATTTTGTTGAACAAATGAATGAAATTTACGATGATCACACGGATTTGTTGTTTGAAACATATATGAAACAACGTGAAAAACAAAATAAAATTTCAACGTGTGACGAATCAAGTGATAATCCATCTTTTACCACAACTGACGATTTTCAAATAACAATTTTTGAAACTAAAAATGATGATCTTAATGAAGCTGTTGAAAACATGGTAATTGAGTTAGATTTCAATTCTTTTAAGGGTATGGAACCAAATTTAAAATTCAATCTTCCTTTTCTCAATTTTGAAAATTTGAATGCAACAACTTTGAATATTGAACTTGAGACATGTAATAAAGTTGTTGATAATCCAGCAAAGAAAGACGAATTTAATGAACACGAATTTTTTGGACTTATGGATGACGAGTTGTTAAATTCCGACGGGGAAGATGAAAATCACCATTTTGATTTTGAAGTCCATAACTCTGAAAATGTTTTCAATGATAAGCTTGAATTTCAAATTGGTGAAAATAAACTTGAACTTCATTCAATTGTTTTATCGACCCCAAAAATCATCGAAAACAAAACAACTTGTATAATTTTCAATAAAACAACATTCGTTTTTCCAAATCAATGTTCAACTTCGAAATCTTTTATGGTTTGGTTTTCTGAGCTTGAGCTATGTCTTACATACTTTGGTGAGACAAATGAATCGATTCTTGGAAGACATTTACTCTTTAGTGGGATACTTTCTGATGATTTGTAAATAATCATCTTTTCATTTTTATTTAAATAAAGGTTATGTTTTTATATTTTCTTCTTCCACTTGGGTTGACTGTGGGGACACAGTCGGAATCAAGTGTGGGGGAGACTCATCTTCAATTTTTTTCATGGTTTATTTTTGCTTTTTCTATTAAAAAAACTCAAAAAAATTAAAAAAAAATCCCAAAAACATATTTTCTTTTGATTTATTTTTAAAGAAACATTATAGGATAAATATATGGTTTTGGTTTATTAAATTGAAATCTTTGAAAATTTATTTATCTTAACAAAAATAAAAATAAATTTTGATTACAAATAATAATGGTTTAACTAGTATGTAGAAAGATTCATATGTGTTAATTATGAAGTATATCCTAATTGAAAATCTTTGTTTTAAAAGTGGTTGATTTAAAGTAAAGGATATAACATTTTTTTTGTCTTCTAAGTTAAATGGTGCTAAAATGATTTTGCAAAACTCTCTCTCTCTCCCTCTCTTAAAAAAAATATAAAAAAATAATAATAACATCCAAGTATTCACTCTCATTTAAAAGTCCTCACGGTTATGCATGGGTGAATTACTTGGAATCTTTGATTATGTGCTTTCATACTCATTTAAAAGTCCTCACGGTTATGCATGTATGGAACACACGTAAAAAAAAGACTTAATAAAAACCACCTACGGTCGATAGGTGTATGCACGAAAGTGTGTGCACTCGCCATGCTCTATACTCCCCTCACATAATCCCGTAAGGCAGTGCATGAGTGGTATATCTGGCCTCAGTTTACCTGAGCTAGGTGTGTAATTTTTCTTGCAAATAATGAGAGATCAAGCAATTGAAATCCTAGCACTATTTTTACTTAGTTGATTTGATTTGTTATTGAAAAGAATTGAAAATACCATTTTGATAAATTTTGATAATCAACTAAGGATCCTTTTCATAATTACCTTTGTTATCAACCGAAATAAGGAGTTAAACTATAATCTATTTGCTATGATAACTTGATTTTTGTTGGAAATTTTAATGAGTAAGTAACATAAATTTTCAAGATAATAGCCAAAACCTATATTTAACTTATTCGTGTCGATTTAAAAATAAATCATTCATTTGTAAATATTTTCAAAAACTTGCATTCATCTCTTTGTAAATAAATCTTGAATTTTGTAAATATTTTCATCTTGCATTTGGATTTTGTGGGTAGTATCCACTGAAAATCCTCACGAGACAACACTCGTCCTGCTGGGGACACCCAACGGTTTAACGGCTTGTTGCATATGCTCAATGCAGTTGTGCTTCGTACGAAAACGGATTTATCTTAGTTTCCCTTTATTCGAGGGCGAATAAAAAAATAAGTGTGGGGGTATTTGATGTGCACGTAAATGTGCATATTTTTACCACCATATTTATTCTTTTTAAATTAAATAAATGATCATATTGGGTATTTTAACTTGTTTTAACCAAAATCCATATTAATTCCAAATTGTCACATATCCATCTTCATATAGGAGCAAAACGGTCATTTGTGTGCAAATATTTCTTTGAGCAAAATTAATTGGAAATTTATATATATTTTTGTAGGAATTTGGTCTCAAATAGGAGTGGTTTCATGAAGGAATATGCATGCACAAAGAATATAAAGGAATGAAGAGGAAATAATTCAAAGTGAAGATCATGGAGGACCCCACCTACCCACCACCTTAATGTACAAATTAGAGGCTAATGCACATGCTTATGAAATCAATGGCTTCATGTACACTTAAATAATTATTAGTAGAAGCTAATGATTACTTGGCCTCCACACTTTCTCAAGGGTAGTTTGGTCATTCCCCAAATTATGGATTAGGGTTTCATGCATGTATAAATAACCCCTTATGTTTCATGTATCCTTTCTCTTACTTAGTCTCTCTTTAATTAGTTTTAGGCTCAAAATAAAATAAAGCTCCTCTTTTCTTTTCATGGCTACTTAGCCATTTTTACTTCATGTAACTTTCATTTTTTTATGCAATGTTGGTTAGTGCTCTCTTTCTTTTACATGCTTCTTTTGTTTATTTACTTTCATGTTAGTAGTATAGATTTATTTTTCATGCAAGTAAAATAGTTTTTTCTTCTCTTTACTTTGCTCTCTTTTTCCTTTTCTTTTTCTCTCATGTTGCAAGCTACATTTTTTTCATATGATAACAAATATGAGAGGCTAAACCCCTTCAATTTAGGGGTAGTGAAGCTCTCTAATCATGTAGCTTCAACTTAATTTGATGTTTGTGCTCTCTTTTTGTGCTTAATGAGAATGATTGAAGTGGTTTAATGATGTTGTTTAGCTTTGAATTTGATAGTCTATGTTGTTCATAACAATTAGGCTATGCTTAAACAAACAAAACACAAATTGCCTCTTTATTTACATTTGATTATGGCAAAAAGTGATTGTTGAAATTAAAATTTCATGGCTTATATTTCTAATTAATAGTTAATAGGCCATGCTTAAAATAGATTGTGCTTTCAACTTTGTTGTCATATTTTATGAGATTTAAAAGTGTATTAGTGGTTGTGTTATAGTTTGATGGTTTATATTAAGCTAATTAATAGCATAAATATACCTACTTATGATAAGCACATCAACTAATTCACTAATGACAAAAAGAGAGAGATCATAACTTCATTTTGTTGATTTATGTGATCTAGAGAGTGGACATTACCTCTAGATTGTCTTAACACTCATATTTTTATCAATTTTATTTTCCTTGTTTTTCTTCTTTTCTAGTTTAACATTCTCTTCAACCTTGGTTTAATTTGATTGAATAGATTTTTAAAATCATCAATTCCCTATTGATCGACCCGTATTCGCCACGTGCTACATTCGTACACCGTGTGCTTGCGGTTATTTTTAAATTTAATTTCGTTTAATGGTTTTCTAAACCGATAGAATTTCGTCAACGAACACAGATCCAGAAGGACGGGATAGGCAAAACCCCATGCGGCTTCTTCCTACAGACCAAAATGCAGCCGGACCTTTGAATCCATATGGCCCCGTCACCAGGGAAGAATTCTAACTACTAATGCAAGAGCTCACTCAAAACTGCTAGCAGCTTACCCAGCAGCTCCATGCCAATATGGAGTTAACTAGTCGGTTAAACCATGAAAGACGAAGGAGATCCAAAATGGATTAGGATTTCTACTCATCCACCGAAAGTTCAGCTTTTTGCGACTACAATCACAGATCCATGCAACCACGGCTAGATGGAAGCTATACACATGCTACCAGACATCAGCGCACTCTGAATCTTAGGCAGCCGAGAGTTAGTCCATCAACCAGTCATCAGACCGGACCCTTATCCTGAGGAGGGACGGCTCCTTATCATACTACCGACAACCGCCCTACCGCCGCTGCTATTGAGGTGGGAGCTGACACTCGAAACCAAACGGATCAGAACCGTCGCCAACATGACTATACTCTTGAGCCTTATGTTTCTGAAGACCTAGAACCAAGGAGGCGAGATATGGATCGTCGACCACGACCGGCCCATCCTCACATTGTGGAACCCGACCACACCTTTGCTCAGCATACCCAAAATGTCCGGATGCCAAACATCCGATGATGATCTGTTAGATGATCCGCGAAAGTCAAGGTCTCACCAATGATGACTGGGGAATCTCCCAAAGTCATACCCCTTTCACCGATTACATCATCTATGCCGAACCGCCTCGGCAATTCAAAATGCTGATTCTACCTGTTTATGATGGGAGCTCTAACCTTGACAAGCACATTTTAAAGTATGAATGGTTAATGAACGCCGCATGAGCTGATGATGTAGTCAAATGTCAAAATTTCTCGATCTCCCTAGGAGGCATAGCGACTATGTGGTTTACTCGTCTACCAACCCGATCTATCTCATGTTTCGACCAGTTGGCAACGAAGTTTTTTGAACATTTTTGCATGCATGTTACAAGGCCTAAAGATGTTAATACCTTGTCCAATGTCACTCAAGCTCCTGGAGAGACACTCAAACGTTATCTGGAGAGGTTTCATGCTGCATGCATTAAGATTAGTAATCCTAATAACAACTCCATTCCGATAGCACTGACTAAGGGGATCGATCTCGATTTTGAATTTGACAACTAGTTGGCCGGAAAACCCTCTGCTTCATTGGACCGTTTCTATTCCAAGGCAGCTTAGTTCTTGAGAAGAGAGGATGCGACACAGTTTAGGAAAAAGGATGACGCAGATCCCAGTGTGGAAGGAATCTAATGCAATGTCATTGTAAAACAACCCAGGAAGAGTTTCGGAAAAGTGCAGTTAAACATATAGAATAAACAGAATCAACAGAAAGGCAATGGAAATCAGGGCAGGAAACGGGATCAGAATCGTGGGCCAAGACGTAGAGCTCCCATGTCAATACTTATACTCGTTAAATACATCTCTAGAAAATGTGTACTTGCAAACCAACAATAATATCCAATATAAGAAACCTGCTCCGATGCAATCGTTAAAAAAACAGATTCAAACGGGAAAGTTTTGTAGATTTCACGATAATTATAGCCACAACACGAACGAGTGCCATCATTTACAGGATATTATCGAGAAGTTGATCTGAGAAAGGAAGTTGGAGCAGTTTATTTGGGCGCCACAGTCTAGAGGTGCAGGCCCATCGAATCAAAACCAAATACCAAATCAGCTTGGACCGTAGGAACCCGCTCGTACCGGCAGGAGATTGGTTATTAATACTATCAGTGGTGGTCCTCATCCAGCAGATCGAAGCTGAAAGGAAATGGAGTCATATGCCAGCTCTATTAGGCATGCAAGCTTCGAATGTTGTAGTAATCTGGAAGATGGGGCTTCGACCAAAAAATAGAAGCAGATGACATCGTATTTCGAGACAAGGATGCCAATAGAGTCGAAACCCTGACCATTGATACACTTGTCATTTCATCTCAAATAAGTCCTGCTTGGATGAAGAGGATCTTGGTGGACAGTGGAAGTTCAGTGAACATATTGTGTAAGCGAGCTTATGATCAGATGAAGATGGAAGCAAAAGATTTGAAGCCTTGTTAGTCACGTATTCATGGCTTCAATGGAACTGCGACTATACCCACTGGGATGGTGGAGCTACCAGTGGAGTTGGGAGTTGGAGAACATTGTAGAGTCCAGATATTATAGTTTATTGTATTGGATATAGGCTCGCCATACAATGCTTTCTTGGGCCGACCGGCCCTGGCTGAGTTTAGGGCTGTTATCACCCCATGGTGTCTAACTTTGAAATTCTCCACCGATAATGGAGTTGGAGTTGTTCAGGAAGACCATGCTGCTAGACGAGCCTGTTATGTTACTAAGCTGTGGGAAGCACAACGAAAAGAAAAAGGAAATGGCGTAGAGGAATCTCTCTGCATCCGCTTTGCGGAGAATTGATAGCTAATGCTTGGGCCAAGGCCTGGGCTCCACAACCGATTCCTAGAGAGATACCGAAAGTGAAGACGAAGTCAAAGACAGTCAAGCTTCCTCGACAAAGCTAACGATCGATGTCCCGATCAATGATAATGAAGACTTTTTAATGGTAAATATCGGATCTCAGCTAAGCCAATAGATGAAGGAGGAATTGTTGAATTTCTTCGGGTAAACCTCGATGTGTTTGCCTGGACGCATTCTGACATGTGTGGGATTTCCTCGGACATCGCGAGCCACGCATTGAATATTTACCCGCAGCATGTCCTGGTCAAGCAAAAAAGTCATGGTATGGATCAAGTGAGATCTGTCGCCCTTATAGAGGAGGTAGAAAACTCAGGTTAAACGGGTTTATCCAAGATGAGTTATATCCAAAATGGATGTCCAATTCTTTACTTGTCAGAAAACCTAACAGGAAATAGAGAACATGCATTGACTACTCAGACTTGAATAAAGCTTGCCCTAAAGACAATTTTCTACTTCCCCGAATTGATCAACTTGTGGGTTCAACGGCTGGACATGAACTCTTATCCTTCATGGATGCGTATTCTAGCTACAACCATATACCCATGCACTTGGCCGATCAGGATCATACCAGCTTCGTCACTGATTTGGGACTTCACTACAACAAAGTGATGCCATTTGGACTCGAGAAAGCTGGAGTAGCCTACCAACGACTAGTTAATCGAATGTTCGCTAACCAGATCGGAAAAGCCATGAAGGTATATGTGGACGATATGCTTGTGATATCAAGATTCTCCATCGATCATATCAGAGACCTGGAAATGATGTTCAACATCCTCCGAGAGTACAGAATGTAACTCAACCCATTGAAGTGTCACTTTGAGGCCGCGTTTGGAAAATTGCTTGGATTCATTGTCAACGCTCGAGGAATTAAAGCCAATCCCGAGAAGTTTCGGGCAATCAGAAATTTTAAGACTCCAAGAACTATAAAGTTCAGAGCCTTAATAGGAAAGTAGATCACTGATACATTTCAAAATCCACCGACAAATGCATTCCCTTCTTCGATCTGATCAGAAAAGGGAATCAGAAATTTGAATGGACTACTGAATGTGAGGGTATGTTCCGAGCACTGGTTCAAGACCTATCCACACCACCCATTTTGCCAAAGCCTATTGATCATGAGAGGTTGTATCTACTTGGCGGTGTCAGAAAACGCAATCAGTGCCACGTTAATTTGGGAGGAGGACCGGATACAGCGACCAGTCTAATACATTAGCAAACGACTGGGGAGCAAAGAGAAATTATTCAAAGTTGGAGAAGTTAGCTTATTGTCTTGTCATTTCCTTGAGAAAGCTCCATCCGTATTTTCGAGCTCATCCTATTATTATCTACACCGACCAGCTATTACGACAGGTCCTTACACGGCCTGAGACATCAAGTAGGTTACTTAAATGGAATATCGAGCTGAGTCGGTTCGACATCACTTACACACCAAGGCGAACTCTTCAAGGATAAGTCCTAGTAGACTTCATCGCTGAATTCACTATTTCGGAGGACTTGTCCGAAACCAGTGAATCTTTCAAATATGTTTGGAAGCTACATATTGATGGTGCATCAAATGACCGCTGCTCAAGCGTCGAGTTTGTACTTGAAACTCCTGAAGGCCGATCTATTTGCTATGCTTTAAAGTTCAATTTCCGTGCGACCAACAACTAGGCCGAATACGAAGCCTTGCTCGACGGATTAAAGCTTGCCAGAGATTTAAGAATTGTTGTTGTTCAGATTTCTACGATTCATAATTGGTCATGTGCTTAGTTTAGGGGGAGTACAAGGCCAAAGACCGAAGGCTGGCTGCTTAACTTGCTCAGGTTCAGGAAATATTGAATCAGTTCGATTATTATGCCATCTATTGCATACCTCGAGAATGCAATCAGAAAGTCTATTCCTTAGCAAAGTTAGCTAGTACCGGTGAGGCACAACAAATAGGACTCGTTCCCATATAGACATTATCTTCCTCGAGCATTGATCAGATAGAGGCAGATTGAGTATTTGAAGTCATTCCCCATAAGGAGTCATGAATGACTCCGTTCAGAAACTACCTCGGGCATGGGATCCTGCCGGAGCGCGGAAATGAAAAAAGACAAGTTCTTCGAAAGGATTCGTGGTTCACCATTCAAAATGGAGTTATGTATAGAAGAGGATACTTTGTTCCTTTACTTCGATGTATCACCTACGATGAAATCAATCGAGTACTACATGATGTGCATGAAGGAGAATGTGGTGATCACACCAGGGGGAAAGCTCTTGCCAAGAAATTGCTCCGGTATGGATATTATGGCCGACTGTAAATCGCAACGCATCGGATTATGCTAGGAAGCGTGACAGATGTCAGAAACATGTTCGGATTCTAAGGACCCCTCCTATCCAAATAATTCAAATGTTCAGTCCCTGGTCGTTCGCAATATGGGGCATCGACATTATTGGTTCCCCACCACTAGATAAAGGTGGTGCGAAGTACGCCATCGTTGCAGTTAATTACTTTACCAAATGGGCGGATGCTGAGCCCCTTGCTACTATCACAATAAAGAAAGTGGTCAAAATTTTTGTATGCAACATTATCTGTCGATTTGGTCTCCCACACACCATCATCACTGACAATAGAGCCCAATTCGATAGCATTGAGTTCAAGAATTTCTATCAGCGATTCCATGTCCAGAAGAAATTCTTTGCAGTTGCATATCCTCAAGCGAATGGATAAGTTGAAGTTGTTAATAAAGTTATAAAGTCCATTCTGAAGAAACGAATAGAAAAGGCTTAGGGAAGATGGGTCGATGACTTTCTATGGCCTTATGGGCTTATCAAACAACCCAAAAGTCCGCGACTGACCACACTCCATTTTCTCTTTTCTATGGTTTAGAAGCCATTATTCCAGTCGAGATGGAAGTACCTTCTCATCGTGTGACATATTATGATCCGAAGATAAATGCTATATTACTTGCCGAATATCTGGACTTATTGGATGAGAAGCATGAAGAGACCAATTTGAGGGCAACCGTGTACTAAAATCGAGTCGCCCGATTATACAATGCCAAGGTCAGACCCCGAACCTTTGAACTCGACGATCTCGTCCTTAAGAGAATTCAACCACTCCTTCACATATGAGATCAACGTGGGAAGGGCCGTATGTTATTGAACGAAGACTCGGAGATGACATATTTAAATTATCGCCCGTTGATGGTCCGACTTTGTCGAGAGCTTAGAACAGCGAGTCTATGTCGCTACTACACATAACATGCTTTATTTTTTTCATTCAGTCCGCTTTTCATCTATAATTTATTTATGCATTTCAAATTTTGAATTTGTAATAAGGCAATTGACTTTGTTGTATTTTCTTAATTCATCAATAATTTGCAATCTCTTTGAGCCAGAGCGGTGATTTTTAAAATGCATCATATGACCATCACAATGCATTGAGAGCTAAGTTCCAGCCTACAGTAGGATTTATGCAAATAGGGAGTGATTGTAATATGACCGGTCACTCGCCAAGTGAAACCCGAGCTCGGGGGCAAGTCATCACACTGAAGCAAAAAAAGGGTTGATGCATGACAATCCTCTAACCAACTTTAGATTCCCAGAGTGCAAGCTGGAGTATAAACTTACAAATGCGGGCTCGAAGAGGTTGGATCCATTCATCTAACGACTTCGCCCATGTTTAAACCAAGTTCGAAGGGGATAGATCCGTCTATCTAACGACCTCACTTTCTAACTCAAGGTGGATGTGAATCGAATCCACGATTCTGATAAATCCATCATTCTCGGAGTGCGTACGAAATTCTAAAACTCAAAAGGATGTGATCGACCGTCTGTTAACCAACTCCAAATTCCCAGAGCGGAAACTGGAGTGTAAACATCAAAATGGGTGTAACCGACCACCCATCAGCTAACTCTAAGTCCCGAGAGAGCGGGCTGGAGTATAACACAAACCAAGTGCGAACCAACCATCCGTGAGACAACTCCGAGTCCCCAAAGTGCGAACCGGAGTATAACTGACCACCCACGGATCAATCTAAGTCCCTAGAGTGCGGACGAAATTCTAAATATCAAACGGGTGTGACTGACTGCCCGTAAAGCGACTTAAGTCCCCGTAGTGCGGACATATCTCTAGACCTTAAACGTGCATGACTGACTGCCAATGTACAATTGCAATCCCCAAAGCGTGGATGCAATTACCAATATATGAGCAAGTATGGTTCGACCACTCGAACTCCTTGTTTCAGCTTCGTCTCAGCAAAGTCAAGCTCGATATACTAAAGGCGAAAAGCGACTACCGACCGTCCATTTCAATTTATCCATGAGACCGGGGACAAAACTTTAGTACCAGCTACTGATCGAGATAGTGCGGTAATGGAACTTGGCTTAACGTTCGGTCATAACCCAAAGCGATGGCTTCAGGACTTAACAACTGAACTCATGTTCGATTCAGAGACTAAAGTTTCGCAAGTATATTGAATGGAAGTTCAAGCACTAACACACTTAAGAAAATAAACACAAAGTTATGCTAGAAACAAAATGGAATTTTATTTTAACTATTCTTTGAAAAATAAGGATAAATACAAAAATCTTTACAAGAATTCCTACCAGTAGGGGTCGAACCCGCATCTATACACGACCTACAAGAAGTAAAAAGAAATTCCTATCTATCTACAAAAAAGGGAGCGAGAAGATACATCCATTCCCTCAGTTTCTTCTTCTTCCCCTCGACGTCGACCCACTGCAGCTGCTGCTCGGATGCCTCTTCGAGACTTTGCATTTGGTGGTTGGTCTTCAGCCAGGAGAATTAAGGTGACCACTTCCTCCGAACTCACAAAAATCAAAACACTTTCTGAATGTGGTGTTGGAGGAATGGGAACACTCTCAACATTGAAAGATGATGGAGGAAGACCAGTGTCAATGATGGTACCTCTAGGAGAGATCATCCATAGAGGAGCTGGGCCAAGACCCGCCATACCACCTGCGACACCACTGGCCTGCGCGGCTACTTCCATCTCAGTGTTAACCTCTGCTATGATCTCTTCTTCATGAATTGTTTGAACATCCACGAGGATGCTACCTGTTGGGCCCGAAGAACTGACCAAGGATGCGCCTCCGCCTATGACAAACGGTAGGTCGGTAAATGGGTCATTGTGATGACCAAGAAGCTCCTCCATCATCTGCTCGTCAAAAGTATAAGCGCCCCTTTGCACTCCGTTAATTGGTGCAGTGTCTGTTGTTGCGGTCGCCTCTGTCATAAGGGCCTCCTGCTCATGATGCGGCTCTTGAGTTACAGGGGCACAACCGGTGCGACTCCAATCACCGAATAAAGATAAGAGAAAAGATATTAGTAACTGCATTAAACAAAGTTCCTTACTTCGAGAAAATGCGAGAAATGCTCATAATACCTTCCTCAGATTAGCTCACGGGTGGCGGAGCGGCCTTAGAGTCATGCTCACGAGTTGGAGACAACGGCGTTTGATCAGGATTGTAAGCAGGCATAGATAAGGGATCAATCGCAGGAGTAAATTTGGGCTGGATTGGCATAGGAATTTCAGAACCTGCATCATGTTGCTCAACGACAGAACCCTCTCCGACTTCCAGGTGCTGAGTACCAAGCTTCTCCTTCTCGAATGTGATAATGATGTCGTGGAAAACTCTTCTTTCATCCTTATTCAACACCCGATTCTCCAATTCAAACTCATCAATGGATTCAGTGTGGTGCTCCTCTTTTTCATTTTCAACTAAGCGACACCAAGCGTTGTATAGATGTGATGGATAGCCTCCGAGCCAGCTTAGATTTCGATGCTTCAGAACATTGGCATTATATGTAATGAGGAGATCTTCAATGTCACCCTCAAGCTTGGCTACCGCCATTCTCACTTCACGCTTAATCTTGGCTTCAGCTTCCTGAACCTTCAGCGTTGCCGCATCCCTCTCATCCCTAAGCAACACAGCCTGCTCGCATGCTTCGTGAGCGGCTTTATTAGCATCGTCTTTCTCTTGGAAGACTTCAGCAAGTTTGGCTTTAAGCTGCTCAAGCTCTTTAAGCACCCCATCTCTTTCGGCCATAACTGTGGTGGTCCAATGTGCTATTTCCTTTACGAGGGTTAAGTGTGTTCGTCTCATCTCTTCCATCTTTCGAATTTCTTCATCAGCCTTTTATTAGCCTCTATCTCTTAATTTCTTGCAAACCCATTCTCATCGTTAAGCACCTGGATTATGCAGTCCTTTTGAGCAAGATCGGTTCCCAAATTTTTGATCGTCTTCACCCGCTCAAAGGCCACCACTGATACTTTGTCTACGGTCCTCATCCATTCTCGGTATTAGCCATAAACATCATGAATGTAGTCGTGCATTGTTTGTTCTGCCTCGATGGGAATTCTCTTTAAGTGTGGGGGAAAGGTGAAGCCATCAAAGCAGATATTTGGAAAAACTTTTTGTAGCTTAGCTATTCTAATCACTCCCTCCCCAGTGGGCTCTGTGATGGCTTGCTCAGTGACAATAGGAGTTTCGATTTTGATCCTCCGACGTTGTGGATCGGGCCTTGGTGCTTGGGAAGGTGGTATTTGACGTGAAGGTTCCAGTGGTTATTTACCAGAACTAGAGGGTTGTATGGACCTCGAGGTGGCAGAGAGCGTGATCGGGAGAGACACCTATACTCTCTCTCTTTCCCTTTCCCTTTCGTAATGCTCACTCTCCTGACTGGAATAGCTGCAGTCATGTCTCTACCAGCCTCACGCCTATGGGACTCAAAATATGAGCTGGATGAACGGCGCTTAGAGCGAAGGCTACCAAGCATGGATTCTCGCCTCGACATTGTATCTGTAAAACAAAAGGAAAACTAGAGTTGGTAACCTCCAGAGATGAATATCTTGTGACTAGAAATTGTATATTTCCTTGAAGTGCATGTATGCATGTGCAAACCCCCCGACCAACCGGTTATATCAGCCGTACTTGAAGGAATTGACTCGCCTAGATCTAAAGCACTTTGAATCCCTTCCAATCCGGTATCTTGTTGGAGCAACGTATAGTCCTGCATTGGAACGTTTTCAAGTCCTTCTAAGGGATTCTCCATGTGTGAGGGAGGAGCCTTCAATATTATATCATCGGCAGCTGGCAGGGACACGACCATAGATTTCCACCTCGTAGACATGTGAAGCTTATGAGCTACCACCTTTAACGTTGGAAAATAATTTTGGTAATGAGTGCATGCATCATCGACGTTCATTTTTGAGTTTCAAAGTAGGAAGACTGTTTTATTAGTTTTACTGCACATTTGTTTTGATAAATAAATCTTGTTTTGAATCCCTAAATATGATTTGATCTATTAAGGATAAATATATGTATATATATTATTTTCTAAATGACTGAAAAGGAACCCGGTATTTAGTTCTTAAGTTTTTTGCAAGTTGGAAATTTCGATTATTATAATGAAACGAAACCTTGACAATTTTAATAATTGGAAACTTTTAATATGTGTAATTAGAAACAAGATGCTAAGTGATTAATGAAAATGTTAGAAGTTGAAATTTTGTAAATTGTAAATCAAAAGGATATGAAAAATGAGAAATAATAACTATTGAACATTTTATTTATTAAATAAATAAGATGAACTTATGCAACATTCCGTTACACCCTAAAAGACATATATAACTTACCAAAATGTAAAAAGTTGTAATGTTAAATAAGAATATGTAATAGAATATTATATAAGTAAAACTTAGAAAATGAAAGTGTTCAATGGAATTACTTCTATAAATAAGAATTCTGATGTTATAAAATGTTATAAACTTGAGTTAATAACTTAAAATACTACCGATTGAATGAAATAGAAAGAGTGAATACGGTATGTAATTAATTATAAACTTAAGTAAAGGATTGAAGTCATATATAAGTAAAAGTGAATACTATATATAAAAGAAATAAATGTGAAAAGAAAAAAAAATCTGAGTAATAGTTACTGCATAAATGAATATTAATGTGAAAGGAAAGTAATAGGAATGATCGTAAATAAACAATAACTTCCAATGTTAAATTGTTGAAATTGAACACTGTAATCGGTGTAATAGTTAACGCTGAATTGATATGTAAATTAGTCTTAAATTATTGTAAATGTCTAAGCAAACAAAAATGATGAAAATTGTTAGATATTAATTTGAAATTAAAGTAAATAATAAATGTGAAGTAAGCCGAGATAAACGTATGTAATACTCAAATAATGAATTCTTTGATTATAAAAACAAAAAAAAACAAAAAAAAAATTGAATGGAAAGAACATATGTAAGAAAATGAAGATAAATTAATGGAAATTGGCATTATATGAATAAACGTGAATTGAATTTTGTAAGTAATGAATGTGAATTAAAGGAAATAATCATTGTATGAATGAAAATAAATGAACCGTAAATGAGATGGAAAGAAATTAGTAAGAATGAATTTAAATAATACCTTAAATTATTGTTTTTTGGGCTTATGGGATGTTGGGGAGGTTATACTTTAATTTTTTTAGGATGTATGAATAATCTATTATGTTTATACAAAACTGTTGAGTGTATAGTATACTTAGTAGTTTATTTATCATTCTATATGATCAAAAGTGTCTAAGCCTGAACAAGCCATTTGTTTTGGTTGTTATGGATGGATGGTTGATACTTTAATTCCCTATGATGGTTGTATTGTTAATTGCAAGTGAATATTGTTATGGTATGTTGATTTTTTTTGCTATTATCTTAAACGACATAAATATTTCTCTTTCACTTAATTATTAACCTCTTTGGATTATGTAAGTGAAATACAAGTTTGTGGAAGCAATTGCTACTGCTTTTGGTTTCATAAATAAGCATTTGTTTGCCCGACAAATAGGTACGTTCTCGGATTACGGTTTTATAACGACATTATATTTTTATTCCCGTGGTTTGGGGTATTTTATTTTTAAATATGGTATATATATATATTGTTATTATTGATATTATTATTTCCCGCAGTCCTCTCTATACAAAGGAGACTCTGTCGAAATTTTCTGTAAATTTTGAACTTAGAAAAATTTTATGAGATGTTTTTCAAACTTTTATCAACAAGATTATAAAAGGTTCTAATTATTTCTATATTTATATTTTATTTAAATTGTTTTATTTTGTAAATTAACTATTTATAAATTAAATATTTTGAATAGGGATATTAATTCTTTATCCTTTTTTCCCTCTACGAGGAGGAAAAGTTTTGAGTGGGGAAGAGTGTAATGACCCCTAATTTTTGATAATTAAAAATAAGCTAATTTAATAAGTTTTGTGATTTAATGTTGGAAGAATTTAAAATTTGTAATTTAATTAATGAGAATAAAACTAGAATGAAATTCAATAATGTTAATTTAAGACAATTGATAATTATTTTAATGAGACTTCAATTAATTGAAATTATAGTAAACATATAATGTGATTTTGAATTGAAATCAAAAGAAACAAACCAAATGTTATATTAATTGGTGAAATAATAAGTGTAGGATCGATTTCACCCTAGAGGGGGGGTGAATAGAATTATATTATCAATTATAAAAATTTAGTGCGGAAGCATATTAAATAATCGTAGCACTGATAATAGCAGAACAATAGCAACACAGATAATAGCAGATTATAAAAGTAGAAATAGAACAACATAGAATTACCCTGCTTCGGCAAAACCTTGCCTACGTGCAGCCTCCAAGGTTTCTACTAAAAAATAAGTAGTCAGGCGCTTACACACGTAAACTCGCGACATCCGCTATTGACTAACCTAACTCTACAATTAAAATCCTACCACAACTCAGCCAATGAGTTGCGAATTCTCGAACTACACCATCGTAGTTTGTCCCCTAGTCACACGACTGGAACTTACAAGAGTTCAAAAGTAAATTACAAATAAAAACTATTTAAAACAATAAAATCCCTAATTTAAAAATCTATAGCCCGAAAGAAATGCCGGCCCAAAATAAAATAAACGTGAATTCCTCCTTCTCCTTTTATATTATCGGCGTCCTGGAATCCTTGTGTTGAGAAAAAGAATGGTTGCTTCCTTTTTTACTCATTCTTTCTCCTTCGTTCTAAATTAGGGCTTCTGGAATTGAATACCGCCGATACTAGTTGATCAATCGAATACATTTTTAGTGTTGATTGCTTCGTCAATCGATCGGTTCTTCAATTTGCACACGGCTGCTTCAATTTCATCGAGTTCGATATGAATTGGTATGTAATTTGGTTTATTCTTTTCTGGTTAATTTGCTTGAACTCAATTGCTTTTGATTCCGATGATGTTCATGGGTCAAATAGGGTTTTAATCCCTTAATTTTCATTCGAATATATTTATTTGAATTCGTCAATTAATATGATTGGCCGTTCGATTTAGCTTGAATGTTGGTGATTAATCTTGACTTGTTCACTTCGTATATTATTGTTGCTTGATTATCACGGTTTGCAATTTCTCCGGATTTGGTTTCATGAATTTCTGGTTTGATTTCGGCTTGATTTGTGATAATTTGAACTTGTTCGAATCCTTGGCCACCACGGTTTCGATTCTTTGGTACTTTTAATTTATGATGACCGATGCTTAGTAAAAATACCTCTGACCTCTTCGGCTTGATCAATTTGTGTTTAATATATTTTCTACTTTGAGATAAAAAAAATTGACTTCGGCATTTAAGTTTGATTATTTTTAAAACACCTCTGTCTTTGTCCAAAACTGCTATTTTACTTGGTTCTAATTTTTGCTGGCTTCGATTATGGTGTTTGAATTTACTGACTGCACTTGGTTGATTGACCCATCCACTTTTTTTCATTGTTGGTATGCACTTTTATATTCTCTTGCATAGCTTCGGGTTGCTCCTCTTGATCACAGTCACTTGTTCACTTGTCTTTTGTATTTGAAACTAAATTGCCCTGGACTGTTCGGTCGATCTGCATTGCTCTGTCATATAAGTTGCTCTGGCCAGTTAGTCCACTGATGTATGTTGATCCCGTTCACTACTCGGTTATGTGAGCATGTTGAATTTGAGTGATTGCATATCATTGTGCACATCCATAGTTTGCTACACGTCATTTCATTAATGTTATACTTGTACTTTTGTCTCAGTGATGCGTTACATTTGTTTGCATGTTGGTCTGGTCGCTGTTGATCCTGCTTTGTTTTTTTGATACATACCATTTCTTTTAGTCCGGAGCTTGTTGTATATATGATATGCTAACTCGAGTTGCTAGAGTTTAATTTGTTTACTGCATGGTGTTTCATGTGTACTTTTCATTTTTCAAACTGCTACTATTTTGATGTACTTGATTCACTCGAGTCGGGTACCTTTTGAAGCTTCCATCCGTGGCATTGTTTCTTCATGATTATTTACTGTTTGGACTTGTTCCTTAAGTTGCCAGGTCATCGATGATGCTCTGAGTTGCATCGAGTACATGTCCATATGCAATGCCATTTTATTTACTGCTCCGGTCTTATTCATTTGATGGTCTAACCATTTTGTTTCACTTGAATTTGTGTTGTATTTGGTCTTTTTCTTGAGTTATGTATCATGTGTATGTATTGAGTCATGTGCTTCGAGGCAGATCATCTTGTTCCTCTTGAAGTCTTCACATGGTTGTTGTGTACCTGGTGTACCTGCTGTATTTATCTCTGCTGCCTTCTTTCTTGTGTCTGGTTTTGGCTATGGTTTCGTATGAATGTGGTCTGTCTCGACTGCTTATTGTTGTCTGAGTTTGTATTCATATGCTTGCAGTTGAACTCGACTTTGCCATCTGCACTTGTCTCATTGTGATATGGTTTGTGGCTCACTTTGTGTTGAGTTGCCTTGTTAGATGTATTATTCATGTAGTCTGCTTTGAATTTGGTTTTGAAGTTGTTTCATGACTTCACTGTGTACATTTGAGCATGTTGAACTGTTGTTGTTTTGAGACTTCATACATACATCATTTTGAAACTGAATTTTTTGGTCGAGGCTTGTTTTATGTTGCTTTTTGAATTCTTATGCTCGACAATTTTGTGATGTTTTTGTTGTGCACCTGAGTTAACCTAGCTTTGGCTCAGGTTTGACCTTATGCTCATATCATGACTTTATTTGTGTTGCACTTGAGTTGGAACTAGCTTTTTCTCGGTTTGACCTTGTGCCCATATCGTGACTTTGTTTGTGTTGCATTGAGTTGAACCTAGCTTTCGCTCGGGTTTGACCTTGTGCTCACCTGTCCCTACAGTTTTATCAAGTGTATATCGGTGTGTGCGGCCTTGTGGCATGTACAGTGATACACTGTGCATGTCACAAGCTGTTTGTGTATGATGAATTCAAAATAATGATGACGAACAACCCAAATAACTTAGAAAAATAATATTTTCAAAATACAATTTATTTTACACTGCAAAAATATTTCTTTTACAATTTTACTATGTCAGTGTTTATTTTGCAGATCGCTCCGATGCTAGATTCAATCTGGAATACAGTTGAAGATAAATACGAGTGAATGAGCGATATGTAGTGAGGACATTTGTGTAAATTGAACTGCGTCGTAACTGAAATTTTGTACATGTAGTGAGAGCACAAATTTGTACTATATAAAATTTTAATAAAATATTTGTTTGAATTTAAATTCTGTGTTATTTATTTTATTCAGCAAATATTTATTTAATTATATGAAAATAAAATATTACAACAACAAATACATTTAAATGAATATGTATATGTTTTTTATCATCAAACAAAAATCAGATACTTGCATATTCAACAATCTCTAGATGATAACAAACATATATTTAGGATTTTAAATTTATTAAATGTATTTGATCATTCAATTTGCTCCCCTTATTTGAATGCTCCCTCTCTATAAAAAAAAACTCTGTCTTCATATATGCATGAAAATAAATAAAATATGCAAATGAACCTAGATGCAAATAGAAAATACAAAATAAAATATTGGACCTTTGTTTTCCAAGATATTAACTTTTATGTCCCCTTTTTGTTATCAGAAAAAGAGTAATAGTGTAGGAAAAATATAGATAAAATGATTAACATTAATACCTAATCAACTATAAATATTAAATTTTAATAAAAATCAAACGGAAATCATAAATACTCTATTAGGCACATATTCTACTTTAGAATGATAGGGATGATGCAAAACCATATTGTTGTGTCTATTTGTGGTATATTTATATCAGGAATTTGAATATCTACTAACCATGCATAACCGTTAGGACTTTTAAATGATATTAGTAGTATTTCAAATTTTAAAAATAAATAAATTCAAGTATCTTCTAACCACGCATAATCGTGAGGACTTTTAAATGAGATTAAATAGTTCGGATGTTTTTATTGCTAAATATATATTAAATTGAAAAACAAATGATTTCCCCTTTAAAACACCACATATCGACATACTATATTGGATTTAGACGGTTGATGGTCATTAGAAATATGATAGCAATGGAGATGGTCATGAAATTTTTTACCAACAAAAAGGTTTTATAACTCTTGTTTAAATTTCTAAAGAAATTTACTAATTATATTGTCTCAAGTTATAATATATCATTAATATAAACACTCATCACCTTTTCAATCCCTATTTATCTTTTTGATAATCAGTAGGGAGTCAGATTAGTTAATGTAGTCATTTAAGGTCAAATAATTAAAATGACTAATCTAAAACAAGGTCGACAAAAAATATTTTCTGGATGGGGTTTTATAAAAGAAAAATGTCTGCTAATTGAAAATCAGTTGAAATGAAAAATAGGGATATATTTTCTTTGGAAAATGTGGTGCAGCTAATGAATGTCTCTTCATAAAACACTTCCTACTAGTAATTTTTCTACCAACTAGATTACCAGTGTAATTTGCATCCGAATTTTCTTTTGACTCGAGTTTGTCATTAGTTGGACGTTGTAGACCAGACCGTGAAGTTGCAACACATACTTTAAATTTTTTTACACCTTTTAAATGAAATTCTTTTGAATTTGACTTGAAACCATGCCAATAAACAAACAGTGAACATAGTGTCAGATAAGATAGACAAATATATCCACTTGTATCATGAGTAATCGATATCAAGGAAAACACCATCATTAGTCCAAACACATCTCTAGAAATACTTATAGTATTCTTGGCATAAAAGTATAATTAGCTAACAGCTTTGAACAAGTTAGAATCGAAATCAACATTCATTTCTTTATCACATAACTGGCTGATTTAATTCAGATAATGGTGCAGATTAGCACATCGTTTTAAGATAGATGTACCATTACTTATTTTACCTTTAAGATAATTTTTCATTATTACCCATTATGATTCTGCCACCTTTGTACTAGGCTAAGAAACTTTGATTTATCGCCTATTGTGTGCCTGGAACTGCCAGAATCCAGGTAACACTGTTGTTGTTCCTTAGCTTGCCACCACACATACACAAGAAAAGGTTTTTGTGACCTATTTGTTTTTATAGGTCCATGGTTGTTAGTGGCAAATATTTTTGAAAAATATGTTTGAGTAGACCCAAAACTATTTATATTTGTTCCTTTTGGCATCCAAATTTGTTGACTTTAAGTGATTTTGTATTTGTGCCTTTTGGAACCCAAATTGGTATGGTTTTCTCGGTTTTGGGCCTATACCAGCAAATGTTGTGATAGTGTCCAGTTTTTCCGCGTATCGTGCACTTTGAATTGACTTGTTTAATTTCATTTCTACCACGTTCTGATTGATTATACCCAAGTCCTTGTCTAACAGTATTAACAGTTTGTTTTCCTAATAGCATATTTAACGATTTTTCATTTTTTGAAAATTTTCCTAAAGTCGTAGACAGTTGTTGGACTTGTGTTTTGAGAGATTCATTTTCATTTGATAATTGTGTACATTTTGGAATGGAATTTTCTCTCCTCGTATTTTCACTTTCTTTCAAAATCAGATTTTCATTTTCAAGCGATTAAATTTTAATTTATGATTTTTTAATCACTTCTTCAAATGTTGGACACTTTTCACACTTTGGGCACTTGTTTTGATAGTTTTTAACCAATTGATCAAGCTATTTATTTAAATATCAAAGTATCTCTTTGTGATTCGATTTTAGCGTATTTCTCCCTAAGTCTTTTGAAACAACCAATTAATTCGTGAAAATATATAAGTAATTCTAAATGAGTAAGTTTTGATATCTCACTTGGCTCATTATCATCACTGTTAGTTATATCACCTCGAAGGCACAAATCTTATTTTTCACTCTCGCTGCTAGTGCTTTTATTATCTTCATCAATTTTATCCCAAGTGGCTGCAAAACTTCTCATTTTTTGTTTCTTTCCTTGGCTGAATCGATCTATGGATAATTTGGCTTGATATGACCTGGTTTGTTGCACTTGTAGCAAATGATCTCTTAGTTTTCTAAGTTGTCCAGTACTTTGGCTATTCTTCTTTTCAATTGTTGATTTAGAGCTGGATTTCCTATTTGCGGTTCCACCTTTTGAATCAGTTTATTAGTAGCGCCAGCCTAGCTGCTCCATCATCATCACTTTCTGTTGTTCCTTTAAGAGCTATTGATTTCTTTCGAGTATCACCTACTTCGTGTTCTTCCTTAAATTTTATTTCTAGCTCATAAGTGGTGAGATTTCCGATGAGTTCTTCAACTTTTATTTGTTTCAAATCTTTTAATTCTTGAATGGAAATAACTTTTACTTCAATACTTCGTGGAAGGACTCTAAGGATTTTTCAGACTACTTCCAATTCTATGTATGTTTTTCCAAGTGCTTTTAATTTGTATACAATATTGGAAAGTCATCCATACATCTCTTTGATATTTTCATCCTTGCCCATTATGAAGTTTTCGTATCTGCTACTAAGCATGGCAAGGTGAGATTCCTTGACTTGGGATGTTCCTTCGTGATTCACGTCACGTCACGTGTGTGCCAGATTTCTTGTGCAGTTAGACAATGTAAGACACGATTAAATTCAATTTGATCCAATGAAAAAATGATAGAATTGATAGCTTTAGCACTAGCATTCTATAGTTTATTTTCAAGATCTTTCCATTGATCTATCGGTTTATCTATTTCTTGATTATCTACAACTATAGTTGGCGCTCTATATCCTGTCTAAACAATATTCCAAGCATCAATGGTTATCAGAAAAAATTTCAATCTATTTTTCCAGTAAGCATATTCACCATTGAACATTGGTGGTCTAGTCTAACTATGGACTGACCCTCAACAAAAACATTATTAAAAGAAGCCATCAAAAATTCAAATTTTTAAAACAAAAATTGGTGTTTGAAAAATTGAATTTTCAAAATCAAACATTGGCTTTTGTTCCTAGCTCTGTTACCACTTATAAAATTGATTTCACCCTAGAGGGGGGTGAATAGAGTGATATTATCAATTATAAAAATTTAATGTAAAAGTATATAAAATAATGCAGCACTGATAATAGCAGAACAATAGCAACACAGATAATATCATAATATAAAAGCAGAAATAGAACAACACAGATTTACGCAGCTTCGGCAAATCCCTGCCTACGTGCAGCCTCCAAGGTTTCTACAAGAAATTAAGTAGTCAGATGATTACACACATAAACTCACGACACCCGCTATTGGCTAACCTAACTCTACGCTCAAAACCCTACCACAACTCAGCCACTGAGTTGCGAATTCTCGAACTACACCACCGTAGTTCATACTCTAGTCACATGACTAGAAATTACAAGAGTCTAAAAGTAAATTACAAATAACAATAATTTAAAACAATAAAAACCCTAATTTAAAAATCTAAAGCCCAAAAGAAATGTCATCCTAAAATAAAATAAAAGTGAATTCCCCTTTCTCCTTTTCTATTATCGGCGGCCTGGAATCCTTGCGTTGAGAAAAAGAATGGCTGCTATCTTTTTTACTCGTTCGTTCTAAATTAGGGCTTCTAGAATTGAATACTGCCGATACTAGTTGATCAATTGAATAAATGTTTAGTGTTGATTGCTTCCCCAATCGATCGGTTCTTCGATTTGCACATGGCTGCTTCAATTTCATTGAGTTCGATATGAACTGGTATGTAATTTCCTTTTTTCTTTACCTTGTTAATTTTCTTGAACTCGATTGCTTTTGATTCCGATACTCACGGGTCAAATAGGGTTTTATTCCCTTAATTTCTGTTCGAATGTATTTATTTGAATTTGTCAATTAATATGCTTGGCCGTTTGATTTAGCTTGAATGTTGGTGATTAATCTTGACTTGTTCAATTCGTATATTATTATTGCTTGATTATCATGGTTTGCAATTTCTCTGGATTTGGTTTCGTGAATTTCTGGCTTGACTTCGACTTGATTTGTGATAATTAGAACTTGTTCGAATCCTTGGCCACCACGGTTTCGATTCTTTGGTACTTTGAATTTATGATGACTGATTTTTAGTAAAAATGCCTCCGATCTCTTCGACTCGATCAATTTGTGTTCATTATATTTTCTACTATGCGATAAAAAAAATTGACTTTGACATTTAAGTTTGATTATATTTAAAACACCTCTGTCTTTGTTCAAAACTGCTATTTGACTTGGTTCTAATTTTTGCTGGCTTCGATTATGGTGTTTGAATTTGCTGGCTTCGATTATGGTGTTTGAATTTGCTGACTGCACTTTGGTTGATTGACTGTCCACCTTGTTTCATTGTTGGTCTACACTTTTATATTCTCTAGCATAGCTTCGAGTTGCTCCGCTTGATCACAGTCACTTGTTCACCGGTCTTTTGTATTTGAAACTATACTGTCTTGGACTGTTCGGTTGACCTGCATTGCTCTATCATATAAGTTGCTCTGGCCAGTTAGTCCACTGATGTATGTTGATGTGGTTCACTACTCAGTTATGTGAGCATGTTGAAGTTGATTAATTGTATTGTGCATATCCATAGTTTGCTACACATCATTTCATTCATGATATACTTGAACTTGTGTCTCAGTGATGCATTGCATTTGTATGCATATTGGACTGGTCGCTATTTATCGTGCTTTGTTTTTTGATACATACCATTTCTTTTAGTCTGGAGCTTGTTGTATATATGATATGCTAACTTGAGTTGCTCGAGTTTAATTTGTTCACTGCATGGTGTTTCATGTGTACTTGTCATTTTTCAAACTGCTACTATTTTGATGTACTTGATTCACTTGAGTCTGGTACCTTTTGAAGCTTGCATCTGTAGCATTTTTTCTTCATAACCATTTACTGTTTAGACATGTTCCATAAATTGCCAGGTCATTGATGATGCTCTGAGTTGCATCGAGTACATGTCCATATGCATTGCCATTTTATTTACTGCTCCGGTCTTGTTCATTTGATGGTCTGACCATTTTGTTTCACTTAAATTTGTGTTGTATTTGGTCTTTTTCTCAAGTCATGTATTATGTGTATGTATTGAGTCATGTGCTTCGAGGCAGATCATCTTGTTCCTCTTGATGTCTTTGCATGGTTGTTGTGTACCTGATGTACTTGCTGTATTTATCTCTGCTGACTTCTTTCTTGTGTCTGGTCTTGGCTATGGTTTCATATGAATGTGGTCTGCCTTGACTGCTCATTATAGTCTGAGTTTGTATTCATATGCTTGCATTTGAACTCGACCGTGCCATCTGCACTTGTCTTATTCTGATCTGGTTTGTGGTTCATTTTTCGTTGAGTTGCCTTGTTAGATGTGTTATTCATGTAGTCTGCTTTAAACTTGGTTTTGAAGTTGTTTCATGACTCCACTGTGTACATTTGAGCATGTTGAACTCTTGTTGTTTTGAGACTTCATATATACATCATTTTGAAACCGAATTTTTGATCGAGGCTTGTTTTATGTTGGCTTTTGAATTCTTATGATCGACAATTTTGTGATGTTTTTGTAGTGCACCTGAGTTGAACCTAGTTTTGGCTTGGGTTTGACTTGTGCTCATATTGTGACTTTATTTTTGTTGCACTTGAGTTGAACCTAGCTTTGGCTCGGGTTTGACCTTGTGCTCACATGTTCCTGCAGTTTTATCGAGTATATATCGGTGTGCACGGCCTTGTGGCATGTACAGTGATACACTGTGCATGTCACAAGCTGTTCGTGTATGATGAATTCAAAATAATGATGATGAACAACCCAAATAACTGAGACAAATAATATTTTCAAAATACATTTTATTTTACACTGCAAAAATATTTCTTTTTCAATTTTACTGCGTCGGTATTTATTTTGCAGATCGCTCAGATGCTAGATTCAATCTTGAATAGAGTTGAAAATAAATAGGAGTGAATGAGCGATATGCAGTGAGGACATTTGTGTAAATTGAACTATATTATAATTGAAATTTTGTTCATATAGTGAGAGCACAAATTTGTACTATTCAAAATTGTAATAAAATATTTGTTTGAATAAAATACTTATTTGAAATCTATGTTATTTATTTATTTTATTCAGCAAATATTTATTTAATTATGTGAAAATAAAATAGTACGGTAACAAATACGTTTAAATGAATATGTATACGTTTATTATCATCAAACAAAAATGATATATGTGCATAATCAACAATATGTAATTACTGTAGTTGGGTAAAATTACCATCACGTAAATAGGTAGAACATTTGTTCGTAGATAATAAACCTATAAATGTGATTAAATTAAGAAAAAGTAACAATTGTTATCGGTTGCCAATCTATTTAATCTGTTGAATTAAATTGGAAATACGTTGTAATAAGTGCAATTGAAATATTCGTTAATGTAAGTCAGAGGATATTGTAGAGTACTATTGTAATAAGATATAAACCATTGTTAATATATTCATAGAGTAATGAATGATTGAATAAGAAGAATTGAAACCAGGTTTAATCAATTTATTGGAATTTAAATTATAATTAATGGATTTATTTCAATTGAAATTAAACACTGAAACTAATGTAATAATGAATGTTGAATTTGACATGGGAAATTAGTTTTAAAATGATTGTTAACTTCTATGTAATTAGAAATGGTAAAATTTGTTAGTTATAATAGTTGAATTAAAAAATGTTTTAATCAATTTAATATTAGTTTATTTAATTAACATGAAAATAGCCATTTTGGCCACTGTCTGGGATTTTGACAAAACTTGTTTCATCGGATCCGTAACGGTGAATTATTGTAGGATTTCAAGTTTTGTAGTGATCGGACTTGTCGTTTGATCGTACGGGCTTGAAACGCGTAGAAATCAATTTAATTGAAATCAATTTGAAATAAGCTGATTTTAAAAGCCAACTACTTCATATGATGGAATTAGGACTTGAAATCTATTCCATTGAATTTAGAAATATCGAAAACATCTATTTTGATATATGGGATGACCCATTTTCATTTCGGTGGCAGAACAGGCTTTTTGGGTCGCTATTGTCGTCCGTACCAATTCGATATGTATTTTCTTATCGTGCATTGTTAATACAAATAGTTTTGTTTCCCAAACCTCAGCAATCGTTTTCTCATTCTTGTGTATATAATTCTATCTGCCTATCTCCTCTTTCTCAATGGATGAAAACCATAAATTCCCAATTCAATTTCAAATCAAAATTCAATTTCAAAAATTAAAATTTCTCAAACCCTATCATATTATATACCAGTTCGAAGCTCTCGATGAGCGTAACTCAAATCTGTTATTCAATTTTGCAATCAGATTCTAGTTTGTCCGGAATTGGCCAAATCATTCTTAGCCGTTCATTAGGATGTGATCGACTTCAACAAATCGTCGATTCGTTGGTACTTGGTTGTGGAGATTCGCGAGTGGAGTTCATCGGTGTAGTTCATTTAGTCATTTGCTAGTTGGATCGTGGTGAACAATTTGATTAGGATTAATGTTTATGGCAGCGGATGAGGTGATCTTGACCTTCGATCAGTGTCGATGGGTGGACCATGTGGTCGCGGCAGGCTAGGGAGGTCGTTCGTATAGCTGGAGGTGGTGGAGTTGAATGGTCAGGGAGCATGCGTGGTCGATGTCAGGTGGGTGACGAGCGCGATTTTCCTTCAGCCTATTAGGGTTTGCATGTTTTTGGTTAGGATGCTGATGTGGCCTTTTGCTTGAGAGAATGGTAATCCTTTTTGCTTATTTTATTCTAATTTAATTTTAAATTCAAACGTTCTAATATGCATAACTTTTACACACGAGGTTGGATTTATGCGCGGTTTGTCCCACTGCAATCGTACTGCAATTCCGGACATTTTGAAACTGGTATTGATGAATTATAAGACCGTTGAAATTTAGGTCGTTATTTGGATTTCAAATCGATTTGGAATCAAATGTGAGTGTTTTAGCCCACTCACAACTACTAAATTATTTTATGTTAGTTAATTTAAATTTATGCGGTAACTAAAAATTGATTGGTTGATGTTTGATATTTTTGAATTGTCATTCCAATTAAATACGACTTTTATTGCATTTAATCGTCATTTCATTTAATATTGAATTTAGTTGTCTAATTGAATACCTGTTAATGATAATCAATTGATTGATATTATTTATTGGTTGATTGTACGGTGATTGTGATGTATGTTTGATTGTTGATATTAGATGACAGGATGTTATATTTTTATATTATTATAACACTGCAAGTTTCCTATGGGTTGAAATGATACATGCCCAAATGATTTGATAGATTAGGGAGAAATCCTTGTGGGTTGAAATGATAGACCTAAGCGGTTTCATGTATTTGGAATTAAATTGTGGGATTGCAGGTTGAAATGATATATACCCGTAAACATTTAAATTGCGAGTTGAAATGATAAATATCTGTATCACTTGATCATAGGGTAGAAAATTATATACGGACACCGGATTGGTTAAATTAAATGAATTTTAATTCTTTAAATTTTGGATTCACTTAATTAGTATTTTGAAACAAAAGTTGATTTATATAAACTGAATTATTTTTGAAAATCCAAGCCTTAATGTTGAAATTGGAATTTAATGAATTGTTCAAATAATTTAGATTGGAATTTCAAAGTTATACTGTCAAATATAAATGAATTTATCGAAATTGAGTTATTGAAAATATTTGGATATAACTTTGAAATCTATTTTAAAGTAATTTAAACTATTTTAATGAATTTAAACTATTTTTAATTTATTTTAATCTATTATAATCTATTTAATCCAATTTAATCTATTTTTATCCATTTTGAACTAATTAAATTTATTTAACCTATTTTAAATCTATTTAATATAATTTAGATCTATTTAATCTATTTTGAATGTATTTAATCTATTTTGAATTTATTTCATATAATTTAAATTTATTTAATCTAAATCTATTTAACTCAATTTTAATCTATTTTAAATCTATTTAAATCATTCTAAATCTAATTAAATCTATTTAAACTATTTTTACTGTTCAAACTATTTTAATCTATTTTAAACTATTTTAAATCGTTTAAAACTATTTTAGAGTATTTTAATTATTTTAAACTATTATTAGGACTATTAAAACTATATATGACTATCTAAACTATTTTCTAAAATTTCAGACTGTGTAAAGTTGATTTATATTTAAATTATTGATGATGATACAAACTAAGTTCGGATTTGAAATTCATACCTTTTGTGAAATGACATATTTGAGTAAACATGATGATTTTGGAACGAGGATTTAATTAACCTATCTTATCCATATGATTTCAAAAGTGAATATGATTTTGAAAGTAAATATGGTTCCGCAAGTGAAATGGTTTGAAATCGATTACGATATTCTAATATCAACTATGAATCGATTTTTGGAAATGTAAAGGAACCATCCGGTGTGAAATAAGCATTTGGTTGTTAAAAAGATCGGGATCAGATATTGTCATACTCTCTGCCAATACCGAAAACCACTTTAACGACTGTGTACGTGGTGGAGATTCTAGAAATGAAGTAGGATGGTTTGGCGAACGATTCTGTATGAGGTATTTACCTGACCCTGACTCCCATTAGTTAGCTTAGATGTGACTAAAACAAAAGCCGTGACGGGCCAAGTGTGGTCATTCCTACTATCGGACAGGCTTTTTCGATACCATATTATGACTTTATGATGATTTGGTGGCCACCCCTTGATTTTGACTAGAGGTGTGTGTTCCGAGGTGGCGGGTAGTGGCTGCTATGCGTTACCACCAGTCCGGATCCGTAATAGGTAGAATCCTACCTTGGCAATGCCTCGAGTGCCGTGTTCACATGCCCTATCGCACCTTCTATGAGTTTGATTTGTACCATACTTATGGAATGCCTTCTGAGTAAACCTCACGGAGGAGCTTACGATACTGTGTGGACTATGAGAATATATAAAATATGTTAAGGGGGATATGGGTAACGCCTTAAAGTTATTTTAATACTTTACTTACTGTAGACACTATTATAATAGTGTGACGACCAGGAATTTCTAGATATTTGAAATTGAATATTTAATTGATTTTAAATATTTAAAAGTTAGTTTCTACTTGAATTTCAAATATCGCTATTTATTGAATAATTTAAATATTGAATAAATAACTGGAAATTAGGAAAAAATATTGAATAAGGAATTTCAGGCTTGTTAAAAATAAATTGAAAGCTTATAAAATTTATAATAGTGATACTAGAAATAACAGATGTGTTAAAACTGAACTTGAAAGTAATTTGTTCAGTTTTAAAAATATATTGTTTAAATTGAATTTAAAAATAGCCTTCCAAGGCATAGTCTTGGAAAACCAGTTTTATTGGATCCGTAATAGTGTATTATTATCGGATTTCAAGTTTCGTAGTGTTCGGCGTTGTCGTGTGATCATACGGTGGATAAACGCGTTGAAATTTATATCGGAAATTTAATTTAATAACTAGGTTCAAAAAGCTATCTTCTCCTTACGATCGAATTAGGATTCGAAACCTTTTCCATTGTGTTCGGAATAGGGGTTTAACATTATAAACGCCTAGCGGCACGCCTTGATGAGAGATCGAGATCTTCTGTGCGGAAATCGAGACGATTTTAATTTAAATAAATAATATATATGCATTTCAACTTGCAGACATGTCTCAGAATTTATTAGCACATGTCTTTACTGAAGTCACGCATCTCCATTAAAATATATATATAATTATCATAAGAAAGAAAATATCTCGTCCCTTTCGGTTGTAATTAAAATGAATCAAATGATCTCGTTCAAATCTAAATAGGGGAGATTGGCCAACGACGTTCTGTCCTACAAATTTTTGCCCCACTCCCTCTCGTTCGAATTCGAACTCGATGCCATTTTTGGCTCCTCATCTCAGATTCCTGCTTTCCTCTTTCATATTGATTCGTTCAGATCCATAAACTTAACGAAAAAAATTGCAAGGTGTGCGATGCTAGGGAAGATTTAGCCTCGACGATCGATGTCAAGGGAAGCTCGTGTGTGATTGAAGTAGTTGA